>OU026154.1:58171364-58771364 GCA_907269105.1 Volucella inanis | reverse complement strand
GGGTATTCGATTCCCATCTTCGTGTTTTTTTAACTCTCTGTATTGACCTTCGATGGTAATGGCAGAAGCACAGTGCTCTTACAGAAAGGATTTCCAGTTAATAAATCCGACTCCGATCCCTTATTCTAAACGTTTTTAATTGTTTTTATGTTGTTTTTGTCAGTTGTTTTCAGTTACCTTTGGTCTTCATAGTTATAAAAATCTACAGACACTAAATCCTCCTATTTCGTCTGATCAATTCCTTGCATTCTATTATGGGGTGTAGCCACATTTTGATTGTCAAGTACACTATCTCTATTAAACATGTTGTTTAAATTGTAACAGTTACCAACACTCAATGCTGTCTGCTGTCACTAAAGCGAAATTTAAATTTCTAGCCATTATCCATGTATGGCACTCACATCCTCGAAAACGAAAAACATTCCGTTCCCGGTATGGTTGTCAGTGACAACGTACGTTGAAATGACCATGTACCTATTCGATGTCTCCAAAAAATGCTGTGAAATTTCTAGCTAGGTAAAAACTATTTCACCCCCTCTGATCTGACCACAATATATAAGGCATTCGTCCAAAATTGGAGAACAATGCCCACATCTGGCCAGGTGGTCCTAAAACATCTCAGCACCTGCTAGATAGGATTTAAAACCGTCCCATAAAAATCATAAGTGAAAGAAAAAAAAAACACAGAATTATTATTTCTTGTTGCTTGTATTGTACAATACATACCGCCTGAAGTTTTCACGTCCATTAAGGGTTATATCCTTGATTGTCGTTAAATCTCGAGGGAGTTGCTTGGATGATGATTAAAGTTTTTTATTACCCCCATGAAAATCAATATTTGCGACATCCATGATGTATAAATTTCGTCGAGGATTTAAATAATTATAAAACAATTTCTTTTGGATCTTGAGTGTTGAGTTGAATACCCTCGTGTTAGACAATTAATGTTGCTTGCGAAAGTATCGTTTTTCCACTGATGCTAATTTTGGGTAAAGTCTTCTTGTTGTATTTGCTTAGTTCCGATTAATGTAGCGATTTATGCATGAAGTTGGGCCATTTGTTGCTCCATTTTCTTTATTATTATTGAAGGGTTTTGTTTCTTCGAAGTCCGCAGGCTTTGTAATGAACCCAGGTTTTTCTGCTTTTGTTGATGAGTATACTGCCCAATGTTTCAGGATTTGATCACTTTTGCAGGATTCGGCGCTGTCAGTTTTTTCAGAATTTGCTGCGAATCTTGTCGAAAGGAAAGGGTACTCCATCGTTAGGTTTGATTTATAATGTAAAATAAAACACATAAATTTGAAAGTGAACTCAAAATTTTTTTTATCGGTTAAAAGAACAATTCATGAAAATTATTCATTAGAAATGACATCATGTAAATGTTGGCCACGACTACGTCTGAAGTGGTCCTTTCGAAAGGTCCAACTTTGGGCGACTTATTCGAGTAATGTTGGCTTCCAAGGCGCCAGTCGTAGCTGGCTTATTCCTGAAGATCTTAAACTTTCTATCACACGATCTAGGCGGCCAATTTACCGTAGCAAAACGTGAGCCAGAAATGGGCTTCATCACTGAACAAGATTTCACGAGAAAACACCGGATTTTCATTGAGTTTTTCCAGAGCCCATTCACTAAAAATATGACGCAAATTCAATTTAATTCTTGCTCAAGTTGAATTTTGCACACTTTTAGGCTGAGGGCCTTACGTAAAATACGCCAAGTTGTCGAATACGCCAAGCCAAGCTGCTAAGAACGACGACGAATCGATTCGTCACGGTCTTTGCGTACACTCTCAGCCACAACTGCTACGTGCTGGATGTGGTCTAACCGGTTGAGTATCATCCACTTATGTAAACTGGGACCCAAATTTGCGAATAGCATAGCAATAGTGGTTTCAGTAGGTCGATTATGCGCGCCGTAAGTTCCTCGAATCACACAAACACCATTTCTCACAGAACGCTGATTTTCGTAATACATCTGAACAATTTGGTGACACTGTTGTGATGTGAGTCTTTCCATGATTCTTTGCCAGACGATACTGAACAAAAATGACAAAGCAGTTTGTTAGGAATCACGCGTGATCTGTCAAAAAAGCCTATTGAAAATCAAAGCTCACGATGAATCACCCTATAGTAGAAAGTTGTTAACATTTTTCTCAAATATGCGAGAAAAGGTCAAAGCCTTACTCGGTGTGGTTGTTGCTTTTCGTAGATTTGTACAGCACACCCAATATGTGAACAAATGTACATATATGTATGTACGTATAGTCAAAAAATATGCCTACTATACAAGTGGGCGGCAATATGGATAAAATTTTTTGATTTAAATTTTATGGAATGCAAAGGTTTTAATCAGGAAAAATATGAACTAAAAAAACTAAATTTTCGTCATGATTATCCAATTCATTACCATATGGTATATAAATATATATATCTAAAAAATTTGTGGCCTAGTGATTCTTATTAAAATAATATAAATTACGAATAATTAAGTACCAAAACAATAACGTATAAAAAGTAACTAACGAAAAGTTGTAAGTGCTCTTTATGCACCACTTTACTCGTTACAACAACGATCTTTGTAGTATTTCTTCATTATTGCAAAATGCCATTTTTTCATGGGCTCTGCAATGAAATCAGAATAGGTATAACGATCAATTCAAATACAGCTGGCTGCAAGCTCATATACCTGAAATATCTTGCATATTGCATACTGTAGAAAATAATATTTCCAATCATAACAGCAAATTAAATTTGGCTTATGATTAATCGATAATTATACGATATTGCGTTTTGTCGTAGACCAAAAACCTAAATCAGAGAGAAAAGGGCTAGAAATTGTGTCTAAATTACTAACGAAATGCAGACTGAAACACTTCTTAATTCATTGGTGAACAAAATTAGTGGAAAGGAAACCGTGCGATTAACATATTATAAGATTAACAAAAAGCTGTGTGTGGCCATGATTCAAGTTGGAGTACATAGGCTTCGCATCGGAGTTCGGCGATCAAATCCCAACTGAACCCGAAAGACATAATCTTTTTTACATTAACTTAAAGCATGTAAACCAAGTAATTGATGAAAACACAACAAGTCTAATTACACTAGAAAATTAGTCTTCTTATTTGTGTCATAAGGATACTAGCAAAATTAAATTCAAATTTATTTGCCATCTACGAGCAACTGTTACGAATGAACTATGAAAAAACAATCTATGAAAAAAAAAGTTTCTATGCAAATAATTTTATTGTTCCGACAACTGTCTCAATAGAATGTGTGACTGTGATTGTGATTTTCCTGTTTACTATTATGTAACCTCGCCTGGGGTGAGGTTAGATGTGACCATCTTTTGCGGACCTACAGCTGTTACACCGGAACTATCAGCTCCCGATGGTTTAGCATGTATTGTGTGTATATTTGCGTTAGCTGTCGACCTCAATACATACAAGTTCTGCTTGTTCTTGTTTTGTGCGTAACTTAGTGCATAGTTTGAGATATATATAAGTATATAAGTATATATAAGTACTTTATCTACATATACATGTAATAATGTGTATATTATGTTTGTATATGAAATATGCATTATTAAATATTCACTAATTCCTACAAAATATTAAATAAAAGACAACTTCTGAACACTTGGATGCAATTTAAATATAGTTTTCGTTTTGATGCTTCTATCTTTAGATCGTTTATTGATCTGGAAACGAACTCTAACTCATTTTGACTTAAGTACCTTACTATTGCTGTTTTCGTGAAATTCAGGGTGTTAATGGAGGAGTCGGGTAGGAATTTTGAGATGTTCAGGGGAGAAATGAAGGAGTTGTTTATAATTGACGAGTTTTCATCAGAGGCATGATAGGTTAAGTCCTTCAGGTTACAGTGTCCAGACAATGTTATTATTGCCTGTTCTTGGAGGGTGTAAACAGTCATATTATTTTGGCAGATTTCGTTTTCCACAGGGACGAAAATTATCATCTTTGTGGTTGCGGTGGTTACATTTGCTTGTTTGATTATACAAGACTTGTGAAGATTGGATTTCCAATAAGGACTTGGGTTTCACATTGAGGATTAGACGTGTCGGTGTCGAATAAAGGGTGTGCTATGGGAAATAGAAAGTTGTCGTTCTGGTTTTTACAGGTATTGAGTTCGTGAAAAATGTTCTCTTTTATATTCTATGTATAATGATGTACTCGTTTATGGGCTGTAGGTATATTAAATTGCTTTGGTGTTTCAAAGGGGATAACTTTGAAAATTTGAAAATTTGAAAATTGCCTATTAAAGACAGGAGTATCTTGAATTCATAAATTACTTTTTCCTGTTTAATGGCGACGTCAGTGTTACAAATATAATGAAGTGACATGATATTTTCCTCATTTACTAGACCAGTGCGTATTTGTGGCTTAATGGTATTTAGGGCAGAACTTAGTTGATCGTGAGTTACTATAGCCGGGTGTGGTTTCCCATGTTTAACGTCTGTGGCTAAATCGAGAATCTCGTCGATCGTGTTCTGATACCTCATCATGATCAGAGAGACATTAAAGACTGTATTTCAGAAAATACGTGCTGATTTTGAGTATAGTTGGAAAAATTGGTTAAAATGTTCTTAAGATTTGTTATTTTTGCACTGACTGCAAGCATTTGTTCTTGTATAGTATTAATTTTTCCGATTTGTTTAAGATGTTGATGAGGGTTTCTAAGAAAAATTTTTAATTTTTCATGAAGTTTAGTAAATGGTTTTCACTTCTTTTTTCTTTCTCTATCTGTTTGTCATAATGTTTAGCATTGTTCTCGTTTAAAATATCAAATAGTGATTTGCTTAAGGTAACAACTTTATTTAGTAACGCTAGCTTATAACGTTTATGCGCGCCTAGGAGAGTATACTTGCTTTGAAAATATAGAATATAATTCGGCATTGTCAATTTGTTCGAAATATATACCTGCTTTGTTGTCGACTGGAGTAATTTTTTTTTTCCGAGTGATTGAATAACAAGGTAACGACTTGTGATTGTGTCCGTGTGTTTTTTATATTCTCTTATATGTTTTTTATTAAGAATTTTTTTTATAAATCGTATCTACATATATGTATATATATTCCACGAAGGGAGCATTATACGCTAACGTGTTCTATTCTTTGCAGTGGAGTGTGCGCCATAGGATTGTACCGTCGAGTGATTTGATGCTTCAGTACATAAGTTGGACAGAAGTCCAGCGAAACTCTCCTCTCTCAACCCGAAACTTATGAGGTCACCTAATTTCAATTCTGTTATGAGGTTTGGGCATATTCTTAATTCCTTGGCGAATGTTCCGTGTGAGCAGTCATTGTCATAAATAAGTACAGATTGATCTCTAACGTCGACGTGGATGACTGCATGTATGGGCGGTGGAGATGGCAGATGGGTGATGTTCGGGTATCCGTTACCGATTTTGATAATCCCACGACACAAGGGGATCGCGGTTTGGGATACTGTATACAAACTCCGTTCTTGTGAAAGAAGAGGAAATTTTGTTGAAAATCATGAAGATTTAGAGAAGGCTTGTTAATCGAGGTTGGAGTTTTTGAGATCCCTATTCTTGGAAGAGTTTAAGGTTGTTGTTGTGGATCGCTTTGGTCCTTTTTTCTATTTTAACTATCTCAAATGGACCTTCCCATAGTGGACACAGTTTGTTCTTTCTAGCATTGTTTTTTTAACAGTACCTTATCACGGAAATTGAAATTTTCAATATTTGATTTCTTATCAAAATATTGTTTAGAGCTTTCCTTTTTCCTTTTTCCTTTATAGCATTTCCCTGGCAGCTTGGTATCCATATTGTAACCGTGCTCTTAGTTCGTTCGCATAGTTGTCATAGTTGTATGAAACTTTCGGCTGCTGTGTGAGCTTATTGGGGATGTTGGTTGGGTATCCATAAAGCAGTTTATAAGGCGTGTAGCCAGTACCTGAATACGGAGTGGTGTTATACACAAGCAATTGATTGTCATCATTGAACACATTTCCGTTAACATTTTGCTTAAGAAATTGGCAAATTGATCCGTAAGTAGCGAGAATGTAATGCCATGTCGGCACACAATATTCTCGACGAACACTCTTGCGAATGTCTACTTATCTTGAAAGATAAGAAGATATTTATGGTCCGCATAACTATTTGGTAAGGGTCCAACTTTATCTAAAGCGAACCTTTCGAATGACCTTGAACTAGTCGTAGTGATCTTCATGGGTAATGGTGGATTTTGCCTTCTTTTGTTTATCTGACATGAGGCACATTTTCTAATGTACTTAGCTATGTCAACTATCATCATGGGGCAGTAGTATTTGGACTTGATCCAAATTAATTGATTACAGTTCGGGTGGTTCCTTGATGTCCCCCGAATGGTGAGTCGTTATATTCAACGAATAATTCACGTATGTTTGTGAAACGGTCAGAGTTAATTGTGGAATCAAAAAAGTTCGTATGGCCAAGCTCTGTACCGTCGCTCTGTACCATAGTGTTGATCAAACCGCTGTTATTGGATATACCTCAAGTTCTCAATGTTACTTGTCTTTTGGAATAATCGATGTGACATTGAAGCTTGGTCAGGAAATCGTTTCCAAGTATGCCATTGAATGATAGGTTTCGGTGGCTAGGTAACACCTGAAATAAATGCTGTAACGGGATCGAGTATTCTTCAGTCCTTAGTTCTATAGTTCCAACACTTTCCCCTATAGTTTGAACTGAATCACCCGCTGTTGTGGCTAAAATACATCTGTTTAGGTTTGAAATTTTGGTCTCTGTTCTTGTTGACTTGGTTATGCTGATGTCAGCGCCTGTGTCAAGCAAGAACCTTGTCGAATATTTGTTCAATGGACTAAATTTTACTCGTATCACTGGCTCTTTATATTCATGACAGAATGATACGAGCGTAGTTATTTTAACTATTGGATATCGTCTTGGGTCGGTACTCGGGATAGATTTTCGACTGCATCTTCCCGAGTCATCCCGTTTCCCATTTTGGATCCGTTTAGGAATTGCTGGTCCCCGTACTGGCTGGTGACGAATTGCCTAACTTCGTGGGGAGCTTTTTGTGAGTGATTTGCTTGACCGGTGTCAGGAGTGTTTCTCCGAAAAGAGTTTTGTTTGAGCAAAACTCTGACGTCTACTTGACCTGTCCTACATAAGTCTTCGCGATGGTTAGGCTTTTTGCAGAAGTTAAATTTTAAAAGCGGCACCTCTTTCTTGATGTCCTGTGAGGCAATATTTGGAAAATTCGTGTTTTGTTAACACGTGGCGGAAATGTGTCCCACCTTGTTTCAGGTTTGGTAGACGGATTTTATGAACAACATTGGGGTTTCTAAAACATGTTGGGGATGTGTGCCCTACCTTATTGCACGTTTGACAAATAATTTTGTTCGAGGGACTGGCAAAGTTTATGTTGGTGTAGCAAGTGGCCGATGTGTCTCCTATTTTATTACATGTCTGACAAACGGGCCTGTGAGAAGAATTTGAAGTTTTCGTGGAGCTGTTGGTAATTGCCTGGGACGCAGTAGTCCGCTCGAGACGAGGCTAATGCTCCTCTGCGTAGGAGACATCTCGTTTCAGGTCCTTTTCGCTGTGGGCTTGAACCACAAGTTTGAGATTCTGGTTCCATAGTCTATCCTCGAAAACATTGATGGCCAGACGATCGTTTTCGTCAGTTAGGACGTCGAACAGCTTCGTCGTCGGTGGCGGAGAAAGTAGCAGAGTTTAGGAAGGTCAGTAAACGACTGATTCGACCACCGAATTCTCTGATTGTTTCGTCTGCCCCTTGTTGTACCCTCAGCAACTTATTCTGTACCGATGACCGCGATTTATCTTCCCTGAATTGGTTCTCCAATTCAAATACTAAGTCGTTCCATTTCCTGAAAGATTTTAGTTGAACTAGCTCGAATGCTGGTCCTTGAAACATAGTTTTCAAAATTCTAGGAAGAGCTCGTGTTCTGGCTCTGTCTTTATTGACGTAAACAAAATATTACCGCACGCCATGAATTTGTTCAACTTTTCCGGGTTTCCGCTGAACGAAGAATTTTATAATCTGACATGTTGATGTCAGGGCCTGAATAATCGTCGT
Source organism: Volucella inanis (assembly GCA_907269105.1). Classification (NCBI taxonomy): domain Eukaryota; kingdom Metazoa; phylum Arthropoda; class Insecta; order Diptera; family Syrphidae; genus Volucella; species Volucella inanis. Next base: position 58,763,285 of record OU026154.1, on the reverse strand, counting down.
TGGGAAAAAGTAAGTGTTCAAAAAGCTGCAGAATAGCCGCCTGTTTACGGGTAGTAATATTGGAGGGAAATAGGAACAGCGTTAGTAGGTTCAAAATTTTTAAAAAAAAATTTTGTAAAAATTTTCTTATGAATGCCAATGTTAATATTTTTTTTTTTTTTAATACATATGAAAAAAAAAATGTATGACTAATATTTACTCTTCTTTGGTTTGTTGGATGGAGAAGTCCATCTTGCTGCTTTTCTGTCCTGTTTGTTTGTTCTGTCTTGAAGGTTTGCAAGGTAGGCTTCACGCCATAGAATTGGTAATTACGACCTTCGTCTTTTACACTGCCCAATTTTTTTTGCCTCCGGCGTCCGATGTAAAATTCGTCAGGTCTTACGTTTTATGGGACTTTCTACACTTTTTTACTTAATACTTAGACTCCTGGTGTGTAGCCCCAATACGCATCGAGTTCAGTTTTGACTCATAGTTGGTAGCAGGATCCGTTCGTTACGAGTATCCCACAGCTGCCACAGATTGTTAGATTACGCTCTGTATACGGTCTTTCCGCGTATGAATGCGGAGAAGAGTATACGAGAGGAGAGAAAGAAAAAGACTTGTTTACAACGTTATAATTATTTTCATTTAATTTCTAATAGTTAAAGGCGCGCTGTGTTACCAAGGGCTGCGACCCTTACTATTTCGGTTTTTGTATTTGATTATTTAAAGAATTTATAGTACAATAAAGACTATGTTACCAATTCTGCGACCTTTCTGAATTTGTCCTTCACAACCACTTCCTTTTATACTCATTTTATCCATAATTCTGATTGCATACCTACACAATATGTTAGCTTCATTTATTGATTTGACTTAATTGTCCTAAGTGTCCCAGTTAGTTACCCTTTCGTGTCGAGGCCCATGATCGTTCGTACGGTAGATTGCTAATTTGATCCTATTTTGTGTACAACTGCTTACTGACGAAGTGCAACGACACTTAATGGCTGCCGTGTATTGTTATTGTAGAATCGGCATTTTCGCTTTGACCTATATAGTACGCTTCGGGATGAATGCATTGGAGTGTTTATGAGTGTTTGTTATTGTCGAGTCGGCATTTTGACTTTAACCTATATAGCACGCTTCAGAGTGAATACATTGGTGTGTTTACAAGTGTATCTCAATTATGGGTATGAATTATGACGTACTTGTTGCTATTGGAAGATGCAAGTGTTGGTTGTGGCTATTTGGAAGATGCAAGTGTTGCTTATGGGGTGGAAATATAGTAGTGTAGCGGAGTACTACACACGCTTCCACTTGCGCTAGTATCGTCGGATACTCTTCAAACATAATTATGTGATGTCAAATAATTCATTTGGGATAAAACTTCATCGACTTCACTCCTGCTTCCCACAAGCCTCCGAAGTGAGGAGCCGCAGGAGGGTTGAAACGCCACATGGTACCATTTTCCTGCAATTGATTTAAGACGTCTTAAGGCCAGTGCCTTGATAGCTCTTGTCACTCTTGTCAGATGTCAGATACACAATAAAGGTTCGTGCAAGTTTCCCGACGGGCAGTGTAGCGTCGAAGGTTGCAAGAAATACAGATGTGTTATAATCGCTGACCAGATGAACTGCCTTTGTGCAAAAAGCAGATGAACATCGTAATGTAAGCCTTTGTTATTCTGTTACAACGACCTCTCCATGTCAGGAGGGTCCATATACAGGGTCTGCGTAATCCACTCCCGAATTCTGGAATGGACCAGCCTTGTTGACTCTCAAGGCGGATAAATTTCTCATTCGTTCTCATTTGACCTTTCAAACGGATTATGCCTACAGTATTTAAAGAACTTGTGAATACATTTTTTTAAACGTTAGACTTCAGATTTAAAATCCAATAATGTGTTCGGAGAGTAGCCATCATGAGTTTCTGACCTCCGTGTAATGTCTTTATGTGTGCTTCGTGAATTTTTAGTCGACCATTCCAGTCGACCCCCGACTCGCAGTATGACTTTTTTGCCTAGTACGGGCGACAGTCTTATCAATTTGCCTGCCTTAGCTACCGTTTTGCTCATTGGTACAAGTCAAGTCAGCAAACAATACTTGCTGGACGATTGCAATTGAACGAGTTCTTACTGCTAAAATTTCATCTACTGTTAGTAGTCTAATGATTCGTAAAGTTTTCTTCAATGCGTTGTTAATAAACCGCAACCAGTAAGTCGGTGCTCGCACTAAACTCTGTAATGTGGAAAAATAATTAAACAATTGGTTCCCTTCTAACATACTAACGTGAATGCAGACGTGAATAATACTTCTTAGGCTTAGTCTGTATTAAATATATCAACTGATGGATGGCAAGCTGGATCAAATATTTGTAAGAAGTCTGGACCATGTCACCACTGGCTTTTTTTGACGAGATCCGCTGAGGGCAATCCTCTCGATGCAGTGTCTGCTGGATTGTCCTTGGAAGGCACGTAGTTCAAACAGTTTTGTACCGTTAGTTTCAGGTTTTCAGCCACTCTGTTGACTATAAATGTGGTACGAATGTAAGGTAGTGTCCTAATCCACGCCAATGCTATTTGCAAGTCGCACCAAGCAAATACTTCAGCGTTTTGCAAGTCTTTTATTCTGACGGTATGTGACAACCGTTTAACTAGAAGTAATGCTCCACACAGCTCTAATCGCGCAAATGCCGCGTGGCATTACCAAAACCTATCCAGCGATATATTTCCAGAGTGTTGATCTCGGCTAACTCATCCTTTAAACAACGCCAATTAGAAATTATTTCTGTTGATAGAAAGATTAATAGAAAATTAACACTTTTTGCATTAATATCTTAGCGATGATAACGCAAGGCGAGATCCATCCCAGTGGATCATAGAGGCGTGCAATGTACGCTAGAATTGTGCATTTTGTAGTTCTCCTTGGATCTCGGAGACTTATGTTAAATTTAAAGACATGCCTTGCATGATGCCACTCAATCTCTAAGGTTTTTATAAAATTTTCTTCTTCAAATGAAAGTGGCAACTGGAACAGATGCCAGTGGATAGTCGCCTTGTTCTTCTAAGCCTAGTTCGTGAAGAGTGCGAATCGCTAAATATCACCTTAGGCACCTAAATTTGAATGCACATTTTATTTATATCTGCTACGAAACAGATTTTGTATTTCGGAACCGAGCAATTTGATCAAAAATCTCATCCTGCAACCGTGTGAATTTTTGCTGAAAGCATCAAATACAGTGCGTAACTTTGTTGTGAAACTTGATGGGAAAAGAAATAATGAGCATTTCTTAAACTCTTAAAATCAACCTCCGTCATGTAGACTAACTCCTTGTATTCTTCGAATACTTTTTTATATCCTTTTTTAAAATAATAAATTTTTAAAATAAATTGTTGTTCCAATTGAAAAAACCAAAGTAAACCCGACTTGTTTAGAAACCCAATTACAAAACGTGTGCCTCCTTTAAATAGAAGGTGAGCTATATACCTTCCGTCCGATTGTCCGTGGTACGTTCTGCAAAAATGCGCTTCGCACTGTTTATTTTTCGGAGAAAAATATTTTTTCGAAGCTACTTCTTCAAGTTCCCAGAATCTCAGCAATATCTCTTGTAGGTTCGTTTGTTCTGTGGTTGTGTGAAATGATGCTACAGTCGAGGAATTGTTTGGAGCAATGCCACCGGAAATACCCCATCCCAGTTCCGTCTTCTGCTCCACAGATATGCCTGGTACTTCTTTCACAATCCCTTCAAAAATAATTAATGGATAGCAGTAATATGTCTATGTTATTAGAATTGTTGTGAGTTGGGTCAGTCAGTACAATATTTTAAAGGTGGCTCCAGTTGGCGTCCAGCTGCTAATTTGGGTAGGACCAACGCGTTTAAATATAGCTTGAAATTGCTGTTGACATTGGTGTATATCGTAAGCAAGACCTTGTGCTTGGAGACACCTGTATTGATTCCTCCAACGCCTAACGCCTTTTTCTCTTTTCAGATTTAATGTTTATGCTGCCGGTTCAGATATAAATGACCCTAATCCAGGGTCAAGCTGGGCTCGCAGCATCACTGGTTGGCCAGTGGTTGTAAAAACTTTGATGAGCGCAGTTGCCAGAAGAACAGATTGTAATTTTTTGTTGTCGGCTACGTAGTTGTTTTGAGCTGAAGCTGGATAATCTGGATATTGGGAAATGTGTGATTCCCAAATTGTCTGGGTAGAAAAAGGTAGTTTCTGCACGGTGTGGAGTATTAAAACTCTTCCCACGACTTAACCGCTACTCCAAGATTTTCTTAAGATTTTTTTGCTTCGTTAGTAGAATCTAGAGTAATTTGATATCATGTGACGACTTCTTAGAAAGATTCGGTTGGCCTAAAAACAATTTGAATTGATTGCCCATGAGCAAACGTAGATTTTGATATCAGAAATTTTTCTCGAATGATCTTGATGGAAATGAAATTCGTTTTTTCGTTTTGTCATTGTTGCGCTGCAACATTATTAAAGTAGCCAAATAAACACTGAGCCCAACAATTTTTCTCTGTCTAAACACATACTCAAGCATTTTTTAAGTAGGCTTAAATGTTAGGTTCTTAAAAAAAAGCATGTAATCATATAAACAAAAAAAAAAACTTCTGGTTCAGAAAACTCCCAGAGCCTCCCAGATCTGAAGTCAGATAAATACATTTTACTCGCATTACGAGTATAACAAAGCTGATAAATCTGAGCTTCGCTAAATCAATAGAACCCAAAAACCTACCATGGCTACGAGTCAACTTTACGCTTATTTTAGTCTACCAAAGATTTGCTCACTATTCTGCTTCTAACTATCCCTTCGGTTTTCCTGTTTTTTTGGGAGAAAGATTTTAGGAGTGCTTGTTCAAAGGAAGTACTATTTTTAGTTATACCAATACTTATACATGTGGCTTGATTTAAGAAAAAGCTACTCCATAACAGTGTGTACTTTTTTTGTGATCCGAGCTTAATCAATTAGTAAGCCTTAATTTTGAATTAGCAGTTTGAAGTCGACTCAGTACTACATTCTACTCAGATCTTTTCATCCATCACCTCTTCACCGGGACATTTTAATATAAGCCGATATACATCACATTAAATTCCCAGAGTTTATTGCCAATAGTAATATCCTAGAGTGACCATTTTCAACCTGCTAGCGTTGAGAAGAGGTCTTCTATCAAAGTAAAGGTAACTTCACTTTGTTAAACATCGAAGTTGGATAGTCCATCGAAAATACCTTATCGCTCTGCTTCTCGTTTCAATAATGGCTGCATCGAAAATAATGGTGCAGCGCTTATTGGCTCATGACGTTGGAGGCCTTTTCCAGACTTCTATCCGCTTATTTAGCCTAGACGATATTAAGAACAAAAACTTTATCTTGTCCAATCCAATGCACTTGGAAGTACAAAATGCACTTTAGTGGCGTTTTGCAGTTTTGTAACATAAATAGAAAATATGTCTGTATGTATAGGGTTTTCTAATAACGACTTGACAACTTTTTTTTTAAATAAAAGGCAAACCATTTAAGATATCTCAAAAACTTTATTATTGGCTTGAAGTACAATCAAAACATTTATGAATGGAATACGACTTCGTTCAAATGGCCACCGCGGGCACGTTTGCAGCGGTCGATTCGTTGGACCCAATTTTCAACGAGCTCTTCCAACGTCGTCGGCGTATTGGAATAAACGAATGACTTAATGTAGCCCTACAGAAAATAGTCAACCGGCTTTAAATCGCACGAACGATGCGGCCAATCGACTGGCCCATGTCTTGAGATAACACGCTCACCATACTTACTCGTCAATAAATCGATTGCGTGTGATGTGTGGCTCGTGGGACCATCCTGTTGAAACCACATGTCGTCCAAGTCCATATTTTCCAATTCGGGCCAAAAATAATCGGTGAGCATGGCGCGATAACGCAGACCATTCACAGTAACGTGACGATCGTTATCGTCGACGAAAAAATATGGCCCAATAACGCCGCCGGCATGCAAACCGCACCAAACAGTTATTTTTTGTGGATGAAGTGGTGATTCATGAAGCACATGTGGGTTTTCACCCGACCAATAAAGCATATTTTCCTTATTAACGAACCCATTGAGCCAAAAATGAGCTTTGTCACTGATTTACCATGATGAAAATGTTGAGTTTACTGAATAAATTGACAGTGACAGTTTGATGATTAGTGAAAGTGCGTTCACAAATTAAATTCAAAGTTGTCAAGTCCCTGTTGGAAAACCCTATACAAGTAAATATAGTGATTGCAGAACTAATTTTATCGAGACTGAAGCAGATTTCCACCGTTTGATGAAACAAGCAGGTCTGGATTACAATGGAGTAGCTAAGGCAGTAAAATTTAGAGAAAACGACCGAATTTTGTTCCCCTTAATTCCCATAATTATTATTGTAGGTCTGTAGCTAACAAGTGTTAACAGCAAGAAATACAACCTGAGAGATTTATACACTTACATATTAAAAGCCATAAGATTCAAAGATCCAGAGTACCTCCGTGCAACTCCAGGGCAATACTTCATTAGAAAAAGTCCATTTTAAGCGATCGGTTCAAAGCCGTTCAAGTATGTATTGCTGAAACCTCATATTCTAAAATGCGGTGTTTACCGACAAAGAACAAATAATTATCTGCGACTAAAATACCTTCGAAAAGTTCATCCAATGGATGATAGCGATTAATACTGGACAAAAATGATATTGCGGGGAGGGGGGGTGCTCAGATAATTTGCACTAAGCACAGTGTCCTTCAACCTAGTGTGTGTATGTACAACGATGGTAAGTACAACCAATCATTGGAAAATAGGTTTAGTTCCATGAAGAACCCTCCCTTCCACCTTTTCCTCACCATTTTGTCATCAACGTGTCAAAACGACCAGCGGCAAGCAAGCAAGTTTCAGCTCCATCCTAGGCTCGTCGGAATGGATGGGATGGACCGCCGGAGTTACAATTTTTTTATGACTTCCCTTGATGTTAGTTAAGCTGTTTTTTTGTTTTTGAGGGGGTACGAATTCGTTCTTTATGACAATCTGAAATCATCTTTCTCTTGAAATCAGTTAGAAACTGAATTCCCACCTCCAATCGCATTAAAAGAAAGGAGAGTTAGGTGATGTTCTCTCCTACGGAAAATCCCCCCCCCCCCCGAGTGTTTAACAGCCAGGTCTAACATATAGAAACGCACCCTATATATACACTATGTACTCGTGTACAATTTTGTTCTGCAACGGAGGTGGGTTTGTCTTTCTTTGTCGTTTTCGTTTTATTTTTTGTTTTGTTTGACGAACAATAAAAACTATTAAAATTAAAAATTAAATTTACAAGAAGCAGACTGTTACAATAAATAAACTCAACTACCTTAATGTCCTTTGTAAGGACTATGTCTGATAGGATGAGAAGCAGGACGTGGGGTGCAAGTACACTGTATAGATCGTTTGGGTGTCTGCGAGCTGGTATGCTGGATTGCTGGGTAACTTTCAAGGGATGATCTCGATTAGATCTTTTTGTAGGTCTATTTGCAGCCTCAGATGCACCAGCTGATTTCTATACCCTTGCCATTCTTATAAGTTACCAGTTGCTGGTGGGTGCACTTGCTTACGCTGTTAGCTCGTGGTTTCTTTGGTTAGTCGGAGCATTTACAAATTCTTGTTTCGTTACCGCTTCGGTTGACTTGTGCTTCTTTGGGCTTTTTTTTTTTTTTTGGTTTTAGCTCCTGGTCATTGGAGGGTCGGTGCACTTAGTGACTCTTGCACTCTTTTGTTTTTGCTAAATTCCTCTCCAAAAACCACTTTCTCGAGTTCTCCCTTTGTTTGTCGCAATTTTTCAATACGAAGGTTGTTTGTTAAGTACCAGGATTGGAAGATATGTGGCGCCACTGAGCCAAAATAAGTGTACCATCATTTATTATAACTCTTTTAGCTCGCCTATCAACTTGGTGACAACCCGATGCTTAGTTTTTTTTTCAACCCCCATTTCAAAATATCGTGGAAAAAAAGCAGTTTTGCTCCGTGATCCGATTCTTGTTTTTAAGTAGCAAAACCTGCAAAAAATCAAGCCTATTCTCGCTGGTTTGTATGAAACCCTTCCCGTACAACTGTTTACCATTGGTTCATATAGTTTCGCCATGGCCACACGTCGGTTTTTTATGGACAAAATCTATGATCTCGTATTGGCGGACCGCAGAGTGAAAATTCGCGAGTTGGCAGAGATAGCAGAGATCTCAACTGAACGCGTTAGCCATATCCTGCACGTGATTTTGGACATTGCTCCTTCATCCTCCGTACTCTCCGGATTTGGCTCCCTGGAACTTCTTTTTTGTCTCAAACTTTAAAGAACGCTCGCCGTAAAGAAGTACCTGTCGAACGAGGAATTCATCGTCGCCGTTTTAACAGATTAGTGATTTTGTTTTAGCGTCATATACTTTTGGTTGTGTTAAAATGTCTGATTTTGTGCCAAATAATCGTCAGTCAGGGAAGTGTTGGTTTTCTTCTTTCATTCGAAGAAAACGGCGGCTGAAGCCATTGAGGGCTCCAAAAAAAGATTATGTAGATGGGGCTCTAAGTGTTTCGTCGCTTCGAGGACGGTGATTTCGATGTTGACGATCGTCAAATTCTTCGAAGACGCTGAATTGGAGGCATTGCTCGATGAGGATCCGTGCCAAACTCAAGAAGAGCTTGCTTTAGCATGAGGAGTTACCTACTAAGCCATTTTCAAGCAATTGCATGTGTTGTGAATGATTAAAAAACAAGGAACTTTGGTTCCTTATGATTTGAAGCCAAGGGACGTTGAGCGTCATTTTTTCGCCTGTGAACCACTGCTCCAGCGGCAAAAAAGGAATAGTTTTCTTCATTGCATTGTGACGGGTGATGAAAAATGGATTCATTGCAGCAATTCAAAGAGAAGAAAGTCATGAGAACTGTCCAATCATGCAGTTACGTCGTCGGCGCGGCCGAATATTCATGCTGATACCGTGTTTTTGTTGGACCAGGTCGGTGTTATTTATTATCAACTGATAAAACCCAACGAAACAATCAGCGGGGAACGGTATCGACTTTAATTGATGCGATTAAGCCAAACACTGTGCAAAAAACGGTCGCAATACGATCAAAGGCACGAAAAAGTGATTTTACAGCATGACAACGCTCGTCCTCAAGTTGCCAAGCCCGTTTAAGCCTACCTGCGACCGCTCAAAAGGCAAGTCTTACCACACCCCTCATATTCCCCAGATATTGCGCCATCCGACTACTACTTGTTCCATTCGATAGCACATGGTCTGGATGATCAGCAGTTCCGCTAATATGAACACATCAATAAATGGCTTAATTCGTGAACAGCGTCAAAAAATAAACACTTTTACTGTAAAGGTATTCGAGCTCTGTCGGAAAAATGGGGAAAAGGTGTAGCTAGCAATGGGTAAAACTTTGAATTTTTCATTTGTAACCTTTTTTTCACAATAAAGTTGCATTTTCATCAAAAAATGATAATTTATCTGCGCACCTAATAAAAGATAAATAAAAGTGGTTGTTAAATATAGTACAATACTAGTATTATATTAAAAATGATTGCAAATTATTTCTGTAGTGTAACTTGCAATAAAATAATTATGTCAAACAATAAGTTCAATCTTTGTAATAGATATAAGACTTTAATGAAGTATGAAGACAGTCTGGCAGCAGTGACACCAAAGAACTTTAGCTGGTTGCAACAATGTTTTAAGTATTTAAAACAAACCACACAAAATATTACATAATCTGCATACAGAAGAAACTGTAGCGGCTGTAAAAGAATGTGATTAAAGTTCGAAAGTTGTACAACCAGTATATATAAAATATCTGTAGTGAATGGATGCGTTTCATCAAAAATAACCGAAAAACCAGATGTCTGAGGATGTATTCAAAATGTAAAGTCACTGTTTGGGATAACCTTTTTTTATTCCCTTAGGTTAATTTAATCGTCAAGTACATAAACTTTTTGAAAACGATGGCGATGTAAAGGCACATAAACATTACATTAAAGTAATGTGCTTATCATGTGATGTGAATTTTATCTACAATACAAATATTCTTTTTTATACAGGGTGTCTCATAATTCGTCAAAAATAGTTTGGGGAATTATTTTTGGGTATATTCTATGAAAAAAATCGCTCTACAGTAAGGATATATCTCCAATGTTGACATCAGTTATCGAGGATTTAAGAAAAAGCTTACTTACCTTGACCTACCCTGTTAATGCTAACGATAACAATTTCGTATCGGACTTTATTTTTAGAGGAAATTCAAGCCTTTGTAACTGCATTTAAATAAAGTTAATATCTTTCTTGAGCCCTCAGATATCCCATTTTCAAGCCTGTTCCGTTTTCTTGCCCACTCTAATTTTGATTTTGAGATCACTTTTCTCCTGAAAATGCCTCATGAACAGAAGGAAAAGAAAATCATCAACAAGTTTCAGAAAAACCCATAGATTTTATGATACTTGGGAAAATCTGCATCAGGTAAAATTTAAAAAAAAAAACCGATTTTTTGCTTTAAGCTCCAAAGGCTATGAATAAAAAATAATTTTGTGTGATTTTGGATAATTTTTATTTTACGTCTGTACTGAATCAGTTATAATAGATGCTCAAAGTGTCGTGATTGGTTTGTATGCATGTTAGAGCCCGTTTTTGGATTGTACTGCCAATGTTTATTGATCCTAACTGCTGCCTCACTTTTGATGTTGCTTTGGGTATACACTCTTCCATTTAACTTAAAGTTGCTATTTCGGTTCAATAAATAAGTTCTTTCAAAAAAGCCAATACTGTAAGATCAGGAGATCGTGCAGGACAGTGCAATAGATTGAAAATATCGTAAAATTGATAATTCTTGGAAAACCACATTTATTGTCAACGGTTAATTTCTTCATTTCATTACCTGCTGCTGGTTTTCCCAATTATCATAAAGTCTATGGGTTTTTTTGCGAACTTGTTGATGTTTTTTTTTTTTTTTTTTTATTGTTACCTTCATAAAAACAAATAGTAAAATATAGTAAATAGAAAAGTGATTTCAAAGTCAAAAATTAGCATGGGCAAGAAAAGTGGAACGGCTTTGAGATATATACATAGTATTTTAATATATACACCATATATCTGAAGACTCAAACAAGATATCAACTTTATTTAAGCGCAGTTATAAAGACTAGTATTTCTTCCAAAAATAAAGTCCTCACCCAAGTTTTTATTAACAGAGCAATTTTTGTTAACATGGGTCAATGTACACCAAAGTAAGCCTTTTTTTGAATCCTCGTTAACTGCTGTCAGCATTAGAGATAGACTCTTACTGCAAAAGGATTTTTTTTTAAATTACCCTTGACGAACTAGGGGTCACCCCGTATAATAATTTACACAATTAAGGTCGTAGGAAAGGAAACGGAATTTGACCCCATTATGTTGGAATCGTCATACGTACGTTAGTTTTAAACTTTTGTGTTACGCACATCGCGCAAGTTGCTGCAATGGCAACTGGCTGGCTGGCATTCGCCTATGTGTCATTCGGCTGCCAATGGGTAGACAATGGGGATGGTGATGGGAATATGAGTATTAAATTAAATTGCACCTTCAATTGGTTTTTTTGAGCCAAGTCCTTAGTCATGCTGATTTGATGATTGTACGTTGAAAGATTTTAAGTAGCTTTGTTGTCACAAAGTTTATTTGCAACTGATCTCCATCCCCTGCATACAAGGTAACATATAATGACAGTTGTTATGAAGAAACTTAAACTGATCATGCCGTAGTGATGGACATAGTTGGTTTATTTGCAAGAGTTTGTTTTTGATGTTGTCTACTACGTCCGTGTGCATTTGGTAATGCGACGCCAAATGCAATATTGACATGGTGTGGTTTGTGCGTCTTCTGATAATAATGAATTGTGCGCTTCTATAGTGAATAAAACAACAAATTACAGTTACTTATATTTTCCGGTGGAATACCTCCAGATAGCGGGTCTGCTGGATTCTCTTAAGATCTGACGTATCTCCATTGCTGTGTTATACTATAAATAATTTGTTGAATAGAAGCAATGCGGTCGCTTGCTGAATACATTTGAAAATATGTAAATTAACAGTTTGTATTTAAATTAATGCACATACAAATGTATATAATGCCATCTGTGCGTAAGGTGTGAACCTATATTGCTAGGATCAAAGTTACACTCAACTAGTAATTGCTCAGCGTCTCTTTTGTAAAGACCTAATAAAATGTATCAAGCCAATGTTGCACAAAACCACACTGTTCATTAATCGTCACATTATTATAATAGATAAATACAATAAAAACTCGATTATATCTTGTCAACCTTTTTTTTAATATCTATACTAATTCTAACATGGTAGCAGAGCGTAGTTGAGGAAACCTGTTTAGTTGAATGAGGAAAATGTTTTTCCGTGTGTTGAAGTGAACAAACTGTTTATCTAGTGTAAAAGAATAAGCAAAGTGAAAAATGAAGATCATGAAGAAGAATTATAAAGATTAAGGAAATTATTTTTTAAAGAGTTAGTGAAAGTATTTATGATTAAAAATATAATTGAAGACTCAAAAGCATCAAGAGAAAAAACTGAAAGACAAGAAATGTCCTCGTATGTAAAGGTAGATGAAGTAGTTATTCCAATTTTTGATGGTCCAGAATATGTAAGTTGGAAAAGAAGAATTTTAAAGTTATTAGAATTTAAAGAGTGAACAAGCAATACGCGAAAAATTGTCTGCAGAGACAGAAAGTGAGTGGAATAAGAAAGGCATTAAACCTATTAATTATATATACAGCTCAATCTTAAGAATCTTAGAATACGTTGGGAATTTGGACCCAAGTTAAAAAATTATGAAGAAACTCGATGAAATATATTCAAAAGAAACGACAGCATTGCAGATAGTGATCCGCAGTAAATTAGAAAATGTAAAATTAAAAAAATATGAAAATGTAACTGTATTTTTTGATGAGTTTAAAAAAGCCGTTCACACATTTGTAGTTGCTGGTGGAAAATTGAGTGAGCAAGAAAAACTCCGTTACATATTGAAAGTGCTACCGCAAGATTTGATAGATGAAGACAAAAAAGACAGGAAGACAAAACCTGTTAATACATTAAGTCAAAAATTGTTTTGAAGAATTTGAAAAAAGAGAGCGAAAAGACGCAAAGAACACGAGGGAAGTGTTATAATTGCGGTGTCGCTGCGCATCTCCAAAAAGACTGCAAACAGAGAAGAACAAACAAACAAACAAACAAACAACAACTGGTACTACTACAACAAATCGAGGTTTCTACAGCAGAGGTTCTCAGCAAGTAAGATTCAACAAGGGGTGTAAGCACAATAATAGAAGAGATTATTTCCAAGGTGGTTATAGCAGAGAACACAATCAAAGGTACAACGAAGGTCACGGTAATGAAGCTTTTTTTAACGGAAGTAAGTGACGATAATTTAAGTGTAAATTGTTATAATAATAAAGTAATAAGAAATTCCAATGAAATAATATGGATCTTAGGTAATGGTTGTACAGACCACGTAGTGAACTCTGATGCTAATTATGGTGACTTTATTACATTGAAAGAGTCAGCTCATGTCAAGTTAGGTAATGGCAATATTCTTAAAGCAACAAAAATTGGAAAAATAAAAACAGCTTTTAAACATTACAGCAATATTACTACAGTAACGTTAAATAATGTTTAATTTGTCAGAGATATGAAGAAACATTTTATTAGTTGTGCCAGAGTAACGAAACATAATAAAATAGTTTCAAAATATGATGGTTCGAAGATTTTTAATAGAAATATAAATTTGATTGGAATAGCAAGAAAAGAAAATAATCGGTATTACATAAAAAGTTTTATTAATGAAGTAAGAAATAAAGAAATTGTTACCAACGTAGCAATAAATAGTCATACACGTGATAAGAAAAAATGGCATAGAATTTTAGGTCACGCAAATTTTCAATATTTAGATAAATTAAGTAAAAATGAATTATTAGAAGGATTGCCGAGAGATTAAGGAAATGAATATATAAAATGTGCTATTTGTTAAGATAGTAAAATGTCAAACTTACCTCTTAAAAGTAATAGAACTAAAGCATTACAAGTATTAAAATTTATACATACTGACTTGAATGTCAAACATCAGGATACGGTGGCGAAAAATATTTTCTTACATTTATTGACGAGTATAGCAAATGTGCTAAAGGTTATTGCATGAAATTTAAGTCTGATACGTATAAGTACTTCGTTAAATATGTTAACTTAGTTGAAAAATTAGTAGGAAATAGAATAAAAAAATTGCAATGTGACAATATAAAGAATATCTAAATCAAAATATTAATGAATTTGCTAGGAATAAAGGTGTTAATATAAGTCCATGTGCTCCATATGAACATCCGTTGAATGGCGTTGCGGAACACTACAATAGATCAATTATGGGTAGTGCTAGATGTTTATTAAAGGAAGCTAAAGTTAACAGAATATATTGGCCTGAGGTTATAATGGCTTTAGTTTATTTGAAGAATAGAACCATTGCTAACACGTACGAAAATAAAACTGAGTGCAGAACTTTGTAAGAACGCCTGATCAACTCAGGGGAAGTAAATGGGACGATAAATCAAATTTAGGAATTCTGGTAGCCTATAGATATAGAATATTGATGAAAAATAGGGTTGTAAATAGTCGGCATGTTGATATAATAGACGAGGGAATAAAGCTTATATGTTTGGATGAAGAAAAGGACAAAATGAACAGAGTGGAACGTAATGAAAATAAGGATTCCGCGAACAGTCGAAATAATGTAGAGAGTATTGAAAATTGTGAATTAAATGATTAGGATAATACAAATAAGGAATTTAGTAATGAAATTAGTGAAAAGAAGAATTTAGAGGTAAGACAGTCAAACAGAAAGAAAAGTGCAATACAGAGATATGGTTATATGGCAATAAATTTTTTATATGTAAATTATTGTGATGCAAATGTTCCTGATAGTTTTGATGGAGCAATTAATATTACAAATACAGATAAATGGAAAAAGGCAATGAATTTAGAATATGAAAGTTTAATTAAAAACCAAACATGGCAATAAGTAATAAACCAAAAGATACGAAAGTTATTGATGTAAAATGAGTGATAGGAAAAAGGTGAAAACATTTACAAAGCTAGACAAGCTCAGCAAAAAGAACGCATAGATAATGTTTATTTTCTAGTAGTCAAAATGCAAACCTTAAAACTTTTACTTTCATACTGTTGTCAAAATGAATTAGAAACTGAACAAATGGATGTAGAAACAGCATTTTTAAATGGGAAAGTAAATTCTGAAGTATATTTGAAGCAGCCTGAAATATATAAACAAGGAATAAATAAAAGTTGCAAATCAATAAAGTCGTTATATGGTTTAAGTGAAAGCCCAAGATCATGATATAATTGTTTTAACTAATTTATAATAAATTAGGTTTTTTTAAGAAATAACTATGACTATTGTTTGTATGTAAAACGAATAGGAAATCATATGACGTATATAATTTTGTTCGTTGATGATTTATTAATATATATATTAGTAAGTGTCAACAAGAAATTAGAGATATGAAACAAAATTTAGTAAATCGATATAAAGTGAAAGATTTGGGAAAAGAAAGAACATACATACGTATACAAATAAATAATAATACGAAAGAAAATATATGAATCTCTTGCTGAAAATACAAATTAAAAAAATGCTAAGCTATATGATTCTCCTATGGAGACAAATTAAAATCTCGAACCTGCATTAGAAATTGATATAAGAATTAAGTACAGAAATTGAATTGGTGAACTTTTATATATAAGCGCTGGCACTAGACATGATAAAGTATTGGGTCTATAACTTATAACTTTTCTATAGATGCCGTAATGTATTACGTATTATTGTATGTATGTATGTATTATTGTTATGTATTATTCTATTGGAACATGCTTTGAAAAGCTACTGTCATTGTACGTCATTTCAGTATATGTCATTCATTTGAAGCGTAAACAATAATTTTTTTTTCACTCAAATATGTCAAACTTTGTGCCTGAAAAAGTGTTTTTGCGGGGAGTTCTCCTTCATTACTTTAACATGAAGAAAACTGCTGCCGAAAGTCATCGTATTTTGGTGTAAGCTTATGGTGAACATGCGCTAGCTGAGCGAATGTCAAAAGTAGTTTTCACGTGGTGTTTTGTGGTGATTTTGGCTTGGAAGACGATGAACGTACTGGGCAGCCAAAAAAGTTTAAAGATGAAGAACTGGAAGCATTACTCTACGAAGATTGTTGCCAAACACAAGAAGAGCTCGCAGAATCTTTGGGTGTCACTCAAGCAGCCATTTTAAAACGTTTAAAAGCAGCTGGATATATTCAAAAGCAAGGAAATTGGGTTCCACATGAACTCAAGCCGAGAGACGTCGAAAGGCGGTTTTGCATGTCCGAAATGCTGTATTATGAGCTGCTAAAACCGGGTGAAACCATCAATGGACAACGCTATCGAACACAATTAATCCGTTTGAAGAGAGCAGTAGCCGAAAAACGCCCGGAATATGCGACCAGACACGAGGCAATAATTTTCCATCATGACAACGCTCGGCCCCACGTTGCTATTCCGGTTAAGAACTATTTGGAAAACAGTTGATGGGAAGTCTTACCCCACCCGCCTTATAGCCCAGACCTTGCCCCTTCTGACTACCATTTGTTCCGGTCGATGCAGAACGCCCTCACTGAAATACGGTTCACATCAGAGCAGAATATCGAAAATTGGCTTAATTCATTCTTGGCTGCCAAGCCGGCGCAGTTCTTTTGGGATGGAATCCACAAATTGCCAGAAAGATGGGAAAAAGTCATAGCTTCAGATGAGCAATACTTTAAATAATACTATTGTACATGTTTTTCTTAAATAAACGTTCAAATTTTGAAAAAAAAAAAAAAACATACAATAGGTATATTGTATTAGGTATACATACCTAATAGTGGTATATAGTGTCAATAATTTGATTTCAGAGTTGTTATGATGAAACTCATTACAAATATGTACTTAGAATTGTAAAGTATCTGTATAGGGCGAACGATTTAAAATTAACTTATAAAAAGAATAATCACGGGGAGATCTTAGATTGTGCGGTAAATTCTGAATGGGCAGGTGATAATGTGGACAGAAAGTCAACCACTGGATATGTAATTAGAATGTATAACAATGCCATTTTTTTTGAAAAACTCATAAACAAACTACAGTAACAAAGTCGTCCACATTTGCAGAATGTGTAGCTCTATCAGAAGCAGTAACAGATGTAGTAAAATATGTTAAACGAAACTTTCAATATAAAAATAAATGTAGAAATAAAATTGTTTTCAGGAGCCCTAATAATTGCTAAATATGGAAATTATACAAAAAATTCAGAACATATAGAAGTACAATAATGAGAATTAGGAAAAAGGGAATATAAATTTAATCAAAATAAATTAAAGACAATATGGCAGATATACTTATAAAAAGTTTATGTAAAAACAAGTTTATGAATATAAGAAATTCATTAAATTAATTTAGAATAGTCATATTACCAAGTATGGGTCAGCTAACGTTCCATATGTGAAATATGTGCAATATTTTATGAATAGCACCTCAAATGCTGCTTTTTGTTATTTCACCACCAGATAAGTTGATAATTTCTATCTTATCATCAACATAAATTTGCCAGTACAATTATTCAATGTCAGCAGTAAAAACTAAGCGGGGCAGTCTGAATCGGAGAAGTACGTTAAAAAATTTATTTTATATTACTGGACCCGTGTGAAGAATATTCTTGAGTAAAATATTAGTTGTGGCTTTTGCAGATATGTCAAATACTACTCTCAACTCGGTCGAATTGCTTTACGGCTGCATCACGCAATGGTATGGAAAAAAATAGTGACCTGGTGGTATAGAGTTACTTATGACTTTCTGCTGTATATTGATGGCGCAGCTATGGTCGTTTCATAAGCCTTCTTTCGATTGATGGTAATCGCCGAAGAGCTACACCAATTGAATAACTTAGTGTTTTTGGATCATCTGCAAATGTCAGACTCACTGCAAATCGGCCTTTACTGTTCTTCTGCACGATTGCTAAAAGTATACATCACATCATCGCTCTGCTATTGTTTGTTCTTTTGCTTGAACTTCTGGTTATTTGATTTCGCAGAATGTGGTTGTTTTTATATCTTCTTGTTCTTCTCGTGAGCACATACGACATATTGCCATTTTTGTAGGAAGTTGTTCTACTCCTCCAACTACAACCCTAAATCCTAAAACTGTGTTTTGCAAAGTATGTAATATAGGTTTACTCCTAGATTAATTTGCCTAGTAGAAAGGAGTTGGAAGAAAAACTCAGTTCCCAGAAGAAAATCAATAGAATTTGGTTCGTGGAAAGTAGGATATGTTAGCTGAATATTGTGCGGTATACTCCAAGAAGAGATATCCAATATTTTGCCTGACTGCGGTGATATAATGTTACTAAATACGAATGCTTATAGTCTGGCTGAGAACGCATTTCGTTTGGAACTTAGTGTTACATTAACTCTTCTTTGTGGATTCAGTTGGCCTTGACCGATGCGTTGATTGATTGATGATATACGATGATATTAAGCCAAGCCGCTTGACATCATAATCGTTGATCCAGGGTATAGGAGTGCACGGCATTCGAATTCTGTTCCAATGTTAATGTGATGTAACGTATTCATTGATTATGTTTATCTGGGATCCAGGGTATAGAAGTGCACGGCATTTTATCCTTGTTTCAAAGTTAATGTAATGCAATGTTATGAGTTTTAATTTCGCAGTACCGAGAGTGATTCATTTGTATGATTTTTCGCGGTGAGTGTAGACCTCTGAGTTGGATTGCACTGTCTTTTGAAGTGTCTTGGTATTATCATTGAACATTGAAAAATGTGATTGAATATCATCATCATGCAACAATATGTTATGTTTACAAGAGCATTTCTTGCACCCCCTAAGTGTGCACTTGGAGGCAAAATGTACTTTCTTGAGGCAGTTCTCATAGAGTTCTTCTTGAGATACCAACTCGTTGGGATTAACTGGACTCGATTGCAAAAACTTGGTACAATGCTACAAAAAATGGTTTTCGTTACATGCAATCCATTCCGTTGGTACTTGTTGCTTCTATTTATTGTAGTCAGTGTAGCTGATGATCTTGTTTGGGTTTTGAATTCCTCAGTGCTTTTCTCTTATCCCCTAGAGCGACTGAAAGCATATTTCAAGGAATGTAAGGAATTCTTTACAAACTGCAACTCTCTCGGGCTGGCAAAATTTTGTTCATAAAGGACATGCGTACTTTGATCCAATTTCTTGTAAAGGAAGTAGAAGCATCGAATCCAATGCTGATGCTGATCTTTAGGTTTTCTAAATCTAAAAGGCATTCTTTAGTCGTATCATACAAAGCCTTTATGTGGGTGGTGGATGATTGTTCAGAAGTATGACCCAGTTGGTATCGCAACTTGTTCACAAGCCAAGCTAGAAGAAGCCTTGGATTCACCTATCTATCTTGAAGCATCTTCTATGCTGCGTTATATTTGTCATCTGACTAAGTTTTTCTGTCTCGGTTTGAGGTAAAACATTTTTTGGTAGTTACTTAATGGCTCTCAGCTAAAAGAAAGATCTTGATTTCATCGATAATGGTGATGAATCTCTTTAATGCTTCGGATACTAATTTTGTCTTCTTATGAGCTTTGTCACTTCAGTTGATGTATTGGTTGCAGCTTATTGCGGAATTCGTTTAAGTGATTTCGGCTGGGCATATGTCGGCTTTAGCGTTCTCTCTTCATTCAAAATTTCCTTTTCCTCTTCTGGAGCCTAATCGCTTCTAGAATAGCCTTTAGTTCGAGGAACAGCTTTTCAACATTTCCTATTGTGTTGCCTTGTATGTAAGGGGTATCTTCTCTCATTGCCTCTTCAAGGCTCTGGTGATTGGTATTAAACTCTGACCAAATCCTTCATCTCGGTACTCTTTTCTTACTTTCTTTCGGTCTTTCTCTATCTTTACCTAGATTTATTTTGAATTTGGTCAGCTTATCTAACAGAGCTTTCTATCTAGAGATGACCTTGTAGATTTCTACTTTATCCCTTTTGATTAAAGCCTCTGCGATCTGTTTGTCGGGCTTTGACTTTTTCGAGTTGTTTACTCTGGTGGGGGGTAGCAAAAAACAAAAAACACAAGAGAGGTAATCACGCCAGGGTTACTAAATTTTTGGTATTTTCTATTTTTTTTTTTTTTTTTTTTTTTTTTTCTAATTTCCCAAATTTAATTAAATCGCTTAGCACATAAACTTGTCGACAACTATGGCGGTGTTAAGACACATAAACCAGTACGCCAAAATGATGATAACATCGCTTGTACTCATCCTTTAACAAGTGAGTTACATTCTACAAATATTCTGTTTTATATGAGTTAAATAACCTTTTAATTTATTTAAAAAAAAAAGCTCTATTTGTTCGATTGCGGCCTGTATAGTTTTTCTTTAAAACGTTATATTAATTTTTATTTATTTTTTTTATAGTTAAAGGCCAGGTTGGTAACACAACCAAGGCCTGCGACCTTTACTATTTCGGTTTTTTGTATTTGATTATTTAATCAATTTATAGTAAAATAAAGGTCTACTGTATTACCAAGGGCTACGACCTCCACTGTTTGGAGAATTTCTCTATCTCTGAATTTTTCCTTCCCAACCACTGCCTTTTATACTAATTTTGTGGCAATAGCTTCAGTACAAAATAATTCCCTTGATGCATTTTTCATTTATTGATTTAGATTTTCGACTTAATTGTTCTAAGTGTCCCAGTTAGTTACTCATTTTGTGTACAATGACGAAGTGCAACGATACTTAATGCCCGCCCTGTGTTGTTATTGTAGAGTCGGCACTTTAGCTATGACCTATATAGCACGTTTTGGAGTGAATGCATTAAAGTGTTTATGAGTGTTTACAAGTGTTTTGTTTGCGGCAGCGGAAAGTGGAAACAATACCATCATAGACGAAGAAGAAACTTTGAATGCGATTATCCTGAGATGTCAAGCAGCAGACAAAGCGAATGACGATGAAATTCTGTGTCCAAACATTAAAAAAACTATGTAATATTTTTGTATCTCTTATTTATTCTTTCTTGCTTTCACCTTTTCTTTATAATTTTAAATCTTTCTTCTTTCTTTTTTACTTCTTTTTATATTATATTATACTTAAAACTTAAATCTATATCTTTAATTAAGTCTTGTGTCAATCTTTCCGAAAGTGTTGGTGTTGGTTTCTTTATTGTCGCTAAGCGCCCTCGCCGGCTTTAACATCAAGGGGGTTCCATGATTGAATGCAATATACTGGTCGATATACCATATTATGCAAACAAAAGAAATGTATCAATGTTTGTCACCTAAATGCCCAAAGATGTCCGAAGATCTTAATCTTAATTTATAAGATAATAAAAATAAACATTTTATCGAGATGGTGGATTCTTTTGGCTTACGTTTTATTAACACCAAGCAGACCACACATTTTAAACAAAATTGTACACCCACCTTGCTAGATGTTTTCCCAGTGTCTAGCATAAACTGGTCTTGCATTATGACTAACTGCACCTGATTTTTCACATCACGACTTAATTTTCGTGGCACTTAACGCGCTTTTTACCAATACAGTGGATACGTCTCCAATCTATTACGATTATTCGGGAATAAATTTAGTCGATCTGTTCAATGACAGTCGAAGCGTTGACTGGTCACCTAAAGTATTTACTCAACATGTGATGTTGATAAACAAATTGAATATTTCAACAATAATATTTATTACCTTTTTAACAATCATGTGAAAGTAAAACATAAAGAAATTAGGAAAAATAATTTTCCACGGATAACACAAGAAGTAAGAAACCACATTAAGGCGGATGAAGATTTATATGCGAGATATCGAAGAAATAAATGTTTTGTTATTCATAATGAATTCAAAGGTGCCCGTATCACTTAACTTTCTTTAAAACCCAATTTAATCCTGGTGATTCAAGTTGCACCTTTTTGGAAAAATGTTTGTCAGGCTGGAATAAGTTGAAGTAAGCAATCTGTTTCAGATCAAATAAATATCGAGAAGCTGAATAGTAAATTTAATTAAAAATTTAACCCCAATCGAACGTAAGCTCACACGTTTCTAATTTCTTTATCAATCAAGGAGATACTTTCTCACTTTCTTGTGTTGACCATGAAATTTTAAAAATGAAGTCAAAAACTATTGATTCAGATAACATCCAACCAGAATTTATTAAGACTCTCCTACCCGTTTTGTTACACCAAATAACGTTTATTTTTAATACTATTTTGACCACTTCTGTTTTCCCTGATATCTGGAAAGTTGTTAAAGTCTTACCATTCCCTAAGCCATCCCTAGCTAACAAAATCGAATACCGGCCAATCTTCATTTGCCATTTTTGAGAAAAGATTATGAGCAATCAATCAAAAGTTTTTTTAATAATAAGAAACTAAATGCTGACCACCAATCCGGTTTCCGCGACAGATATGGTGGGATTAATTGTATTCTTTGACTTTTCAAAGGCATTTGACAGCGCCAATCATAACATTTTATTGAATAAGCTTAAGACTAAGTTTTCTTTTGAAAACTCTTTATGCAACATGATCAGATCATACCGATTTAATAGCTCACTGTTATGTGTTTCACAAAAAAAAGTGCTCTAGTAGATTAAAGGTTCAAATGGACGTACCACAAGGCTCTACGCTAGGACCCCTTATATTTTCCTGTTCCATTAACGATATAGTAGAATGTATCTATTAGGAAATGGCCGTGGTGTAGTGGTATTGTATATGCATAGACCCCTTAAGCAGAGGGTCGCGGGTTCGAATCCTGTGCAAGTCTTTTCATGAAATTTGTATGAAATTTGTAGTTATGTATATATACACATCAACTCTGACATGAAGGCACAACACTGATGTTAGAGTGGTTGCTGACTGGGTTAAATGTAACGAACTTACCACTAGCACGTACTAAGACCCACTGTTTGAGGATGCACTGACTCGTGCACGATGAAGAAGTGATGTCGGCAGTTAATGGCTGTTTTGAGTAGCAAGACAGTTCTTATTATAAGAAAGGTATCGAA
Source organism: Volucella inanis (assembly GCA_907269105.1). Classification (NCBI taxonomy): domain Eukaryota; kingdom Metazoa; phylum Arthropoda; class Insecta; order Diptera; family Syrphidae; genus Volucella; species Volucella inanis. Next base: position 58,740,158 of record OU026154.1, on the reverse strand, counting down.
CTTTTTGAACATCGCTGGGAAAAGTGCTGAAAGGCGATTATGTTGAAAAATAAATAAACTTTTTTCAAAATTTTTGTGTTTTCTTTGTTGGTTTATATACTTCTGGAACCGCCATCGCATGTACAATGAATATAACAATAAATAAATACTAAATACTAAATACTCATATAAATTTATCGAAGGAGGCCTTATTCGCTAACGTATTGTATTCTGTAAGGTGGAGTGTGCGCCATAGGATTACATCATCGATTGATTTGATGCTTCAATAATACATGGGCTGAGAAGCCGTTTCTAAGATAGATCACCACTTGAATTAAATTTTTAGTTAGTACCAACCTTTAAAAGATACGTGTACAAATTTGATAGCTGTCGGACGATTAGTTCTCGGGATATAGCGTCATGAGCGAAGCAACTTTTGTTATTGTGAAAAAAATGGATTCAAATCAATTTCGTGTGTTGATTTACCATTGCTTTTTGATGGGAAAAATGCAGCCGATGCAAAGAAATGACTTGATAAGTGTTACCCGGACTCTGCACCAGCCGAACGAACCATTCGCAAGTGGATTGAAAAATTTAAAAGTGTTCATACAAGCACCGAAGATGATGCACACAGTGGACGTCCAAAGAGATGAAAACATCAAAAAAGTCCACAAAATATTTACGAATGACCGTAAAGTAAAGTGAAGTGAAAGCTGAGGCTCTGAAGAAATCAAAAGAGCGTGTTGGATATATCATACACGAATATTTGGACATGCGAAAGCTCTGTTCAAAGTGGGTGCTGCGTTTGCTCAAAATCGACCAAAAACAACAACGTGTTGATGATTCAGAGGAGTGTTTAAAGCTGTTCAACCGCAATAAAGCCAAATTTTTCCGCCGGTATGTGACAATGGATGAAACTTGGCTCCATCACTTCACACCTGAGTCAAGTCGGCAGTCAGCTGAGTGGCGAGCAGACGACGAACCTCGTCCAAAACGACCAGAAACTCAACAGTCGGCTGGCAAGGTTATGACATCCGTATTTTGGGATACACATGGAATAATTTTCATCGACTATCTCCAAAAGGGGCAGACTATCAATAGCGACTATTATATTGCGTTGCTGGAGCGTTTGAAGGACAAAATCGCAGAAAAACGGCAGCATTTGAAGAAAAAGAAAACGCTGTTTCATCAAGACAAGTGTCACAAGTCGATGAAAACGATGGCACGAATTCGGCTACGAATTGCCTGCCCACCCACCGTATTCTCCAGATTTGGCCCCCAGCGACTATTTCCTGTTCGCAGACCTCAAAAGAATGCTCACCGGAAAGAGATTTAAGACCGATGAAGAAGTGATCGCCGAAACAGAGGCCTATTTTGAGGCTAAACCGAGATCGTACTACAAAACTGGTATCGAAAGATTAAAAAATCGTTTCAATCAGTGTATCGCTCTCGAAGGCAGCTATATTGATAAATAATTTTGCAAAAATTTTGTGTTTTACTGTAAAACGGCACTGACTTATGTGTTATATAAGTTGGACGTTATGGAAGTCCATCTCAAAATTTTCCTCTCTCAATCCGAAACTTATGAGGTTCAATGGTGTTGGCAGATGGATGATGTTCGGGTATCCATTGCCGATTTTGATAATAAAATGGATCTTCCCATAGTGAAGACAGCTTGTTCTTTCTAGCATTGTTTTTTAACAGTACCTTATCATCGACATTGGAAATTTTAATATTTGATTTTTTATTAAAACATTGTTTGGAGCTTTTCCTTTTCAGCATTTCCCTGGCAGATTCGTATCTGTATTGCAACCGTGCCCTTAAATAGTTCGCATTGTTTTCATAGTTGTCTGAAACTTTTGGCTGCTGTGTGAGCTTGCTGGGGACGTTGGCTGGACATCCATACAGCAGCTTGAATACGGAGTTGTGTAATACACAAACATCGCATAGGAAGTCCATGTATCCCATGTAAGAGAATCTTTGAGTACATTTCCGTTAACATTTGGCTTAGGAAATCATCACTTTGATCTGTTAGTAGCGAGAATGGGATGCCATGTCGGCACACAATATTCTCGACGAACACGCGACTTTCGGAGCCTCCACATTTGGTAAGGCATATGTTTCGAAGTATTTTGTCAAGTCATCTTGTAAGGTTAGTAGATATTTTTGATCCACATAACTAGTTGGTAAGGGTCCAACTATATCTAAAGCGATCCTTTCGAATGGCCTTGAACTAGCCGTAGTGATCTTCATGGGTAATGGTGGGTTTTGCTTTCTTTTGTTTATCTGACATGAAGCACATTTTCGGATATACTTAGCTATGTCAGCATTCATCGTGGGACAGTAGTATTTGGATTTGATCCTTTTTAAAGCTCGGGTGGTGCGTTGATGTCCCGCGAATGGTGAGAAGTAATATTCAACGAGTATGTTTGTGGGGTCCATTATCATTATCCAGTAGTCGATATAAAAACGGATGGTTATATCCAGAGCTTGAAAGGTTGTTTCAAGAAGGTCTCTAAAGATTAACCTGTGATCGTTCCCTATTGCGGGAAGTGAAAACCCTATAGTTTTAAAACATTCCTTTGTACATGTTAAAGTTGTCTTAACGTTGTATCTTTAAGATTCATAAGCCACTGCAAGGGCTTGTGGTCTGTACAGATTTTTAACTTACGCCCGTATATGTATGGACAGAACTGTTTGACGGCGTATACTATCGCCAATAATTTCTTTTCCGTAGTACTGTACCGAGTTTCGGCGTCGTTTAGCGTTCAGCTGGCGAAGCAAATTGGTTTGTCTTGGCCGACTATTCCTTGTGATAGGATGGCACTTAATCCAATATCACGGACATTTGTTGTTACTATGAAGTCTACCTTGAAATCTGGATAAGATAGATATTAATTTATTTTTTAAGAATTGGAATGCTTTGTCGCAGAATGCATCTTTTTTAATATCGTAGTTTAGTAGTTAATGGCTTTGCCATTGTAGAGAAATTTTGGATAAATCTCCTGTAGTAACCTACGAATACTAAGAACAATTTTATTCCCTTCACAGACTTAGATATGGGGAATGTTTTTGCCGCTTGAATTTTTTCGGAATCTGGTTCGAGGCCATATACTGAAATGATATAAAACAAATACGTCAATTGCTTCTTTAAGAAATTGCATTTATTGGGCTGGAGTTTTAGGTTATTTTGACGTTAAAGACTCGAATTAATTTGGTGTTGTGATTTTTCAAATTGTTACCGTACAAAACGATGTCGTCGACATACACGAAATAGTCAAATCTTTGTATACCCGTCAGTACTGTATTCATCATACGTTGAAAAGTTTTTTTTTATGTTTTATTTAGACTTTTTCCAATCAATACATTCTTAACAATAGTTACCGTATCATATTATAGATATTCACTTAAGCTTTTGATCCGGTTAATGTTTATATATATACTATATGTAAAAAAGCAGAGCACTAGCTATAGTGATTATAAGAAAAAGGTAGGATTATGAGCTTTTTCGTAAAAAGGAACTGAAAGGTTTCGGTTCGCATTTGGCCTCAGCAAAGGAAAGGATCTTGGGCTTAAAAGAATAAGTGGGGAAGGGTAATAATTTTCCTCCACACTATCGTTGATATTTGAGTCCAACAAAGATTTAACCATTGGGTTAGGATGATCACGTACACGCCCTAGCTTTTTTACAAATAATTCGATTTGATATGTCATTATGGGTGTAATGTTTGTTTCGGAATACAGGTTCTTATTAGAAAACCATTTTATATCTAGCCTTCTATATTTACCGCAGCAGAATCTTAAAATTTTTCTCTCAAAAATCTGGAGCTCTTCGGCTACAGTAGGCGAAATTGTAAACCAAATATTGTACAAAACCTATATGTTATTATTGGTCTTATTAAGGTCTTATACAAGCGAAACTTGTTTAGAATTGAGCCGTCGCTTAAGAATTGCTATGACCATTTTGGCTTTATTCAATACACTGCGGGCATTTTTGTTGAAACCGAGTCTTTTATGAAAGTCAATACCGAGGTGCTTGACTTCATCTCGTAGTGGAATATTGTTTCCATTGATCTCTAGTTTCAAGGTCTTACTTTCTTTTACTGCAAGATAATGTCCTTTCCCGTTTGCATTTCTGAAGCAAGTTAGGCCACACTTCTCTGTATTAACTTTTAGCTTCCACTTTTTGAAGTATGCTATAAGAGTCGGTAGTTTGTCTTTAAACTTATTAAGAGCAACATTTGGCCTTTTGTCACTTGCTAATATCAGACTGTCATCTGCGCATAAAATAGCACAAGGTTCATCTTGCGATGGGTAATGAAAAGGAAAGCCATGAATATGGATATTAAATAAGATTAGTTCTAAGATGGATCCTTGAGCCAAACCGGAAAGGATTGAGAAATAGTCTGAGTGCTCATCACCTATGATAACAGAGCTGAGCCTATCTTTTAGAAAGCTGGAAATGATAGAAATTAACCACTTAGGAAAATTTAGACCAATTAGCTTATAGATTAATCCCTTGTACCAGACAGAGTCAAGAGCTTTTTCTAAATCTATATCAAGACTTACTGTGCATCTCCTGGTTCTTAAGTTTTGAATAATTTTATTGTGCAGTACCAGTGAGGCATGTTCCGTTTAATGACCCTTTTTGAAACCAAACTGGTTACTTATAATGATGTTGGAGTCTTCGCACATGATACTTAGCTGCCCTTCCATATGCCTCTCGAACAGTTTTCCTATATTAGATAGCAAGGATACTGGTCGAAAGTCTTTTATATCTCTTGCTCTCTTAGACTTAGCTATTGGGAATATTTTCCCTTTATTTTCCAAATTGAAGGGAAATAGCCATTATTCAGGCAGTGGTTGAATAAAGTAGAGAAAGATGTGTCAAGAGAAATAGCACATTTTCTATTCCAACTGACTTTTTGTTCTTGAGGGCTTCTGTCAATAAACATACACTATTTGTGGATGTAAGTGCTTGCGCATTGTTGGGATTTATCGCGGTATTTGAGGGCGAAAAGATTGAATTCGTTTCTACAAAATGATTTTACTGTCGAGTAGATATCATTCTCTTCAGATTGATCTGGAACTGTTTCTGGACTCGAGTAAATATGTGAGTAATATTCTTATATCTTACCTTAAAAGCAGTGTTACTATCAATCCGAACCCTTTCTTTAATTATTTTAAGATGTCGGTTATATAGTCTTTTCAATTGTGTAAGCCATGCACAACGTATCTTAAGCAAATTTTTTGTAGTGTCTGATCTTGAACTGAGGGTTCAAGTTATTGCAGATGAGAGATGAAGATATAAGAAAAAAGTCGATCACAGATGATGATTTGGGAAATGTAGGGCTGTTGGGAGCAACTAAGTCTAAATTCAAATAAGGCCCGTTGTAAAGCCAGTTGTGTATCGAGTTCCCATCTTGGTTATGGACTGTGTCACCCCAATCTGTATGCCGTGCATTGAAATCCCCTCCCAATATGACTGCGTCAAATGAATTCATAAACATGTAAAGTCAGTCAAGTTCGTTTAGCCAACGTCGACCTTCATTGGAAGGAATATAAATGCTTCCTATTAAAATATTCCTTCGTAAACCAGTACTACTACGTGATGTTATAGTGACTAGGCAAATGGAAAAAACGTCACTCTGGAAAGGAATCTCAGTATACTTATACCTTCGGTCTAAAATAACTGCTGTTCCCCTACCTGCGTAACAAGGGATGAAATTAAAACCATCAAAAGCGGGCTTATTGTACGAGGATAGCCTTGTTTCCGAAAGGAGGCATATTTGGGGCTTTTGGGTTTTTAGTGTTTTAAACAAATCTAGTCTTCTTTCAATGGAGTTACAATTTATCGAAATAATTTTGAAGTTATATGTCAGCATTATGCCACTATAGAAGCTACAAACTTAAGATATGAGAACATTTTGTCTTCTGTAGACCGAAGTTTTTGATAAGTGGGCCAGATTTGTCTGATTTTTGTTAGCAGTTCTTTAAAAGATATGTTAAAAAGATCTTTCGCCTCGTTTAAAAAATTATAAGGATGGTGATCTTTGATTGTAGCCCCAGTAGACACGCTAGTGGAGCAAGTATCTAATACTAATTAAATCTTTAATGGACTTACCTGGTTCTAATTGAACAAAAAACATATTTAATTTTGTACCCATTTCTTTTGATTTGGAAGTAGAAAAGTGTGTTATCTTACAAATTCTAATACTAGGAGATATAGCTTTCACAGCTTGTTCTATAACCTTGACAGGGGTATCACCCTCAAGGACCTTCAGCGTAACTGAATACCTTTGTTTTTCGGTAGCTCAAATTTACAAACTTATGTACCAAGCTAAAATTGTCCAGGGTGTCCCACTCGATATTGATGTCTTCTGTGTTTAGAACTTGCTCCTTATCTAAGGTATTCATCATTATAACTTTGATGTTCGCATTGTTGACTCGTGTCAGGCTCTCGCGGAGATAAATGCCTGGAAGAACTTGCTTTTTATGAATTAATAAGTCTCTTTGGTTTATATCACCGAAAGGAATTTCTTTTACTTGTTGATATAGTGGTTTCAGCCTTATTGTTCGTCTGGTGACTCCTTTTTTTCTCTAGTTTATTCTTTGGTATGAGTTTTCTGTTGGTACTATCATCTGACGCAGTCATAACTGCTAAGCTCTTTCTTGACTTAGTCTTACTGTTGTATGCTGGGAGATTATTTTTATTCTCCTCGGTCCTAACTGCTAAGTTTTCCTTAGTCTTACTGTTGGCCGGGAGTTTCTTCTTATTCTCTTTGTTCCGTTACAAGTGGTTGATTTAATAGTGACTAGGTCCAAGCATGAATTCCGTGAATCACCAGATCTGGTCCGTAGACAGACGTTATCGGGTATCGATTTCCATCGAGATTGTATGTGTTCTACACCGATGCCTAGTTGGCGGTCGAGGTTAATTGTGGAATCAACAAAGTATGTATGGCGAAGTCCTGCACCGTTAGTTCTAATGTTGATCAAACCGCTGGTATTTGATTAACCTCGAGTTCTCAATGTTACATGTCTTTTGGAATAATCGATTTAACATTGAAACTTGTCCAGGAAATCGTTTCCAAGTATGACATCGAATGATAGGTTTAGGTGTCTAGGTACCACCTGAAATGAATGCTCTAGCGGAATCGAGTATTCTTTAGTCCTTAGTTCTATAGTTCTATTTCCCTATAGTTTGAACCGAATCGCCCGCTATTGTAGCTAAAATACATCTGTTTAGGTTTGAAATGTTGGTCTCTGTTCTTGTTGACTTGATTATGCTGATGTCAGCGCCTGTGTCAAGCAAGAACGTTGTCGAATATTTGTTCAATGAACTAAATTTTACTCGTATCACTGGCTCTTTATATTCAGGATAGAATGTCGCGAGCGCAGTAAATTTAACTAGTGGATGTCGGCTTAGGTCTGTACTCGGGATAGATTTTCGACTGCATCTTCCCAAGTTGTCCCGTTTCCCATGTTGGTTCCGTCTAGGAATTGCTAGTTACCGTGCAGACTGGTAGCGAATTGCCTAACTTCGTGGGGAGCGTTTTCCATTTTATTCCATAGTCTATCCTCGAAAACTTTGATGGCCAGACGATCGTTTTCGTCAGCTAGGAACCGTCGGACAGCTTCGTCGTTGGTGGCGGCGAAAGTAGCAGAGTTTAGGGAGGTCAGTAATCAACCAATGCGATCACCGAATCCTCTGACCTTTTCGTCTGCCCCTTGTTGCACCCTCAGCAACTCATTCTATACCGATAACAGCGACTTATCTTCCCTGAATTAGTTCTCCAATTCAGATACTAAGTCGTTCTATTTAGTGAAAGATTTAAGTTGAACTAGCTCGAATGCTGGTCCTTGAAACCTAGTTTTCACAAACCCTATAATAAACTTGTGTTATCGCACGCTATGAATTTGTTCAACTCTTCCGGGATTCCGCTGAACGCCGTTATCAGGTTGTATATATCGTTAAGACTGATTTCATACTCTGACATGTTGGCGTCAGAGTCTGAATTATCGTCGCTGGGAAAAGTAAGTGTTTAAATAGCTGCAGAATAGCAGCCTGTTTACAGTTAGTAATTTTGGAGGGGGAGGTGGTACATCGTTAGTAGGTTTAAAGTTTTAAGTTTTTTTTTAATTTTTCTTATGAATGCCAATGTTATAAAATTATTTTTTTTAAATCATATGAAAAACATTTTTTATGGCTTCACTTTACATTTTTTACTTTATTTTTATGGAGAAGTTCCTGTTGTTGCTGTTCTGTCTTGTCGTTACGCTTTTTTTTATCTGCTTTTTGAAGGTTTGCCAGGTAGGCTTCACGCCGTAGGGTTGGTAATTACGACCTAGTCTTTGACACTGCATCTTTTTTTTTGTCTCCGGCGGCCGATGTGGAATTCGACAAGTCTTACGTTTTATGGGACTTTCTACACTTTTTTACTTAATACTTAGACTTCTGGTGTGTAGCCCCAGTACGCATCAAGTCCAGTTTTGAATCGTAGTTAATAATAGGATCCGTTCGTTACGAGTATCCCACCGCTGCCACCAATTGTTAGATTACGCCCTGTATATGGTGCTTTCCGCGTATGAATGCGGAGAAGAGTATACGAGCGGAGAGGAAGAAAAAGATTTTTCTTTAAAACGTTATAAAATCAAGGGCTGCGACCTTTACTACAACCCAACAAAGAAAACACAAAAACTTTTGGAAAAAAATTTATTTATTTTTCAACATAATTGCCCCTTAGGTCACATTTTCGAGCATTTGTTGAAAATGTCTCGGGAAACAAACGTCGAAATGGGAAGAATTCAATGATTCAACAGTGGGAGGCAAGGGGACCCACTCTAAATAATCACCCCGAAGGAAACAAAATACTGCTACGTCCACGTCGTTGTTTCTGGGTTATGCTAAGCGCAATATGTAAAAACAAATGACAAGCCTACGAGCAATACGACTGAGCAATGAAAATCAGGAATTATCATTTGAAAAATCAAAAGTGACCTTCGTTTGACCTTGAAAATGGGTCTCAAGGTCAAAATCGTGGTCACCATTTTATGTTCCCTTCAGAACCTTGTGACTTCTGTCTGAAACATTTTTCGCGATATTTCGTACTTTTCAAGTAATTTTGATGTCTTAAGTTTTGTGGCGCCCTCTGACGGGAAAAGAACGCATTTTTGAAAAAAGTGTTTCAGATAAAAGAATTGTAATTTTTCACGCAGATTACGAATCTGTCAAAAAAAATAGGGGTTCCCATTAAAAAATCAAAAGTGACCTTCGTTTGTCCTTGAAAATGGGGCTCAAAGTCAAACTCGTGGTCACCATCTTATGTCCCCTTCAGAACCTTGTGACTTTTGTCTGAAACATTTTTCGCGATGTCGCGTATTTTACTAGTAATTTGGATGTCTCAAATTAAAAAACTCACCCGGTATATACTTTTCCAAGCGATGATCAATAAGTTCGATACCCTTTTTATAATAAGAACTGTCTTGCTCCTCAAAATAGCCATTATTTGCCGACATCACTTCCTCATCGTTGGAAAATCTTTGACCACTGAGCCATTTTTCCAAATTTGTGAACAAAAAAAGTCCGGGGGGTTAAGTCTGGAGAATAATGTGCATGTGGTAGCAATTCAAACTTTAATTCATAAATTTTGGCCATTGCAATGGCACCAGTGAGCTGGTGCATTGCCTTGATGAAACAACACTTTCTTTGCAGCCAAATGCGGCCATTTTTGCTTGATGTCTTCGCTAAAATCGAGTGGACAAATTACGTTCTTCATTAAAACTCGCGGATACCGCAGCAATATTTTCTTCCATACGTACTCTATTACTTAATGTCCAATACCGTAAAATAGGTGCGAAATTTGGTTTAATTTGATGATGAATTTATTTTCCATTTTATTTCTTCCAATCCGAATGTAAACAAATTGACAGTTTATTAATTTTGCTCAATTACATTATGGGTAACTTGAGCTTTTGACAGAAATTCTTTCAGTTTTTATACGAGTATGAGATAAGTCCCACTGAAGTATATTAAGTCTTAAGTTTAAATGTAATGGTTATTTGAAAAGTCCCGAGACTAACAAATATATAGATCGCGATATACTATTTTTAGTTAGTACCAATCTCCAAACAAAACGTTTCAAAATTTTATGACATTTCGATCATTAGTCATCGAGATATTGAAGATATGTAAAAAAAAACAGTTTCGTACGTTAATACAACAGATATGATGTAGAAAAATATAGTTAAAAAACAAGAAGTGTTTGAAAAGTGTTATAAGGAATTTGCTCTATCGAAAACAACCATTTATCGCAGGTTTTCTGAATTTAAGCACGGTCGTACAGACACCAATGATGCTGAACGGTTTGTCAGCCTAAATGAGGCTGTTAGGCCGAAAAATAAAAAATAAAAATTTCCAAATTGTTTTGAACAACCGTTAAGCGAAAGTGCGTAAGATATCTAACATCGTAAAGATGTTAATAGATCGTATACATCATATTCGAATGTTCTATTCGAAGTGGGTACCGCGTTTGCTAACAAAAACCAAAAACAACAACGTGTTAATGATTCAGGGTTTTGTTTGGAGCTGTTTAAGCGAAATAAAAAAAATTCTTTTCATGCGGTATGTGACAATGGATGAAATATGGATCCTGTTACCTATTCGAAAACCTCAAAAAAATGCTCGCCGGAAAATGTATGGCTCCAATGAAGTACATGGTACATGGTACATGGTGTATCTAGTACACTAAACGATAGTGGTTCCAAGAATAACAAAGCATTACTTTCTTTTGATGCACACTAGATTTTGATGTAGACGACGAAGCTTCCCCTATATAAAAGTAATACGTTTTTCTGATAACATTTTAATAATCTATCCACCTTTCATCTCCAATGTTCATGTTAATGCGGTTTCTTCAGAGTTCAAATTAGTTAACAGTGCCTGTTATTGCCTTTTTGGAACTTAAAGAACAGTGTATCTCAACTATAGTTTTTTCTTTACTCATATTGATGGCTTGAAAGCTTAACAAATATTGATTAACATTATGCAAAACTTTATATACATACAAGTAAGTCACCTAACACGTAAAAATAAAACCCTAAACGAAGTTTCTACCATCAGTACTAAAAGATAAATTTGCGTTAATATGGGTCAGGGTACATTAAAGTAAGCCTCGATAAATGATGTCAATATTAGAGATATACCCCTACTGAAGAACGACTTTTTTCTTAAAATATATCCAAAAGTCATTTCCCGTTACGATTTTCCTTGACTGCAACGTGAACACATTACACTTTCATTTATAACAACTATCGTTTCTTCAGTGCGCGTTGTTGGTACTAATCGGCGCCAACTTGCTGTAACTCCCACCATAAGAGCAAATAAACGTACTCAATCCATTTGGCCAGGTTACAACCTTTATTAATCGATATACAATTTACAAATCAATAATCAAAGCTAATTGTTTTTAATTCAACTTACAAAAAAAGTTATTCTTCGTATATTTGTATAGCTCAGTAATTTTACGTTTTATAGTTAACACTTATTTGTACGAGTTGTTGCTTGGGTTGCAGAAGAAGAAATAAAAAATGGCGAACGTGCCCAATGGCTGCTTTCACATTTTAGTACATTGGAAGGCACCTACTACTAGGTACTAGCCCTATATATTGGCGTTGCCAATACCCACCCCCTGTTTGTGATATCCAAAGTCTCCAACTTTACAACGGGCCTCTCGAAGATCCCCGATTTGGTTTGAACAAAGGCGCTGCGGACTTGCCCATCTTTGGAAGTTCTAGTTTCCACCACTCGTCCTTTTGGCCAGTTGTTCCTTGGGCTATTTGGATCCGTTATAATAACGAAATCGCCCACTTGTATAGGTTTCACATTTAGCACAACGAGTAATAGCATTTCCAAAAGCGTTCTAAAAACTGCTAATTCTTTTTTATCACCTTTATGTTATCGTCGAATACTGCTAGTGGTTTAGAAAGATTCAAAGATCCCAGAAGGAAGTGGCTAGGTGTAAGACTCTCCTCTTTTTTGTGGTCGCTCGGAAACTATGTTAATGGCCGTGAGTTAACGATATTTTCTACTTCAATCAGCATGCTTCTAAGGACTTATTCTAAATGGGTTTACGCCCTTAAAGACTTCTCTCAGTTCTCTCTCTGCAGCTATAAAATTCGTTCCAATATCACTGCACATTTCGATTGGAGATCCGCGGCGTCCGATGAAGTTCCGAAGCGCCATGGAACAGGTTTTGGATGTGGTCGGACACGTTAAGAGCACACCCTACACCGACAAAGGAGAAAGGTCAATAAAATGAGGCAAGCTGCGCCGGTGAAAGCTGTGCCTTTATAGAGTGAAGTGACTTAGCCCTGTTGTTCTTGTACGTCTGACAAACCCCCTTAATCCAGCAAGTGCAGCCCTTAGTTGAGATACAGTGACTCAACTTTTTGATCACATGATCAGAGCAAAGTATAATTTTTAGTTGTAACTATTCAAGTTTAACAGTTAGAGCAACTAAGTTTTTACTTAAAATAAATGGAGTGATTATATATCAGCACAGCAAAAGCAAACAAAAATACACTGTTAATTTGTGAGAATTTGTAAAAGTTCTTAGGCAACGCATGTGATCAATTTGTTGACACTGTCGCAGTTGTATATTGTGAGTAGAAAGTTTGCCCATGAGTTCAGTTTTTTTTTTTTTTTTTTTTTTTTTTTTTTTTTTTTTTAATAAAAATATTTAATGTATTAAAAAAAGAATTTTACATAAGGTACATTTAAATTTTAGTTTAAACAATTAAAATAATTGTTTTTGTTTAAAACGTTATGTTAATTTTTATTTAATTTTTTATAATTAAAGGCCCGCTGTGTTACCAAGGGCTGCGACCTTTACTATTTCAGTTTTTTGTATTTGATTATTTAAAGAATTTATAGTATTTATAGGAGCCCGCTGGAGTATTTCTCTGTCTCTGAATTCGTCCTTCCCAACCACTGCCTTTTACACTAATTTTGTCGATAATTCTCCTTGCATACTTACGCAATAGTACAAAATAGTTCCCTTTCTGCATTTTTCATTCATTGATTTAGATTTTCGACTTAATTGTCCTAAGTGTCACAGTTAGTTACTCATTTTGTGTACAACGACGAAGTGCAACGACACTTAATGCCCGCCCTGTGTTGTTATTGTAGAGTCGGCACTTTGGCTATGACCTATATATCACGCTTTGGGGTGAATGCATTGAAGTGTTTATGAGTGTTTGCAAGTGTTTTGCTTGCAGCAGCGGAAAGTGGATTCTTCATTGAGTTATGACGTTGGTATGGGAATCACTTATTCTGGACTTTGTGTCTTTTGTCTTTGTGTGAGATTAAGACCAAAAACACAATTATTCTTACACTACCTTATGTACTAATCCACTTGGTTCAAACATTCATCCATCATCATCATCATCATAATGCGCATATTCGCATAGGTGTCGCAAGATCTAGACGCTTGTGTCAGCAGTTGAATGTTAAAGTCCGGTAGAATGTCATTTGAGGAGGATGAGAAACTTCTGATAGTTGAACTTTAAGTTTTGATGTGTTAACTTCTCCTCCCTTAATTTCGGACGCCCTCACATGAAGTGGTATGTCTTGAACACCAATTGTTATGGATACTGGAGTGTGCTCTTCATTGGTTTCCGCTATTTTCTGAGCTTTCTATGTTTTCTATTTCCGAAAACACGGGAAAGCTATCGTTAAACTAATCAGGATCGTAACTAAATTAGTGTTTATGATCAAGGTGATGTTATTCTTGGTTTTGAGCAAGCTTATTTGGAATGTTATTTCGATTAAAAATTACATGTTCATCAAATACTCTACAATTATCTATGATTACATATAAATATTTTTGTAAATAGTATGTTATTAATTTTTGTGCCAAACTTGACAATTTTTATTAAAAAGACATTACATATTTCAGCGCTAACGGTTGGTAAACTTATATAAACAATATTCTTGCTGTGTGTTGCTATTTAAACATCGGCGAATTTTTCAATAAAATTTGTTTCCGTATTACTTAATACATAGGAATTAACAATGTTAGCTTTAACCCAGTGAATTAAATAAGCAGCATTTATTTTTTTCTTCTTTGATTACTATAATTTTAATTTTAAGTATCATTTTACTATATCATTATTTTCTTTTGTTTCTTTTACGCCTTTCACGATTTTATTTGTCATATCAGTAATTTCGTTTATTCTCTGTATAGTTAATTGGTTTATTATTTCCTGTTTATTATTTTCTGTTATAATTGTGTGGTCCTGTCGGTCAGGGCTACCCACAATGCTTTTCCATGTGGTGCATAGAAAATCTAATGACATTTTATTTATTTTTTTGTTTTTATTTATTTATTTTTTTTTTTGTATTCATAGACAGCACGTTCAAGAAGTTCAGTAAAGGATTCATGGAGATTTTAAGTTTTCAAATATCTTAAATTAATTATTATTATTATCATTTATAAGCAAGTAATTAAAATTACAAGATAATATAAAAATTAAAGAGCCTAGCTGCGGAGGCTATTGGCTCTAATTAGTTAAAGTTAAATATTTAAATTTAGTTAGATAAGAAAGAAATTTGTTAATATTTTCGATATTTATAGAACTAGGATTCTTAAGTATATCATAGATCGATACATTTTTGAAATTAAATTTTACGAGTGTGATAGGTTTTGATATTTAAAGTGTGAGTGAAAGTGAAAGTGAGCATCAACGAATCCTCTGTTGGCCTTAAAAGCTACTTGGTTCAAAAAGATCAATTTTTGCGTTTCAACAAATCAGAGAAGGCGCTTCGCAACAATCTTCTCTAGAATATTAGATGGACAGGGGATGAGAGATATAGGACGATAACCTTCAATGGAATTTGTACCTTTCATTGGATTAGGGATGAGAAGTAATGTTACAGTTTTCCAACTTTTTGGAATGACCGTGGTGTCCAGTATATTATTGTATAGTCTTATAAGTCTTGCTTTTACATCTAGCGACAAATTTTTAAGCATTGCGTAACAGATTCTGTCTTTTCCAGGTGTTTTACCGTTTGCTTTATTAAAACATGCTTTAAATTCAATCATAGAAAAATCTTCTATCTGCCGGGTGCTAGGGTTGTTTCTGGGATCGCAGGGGGAATAATTGAGAAATTCATTTTTTTGGCTTTAAAGATAGCGTGAAAATGTTAGTCTTTTGAAAGCTCTGACCATGTTCTGCAAACAAATTCCATATTCCTACTTGATATTCAATAGCTTCAGTCGGGATTTAATGCTTGATATGGTAAGGGAGCTGGAGTTGCCAATAAGTCCACGAATGTTTTGCCAGATTTTGGCCGAGGGCAAATTGGGGTTTATGTTAAAAGTAAACCCCACGAGATTTTTCGCCTTGCTTTCTTTAAGCTGTCGTCTAAACTTTGCATTTGACTTTTTATAAATAGCCAAGTTTGATTGAGAGGGAGTTTTTTGAAATCATTTCAGTGGTTTAATTTTTACTTTGCGCAGCTCCAAGAGTTCAGAGTTCCACCAAGGGATAATGTGTTTCAACAGTGATTTATTTATTGGGACTGATTATGGGATAGTTTTCTGAATAAATGCGGCTACTTTGTTGATGTTTGATATGAGTTGCTTACCCGATAAGTAATCAGTAGCTGCTCTCCTAAGAACTGACAAATTGGCCATGCCTCTTTTGAATTTTTCGCTCGGGGGAGTGTGTTTATGGGTGTGACCCAGTTTTATAGAGGCAATGATGGGAAAATGGTCGCTGTTGTGAAGATCATCCAAAATTTTTGAGGTGGTTTTTGGAGATAGCTCAGATGAACAACAAGTTATGTCAACATAGGTTAGTGTGCCGTGTATTGAGAGGTGCGCTGGTGAGCCATTTAAGAGTGCGAGATTCGAGTTAAGTAGGAAGTCTTCACAAATTTTACCTTAATGCAGGGGATCCCCAAAGCGTATTCCACGCATTGACGTCACCTCCAAGGATCCAGGAGATTCAGTTTGACTAATAGCATCAAGATCATCTTTACAAAAAGTTTGGACCAGGTGGATATATAAGCCGATATAAGTTATTTTTGGTTGAACTTGTATTTTTAGAGCCTGTGTTAGAATATTATAATCGAGGGGGCGGATTTCATGTGAGATGCATTTCTTGAACAACAAACCTATTCATTGCTTGGATGTCGTATTATTGGGGAGGTTTTTGAAGTAACCGACGTGGCATTTCGGAATAATAAGAGTGAAAGTAAATGGACAATGTGTCGATATAATGCTTGACAACTGCTCCTTAATTAAAATACTTAGCTCATCAAAATTGTTTAAAAAACCTTTCAAATTCCATTAAAGGATACTGAGAGCCGTATTTTTTGGGGTACTGTGAGTACACGACCTTTTCCTGTGTGAAGCAGACAAGTGTGTTTAAAAGTGGTTATATTTGTGGTTTGAGAGAGTTGTATTTGTTGTAAATACATAGGGTTTGTTGTTTATTGTTAAGGTTTTAACACCGCGATCCAGAGCTGAATCATCTAAGCTCCCTGCGGAGCCCAAATGATTCAAACTCTAAGTCGCCGAGTCAGTATTTTGGCTATAAAGTGTGTTTTTATATAACGGCATTGTCGTTTATTTTCTGAGATACATGTAGATTTTCACTTTTATTATCGACAGTTTTTTGTCGTGTTCCAATGCTTTGATAGGGGTTTGAGTTTTTTTTTTTTTTGTGTAGGAGTTCGAGCTGGGTAGTAAAGGAGTGTTCTTTGGAATAGAAAGTAAGTGGGTGTGTGACGATTAAGTTAAAGTTGAAGACGTGTTATAGGTGAATGATGAGGAGAGTTGCTGGAGAGTTTTCAGGTACAGAGTAAGAGTAAGATTAAGTTGAGTCAGTGAAATAGTATGATTCTTTGGAGTTGACAAAATTGGTTTGCTTTGAAGTGGAATAGCTTTGAGGTAATTTTTCATTTTTTTTAGGTACATGTGTTGTATTGGGTTATCAGGTGTTGGCTCGGGAGAGATCATTTTGGTTTGAGATGATTCTTGTATGTTTTTTTGGGTGGGTTTATTTTGTTTCAGTTTCCCCGCAAATGTCATGGATGGATTTGGGACTTGAGGAGGACTACGATCTCTGTAAATGCATTTAGCTTCTCTCATGTTGCATATGATGGTGGTCTTAATAGTGAGGATTTCTTTTGCCTGTTTGTAGCTGGGACAGATTTTTGATAAAGATTGAGAAGAGAGGGAACAGTTAACGCACATGACCAGTGAGCAATTTTCTGGAGTGTGTGGGGGGAGATGGCATCAGTCGCGTTTCGAATTACTGTTGCAACATTTCGCTGTGTGGTCAAGCCGTTGACAACTTTTGAAGCGCATGGGATTAGGAATATATTCTATAACTTTGGCATTGTAGAAACCAATTTCGATGGATTTGGGCTGATGGAAAAATTCAGAAGTAAACAATATTAATCCAGATGGATTTTGCTTACCTTTATCATCAGTTTTTATAAATTTTTAAACCTCTGTGACACCTTGATTTTTCATTTTATTGACGGTTTCAATTTCACTAACGTTAATAAAACATGGAGCGTATGCAATTCCTTTAGATGAATTGAGGCTATCATGAAGCTTTACTTTTACTGAGCACACGTTAAATAAGATATTAATTTTAGTAAAATTGTCAGCAATTCTTTGCGATTTGGCCATAATAAGTAGAGTACCGTCACTAAGCAGTCGTGTGTGAACTCTCGTAGTGAGCAGTCGGCTTGATAGCGTGTAGAATTTCCTTTTAATACAAAGTGTGACATAGTCTGTTAATTGCACTATAGAGAGCCAACGTTTAGGCGCCAAGTTATAGATAACCGAGAGGTACCGGGTTCAAGCCCCAGTCTCGGTCTTCTTTTTTATTTTTATAATAATAGATAAGGACAAAAATCAAGATTTTAAACGAAGAGCCGTGAGAAGTCCACCGACAATGAGTACCGGTAGAGAGATGAGCCCTCAAAAGGGAAAACCGGTGGATTCAGAAGAACCCCGCATAATAGCTACAGCAACACTGTCATCTAAAACGACGGCAAAAGGAGGAGATCACTGAGGCCAACAACAAACTCAAACCAGCTTAATCGGAAGCAACGGCATCCCATGCGATAGCCTCAACACCTGAAGCCGATGAAATGAACTTCTCCTATGTCTCTGAAGGAGGAGACGGCAGATATATCGCGGAAGGGAACACCTTCAAAGAACTTGATCAGGAGGAAGAGGAAGACGAGGAAACTAAGCTGATTGTCGAGATGCGCAAACATATAGAATTTCTCGTAGCAAAGAGAGAGAGAGACGCAGAGCGCTCCGGCAACAGCAGAAAGAATTGCTTGAACAGCAAAAACAACAACAACATCTAAATCAAACTCAACAGCAAGGAAGACAGTCGCAACGACAACGACAGCAGAGGAAGCAACAACAACAACAGCAGCAGCAGAAGCAACAACAGCACAGTAACAGTAACAGCAGTTAAACCAAAAACAGCAACAGTATCAAAAGCAACAACAGCAACAGGAGAAAAAGCAACAACAGCGACATTAGAAAAAGCAACAACAGCAACAACAGCAACAGGAGAAAAATCAGCAACAACAACGACAACAGCAGCCACAACAGTAAAAAGAGCATGTGCCGCCTATTACAGTGAGTAATGAAGATGCATGTGATACTATAAAATTTGTTAGGTTAGTCTCTAAGAATTTCTACGTTAAAAGACTAAATGTTAATAGGCATTCTTTATATTATCAAACAATCGAGGACTACTCCAAGGTACGTGCTGCCTTGGATCAGGCTAATTTTGAGTACTTTACGTACACAGTAAAAAATGATAAGTTAAAGTCAGTCCTTCTTATGGGTATCGACCCTGAGGTTATTAAGATGGAGGAGTTGCTCACTGAGCTTAAGGCGCACGAACATGACAACCTTAAATTCGACTGTGTAAAGCCGTTTACCACGGCCACCGGAGGGAATGGTGACCGAAAATTACCGTTCCTATTAGTACAATTGTCCCCCAGACGTAACGACGATGTACAACCTCGTTTATATCTCGGAGACAGGATTGATATAGTGATGACTGCTGAGAAAAAAGAGACGCAATCAGGATGGTGACCGCTCGAAGTTATTTGCAAAGAGCGCTTACCACCCTGATAATGGATAGGTTACCTATAAGTAGTATAAGTTAGTATGTAAGTTTTTATTTGAAGACAAAAAAAATTACAAAATAATAATAGCTGAATCGAGTTTTCTCGTGAACAAATGTTAGTTATACATAGGTTATGCTTAAGATAATTTTAAGATAGGTTTAAGCCGAAAGGCATAGTTTTATGTAATATTAAGTAGCTTAGAAAATATGTGTAGATTAGTAAGCTAGTGTTAAGTCAAATAATTGTTAGTGTTAAGATAGATTTAAGCATTTTCTCTGTTAGTTCTAAGTTAGAAGATAATAAAATCAATAAAATTTAAAAAAAAACGTCACGAAGCAAAAAAAGTTTTTCATATTATGTGCTAACATTACTTAACTTTTGATTTTTTCCAGAAGAAAAGGGCTTAAGGATGACACAGGTTTTTATTGTTTGATATTAGCGGTAGGTCTGGATAGATATGAAGGAATGCGTGGTAGGTTTTTTGTTTCTTGCATTGTAGGGGATCAAAATCAGGGTCTGGGTCAAGTTGTCTAAAATAATACCCATTAGATTTTTTCGGCCTATGGGCCATTTTTGAACTTAAAGCAAACACTAGCAAGGAAATTTATTTCAGAAAACTACACTAGGAAAAACTGAGTAGTGATAAGAAGCAAGTGGTATAACGGGAGATAACGGTCTGTGCACTTGTGACAAAACAGAAGGCATACGATAGTTGAAGAACGATGCGATCAGTTCGAAAGCTAGTCGGTGACTTTATCAAATAATTTCGATAAGTGTCGAGTGCAAACGCTCAATTTGACCGTTGGGCGTGCTATAATAAGGGAATGTTGAAAAGACAAGGGGTATAAATTACGATTATGTTGTTTATATAAACGTATTGTATGTGTTTATATGTCATAAGTGTGCAACTAAGTTATCGCTGTTTTTTTATGAAAATGCAACTTTATTGTGAAAAAACGGTAACAAATGAATCATTGAAATTATTGCCCATCGCTAACTACAACTTTTTCCCATCTTTCTGGCAGAGCTCGAATACTGTTACGATAAAAGTGTTTATATTTTAAGAATATTCACGAATCAAGCCATTTTTTTATGTTTTCTTATGAGGGGAACTGCTGATCATCCAGACCATCACTTGACGGAATAAATAATAATCGAACGGCGCAGTATCTGGGGAATATGGCGGGTGGAGTAGAACTTCCCAGTTGAGAGTTTCCACGTAGGTTTTAACGGATTTGGCAAAGTGAGGCCGTTTTGTGTGGCCATTTTGTGATGCCGTTTTGTGTGGCCAAGTCGATACCGATGGTTTCGTTGTGTTTCAACAGTTCATAGAAATATACACATTTTTTCACTTAGAGCAGCATATCCGTAAAATTTATGGAGCTCTCCATGCACTTTAGTCGCTGTGGTCTTCAAATGAAAGAAGAATATCAACACTTTCCGCAAATGCAAATGATTACTTGGAACAAAATCAGAAATTTTCACACAGCCTAAAGTATATGACGCCAAAACAAAATCACTAATGTTACAAAACGATTTGTTTCTTATATATCTATGTAAGCTTGGTTGATGACGTTTTTCGATATCTCAAAATCGACTACCACCTACTGCTGGAGCCATCTAGAACGCACACCTCATACGGATCGCATAAAAAGTCCCTGCTTTTTTTTGGTACATTTTTGAAAAGAAAAATTCTTTATTCAAAATCAATTGCAGTCAAGTACATATTGGCCATTATTATCTACTACCTTTTTCCATTTTCTGGGTAGCTTCATAATTCCATCGGTGTAGAACTTCTGTGGCTTATCAGCGAAAAACTTGGCGAAGTGATTTTCAGCGGCTCTTCGGTCGGCCAATTTTTTACCATCAAGAGAGTTTTGCAAAGACCGAAACAAATGGCAACCAGAGGGTGCAGAGTCCGAGCTATACGGTGGATGTATTAAAACTTCCAAACCAAGTTCCGTCAGTTTGTTCCGGTTCATCAAAGATGTGTGTAGCCTAGCGTTGTCGTGATGGAAGACAACTCCTTTTTCGTTGGCCAATTCTGATCGCTATTGCTTGAAAGTTTCATTCAAATGGTCGAGTTGTGCACAGTAGATGATCGAATTGACCGTTTCGCTACGTTCTAGCAGCTCATAATAGACAATTCCCTCCCAATCCCACCAAACACTCACCATAACTTTTTCTGCCGTCACTCCAGGTTTTGAAGTCGTTTGTGGTCGGTCATCGGCCTTTAACCATAATCGCTTGCATTGGATATTCTCGTTTTCCCTTCACCCGCAATAAATCGCTTCAAAATTGGTACCATTTCGTTACGTTTCAGCAACGTTTCAATGATGGTTATTCGGTCAATTAGTTCATGCGGCACGCAAACATGGAGATTCTTTGAGTAGCCTGCTCATTTTTTATGATTCCAAACTGTCATACGGTTGATTTTTAGTGCCTCCGCTATCCCCAGACAGCATTCGTACCGATGTTGCTCGATCAGTTGCAAATTTCCTCGACTTTTTCAGTGACAGGCCGACCAGTGTGAGGGGCATCTTTTACATCGAAATTTCTGGAACGAAATAGAGCAAACCACTCCTAGGTCCGGGGTTCACTTACAGAACTCTTACCGTAAACTGCATATTTTTGCAGCGTTTTTCCCTTTTTATAGTAAAAAAAACATCACAGCGCATTTCTTTAGATATATCTCTCATATCCAAATCAATATAACTTTTAACTTTTTAACCATCTAGTGACAAGAAATCGCGGAGACTTTTTATATGACGAATTTATATTTATTTTCTTCCTTGTTTTTCACTTTTCCTTAATCTTTACACCCAACTCCTAATGTCGCTTTCGCGCGTACTTGCTTTAACATGTTGAGTAGAAATAAAACATATATGAGACAATTCACAATGTTACCTCGAGCTTTTCGCCAGCTTTGAATCGTTACGATATTAACGCAGCTGCAAAGCAAAATAGACATACCTATTCTCTACTTTTCGCGCTTTGACATTTGACAATTGACAATTTGTTTTGCGTTTGCCGTTGATTTGTTCGATTTGACGCCAGAGGGTAGATTACTGTGTATGTTATTACTCCGAATGGGTAACGTCTAATATATGGCTTTTTTACGATTATCGTATCCTCGTTTTCTTGCACAAAATGGTAGTTTTGTTTTGAACTATGTATACGTTGTATTTCTTTAATTTATTTATTAAAATACATTGTTTCTGAAGTTATTTCTCCTAATTAAATTTTAAACAAAATAAAAAGAGTAAATTTATACTCGACATCGTGCAAAGAAATAATATAATAAACATTTAAGGAAACAATACTTTACTTGTCATTTCAACACCAATGCGACATTTTGGATTGCAAATTCCGAGTTCATGCTTTTGGCGCATTTTATCGTAAGCCCTTATGTTTTCACCGCAACACGACCGCGACGGGGAGGACTAGTGGGTGTGAAATGAGGAGGAATACAGCGGCATCTTGAGGCGTCTGACTTCACTTGTGTAAAAAAAACGTTAATTTTTAAATACGAATGGCACTGCGGCTATTTGAGGCGACTGACCTGCTGGTACGCTAATATCTTTCCAGGTACTTGAGGCGACTGTCTTTAAAATTTTAATTTTTTATTAAAAAAAAAATACTCACTTCAGAACACTACGCAATCCCTACTAGTTTACTAACCTTTTACGTATATAAACTTAAAAAATTAAAGCGCTTAGACCATATCTTATCTTATGCTAACCGTCAACTTTTCCAAGTAATTTTTTTTTTTAGATCAAAGTAAAAATGTAACAACGAAAAACCCTTTCTTTTTAAAATTTCGCATAAATCTTTGTCTAAAGACTAAATATAAATATTTTCTGAATTTAATAAACAGGTACACGTATATTTCGAAATAAATTGCGAGTATTATTCTTTTCAGATTTGTTTGCAAGTCTTAATACTGAAAAAAGATTTGAAAACATTGATATACAAAATATGGATATGACATGTGACTGCCTACCAAGTTGTTCTGAAAAAAATTATGGTGCGGATACTTTTATATCAAACAGAGTAAATGGAGTCGGAATGCTGAATACTGAGTATAAATATGCAAAACTACTTCCGGTGCTTTACTTACTTTTCTATTCACAGGAATTCAATATCAAACTTAAGTTCAATTGTTGTTTACTTCAAAGACATATCTTGTATTAAATATCGCAGAGAGCTATTTAAAACATGGGACGACTTTTTAGGTAATTTTTTAAAATGATCTACATATGAAACATTGTACGAGTATTCAGTTTTGTTTTTTTATTTGCAGCTTCATTTGGAGGAATTTTCGGCCTCTGTTTGGGAGGATCCGTTATAAGTCTTATTGAAGTATTGTACTTTATAACATTTAAACTATATGAGGTTTATTTTACAAACGGAAAAGCAGATAAAGTAATTAGAAAAAATGGAAACAAAAGAAAACAGATTTCACTTAATGCCCATAGATATAAAAATCATGTGACTTTCAATAGCAAAATAAAAAAATTGAGATGCATTAATATATGAAAACCAATGTAATTCTTTTAAGAACTCATTAAACAGTTTTTCACAATGCTTACGAATATGTACATGTTATATCAAAGCCAACTTGTTTACCCACAGAAGAACTCGACTTCAAATTCAATTAAAATTAAAATGTAAACAAATCAATAAAAAACGCTGAGCTTCTTTTTATCCATTCGTAACCAAATTGTAACCAATTTGCCTTTAAAATGTAATAAAAGAAATTAAAATGTAAACAAATCAATGAAAGGACACTGAGCATCTTCTCATCCATTCGTAACAAAAATGCTTATCAGCACTCTTTGCCTTTAACGACTTATACACAATGTATCAGATAACACGCCACTCGCTGAATCAGATAATCACACCAACACCTCAAGTTCCCACCGGAAATTGCAAGTACTCGTACCCCAACACCTTGCACATGCAGCCACAATCCGCAGATGTCACCTGAATCAACGAATACGATTTTGCTGATTAAGCGTCTGGATGCAGAGACGCGAACTTACATTTAAGTTTATAGAAATTGTTAGTTTAGTTTTAAAGTGACCGTGAAACAGTATGGTTAAATAAATAAAACTTTTAAACTAAAAGAGCTCAAAATAATTTAGTTGGCGCCCAACGTGGTTGGCCCAGTGTAAAGAACGTTCAATACATAAAATACGCGAATAATAAGTGACCTCAAGTAGCTCGAGAAATTGTTCGTGTAGTGCGATGGCAAAAAACCTCAAGTAATGAAATGTGCAAGTTCGAACTGTATTCGGGCCTCCACCCACAAAGCACCGACATCATT
This sequence comes from Volucella inanis, assembly GCA_907269105.1. Taxonomy (NCBI): domain Eukaryota; kingdom Metazoa; phylum Arthropoda; class Insecta; order Diptera; family Syrphidae; genus Volucella; species Volucella inanis. The sequence goes on along the minus strand of OU026154.1, from coordinate 58,715,670 downwards.
TGGACATTGCTGGATTCCAAGACTACGACGGAGTGTGGACGAGGTAATTAAGTAGGCAACGCGAAAAGGACAATACTGACTACACCAGCGTGGGATGTTCGCCATGCGTAAGAATAGTTTAGGATAAGAATAAATTTAAAAAAAAAAGAAAAGAAGTAAAGTAATCATTATAATTAATTATCTAGCTAAGTGGTAAATTAAAAAGAAAAATTTCTAAGAAAAAGTGACCTTACTAATCAATTACAATTTTAAAAAAGATACTAAGAAAAGTGGCCTCACCAATTAAATAAAATTTCATAGTACAATAGATATTAAGAAAAGTGAAGAAATCAATTGGTCCTCTATATACAATATTCTCTATTATTTTTTCTTTTTAAGAAGAAATCGTTAGTAAAATTAACAACTCGTGACTCAATTTAAAAAATAAAAACCACTTCCTAAAAAACTTTTTTTTCAAAAGGTGTATATTTATTTTTCCTAAAATTCCTAAGCAAAAAAATCCCCGCTTTAGAATGAATCCACCAATTTTAAATCCCCAAAACCTTCCACCTACCTCGGGAAATCGTCCCGCAAATCCAAATTCTAATCCTAGCCAACCCAATACGTCATAATCTTGTTCGGTAAATGTTTTCCCAAAATTTGAAGCACTTATAACAAGTATCGTAGCTATATTGTGCCAAAACGAGTGTAGGAAGTCGATATTAAATCCCAATGCGAACTTTTATAAAGGAGTGGCAAAAGGAATCGACCCACAATTCTTAGGGAATTTAGGAGCTTTAGACAAAATGCCCGATGTGGTAAGGAGCCTTCGGAAATTCTCAGGAGTCACTGGTGAATTCAGCTCATGGAGGAAAAGCGTTGAGAGAATACTCAACATTTATGAACCTCTTAAAGAAACTCCTAAATATTTCGGTATAATCAACTTCATTCGAAACAAAATAGAGGTTCTGCAGATGCAGTATTGGAATCATACAATACTCCATTGAATTGGCAATGCATTTCAAAGTGCCTAACAGTATATTACGCAGATAAACGTGACTTGGGAACTTTAGAATACCAACTAACAACGTTAGTCCAAGGTAATAACACGCTGGAACAATATTATCAGGCAGTGTACTCTCACCTCACGCTGATACTGATCAGTTTCCCAACTCCCCATTACAAAATATGCAATATAGAACTCAATTTACTTCTGCACCAAATCCACCTCCAAGAGGAGAACCCATGGACGCCACCTCAATAAGGACAATCAACATCAGTTATGGCAATAGACCTCAAGGAAAGAATTCACTACCGGCTCCCAAACGACAAACGAACTTCCCGCAGCAAAATGTTCCACCAAACAAAATGACGAATAATGCTGTGACTTTGGAGGAATACAACTCTATGATCGAACAAATGTCGAACCAGACATTAAGTGACAACTTTCCTACCGAGAACGAAAACAACGAGGCCAAGCAAAACCAAGTAACCTCTCCAATTTTGCCGACTACTTTTCAGGTTGACAAGCTCGCCTTTGCCTTATTTAGAGTGCAAGACGAAGGACAATAGAATTCTCAAATTCTTAGCAGGTATAGATTCAAACAAAAATTATTTGCATCCGAGTCTTGTAAAAAACCCTATTCCTAACAATAAGAACTTCTATTCAAACTCAATAGCTGGTAACATTAAATATCACACTTTACTCAATTTTTTCGGACTCAAAACAAATCTTAAGTTTTTATTCATGCCAAATTTAAGATCATTTCTGTAATTTTTACTAACGAAAATTATATGCTTCTAAAGAATGACTTAAAGATTCGCTTAAAACAAATGACATCCGAGGCAGTTAATCTCGTTGGAAAAAGAACAGAACACATATCCCAAGATGAGAAAAAAAACTTAAATCACTGACAGACTCATGTCCCAACTTGTTTGCCGAACCGAACAACGACGAAAGACCCAATTCATTCTAAATATTACCCATATCCGATGCAACTCAAAACTGAAATAGACAATCAAATCAGTCAATTTCTAAATGAGTGCATAATCAATACACCCCGTACAATGCACCCGTTTGGATTGTACCAAAAAAGGCTGACTCTTCAGGTGACTAAAAATATCGATTGGTAATAAACTCAATTCCGTAACCTATCCTAATCGTTACCCTATCCCCGAGATAAATGAAGTTTTATCTCAACTAGGGAAAAACAAGTGGTTTTCTGTATTGGATCTTTATAGTGAATTCCATCAAATCCCTCTTGATGAGGTTGACGTTGAAAAAACAACTTTTAGCGAAGACATCGAAACTCACTTCCGAAACCTTGCAAAAATTTTCGACACATATCAAAGTTAAACCTCAAGGTACAGTTAGACAAATGTGATTTTTTGTCGAATGTGATGAATAGTCGAATTTCTAAGTTTCATAACTTCTGCCGATGGAATTAAGACAAATCCCGTCAAAGTTGAAGCAATTGCTAGATTTCCAATTCCGCATACCTTGAAAGATTTTCGTTCTTTCTTTGGTCTGTCGGGTTTTTATAGAAGATTCATCAAGGACTATGCAAAGCTTGTTAAACCCCTTACATATCTTTTAAGGGGGGAGGATGGACGTACGTCCAAAGCAGCTTTAAGTAAAAAAAATCATTCACATGATCAATGGCGCATTTAACAAGATTGAAATTTTATTAATTTCGGAAGTCGTTATTCTCACATACCCGCACTTTAGCAAAAAATTTCAATTCACAACAGATGCATTAGGTACAGTTCTGGCACAAGGAGATAAGCCGATAGCTTTCATATCGCGTACCCTCAGCAAAAATGAAGAACACTACGCTACCAATGAAAAAGAAGTGGTGGTCATAGTTTAGGCTCCGAATTCTTAACGTACCTTTACGGTCCTATCAAACTTAAAATTTTTACCGATCATCAACCCTTGACGCATGCTCTAAGCAACAAAAATACGAACAATAAAATGAACGCTATCTAAATCTCTCTGTTATTAATGGCTTAAAAACCGAAGAAAGAATTCTAGCACTAATTCAAGAAATTTAGCCATATATAGTAAGGTACAATCGCGAGAAAAATAATTTCAGATTTAATAGATGATTCACAGCAAGAAGCTGAAATCATTATAGAACAAAACGCTTTAGAAAAGAAAACTAAGTTATTGAAAATATACTGATTTCCACATATGCGAGCCAGAATATGCAAGGAACACAAATACGATAGGCATCCCAATAAACCTATAATTCAGACAACACCAATACCTCAATATCCAGGTCATATTCTTCACCTAGATATCTATTTTACAAATAAACGCATCATTCTCACCATCATGGATAAATTCTCGAAGTACGCCTTAGCCAGGATCCTTAAATCCAGATCTGCAGAAGTTTTAAAATAACCACTAAGGGAACTAACACTACCCTTTGTAGTTCCCAAAACCATCGTTGTAGACAATGAAAAATCCTTCAATTCCAATTCTATTTTATTCTTGGTAGATAATTTCTTTGATATAAGAGTATTCAAAGCCTCTCCTTATGATCAAATAGAGAGATTCCATTAAACTCTATCAGAGTTAATGCGGTGTTTGAAATCGGAAAATAACACTAACACATTTTCGGAACTCTTAGACAAATCAATTCTTGAATATAACAATTAAATTCATTCAACCACAGGGAAGAAGCCAATGGACATATTTTTCGCTAAAAATTTATTCAATAACCCGAAACAACTTGAAAAAGAAAGACAAAATACCATTGAAAAAAAATAATAGCAGAAATAACCAAGTTATAACCAAGTCAGGAAAAACCGTTCACAAAAGTTTAATAAAAATTTAACTCACTTCCACAGATTACTCGTGCCTTTGTGCACCGCAAACATCCAAATATTGGACTATACCAACTCTCAACTTATCAAGATTTGTGCTGGAAATGCTAAAGTACGGAACGGATCGTTTAAAATTGTTAATGTCATTGACATACGGGCATATGAATAACTTATCAACAATATGGAAAACATTACAATATCCCAAATATAACCCAATCACCAGTAAAATGAATAATGTATTAACCAATAACAATAACCGATTTATTATAAATAGAGTAACTTTCGAAAAAATAAATGAGATAACCAATGCAACTAATCATATAATACATAGGCTATCATTTTCAGATAGAACCGAAATTCAAAAGATACGTGTATAAATTTGACAGCTGTCGGACGATTAGTTCTCGAGATATAGCGTTGTGAGTAAAGCAAGTTTTGTTATTGTGGAAAAAAAAATGGATTCAAAGCAATTTCGTGTGTTGATTTATCATTGCTTTTTGACGGGAAAAAATGCAACCGATGCAAAGAAATGGCTTGATAAGTGTTACCCTGACTCTGCACCAGCCGAACGCAAGTGGATTGAAAAATTTAAAAGTGGTCATACAAGCACCGAAGATGATGCACGCAGTGGACGTCCAAAAGAGGCTGTTTCAGATGAAAACATCAAAAAAGTCCACAAAATGATTACGAATGACCGTAAAGTGAAGTTGATCGAGATAGCTGAGGCTCTGAAAATTTCAGAAGAGCGTGTTGGATATATCATACACAAATATTTGAACATGCGAAAGCTCTGTTCAAAGCGGGTGCCGCGTTTGCTCACAGTCGACCAAAAACAACAACATGTTGATGATTCAGATTAGTGTTTAAAGCTGTTCAACCGCAATAAAGCCGAATTTTTGCATTGGTATGTGACAATGGATGAAACTTGGCTCCATCACTTCACACCAGAGTCAAGTCGGCAGTCAGCTGAGTGGTGAACAGACGACGAACCTCGTCCAAAACGACCAAAAACTCAACAGTCGGCTGGCAAGTTTATGGCATCCGTATTTTGGGATACACATGGAATAATTTTCATCGACTATCTCCAAAAGGGGCAGACTATCAACAGCGACTATTACATTATGTAATAGTTGTTCACAGCGTGGACAAAGAAATAATTTATTCAACAATCAACTAAAACTTAATATTCAAATCAGCATGGAAGCAGCAGCATCCGCACCACCAACAATAGGTAATAATGACAACAATTTAAATTTAAGATGTTTAGAATTAAATTCATTAAAATACGTAGAAAAACTTTGATGGTAAAACTGAAGATTTACCAATATTATAATGACCAAGGTCAACGAATGTGTATGCCGTAAACCTACTAAAGTCCAAATTTGCAGGTAGAGCTGGACAAAGTATTGAAATACATCCTCACGTGGCAAAATGACAAATATTTTTAAGGAACGCCTACCGATACATATGAGGACAATCTTTTAGGGCCTTAAACCAAATGGTGTGGAATTAGCACTTCATGAACTTAATCACGCCGGTTTTATTACTCGTCCTCAAAACAAAGATAGGTAGAATAAATTTGGAACAAAAACTCGAGATAAAAATACATTTATGAATAATAAGAACCAAAGCTATAATAAGTGGCAACCAAAACAATTTATACCTAAAAACAATTTTAATAACAATCACGATAACAAAAGTTATAATCATAATCATAACAGAAATAATTATATGTAGTTTTTTTTTCAAAAACCTAAACCCATAGGTCTTGATCCTTCATCATACCATATAAAAAATCTTCGTGCTTTTTTGTCACTAGGTAGTGTTGGTGTCCAATTATCTGGAAACACTAATCTGATTGTGTCAAACGAACACATGTTTGAAAGGTGACATGTCAGGCTACATTTTTTGTGAAAACAGCTGTGTAATTCGTTGTCGTGTTAAAAGTTATACTGATTTGAATATAAGTGATATATCTGAAAAAATGCGATATGTGATATTTTTTACTATAAAAAAGGGAAAAACGCTGCAAAAATATGCCGAAAAATTTGTGCAGTTTATGGTGCTGTAAGTGAACGCCGGCCCCAGGATATTTCGATGTAAAAAATGCACCTCGCACTGGTCGGCCTGTCACTAAAATTGCAATTGATTCAGCAAGATCGGCATGGAAGCTGTTTGGAGATAATGGAGGCACTAAACATCAACTGTGTGACAGTTTGGAATTATCTAAAGAACAGGCTACTCAAAGAAGATCGATGTCTGGGTGCCACACGAATTAACGCAAAGAAATTTAATTGACCGAATAACCATCATTGAAACGCTGTTGAAACGTTTTTGAAGCGAATCTTTGCGGGCGATGAAATACGAAAACATCCAACGCAAGCGATCATGGTCAAAGGTCGATGACCGACCACAAACGACTTCAAAACCTGGATTGACGGCAGAAAAAGTTATGTTGAGTGTTTGGTGGGATTAGGAAGGAATTGTCTATTATGAGCCGCTAGAACGTGGCGAAATGGGCAATTTGATCCTCTACTGTGCACAACTCGACCGTTTGACTGAAACTTTCAAGCAATAGCGATCAGAATTGGCCAACAGAAAAGGAGTTTTCTTCCATCACGACAATGCTTGGCTACACACATCTTTGATGACCCGGAATAAATTGACGGAGCTTGGTTGGAAAGTATTGATGCATGCACCGTATAGCTCGGACCTTGCACTCTCTAACTACTATTTGTTTCGGTCTTTGCAAAACTTCCTGGTAAAAAATTGGCCGACCGCAAAGCCGCTGAAAATCACTTGGCCAAGTTTTTCGCTGATAAACCACAGAAATTCTACATCGATGGAATTATAAGGCTACCCGGAAAATGGCAAAAGATCATAGATAATAATGGCCAATATGTACTTGACTGAAATTGATTTTGAATAAAGAAATTTTTATATGACCGATATTAAAATTGAATGACGAAATCATACCTATTTTTCACAGCGAAAATGAAGAGAAGGAATATAAAAACGATCAATTACTTTAATGAAATAAAACCCGTGGACTCAATAATTAATAATGAAATCAATGAGGGTCTTCGAGCAGATAACCAAAATAAAGAAGAAAAAAAAATTACTTAAAGTAATTAAAAAATGCGATGAAGCATTTTACAAGAAATGTGATGATTTGTCTTTAGCTAACCATGTAAAACACAACATCCCTACGGAAGAATTCTCCTATTTACACAAGGATATATAAATATCTTGAGATCCACAAAAAGGAAGTGGATAGGCAAATAAAAGAAAAGCTTAAATAAAAAATAATTTGGCACACTACTTCGCCTTATAACGCCCTAATCTGGGTCGTAAGAAGACCACTCTGGTAATAAAGAGTGGCGCACAGTTAACTAAGGAAAATAAATATCTATACCAAAAATGGACTCAATATTAGAAAAATTGTGACATGCAGTGTATTTCTCTACACTGGATCTAACAAAAGGTTACTTTCAAATGGAAGTAGGACCTAAAGATAGAGAAAAAACAGCATTTAGCACTCTATCTTGACACTATGAGATTGTACGGATACCATTCGGCTTAAAGAATGAACCCGCAACCTTTCAAAGACTTATGAATGAGGTATTGAAGGACTACATAGGAAAAATATGCTATGTCTATTGATGATATCATCATATGTTCCTCGAGCTTACAAAAACACATAGATTCACTTCATAAAATTCTAGATAAAGTATCATTGAATAAATCTGAATTTCTACGTAAAAAACAGAATTCTTAGGACAAGTGGTGACCCCAAATGTTGTTAAACCAAATCGCCAAAAAATTGAGACAGTAAAGAATTTCCCTATCCCAAAGACAGTAAAAGAAATTCAAATAAACAATAGTTTATACTAACTACCGACGCAAGTAACTTTACTATTGGAGCCGTTTTAAGTCAAACACATGGGCCTCTCTCATTTGCTTCACGCACCTTAAATAAACATGAATGCAATTATAGCACAATCTAGAAAGAACTCGATTTATATTTTATATTTATATGGACGTAAATTCATTATAAGAACTGATCATCGCCCGTTGGTTGGCTTCCAAATTTGAAAGAATAAAATTCTAAACTCCAAAGATGGAAAATTAAGTTAGAAGAGTACGACTTTAATATTCCATATATACAAGGGAAAGAAAATAAAGTAGCCAACGTCCTCACTCGCGTAAAAATTAATATGTTGAGAGAAAACGATCTATTAACACAACATAGTGCCGAATCAGATAATTCAAATTTAATTCCTATAATTTAAAAACTGAGAATAGACATTAGTATGGTAAATGGCATTTATATAGAAGACGAAAACATCTTAAAGAAATTCTAAGATAAATGGAAGTTAGAAAATATTGCAAAGGAGCGTAAAGCAAATGAAATAATACTTAATAATCATAAAAACAACAATCATGTTGGTATAGAAAAAGTTTATTTAGAATTAATTCGAAAATATTATATACCTAATTTAAAAACCCTCAAAAATAAACAAATAATTGTCATTTATGTATGTATAAACAAAATTGAAAGTAATCCAATATATTGTAGTTATATTACCTTTTGAAAAAACGGAAACCCCAAAAAGTCCTAATGAACATTATCACATAGATATGTGGTTTTTAAGAAGGAGCAAAATATATCTTTTAGTCTAAGAGCCCGCAGTAATTTTTGGTTGTGAAAAGTAACCAAACGATATGCGCATTAATATCAAGCCTTGATGAAAGTGATATTAAATCTTATCGTCTGACAGCATATCGTGGTAGGTTAACAGAGTAACAGTATTTTAAAACGTGTTATTTTCCAAAAACGGAATAATAATAGGTTAACCACTTGATTCAAATCATAAATAAAGGTAGAGAACCGCTTAAATAGGAATATATACTTCCAAGACGTTTTAAGTGTAGACAAGAGCTTGCCAGACGTACTCGAAGTTTGTACGAAATCCCAACTTTAAATTATTTATGTTACCACACAAATTTCTAGTATGACATAACTGAATAAACATACAACACTAATTTGACGGTGCAACACGTTTTCCTTGTCATCAAGTCCTTGCCAGACGCATTTGAAATATTTGTTGAAACCACTTAATTTTTTTTTTTAATTTAGAAAAAAACTCCCTGAAAACAAATTTATAAGTCCAAGTTGTTCTACTTGTCGCCAAGTCCTTGACAGACGCATCAAAATATTTCAAAATGAACATATTCATTTTAGGCGACAAAACATAGAACTAAAACTTAGTTCTATGACCACTTAGTTCTAGTGACCACTTAAAACCTTCCCAAAATATAGAACACAGCCTCTTTCATATAACCACATAGATCCAGGACATTTTACTTGTCGCCAAGTCCTTGCCAGACGCATCAAAATAATTTAAATCTTTCAATATGAACATATTCAATTTACGCCACAAAGCATTTAACTAAAACGTAAATAATTAACATAACCACTTAATGTATAGATAAATTTAGTAAATACGTAGCTAATGAACCAATAAAACATGAAACATATACAGATGTTTTAAGTGCATTAATGAAGATCTTTACTTATATGAAAAAAACCTAAACCAATAACCCTCGATAACGAATACGCTTTTGCCTAGAAAACATTAAAAAATTTCTTAGAAAATAATGAAATCAATGTTCATTATTGTACAGCTAATCGTCATACAGGTCGTTCTGACATAAAACGCATCCATAACGATAGAACACACTACCCAAGCAATAGACAATTATATTAACGTCATCTATTTAATAATAAAAGAAAAACCTATAGACGTACATTTCAATAAAATTAACAATGAATTAATCTATAAGCGCATTAAGAAAAATTAAACTAAAATATTAAATAAATGTACTACCAAAGCCATGAACACTTATAATATAATAATGCCATTCATTTAATAATAAAAGAAAAACCTATAGACGTGCGTTTCAATAAAATCAACAATGAATTAATATAAAAACGCATTGAGGAAAATAAAACTAAAATATTAAATAAATTAAACAGTAAAATAAAAAATGATAAAATAGATGAACGTTATGCAAAAATAATGGAATCCGAGAAAATTAAAAACAAACTAGCCCAAAACATAAAAAGGTAAAAGTTATTAACAAATATAATAAAAAATACATGTCAGAAATAGGAATCAGATTCAAGAAAATTCCCAATCGTATTCTTCACAAAGATCATTTTAGGAAAAAGAAAAAAAAACAACAAATAAAATCATCAAATTGCAGGCCTCCTGAAGATACGGAAATCCTAGTGATAATTAATTTTGATGATTATTGCGACTCCTAACCAGGTAATAGAGGTAAAAGAGGGTTTTGCCTTAATACCTTTAAATAGTACCAATTAATAAAACACTACGATAAAATACTTTATATAATTAATTTGACAGAATATGAGAAAAATATCGAAATAATGGAAGAAAATGTAAAAAGACTGCCTGAAGAAAACAATAGTATATATCTAGAAAAATGTTAGAATTACGTAACGAATTTGAAACCCTTTTACCCCATCCTAGGCAAAATAGATACAGAAGAAGTTTATTAGATATCGTAGGAACAGGTTTAAATTTTATTTTTTTTGGAACTATGGATAATAATGGTAAGACAAAATTCGAAGAACATTTAAAAATAATTGAACTTAACAGCCATAACGAAATCAAAAACCGGTCTCTATTTGGATGTGCTGCAGACCGCCTCAACAGTTCATTCTGCATGCCCTCGTTACCTCCGATCGTAATCGAGTTGCCTCGGTTAACCGTGTCGGTTGCGCAGCATATGTGTTATTCTTGCCTTTGCTCAGTGTGCAAGAAAGCGTAACATGTGCTATTAGCATTTGACGCCCCATTGTTGCATTTGACCTGTACTATATTCTTTCATTCGTTTGTAAGTCATCTGCTATTGTTTCGTTTTCGTTTTCGTTTATAAGCCAAGTGCTAGCAAGAATACGTAACACATTTGAGACTAGAAACCAATGATTTGGCACTGGTGGCTCACTTGTATGTTATGTCACATGTTTCGGCACTTGTGACCTACTTGTGTGTTTTGCAAGTATCTCATGTGTTGTCTCGTGTGTGGTCTCAGGTTGGTGCGGTGTTGGGCACAGCAATCCTTCCCCCTTAAAATATGGATGGCGCGCGAGGTTACGAGTGAGATCTTTTGGAACGAAGGAATGCATACTGAGGTGAAAAGTAACCTCCTTGGGAATTTTTTTTTTTTTAATTTTTTTTTATTTTATTCAATATAGTCGCCTTTTGTTTGATACACTTATTCCAGCGATTTTCCAACGTCTTGATCCCGTTCGAAAAGTAATTTTCCGGAAGGTCTGCAAAGTACTCCTCCGTGGCGTCGATGATTTCCTCGCGTGAACTGATTTTTTTTATTGATGAGCCATCTTTTGAGGTTTGGGAAGAGTCCAAGGGAGCCAAATCAGGCAAATACGGTGGATGCGACAGCAATTGAAGCCGTCATTGATTTTAGCCGTGGTTGCGATGCTATAGTGCGACGGTGCATTGTCTTGCAAAAACAAAATTTTTTTTCGCTTCATGTGAGGCTGTTTTGCAGCGATTTCAGCCTTCAATCGCTCCAATAATGCACAGTAATACTCGCTGTTGATGGTTTTTTCTTTTTTTGAGACAGTCTACGAAGATTATGCCATGACAATCCCAGAAAACCGACGTCATAACCTTTCCGACCCATCAAGCCTCCCTCGGCCGCTTCGGAGCACTCGTGTCGGCTTCAGTCTATTGCCGGGCACTCATTCTGTTCTCTGGTGTGTAATAGTGGATCTAAGTTTCATCAGCAGTTACCAATCGACGCCAAAAGTCCTCCCGATTCCGCATCAGCAAGTCCAAACACTGAGTATGTGCGGCACCCAGTGGCAGGATAACTTTTTTAATATGCAGCATATTACCCAAAATATGGCGTGTGCGCTCAGTACTTACCTTTGTGGTATCTGCTAGCTCGTGCACCTTCACTTTCCGTTCAGCCAACACCATTTCATGTATTTTTTTTGACGTTGTCTTCTGTAACCGCATCGCAGGGCCGTCACTGCGGACCTGATCGGTAGTGGAGTTGCGGCCATCACGAAACTCTCGAAACCAATATTTGAGGGTGTAATCTGACGGAGCACTAGCCCAATAATATTTATCCAACTTTGTTTCCTTCGCCGTTTTGCCTCTCAAAAAATAATGTTTTATGGAAGAACGCAAATCGTTTCTGTCCATACTCAACATGATGCCAAACACGTCAACAACAATCAGCTGTCTGATTATGTCTGTTGGCAAAATTGATTATCCTGTATACACTCCGCTTCAACTGAATAGGTACAACATTTTTCAAAGGTATGGGATTCATTATTTCGAAATATTGTAGGTAAATTGATCATTTCTTGCTGATAACTGTTTGCCTATGATGTTGCGTAAAGAAGAGAGAAAAAATAATTAAAAAAGCACTGTTATTTTTTCTCTGGCTCTCTTCCAAAGCATTCCATATGGAAAAATGCATTTTTTTTTTGCGTTAACTGAATAGGAACATGGTTATTATCTTCATTATTTTTGTGTGTACGTGTATTTTTGTATTTTTTGTGATACGTTTAAGCAATTTATAAAGTGTTTTATTAATTTTAATCGATAAATTTTGGAGTAACATGGGCGAATTACAATGTTGAAAAGGCTAAAATCGACTTACTTAAGGAGTAAGATTTAACCGGACCTGCTATTGCTATAAAAATTAGACGAAGCTTTAATGTGTTCTATTGGTATTTGAAGATCAAAGAGTCGTATAGAAAAAACATGAAAGGGGGTAATTAAACCGCAAAAACAGCGGCTGATAGAAGTGTACGCGTTTGGAATTTTCGAGGCACCTAATGACTTGGAAAGAACAATGGCGTTACGTGGTTTTCTCAGATTGAAAGAAGTTCCATCAATGAATCTGATGGATTTCACTATTATTTTCATGACATAAGAAAAGACGAACGTTTTTTAGCCCGGCATCATAGTCGAGAAAGTGGTGTTATGGTATGGGCAGCAATTAGCTACTATGGAACTGTTGAGCTTGAGTTTTAAACAGCAAAAATGAATGCAATATCATACAAGGGAATACTGGAAAGAAATTTCCCCAAATTTTGCGATATTTTTGGTAGCATAAATTGGATTTTCCAGGAGGATAACGCACCCAATTATTTGAAGAGAGAGAATTTCTTATTGAAGTCATTAAATTAGCCTGGAGAGAAATTTTACTGGATTACTTAAAGGCTCTTTACGATTTCGTACCAGACCGAATTTGTGAAATATGAATAAAGGAAGAAGAATCCATTACTAGAATTAACCAATAAAATTTTTTCTTGTTTTGTTTCATTCCATTAACAACTCTTTGTAATTTCATTATTTGTACCTGTTCAGTTGACGCAAAAAAATATGAATTTTTTTTTTTTTTTTTTAGGCAAAGGTTTGCTTTACAAGTTGAGTGTTATTGTACACACATTGGTCCTTACAAATAACAAAAGCTAAAGTCGACTCTAAAGTCTTCTTCAGTTAGTTGACTCTAAACCTAAATTTAGTAATTCGTAGAAATAAATCAACTTTATTTAAAGTCGAATTTAGCTATCTATTGTGACCTACACCTACAATTGTGAATGACAGTTCGGGAATAAAAATGACATTTGACTTTTGAATGTGAATTAGTTTTAACAAATTTAAAAAAAACTCAATACGAAAAAATGGAAAAAGTAAGTTTATTCGGTTTGACTGTACATTCAAAGAACAAACAACATAAATTAGAAAGTAATTTATTGATTTTCTATAGACGGGAAAGAGAGCGGAACTGGACACTGGAGGAAAAGGAGATTTTGAAAGACACTGTCAAGCAATATATCAATATAATGGACTGCGAGGAGCTTAACTCGTACGGAATGAAAAATAATGCTCGCTCACATATTTCTATCTTCCGAAGAGAGCAATGCGGTGCAATGTGGTAAAAATGAGCCCAAAGAACCTGATGAGCTTGACTTCGCGATTCAGGAACTGATTCCAGATGATTTTACAGATGATGTAGCCGAATTCGATAGCAATGCACTTTTTATCAAGAAAAACTTCCATTATAATTGAATAATGGAGTTATTAACGTTGTGTTTATGTATCACTGTGAAGTAGTTTGGTTCGAATTTTGTATTAAGGATATATTGTTGACATAAATTTGTAAATGTTTTGTTTCAGTTTGATTGGGATGGTTGCTATCTTAAATAAATGAAATTCTTTACTAAGGAGGGCTATTCTAATTTGGATCATGAATTTGTTATTTATGTATATGGATGTTGTAGTCGCTATTTGGTTTATCGTGGGTAGATCTAGTCTAGAGATCTTTTGTGGGAATATTATGTTGTGTGGAAGGTATTTTTTCTAGGGTTGGGATTAATCTGTTTGTTTTTTAAACTAAAAATCGAATGTTCATTTTTCATAATTTGGCTCCCAGCCTGTTTCTTTATAATTTTTGAAGCGCACATAGTTACTATGTTTGTTATTTCGTTAAAATTGTGTAGTTTTTTTTTTTAAAGTTTTTTTATTATTATGTTTATTTCTACGACAATTGTATTGAAATTCTTCTTCATGTGGTGCGTTGATTTGCTAAATGAGTCTATAAGACTTGACATTATGCTTATCTGGTTTTCTAACAAGTGGTACAAGTTCTTTTGCTTTTCTGAGAGTTCTTGTAATGCAGTGTCTATCTTAGTCGCGTCATACTGGTCCATTGTACCGAAAAGAAACTTTTGGGCATAACCTATTCCCTCGAATAGGCCGCCTTCGTTCTGCATGTATGTCCTTCTTGTCGTTTTCTTGACTAATATTGTGTCTAGTTCTTTATCATTTTGTTGAATCTCTGTTTGGAGTTTGTGCAAGATCTTCATCGTTATTTTGCAGTGATCTAATGGATATTCTTTGATCGTGCTTGTGCAGAGTTCCGACAATCTTTTATATTTTGTTCTAGGGCTTTTGTACTGCTTTTTATCATGGAGTTATTAAATTTGAACAGGAATGTCCATTTCGTGAATGATTTTTCTAGAACATCGATTGGTTCTAGGTATACACCTGTGTTATTCAGGGATTTACCACTGCTTGTGCCAGTGTAGTGCTTATAAAGCATAGAATGATACTCAAACTGGGAAGAAGAAAGGAAAAAAAGGTAGGGGTTTTATCGAATTTATTTATGTTTAGATGTTTGATATTTGTCAATTATGATCTTTATTTGATTTTATGTGCTTATGTTTCTGAGTGTGTATGGTTTGATTAAGTTGTTGTGTATTACGTTTCTATCCTTTCTATTTTTAATATGGTATTTGTTGCAGATTTGACTTCCACAATTTCATAGGAGTAAGTTTTTTGTTTGACCGGTTTTTTGCTTCTAACTATACTTTGTCACCGGCGTTATGTTGTTTGATCTGTTTTGATTTCTGATCGTAGTAAAGTTTCAACTTTTCTTTAGCTCTTATTTGGTTTTTTCGTTGTATTTCGTAGCCTGTTTGTAGTTTAGCTTTTATTAAGAGGGATCTCTTAAATTAAACATCCATTACAGCGGCTTATGATCGGTGATGACTTCGAATTGACGACCGAACACGCATGGTCGAAAGTATGTATCTGCCAAGACTACTGTTATAGCTTACTTTTCGATGGTAAAAATATCTTTTCCGCTTCATTTAATATTCTACTAGCGTGTGCTATAGGCACACGCATAGGGTCGGGTTTTACACCGTCTAACGTAATTACGTGCCCTAGATACATTTCTTCTTTTTGAAGGAATTTGCATTTTGATAATTGAATTTGTATAACGGCTGGAAGACTTCTATTGATTTTTTTTTTTTTTCGTGATCTTGCAGATTTTTTCCGTAGATTACTATATCATCGAAGTAGACTAAACACTTTATGACCTGCAATCTAGAGAGTACTGTGTTCATGAGTCTCTGGAATGTTGGTGGAGCATTGCGTAGACCAACGGGCATTTGGTTGAACTCGAAATGACCGGTTAGTGTGTTGAATGCGGTTTTTAATCTATCCTCTTTGGTAACTTCTATCTGATGGAAACCGTTCGCTAGATCTAATGTTGGGAAATATTTAGATGTTGGGGATTGCATATGCGTCTGGGATAGTATTTTCGTTCAATTACCTATAGTCTATTGCCACTCTCCAGTTTGGTTTTTTCTTCTTCAGCACGACGAGTAGTGGCGCATTCCATGGACTGGAACTTGACCTAATTATGTCGTCTTGGAGCATCTTGTCTACTTGGCTCTTAATTTCTTGTTTGTGTATTTCAAGCAGTCGGTAGGGACGCACGTTGACTGGAGGTGTGTTTGAAAGTGTTTGAAGTAGACATTAGTTGGTCGCCTCCGAGAAAAAATAAATGAATGCAGTCCCTACATATTGTTTCTATTGAATTCTTTTCTTCCTTATTTAAATGTTCTAGTTTAAGTTCTGACCGTAATTTAGTCAGCCTTTCTCCCACGACTTTGTGGGTCATTATTTTATTTACGTTATATATTTCGTAGTTCTTCGCGCTTTTGGATTTAAATAGTAACTTTTCAATCTTTGCTTCTTCATTGTTCGTGTTTAGTACCGATAGTTGTACATAACCATCTGAGGGTTTGGTTATTTCTGATGAAATGTATACCCCAGATTGGATATCTTTAGAGAAATCTATTTGGTCCGAGTAATCTGTAACTGGTCTATATTTTATCATTTGTTCGGATCTTGCTGGGATGGTTAAAGTTATGTGTTCGTAGCAAAAGTCTACTTTAGAATGTCTGTTCTTGTAGTGATATTTAAACGTATTGTCATTGTAGTCCATAACTGTGTTGAATTTTCTGAAGCAATCTTCACCTTTTATGCCATCTTGTGTGATTGGGAAGTTATTTGGAACTATGTGCAATGTGTGTGTGATCTTTTTTCGTTTGAGTTTTAGATTTAGCTTTATAGTGCCAATAGTCGATGTGGGTATATCGCTTATGCCTGTTAATGTGGTAATGGTGTCTGTGTTTATCCATTCGTTAGGTTTTAGTGTATTTAATTTAATCAAGCTTAAGACAGCGCCTGTGTCCAGGAGCATTAGGGCATTCTGTGGCTTAAACTCCTTTAAAGATATTCTGATCTGACTTTTAAAATTCGTAGTTCTATTAACAGAGCTGCGACTGGCGATGGATTTATGATGTTTTCCAGTGTAAGTAGTGGTATTGGAGTTTGGACTTTGTATTAGGAATTGCTTTAAGTTTTGAATATCCTTGAGTTTTGATGTAGAATATCGTTTTGTACCCTCGTTAAGTATTTTTGGTATTAATTATCGATATTTTTTGTTTTGTTCTAGTGATTTTGATTTGTTCAGAGTGTAAGTAGTGGTATTGGAGTTTGGACTTTGTATTAGGAATTGCTTTAAGTTTTGAATATCCTTGAGTTTTGATGTAGAATATCGTTTTGTAACCTCGTTAAGTATTTTTGGTATTAATTATCGATATTTTTTGTTTTGTTCTAGTGAACAAAATTTAGTGTCTTACATTGATTAAGCGATTTGTTGTCTCGATTTGGATTTTGAAAATTAATTTCGCGATTTGGCATCTAATTCAGTGGATTTCGATTTAGAGTTAGATTTCTATTAACATATTTATTTTTTGAGATTCTGAAATTTAATAACTGTTCGTTTACGCACCTTGGTCGACATTTTTCACCTAACTCCGCGTTCTGGACGTGCCGGATCGCGAGGAGTTCCCTTGATTCAAATGGAGTTGCTACCAGAATTTCTGTTGTTATTGAACGCTCTTTTATGACACTCGTCGTAGTCTGTCCTTGCTTTTTACAATATCTACAGAAAGTCGTATTTTGTATAGTGTTAACGTAGTTTACTGTTTGGGGATTGTTGGCCATTACCGTAAATTGCTCTGTGGTTTATGAAATTGGTGAACCTTGTGGCCTCTTGGTTGTGATTTGTGACACGTTGTTTGGGATTTGCGTTTTGCTGCCTGCGACACTCGCTTGTGTGATGATTCTTTATTTTACAGTTACGGCAGTACTTATTTTGCTGCTTAGTGGAAGTGAGGAACTTTTCCTCAAACCTCCGTTTGAATTACCTGCTAGGATCGCGTTTTTTTGAAACTTTTGTTGAGCGCGTCTTGCAGCTCCGCCCATTCATCGTACTTGTTATATTTTATTATAACGTTATATGCCCTACTTGTGAGTTTAAATTTTACTTTGTTGACTAACTCCGCTTTGTCTGCTGGACAGTCTTCTTTGACTGGAGGTCGACTAGCTGCACGAATCTATCTATCGTTATAGCGGATCCATCAAACACAGGTATAAGTTTGACAGCTTGCGACGAATTAAATGCCATTTTGGGTTGACTGTGGAATTTGTGTGGTGTTAAGATGTATGTAATCGCTACACGAGGGGGTTTGCGGATGGTATTCTAGAGGACATTAGGGGTTCTACAAGCGTTGTTTGGACTTTTTTGCCATTTCTTAGAAATACAATAATGTTGAAACCCGATATGCATATACCACTAAAGCCAAGCTACCCGAAATTCGTACTAATTTTAGAACTTGTAGACCAAACAGAATGTGGAGGACGGAGTAGGTTTGATGGTAAAGGTGGGGGTAATGTGTGTTTAAAGAGAGTTTTATTTAATTTTTGTAAATTTATGTCTTATAATATATACTTTGTATATTTATTTATTAATAATTTTTTTTTTTGTATATTTTTATAAAGATTTACGAGAGGTTGTAAGATCGTATTTTCATATATGTGTAAATAATTTAATATGAGTATAGGAAAAAAAAAAATTTGTTTTGTTTTTATTGTAACGGATTTCCTCTGTGGAGTTTTGAGCTTTTTTTTACTGTTCTTTTCTAATTTCTTTTTTTTTTGCATTTTCATCTCCACTGAAAATTTTCATTTTCTTCCGTTTAAAAAAAAATTTTTTTTTGTTTATGGAGAGCGACGTATTCACGAATTATTCTGGGAGTTAAGGCAGATGCTTTACCTCAAAATTCCACCGCTGCCACCAAAATGTTAAGTGAAAAAAAAAAAAAAACGAATAGTACTGGTCTCTATTATGTTGTGCTTCAGAATGCTTCAACCGTTCATTCTGCATGCCCTCGTAACCTCCGATCGTACTCCCACTCTAGGTCAACCTCATAATCGAGCTGCCTCGGTTAACCGACATCTTGAAGGCTGCAAGCGATGGCTTAGTAAGGACCATACAGAAACTCATCTGTAGAATATGGTCGGACAAAAGTATGCCAGTTGAATTGTTCGTCAACAACCTGATTAATGCATATCAGCATGGCTTCAGGCCAGGAAAATCCACCATCGACCAAATATTCACACCATGTTAGATCTTAGAAAAAACATATGAGCTCCAAATTGGTACACACCACCTATTTATTAACATATGATGACAGTATATGACAGCATCTATAGAGACAAACTATATAAAGCAACATCATTCCTGAAATAATAGTGCAAAACTCACTCGCTAACATGAGAGGCACAATCTTTCATAAGTCCATGCAAATACTCGCATACGAGTATAATATTGACATAATCAGAAGAAAGCAGCATGATGTCAGTGGCGCTATAGTGAGTATTAAGGCGTAACGATCAAAGATGGCAA
This sequence comes from Volucella inanis, assembly GCA_907269105.1. Lineage (NCBI taxonomy): Eukaryota > Metazoa > Arthropoda > Insecta > Diptera > Syrphidae > Volucella > Volucella inanis. The sequence goes on along the minus strand of OU026154.1, from coordinate 58,696,176 downwards.
GAACAAGTATATTCAGTCTTATAAATTCACACAAGACATCAGCTCTGAGATCAAACAAAAATAACTCTTCCCAATCGCTCCTTCCTTGGGCTGGGAAGGCAATTGACTGGCAAAGCCCTCTCTCGAACACAAAAGTGATCCTATATAAGACCTTAAAAATTCCAGTTCTGCTTTATGGCGTGGAGCCATTGAATTTATCAAAAATGAATGAGGGAGCACTTGGCTGTTTTGGGAGGATAATACTTCGGCTGATATTTGGTCCCGTCTGTATAGACAGGTTTAAAATGTTTATGAAAACCAAATTATCTTAAAAAGTATTTAGTAAGAAATTAGCAAAGATCTATGAATAGGCGGCAAAAGATTGTTTCCTAAATTTTGTGGGATTAGAATCTTATTACCTATGAGTCCGCCAAATTTTTCATAAAACGGATAAATATACATATGTACAATTCAATTTTTTTCTTGATTATTTCCTAATTCTTCAAATAAGCGGCTATTTGATGAATACCCGGATCAGAAATGACAACACAACTTTTTTATATGTTGACAATTAATTTTTCAATGTAATCTCCTTTCAACCCGATACACTTTTCGCAACGATGCTGCAACTTCTTCAACCCCTCCGTATAGTACGACTTTTGTTGGCCTGCAAAAGTACTCCTCCTCGTACGACTCGTACTTCTTTCCGGCTCTTTTAGAGCTTGGAAATCTGTGAGCCGGTGCATTTTAGTGATGGAAGAGCAGTTTTTTCTTCCCCAAATGTATCGTTTTTTCTTCAAATCGGTGTTGATCCGGACCTCCGGATCATGTATTCATCGCCATCCTTCCTCGATTACGGTGGAAAATTACACAGCTGTGCAAATACTTTTTCATTACCCTCTTTGTTTGAGTTATCTTAAATGTGCCATCATCAATTGAATCCCTCCATGAAGCGTTTCCTGATGAGTGTTTTGGATGATAGTCGTCGTCAGATGATGTTGATGTTTGAGAATTATTGGGCGTTTTTTCTCGAATGTCAGGTCTGCATTTTTTAGTCTTTCGCCCACTCGTAGAAGTTCTTCGCTGACGTGTAGATTTAATATCGAAATCCATGTGTATTTTGATTCCTCCTGAAGGGTCCTTACGCCAGAAAATCAGTTGATAAAATGAACCTTGGTCAGTGTGCTTAATTTGCGGGTACATCTTCTCGACGTTGGCTGTGAATGTAAACTTAAGATCAAAGTATCTTATATAATATATAACTTTTTATTTTATATTTTATTAAACTCCATTTCTCTTCCTCTCCTTCATCTATATCTCTTTTTTATTATTTTTCACTTTTCTCATTCTTACTCTATATCTATCTTTAATTTACCTTTTTATCTCCCCTTTCTTATTCATTACTATTTGGTGTGAAACAAGTATAGTATAAATGAAAAGTGCACGTCCACAATGTTGAATGTTCTGTCAAAGAGACAACCGGGTCTTAAAGTCAGACCTTTTTTTATATACAATTAGCGCGCGCTCAATGGATTGGAAAGGATCAGAAAGGAAGAAATGAAAAATAGCGATGTACATTGGTCTTAAATGTTTCTAAATTATAATGAATAGAAAATAGAGAGTTCGGCAGAACATTCCATAAGCGAGTTGTACGGCTCAGGAACGAATCGCGATATTTCAGAGCGCGTCCAAAAGTTACCTTGAGGGTTTACTGATGAGCATTCATAGCGAAATGGGTGTTATGGTTGAAAGTTTGAAATGGCGGGATGCTACTGGCGATTTCTATTTTGACAGACTGATATTAGTATCACCTATGAGTTTTATCGCTGGGGTTTAAATCCTATCCAGCAGATGAAAAATTGTCTTAGGAGCACCTGACCAGATGTGGACATTGTACTCCAATATTAATGCGCATAGACTAAATGTTCGTAAATTTGATTATCTTAAAACTTGTAAGTCGGTTGACTATGGAGTTAAGTACAAAGTAGTTAAGTTAAGTTAAGTAGTAAGAGTTGGCTTATGGACAATGGTTTTTTAATGAATCCAAGAAAGTCTCAAATACTGCCTATATGTCACAAAAAAATTATTTACAGTCCTTAGCTGGTATATGGCTCTCCGACGTCAAATTAAATACTGGTAAATCAATTACCATTTTAGGATTCATAGATGATCAAAAGCTGTCTAAGTATTCTTATACCAATTCTGTTATTCGTCTTATCTAAGTAAAAAAAAAATTTACAAGTGGGGCAAGCTCTTCCAAGATGGCCGGGAAGATGCATACATCAACAAAAAATGATAGCGTCGAAGCTGTGAAGAAACTTTTTTTTGGAAAATCGTCGAATTACCACAAGAGAAGTTGCTGAGGATATTGGCATATCAGGCATGCAGTTTTTTCGGATTCTCAGGAGCTCTTGAATGACATCAATGATGACCCTGACTTTCTTAAAAGGGCCATAACTGATGACGAATCATGGGTATATGTTAATGACGTCGAAACCAAAGCCTAATCGTCCCAATGGAAGGACCCAGGAGAGTTAAGACCGAAAAATGTCAAAGTGTTGATTGCTGTTTTTTTCGACCGTGGCGTAGTGCATCAGCAGTTTTTACCTCAAGATCGTACGGCCAATTAGAAGTATTACCTTAAAGCTATGCGCCATTTGCGAGAAGCAATATGAAAAAACATTCGGAATAGTGAAAAACAATTCATGCTTTTGCATCACGATAATGCACCTGCTCATTCATTGTTGTTAAAAAGAAATTGTTTGGCCAGAAACAACACAACGATCATGCCTGACATCATATTCACCGGATTTGACCCCATGCGACTTTTTCCTGTTCCTAAAATTGAAGAGACAATATCTAAGTGTAGGTAATAACTGCGGGTTGTTTTTTTTTATAATCAGCGCGCGCTCAAGGGGTTTTTGTTCCCTTAAAATGTTCGTACACAGCACGGGGTTGCGAGTGAGAATTTTGTTGGCGTACTGTTTCATATTGTTGTAAGGACATAACACCTACATTAATTTGAACTAGTTAACCAACGACAGAATTTTCACTTCGCAGCCTTGCTTAGCATCGTCGGTGTTTGTGGTTTTTGTGCTTGTTTTTTTTATAATGACACCGGAATTTATGGTGGATATAGCAAATGTACGCGGGATAAAAAGTACGACCACGTTTATAAAGTGAGCCCACATGAATACCAGACGATGATAGTCTGGACTTGTTTTTAACTTCTCACTCTGATAAGTAAACTGTTAATGTGTTTTCCCCTCTAGGCTCAGTTGACAATTGTGTCATATCAGCTAATTTCTCGTACACACACCACACAGTTAGAGAAATAATTCTTGAAAGAACCGTATGGCGATACGAGAAAGCCAATTGGAGCGGACTTCTTTAGGAATTTTAACTGGTCGTTATGTTTTCTCGATAACCAACCACTAGTATTGTTCAATATTGATTTATCTTCCTTCCTTCGGAACTGAGTTTTGTTGATTCCACTTATTAGGATCTATCTTTATTTTTTTGTCGATGGGTGTATGATCTAAGCATGTAATATATAATACTTCTTTTCCAAAGAACACGCATTTGTTACATTTGTAGTTGCGAAATCATCGAGTTATCCGAATTCTTTACGAGTTCGTTATTGTGTACGTAAACAGCAATGTTATTATTCTAATCACCTTATACGTTAATTAATAACTATCCGAAATGGGTCTGACCGAAGGGGTACAACGGGTAAAGCCGGTTAAGGTTTTGGAAGACCTAAGAAAAATGCAGTGTAGTATGTTGAATTTGTTGTTGTTGTTGTATTTTGCGCATGTTTTTTTTTTTATTACTTAAAAAGTCATCGTTGAATTCTGGTCAAAATCTAATGGCCGCGATTCGGCATGAAGCATGACCTGACAAAAATTCAAATCGATAGCACTATTCGTTTCCAAGCTATCGTAGGCCAGAAAAAAATTACATATACGGGCATACATACCCTAACATATTGTAACATCCAGTACAGGGAAGTTAGAATATTCCCCTCTCACCGTAAGTTCTAATAGCATAACCTTGGTGTTCATATTTTCCGAAGAAAATCTTACCCTTATTATCCCAGAATTATCAACTCCCTGTTTTAATGAATTTTTTTTTTTTTTTTTTTAAGATATATGCTACTGTTCTTTTAACTTTGTTAAACTGCGTAAAATATAACATAATAACAAAATCAAAGCAATCTTTTAAATGTGTTCAACAATATAAAATGTAACATACTGTGAATTGAATGCGAGCAGCGTCATCTATGTTTCTAAAGCAGATTTCGATAGCAGAACCATTAACCATTAGTGAGTGAAGAGTACAATCTAATTTTCTAGCAAATTGGAAAATGAATGAAATACTACATGGCGCAGATTCTTCTGGAAATATCTCATTGGAGTATGAAAAAAATAAGTGTTGTCCACAATAAAAATAGGGTTTTCTTAATATATTCACGCAATTATTTATTGACAAAGATAGCACTCAGTTGGCGGAGTTGTCTGGGCGAAGTTTCGTCTGGTCGTTAAGAGAAGACGTAGATGAGAGGCCGATGATCAGTTTTGATGATGAATGATCGCCCGTCGAGGATGTGCTTGAAGAATTTGATGCTTGCGAAGACAGCAAGGAGCTTTCTATCGTAGGTACTGTAACGAGTCTCCGATGGGCTGAGCTTCCGTGAAAAAAACCAAGTGGCTTCCAGCAGTCATCTTCTGGCTGCTCAAGTGCGGCGCCGATGGCGAAATCCGATCCGATCTGTAAAAAGAGTTATTTGTGAAGATGATGATAGGAATGATGCTCTTACGGCAGAGGCAACACTGTCCTTACAATTTCACTTATCCCGGTTTTTGGCGTTCTTGAGATTGTTATTAAGAAGTGCTTGAACTGAGCGGCGTGCAGATACAGCGGCGATAATAATTTATCATGCCCAGGAAGCGCTGGAGTTCCGAGATAGTTTCTGGCTTTGGGTAGAAGAGGATGGCCTGAACTTTATCTTCTTGTAGAGAGAATCCATGTTTGCTGATGGTGTAACCCAGAAACTTTATTTCTTCCTTGCCCCATTCGCATTTGTCAGGGTTGATGGTAAGCTTGTGATCGCGTAGGATGTGGAAGTAGTTTCCAGATGATGCTTGTCCTGATCCTCATCTTGGCAGAAAACGATTATGTCATCAATGTATCAAGCGGCAAAATGGAATGTCTCTCAGGAGATTGTCCACATGCATCTGAAACGTTTGAGTGGCGTTTCGTAGGCCAGATGGCATTCCCAGAAACTCGAAAAGGCTGAAAGGAGTCGTGATGGCCGTTTTTTCTATATCTTCATCGGCTATTGAAATTTGATGTTAGGCCCGAGTTAGGTCAATGTTTGAAAAGATGCTACACCCGTGACAGTGCTGTATGACATCGTCGACATACGGTATCGGATAGCGGTCTGAAACTGTTTGTTTGTTAAGACGCCTATAGTCGCCCCTTGAGCGCCAGCCTCCTAGTTTCTTGGGCACCATATGCAGAGGGCTGGCCCACTGCTGGAAGGTCGTATTACACCACTGTAGAAGAAGCTCGAAATCCTCCTTGGCTGCCTTCAGTCTGAGACAGCGAGTGTCTGATCTCTATGAGTTCTTGACTCATTGTATTCGTTGAAGAAGCAGAAAAGTGTTGAGTTGGTGTTCGCCTAGAGAAAGTTGATGTGGCCATGACAGCTGGGCCGTGTCCATTTTCCATCAATGTATCTACACCGCTGGCAAGAAAATCGAGTGTTATGGCTCGAAAAACCTTGAGCGTAGTTTTCACATTCTGTGATAACAGGGCGAGCCATCTGACACGTACCACATCCTCAGAAGCTCTATCGCCGGCAAGACTCCTCATTTGTCTAAGAAATTGATACGGTTTCTTATCACCGAACTCAAGTTCAGCAAGGACTTTATGAAGTTGACGATCTACGGAGTCAGAGAGACGATTTAAAAGATGAGTTTTCGAATGCGTATACTTATCTTGGTTCGGTGGTACTCTCAGGACATCTGACACTTCGTGGAGTGCGTTAGATCCGAGAGCACTAACTACGAGGTAATATTTGCTAGCGTCGGAGCGGATGTTGTTTGCCTGAAAAATTGACTTCACTTGGAAGAACCACAGTTCCAGAAAGGTGACATTTTGCAGTTGTGAAACGAATGAACGTCCAGGTTGGGCAGGAGCAGCAGTTGGATCTTGCTCTGGGGAGGATGGGTTCATTTTCCCGGGTTATTCATGCGGTGGTGAGTGTTGAAGAGACATGAATGTGCGCAGAAGTGTCGCAAACGAAAAGATGCACGATGGACGATAAAATGTGACTAGATTGTAATCCGTTGCAATCGTGTCGGAGTCACCATTTGTGGGAAAAGTTAGTGTTGTCCACAATAAAAAGAGGGTTTTCTTAATATATTCACGCAATTATATATTGACAAAGATAGCACTGCTTTACAAAAAAAAAAAAAAAACGATAAATTGGCTGGAGCTTAAGAATAAAGAAGTGAAAAAAAAAAATTGCTGAAGTATGTATTAAGTCCGCAGGGCGCTGACGTCATTGCTGTCTGCGATGATAAGCAAGGAACTTATTCCCGCGGTTTGAGCATTTGGTAGGAGCATAGATAACATATAAGCATCCCAAGGTATGAAAAGTTGAATTTAAAGTGTAAAGTTTAAGTTTAAGTGGTTTAAGTAAAAGATAAATAAAAGTGAAAAAGTTTAGATAAGCTATTAAATTGTAAATTCTAAATGGATTGAATAAAGAGATTGTATTGAAAGTAATAAGTTCTATCATTTGTACCCACACAACCATTTTACATTGGTGTTAGAAGTGGTATAGAACTTATTGTAAAAAAAAGTGTTTTGTGATTGTTTGAAAAAGCTATATTGGGTCGAATATTAATGCAACTTCGTCCAACTTTATCCGATTTAAACAAGAGGAACCTTGGAAAAAGTGACTTGGTGCTCCGACTTCAGGAAGCTTTGAGAAACGAGGGACATGATCCGGATACATACTTCTTTTACGTTCAATTTCAATAGTCTCGAACAAAATCTGAAGAACAGCATCGAACAAAAATTCGACGAACAAAAGAATAGTCTAGAACAAAAACTGGAAGAACAAAAGAAGGTTTTACAGCAAAAGTGCGAAGAAATCGATAACAAATTTGGAAGAATAGAGAAGAATGTTGGCGAAAAATTCGAACAAATGGACAGCAAAGTTGAACAACTGGCAAAAGAGCCAACATTCAGGTACATCAGCGGTGACAAATATTACATTGAATTCATTTGTAAGAGCTGAAAAGTTTTATAAAATCCAAAGGGAATATGGTCATTTCCTGGCGCTTTATTTTGCTTTGAGTTTCTAATCACATCTTCAAATTCTGCAACAGAAAATGGCGAATCCACTATCATTGGTGCTGCATACACAAGGGTAAAGCCAATTGTGGAAATGGTCTCTTAACTGTCCTACTTTTACTCCAGCAGATATTAAGTTAATGTTTCCATTAATAAACTTAACCGTTTTCCAAAATTCTGCCGATGATGTCGATACATTTATCGAGGTTAAACTTTGTTTGTAAGAATTAAATTTTTAATTGTAACTGTTTTGATCGTATTGCAGGTTTTCGCCCGAATAAGTTAAAGAAATGAAGAAATGAAGTTTTTCTAGTACGTTAAGATGCTTTCGATAGCCAAAAAAATCGCCTCCACTAGCCCGTCCAAGTAGGTCTGGTTTTACAATAGGGATAAATTTTAATTCTTAATTACTAAAAATACTTTTATATCTTTTTTCATCATAATCTTTAGCATGGGTTTTAAATATACCGAATTCTTTTATATAATATGTTAATGTTGTTTATTATTAAGTCCAGATATTCTATATTCTACTTTAACGTTTGCGTTATCATTGTCAAGCAATCCCGCGTGCACAGCCTTCGCCTTTTCTGCTAAATTTGTATTGACTTCACCTGGGAGATGGGCAATCAAATTGGATTCCGTGTCTTTTTTGAATTAATTTAACCGTTTGCGCCTCAAGGACTTTCAAGTGATTCTCCAGCTGCAGCACCTTATTAACGTGTTCACTGTCATCACTTTCAAATCCTACAATTTGGAGCATATCAATTCAAAGTCAGCTTTGGATGCTATACATTTTTTAAGTTCATTATTTATTTATTTATTTATTTATTTCCAGTATTTCTTTATGCTAATCTATACTTATTCCGGCAATAATATTCTTTCTTTAGTACAACGTTAGAAATTGATTGGGATCGACGTTTTTTCTAATAGGTTAATCGATAGAAATCTCGTACAGTGTTTTTTTTTAATAGGTTTTGCTATATTGCTATATCCACAAATAAAGCATACTGCTTTAAGAGAAAACTACAGGTTAAATTTAAGACATCATTATTTTATTGTAAGGTTATATCAAACTAACAAAACTGTTAGTTTTCATTTTAACATTTTATTTTTTAGTATATTTACTTTTTTTTTAGTTTTAACATTTAGTTTATGTTTGCAAATTAATATATCACAGATACACATAAAATATGAATACACATACATATATATAAACATCTACAATAGACCTCATTTCAAAATCAAAGCACAACATATATGAACATGATGTTCTACAAAACAAAAGCAAATACATAACGTACGTACAGAAAAATTGTAATTGTTTTATTTTTTTTATAAATGTCATGTATATATGCATATACCTATATGCACGTGAATAACTACGACAGTTCAAATCCAGTGTTACTACATACCGCATAACGCAATTTCTCCCTTAACGTAGACTTTTTTTGATAATTTGGTAATTTCAATAAATTAAAACAGGTAGATGATGTAGGTAACCTATTTAAAGGATCTTTTTTACGAATCGTAAAAAAACCACGAATAACGCTGCCAATAGTATCCCCAGTGTCCTCATCATCCCCAACCTCTACACATCTAATGGAGAACGGTGGTTCTAAGTGCGCAAATCCTAATAACGGTGGTTTGGAACAGCTCGTAACAAACTAAATAATAAAAAGAAATATTATTAAACATTCAAAAACTATTAATCTATTAAAATTAAATTCATGAATTTGCTTGAGCAAAAAATAGAAGTTTTATATTTGGAATTAATTTATTTTATCAACATTTCGAAGCTTTTAAATGTGATGATGGATGAATGAATTATATTTAAGTAAACAGTGTATTTTATCGCAGTTTAAATCAAAGTGTTTTTAAAAAAGAAGCCAAACAATAAAAAAAACTAGCCGATACCTTGACAGGTATTGGAAAAGCAAAAAAAAGAGGCTATATTTAAAGTGAGGAAGCTCCGCATCAATAGCTGCCGTGCATGTCAAAGTGAAAACTATATCAATTTTCGCTCGCATATGCACGCATATGCAAACATGCTTTTCCACAGGAACCTATGAGACAACACATAATAAGCCCAGAGTCGATTCGTAAAATGTTCGTTCACTTTTGCAAACATAAGCAAACATAATTGAGAGCTCATAGCATATGCAAATTTGACAGATGAGATATTTTTGTAAAAACATTGCTGGGAAAATATCGGAATATGAATTTGTACGTCTCCTTATCGAAAGTGTAAGGAGAAATAGGTCCATTTTTAAACCACAAAAAAAAAAACACCAAGAATGAGAAATTAGTTTTTTTTTTTTTTTTTTTTTTTTTTTTTTTTTTTAATTTGTTTGACATAGCTATATACTCAAAAGCATTATGGTTATCGATAGGAATTTACAAAACATAAGCAAGCATTTCGTTGAGTTATGACACTAGCTTATGCTTCCCAATGTTAAATATGGTTAACCCTTAAGGAGCTGTGTGGTGGGACGAGGGTCCGATGTGCTGTTAAACAAAATAAAACTTTAAAAGTTGACCATTACTGTTCTCAGATTGAATTTGTGAACAAATAAATTCAGCGCAAACGCCCATTCGAAAGCACGTAGTCGCTCATCACGGCAACACAAGACCCCAGCCACCATATTCATAGAAGTCATCGGCGGGTTTTAGTCAAAATCTAATGGCCGCAATTCGGTATGAAGGTGCATCGTCTGACAAAAATTCACATCGATTCCACTATTCGTTCGCGAGTTATAGTGGGACATACATACACACATACTTTTGCCACCCAGTTAATTATTAATATTAAGATTCATAGAAGTAACATCTGCCGACGGATGCTAGCTCGCTAAATAACGTTAAAGAGCCTCTGCAGCCGAACACCTTGCAGTACCGCCATCTGCGAATCTGTTCGAAGATTGCGAAGTGAAGGGGACATATGTCGAGTTTCCTGCGCCAAAAAGCAGGATAAGTGTCGGATAAACGAAAAGGCAAACTTCAAATGACCGAGTTCTTTTTTGCAATACTGGACAACGACTTTAAATTGACAGCTAATAGTGCTGTCGCTTGTTGTATTCTTTTAGCTCAGTAAGCAGGAGTGAAATCCAGATGAAATGGTTTTCAGGTTAATGCTGCAGGCCTCCCCGTCCCGTTAAAACCTTGGCAAGCCTGAAAGGACGCTTGATGTCTCGTCACAATTAAGTTGGTGGTGTAGGCCAAGATGTAACATTCCTGGTTAAAATCAATCTGTCTCCGGCAGAACACTCCATAAGGGCCTATGTCAACCCTCGCATGGCCTGATTGCTTGAGTAAACAACCATGGGATCTCGAGGTTACTAAACAACCGGACATCTATAACAATTTTAACAATAATAACAACAAAGAAATACAATCAAAAAAAAAATAATAAATAAATAAAACAAACGATGTTAACAAAGCTGATGGAGTTATTCCCTTCAGGGTGGCCGTGGCTCAAGTGGTAGTGTATTGGATTTCCAATCGGACGGTTCGGGGTTCAATACCACCTATGGGGCGATTATAACCAATGAGCCCAAACATCTTTCTCCCTATCCAATTTTTCGAAAAAACTTAACACGTTCTCCAGCATCTTAAGGGTAGTCATATATCCTCTTAAGTGTTAAGTTCTTTAAAAAAAAAAAAAAAGAGTTCGAAGATGCAGAGGTCACCGGACAAAGGCCGAAAAACCGGACACAAGTGACGACAACATCACTTGGTAGAGGTCATTAAAAAGATAAAGCAAGTCAAGAAGCAAAGACCCACCAAGGAGAAAACTGGACCCGACGCAATTCTGATGAAGGGGAATTTTGCTATGCAGAAATGCTCCGGAAAGTTAAAGCGGACCCAAAACTCAGCGTCTTCGGTGAATCGGTTACGAATATTCGGCGAACTCAGAAAGGGGACCTGCTGATGCAACTTAAAAGGATAATTGATAAAACACATGGCAACAATGTGGTTTGATTAGGTTTCTGACACACCGCAATACTTAATGACATAGAAAACGCAGACATGATTAGTCTAATAAACACCTATGGACATACTCAAATCGCGACGATAGGATTACCTGAAAGCAGTGCGCACAAAATGCTTAAGTCAGGCAGAATCAAAATTGGATGTGTAAACTGTCGCTCCGAAATCAAAAAACTCTAACTACATATTTTAGATGTCTTGAATTCGGCCACACTGAACGCCAATGCGAAAATGAGATGGACCGCACCAAGCAATGTAGAAGATGTGGGGAAGAAGACCATATAGCCAAAGACTACAACCCGCTTTGTCTTTGTTTTGCTTGTCAAGAAGCATCTTTCGAAAAAGTGCACCCAAATTTTCAGATAGATCTGTCAAATAGGTGTTTTGACAACCACTTGAAATAGACGCCTACGCGAATTTCGGTAAATATTTAAAAAAAATTAATTTCGCATGCTCATTAAACATTATTTTTTGCCCAAAAAACCATCACGCAAACCAAACAAAAGCTTGAAACATATTATAGGAACTCTTCAACATCGATTGGAACCATCCCCCACTGGTTTACTCAATTTCGGTTCGGTCGTACCAGCACAAGTGCCGCCGAACTTTCTGGTCACCCAGTTAAGGTCACCGCACTAGAAACGGTCGATAAAACCCACGGAATGATATTAGACAATGGGAGAATGAAAGTGAGCGAACCTGCAGAGGTTACAGGCTTATCACATTGATGAGTGATTTCAGATTTGAAAGAATATTTGGACACAAAAATGCTAACCGCCAGATGGGTGCCGCGTTTGCTCATAATTGACAATAAACGCATAATTGATAAGTTCGAAAGGCTGTTTGGCGATGTTCACTCACAATTTGTAGTCGTGGAAGAAATATGAATTCATCACAAGACAAAAGAGACTAAGGAAAAAACGACATAATGAATCAAAGCCTAGCCAAGCTGCGTCTATTGACCAACAAGGTCATGGCGACAGATTTTTTGGGATGCGATCGGTGTAATTCTCATCGATTACCTTGAAAAGGGTACAAAGATCACTTACGCCTATCATGCAGAACTGTTGGATCGATTCAACGCCAATTTGAAGGAAAAACGACTACATTTGACCAAAAAAAAATTCATTTCCACCAGATCAAAGCACTGGTGCTAAAATCTGCAGTCGCAATGGGAAAATTGCATGAATTAGATTACGAATTGGTCTCTTATCCAGCATATTCTCCAGATTAAGCCCCCTGCGACTATTTTTTGTTTCCAAACATGTAGAAATGGCTCGGCGATAAGAGATTTGGGTCAAATGAAGAGGTCATTGATGAAACAAATGCTAACTCAGAGTGCCTCAAGAAATTATATTATATGGAGGGAATAACAAATTGGAGAAACGCTGGCGAAGTGTATCGAACTAAAAAGAGATTAGTTGGAAAATAAAATGCTTTTTTGCCGAAAAGGGTGTACTTTATATACACATCTACAAACATGCACACAGAGAGACATATTCTTAAAATATTTTTGTTTTATATCACAAGCTTCACACTTGGTATTAGTCAAGGCCGACCTAAAAATCACCAACTTTCGGTGGCGTCATTCGGAAAACATTTACGATAAAACAGGTGATTTTTCTACCCCGTGTATTATTAGACTACATCATTAATGGACGAAGCCCCCACGGGGGGATCCCCACTTCCAAAATTTCTTATTCATGATTGTTTTTTTTTAGGTCCATAGTATAAAAAAACAAAACACACTCTAAAGAGATCCCAATATTTGAAGTTTTTTTTTTTGGCAAAATTTTATTGGTTTTTACAAATTTTTGATTTCACTTGCGAAAGCGTAAGTAAATGTTTGAATAACTCAAAGCACATTGTCCAGCATTTTGTTTATTCCAAAAAAGATGAATAAAACTTGCTCGATTTATGAATAGCAAATTATGCAACGATCGTTTGTTTACTAATAATGTCTTAACGAATCGTATTAATTGCGAAATTTTTTAAAAAATTTCCAAATGTTTCCTGTTTTTGATTTTGATTTCGATTTTCTCAAAATTTTTCAAAATATATTTCACACTGCTCAATTTTCAGAACGTGCAATTTTCTTTTTTAACGGGTTTAACGCCTGTGACTTTTTCGGTTCCTTTTTTTTCTAGGAATTGTTTCACATGCTGTCGGTTGTTCCTTAAAATGCTTGAACGCAGCGCGGGCGAAGAAAATCAGGGAGGATTTAAAGATTTTTTTTTTTTTTTTTTTTTTTTTAATTTGTTTGATATAGCTATATACTCAAAAGCATTATGGTTATCGATAGGAATTTACAAAACATAAGCAAGCATTTCGTTGAGTTATGACACTAGCTTATGCTTCCCAATATTAAATATGGTTAACCCTTAAGGAGCTGTGTGGTGGGACGAGGGTCCGATGTGCTGTTAAACAAAATAAAACTTTAAAAGTTGACCATTACTGTTCTCAGATTGAATTTGTGAACAAATAAATTCAGCGCAAACGCCCATTCGAAAGCACGTAGTCGCTCATCACGGCAACACAAGACCCCAGCCACCATATTCATAGAAGTCATCGGCGGGTTTTAGTCAAAATCTAATGGCCGCAATTCAGTATGAAGGTGCATCGTCTGACAAAAATTCACATCGATTCCACTATTCGTTCGCGAGTTATAGTGGGACATACATACACACATACTTTTGCCACCCAGTTAATTATTAGTATTAAGATTCATAGAAGTAACATCTGCCGACGGATGCTAGTTCGCTAAATAACGTTAAAGAGCCTCTGCAGCCGAACACCTTGCAGTATCGCCATCTGGGAATCTGTTCGAAGATTGCGAAGTGAAGGGGACATATGTCGAGTTTCCTGCGCCAAAAAGCAGGATAAGTGTCGGATAAACGAAAAGGCAAACTTCAGATGGCCGAGTTCTTTTTTGCATTAAGACTGAGCTCAGTAAGGTCTTAATCACGCAATACTGGACAACGACTTTAAATTGACAGCTAATAGTGCTGTCGCTTGTTGTATTCTTTTAGCTCAGTAAGCAGGAGTGAAATCCAGATGAAATGGTTTTCAGGTTAATGCTGCAGGCCTCCCCATCCCGTTAACCCCTTGGCCAAGATGTAACATTCCTGGTTAAAATCAATCTGTCTCCGGCACAACACTCCATAAGGGCCTATGTCAACCCTCGCATGGCCTGACTGCTTGAGTAAACAACTATGGGATCTCGAGGTTACTACACAACCGGACATCTATAACAATCTTAATAATAATAACAACAAAGAAATACAATCAAAAAAAATAAATAAATAAATAAAACAAACGATGTTAACGAAGCTGATGGAGTTATTCCCTTCAGGGTGGCCGTGGCTCAAGTGGTAGTGTATTGGATTTCCAATCGGACGGTTCGGGGTTCAATACCAGCCATATCCGAAAGACATTATTTCAGGCAATTGAAATGTCACGAGATGAACGGTTGCCTAAAATACAAGTCAATTTACACTAATACTTTAGTCCTCACACTCAACATTGGACGCCACCTATGGGGCGATTATAACCAATGAGCCCAAACATCTTTCTCCCTATCCAATTTTTCGAAAAAACTTAACACGTTCTCCAGCATCTTAAGAGTAGTCATATATCCTCTTAAGTGTTAAGTTCTTTAAAAAAAAAAAAAAAGAGTTCGAAGATGCAGAGGTCACCGGACAAAGGCCGAAAAACCGGACACAAGTGACGACAACATCACTTGGTAGAGGTCATTAAAAAGATAAAGCAAGTCAAGAAGCAAAGACCCACCAAGGAGAAAACTGGACCCGACGCAATTCTGATGAAGGGGAATTTTGCTATGCAGAAATGCTCCGGAAAGTTAAAGCGGACCCAAAACTCAGCGTCTTCGGTGAATCGGTTACGAATATTCGGCGAACTCAGAAAGGGGACCTGCTGATGCAACTTAAAAGGATAATTGATAAAACACATGGCAACAATGTGGTTTGATTAGGTTTCTGACACACCGCAATACTTAATGACATAGAAAACGCAGACATGATTAGTCTAATAAACACCTATGGACATACTCAAATCGCGACGATTAGATTACCTGAAAGCAGTGCGCACAAAATGCTTAAGTCAGGCAGAATCAAAATTGGATGTGTAAACTGTCGCTCCGAAATCAAAAAACTCTAACTACATATTTTAGATGTCTTGAATTCGGCCACACTGAACGCCAATGCGAAAATGAGATGGACCGCACCAAGCAATGTAGAAGATGTGGGGAAGAAGACCATATAGCCAAAGACTACAACAAAGACCCGCTTTGTCTTTGTTTTGCTTGTCAAGAAGCATCTTTCGAAAGAATGCACCCAAATTTTCAGATAGATCTGTCAAATAGGTATTTTGACAACCACTTGAAATAGACGCCTACGCGAATTTCGGTAAAAATTTAAAAAAATTAATTTCGCATGCTCATTAAACATTATTTTTTGCCCAAAAAACCATCACGCAAACCAAACAAAAGCTTGAAACATATTATAGGAACTCTTCAACATCGATTGGAACCATCCCCCACTGGTTTACTCAATTTCGGTACGGTCGTACCAGCACAAGTGCCGCCGAACTTTCTGGTCACCCAGTTAAGGTCACCGCACTAGAAACGGTCGATAAAACCCACGGAATGATATTAGACAATGGGAGAATGAAAGTGAGCGAACCTGCAGAGGTTACAGGCTTATCACATTGATGAGTGATTTCAGATTTGAAAGAATATTTGGACACAAAAATGCTAACCGCCAGATAGGTGCCGCGTTTGCTCATAATTGACAATAAACGCATAATTGATAAGTTCGAAAGGCTGTTTGGCGATGTTCACTCACAATTTGTAGTCGTGGAAGAAATATGAATTCATCACAAGACAAAAGAGACTAAGGAAAAAACGACATAACGAATCAAAGCCTAGCCAAGCTGCGTCTATTGACCAACAAGGTCATGGCGACAGATTTTTTGGGATGCGATCGGTGTAATTCTCATCGATTACCTTGAAAAGGGTACAAAGATCACTTACGCCTATCATGCAGAACTGTTGGATCGATTCAACGCCAATTTGAAGGAAAAACGACTACATTTGACCAAAAAAAAATTCATTTCCACCAGATCAAAGCACTGGTGCTAAAATCTGCAGTCGCAATGGGAAAATTGCATGAATTAGATTACGAATTGGTCACTTATCCAGCATATTCTCCAGATTAAGCCCCCTGCGACTATTTTTTGTTTCCAAACATGTAGAAATGGCTCGGCGATAAGAGATTTGGGTCAAATGAAGAGGTCATTGATGAAACAAATGCTAACTCAGAGTGCCTCAAGAAATTATATTATATGGAGGGAATAACAAATTGGAGAAGCGCTGGCGAAGTGTATCGAACTAAAAAGAGATTAGTTGGAAAATAAAATGCTTTTTTGCCGAAAAGGGTGTACTTTATATACACATCTACAAACATGCACACAGAGAGACATATTCTTAAAATATTTTTGTTTTATATCACAAGCTTCACACTTGGTATTAGTCAAGGCCGACCTAAAAATCACCAACTTTCGGTGGCGTCATTCGGAAAACATTTACGATAAAACAGGTGATTTTTCTACCCCGTGTATTATTAGACTACATCATTGGATCCCCACTTCCAAACAGCATTTCAGTGGGTGTCACCAATCATTTTATTGTAATTGGATAATTTTTTGGGTATCAGGTAAATCAATTTCCTGTTCGTTGGACGACAGTTTCCCCATGCGTAGTTCAAGTAGATCTCAAAGGATTGTTTAAAAAAAATTAAGTTTCATCATATTTTGGTAACCGTGACCCCACTTATAAACAAAGGTTTGGCTGTAACAGCTTTATATTTATATTTGTAATTAACATTTTTTTTCTCAGATAATTTTGCGAATACACATTCGTTTCCATGTTCGTTAAATTGTCTCACTCAATCCTCACAAACGTATCTGATTTTGGGATATATGTATTTTGCTACAGCTGTAATAGATAATTTTGCTCTCTGTGGATAATCAAACCGAACTTTAATAGAGCACTCATTACGAAATACATTGCGTAATTTGCAAAAACAAGATACCACTGAAATATTCAATTGCGCATTAAAGGAGGAGTGGTTCTAACATCTTCTGGGGTTCTGACCGTCTACAACTAACAGTTTATAACAGGTTAACTTTTATGAATTTACGATGATAAAATTTCTTATTCATGATTGTTTTTTTTTTTTTTTTTTTTTCTTTCTTTTTATATTTTAGGTCCATAGTATAAAAAAACAAAACACACTCTAAAGAGATCCCAATATTTGAAGTTTTTTTTTTGGCAAAATTTTATTGGTTTTTACAAATTTTTGATTTCACTTGCGAAAGCGTAAGTAAATGTTTGAATAACTCAAAGCACATTGTCCAGCATTTTGTTTATTCCAAAAAAGATGAATAAAACTTGCTCGATTTATGAATAGCAAATTATGCAACGATCGTTTGTTTACTAATAATGTCTTAACGAATCGTATTAATTGCGAAATTTTTTAAAAAATTTCCAAATGTTTCCTGTTTTTGATTTTGATTTCGATTTTCTCAAAATTTTTCAAAATATATTTCACACTGCTCAATTTTCAGAACGTGCAATTTTCTTTTTTAACGGGTTTAACGCCTGTGACTTTTTCGGTTCCTTATTTTTCTAGGAATTGTTTCACATGCTGTCGGTTGTTCCTTAAAATGCTTGAACACAGCGCGGGCGAAGAAAATCAGGGAGGATTTAAAGATTTTTTTTTTTTTTTTTTTTAATTTGTTTGATATAGCTATATACTCAAAAGCATTATGGTTATCGATAGGAATTTACAAAACATAAGCAAGCATTTCGTTGAGTTATGACACTAGCTTATGCTTCCCAATATTAAATATGGTTAACCCTTAAGGAGCTGTGTGGTGGGACGAGGGTCCGATGTGCTGTTAAACAAAATAAAACTTTAAAAGTTGACCATTACTGTTCTCAGATTGAATTTGTGAACAAATAAATTCAGCGCAAACGCCCATTCGAAAGCACGTAGTCGCTCATCACGGCAACACAAGACCCCAGCCACCATATTCATAGAAGTCATCGGCGGGTTTTAGTCAAAATCTAATGGCCGCAATTCAGTATGAAGGTGCATCGTCTGACAAAAATTCACATCGATTCCACTATTCGTTCGCGAGTTATAGTGGGACATACATACACACATACTTTTGCCAACCAGTTAATTATTAGTATTAAGATTCATAGAAGTAATATCTGCCGACGGATGCTAGTTCGCTAAATAACGTTAAAGAGCCTCTGCAGCCGAACACCTTGCAGTATCGCCATCTGGGAATCTGTTCGAAGATTGCGAAGTGAAGGGGACATATGTCGAGTTTCCTGCGCCAAAAAGCAGGATAAGTGTCGGATAAACGAAAAGGCAAACTTCAGATGGCCGAGTTCTTTTTTGCATTAAGACTGAGCTCAGTAAGGTCTTAATCACGCAATACTGGACAACGACTTTAAATTGACAGCTAATAGTGCTGTCGCTTGTTGTATTCTTTTAGCTCAGTAAGCAGGAGTGAAATCCAGATGAAATGGTTTTCAGGTTAATGCTGCAGGCCTCCCCATCCCGTTAACCCCTTGGCCAAGATGTAACATTCCTGGTTAAAATCAATCTGTCTCCGGCACAACACTCCATAAGGGCCTATGTCAACCCTCGCATGGCCTGACTGCTTGAGTAAACAACTATGGGATCTCGAGGTTACTACACAACCGGACATCTATAACAATCTTAATAATAATAACAACAAAGAAATACAATCAAAAAAAATAAATAAATAAATAAAACAAACGATGTTAACGAAGCTGATGGAGTTATTCCCTTCAGGGTGGCCGTGGCTCAAGTGGTAGTGTATTGGATTTCCAATCGGACGGTTCGGGGTTCAATACCAGCCATATCCGAAAGACATTATTTCAGGCAATTGAAATGTCACGAGATGAACGGTTGCCTAAAATACAAGTCAATTTACACTAATACTTTAGTCCTCACACTCAACATTGGACGCCACCTATGGGGCGATTATAACCAATGAGCCCAAACATCTTTCTCCCTATCCAATTTTTCGAAAAAACTTAACACGTTCTCCAGCATCTTAAGAGTAGTCATATATCCTCTTAAGTGTTAAGTTCTTTAAAAAAAAAAAAAAAGAGTTCGAAGATGCAGAGGTCACCGGACAAAGGCCGAAAAACCGGACACAAGTGACGACAACATCACTTGGTAGAGGTCATTAAAAAGATAAAGCAAGTCAAGAAGCAAAGACCCACCAAGGAGAAAACTGGACCCGACGCAATTCTGATGAAGGGGAATTTTGCTATGCAGAAATGCTCCGGAAAGTTAAAGCGGACCCAAAACTCAGCGTCTTCGGTGAATCGGTTACGAATATTCGGCGAACTCAGAAAGGGGACCTGCTGATGCAACTTAAAAGGATAATTGATAAAACACATGGCAACAATGTGGTTTGATTAGGTTTCTGACACACCGCAATACTTAATGACATAGAAAACGCAGACATGATTAGTCTAATAAACACCTATGGACATACTCAAATCGCGACGATTAGATTACCTGAAAGCAGTGCGCACAAAATGCTTAAGTCAGGCAGAATCAAAATTGGATGTGTAAACTGTCGCTCCGAAATCAAAAAACTCTAACTACATATTTTAGATGTCTTGAATTCGGCCACACTGAACGCCAATGCGAAAATGAGATGGACCGCACCAAGCAATGTAGAAGATGTGGGGAAGAAGACCATATAGCCAAAGACTACAACAAAGACCCGCTTTGTCTTTGTTTTGCTTGTCAAGAAGCATCTTTCGAAAGAATGCACCCAAATTTTCAGATAGATCTGTCAAATAGGTATTTTGACAACCACTTGAAATAGACGCCTACGCGAATTTCGGTAAAAATTTAAAAAAATTAATTTCGCATGCTCATTAAACATTATTTTTTGCCCAAAAAACCATCACGCAAACCAAACAAAAGCTTGAAACATATTATAGGAACTCTTCAACATCGATTGGAACCATCCCCCACTGGTTTACTCAATTTCGGTACGGTCGTACCAGCACAAGTGCCGCCGAACTTTCTGGTCACCCAGTTAAGGTCACCGCACTAGAAACGGTCGATAAAACCCACGAAATGATATTAGACAATGGGAGAATGAAAGTGAGCGAACCTGCAGAGGTTACAGGCTTATCACATTGATGAGTGATTTCAGATTTGAAAGAATATTTGGACACAAAAATGCTAACCGCCAGATGGGTGCCGCGTTTGCTCATAATTGACAATAAACGCATAATTGATAAGTTCGAAAGGCTGTTTGGCGATGTTCACTCACAATTTGTAGTCGTGGAAGAAATATGAATTCATCACAAGACAAAAGAGACTAAGGAAAAAACGACATAATGAATCAAAGCCTAGCCAAGCTGCGTCTATTGACCAACAAGGTCATGGCGACAGATTTTTTGGGATGCGATCGGTGTAATTCTCATCGATTACCTTGAAAAGGGTACAAAGATCACTTACGCCTATCATGCAGAACTGTTGGATCGATTCAACGCCAATTTGAAGGAAAAACGACTACATTTGACCAAAAAAAAATTCATTTCCACCAGATCAAAGCACTGGTGCTAAAATCTGCAGTCGCAATGGGAAAATTGCATGAATTAGATTACGAATTGGTCTCTTATCCAGCATATTCTCCAGATTAAGCCCCCTGCGACTATTTTTTGTTTCCAAACATGTAGAAATGGCTCGGCGATAAGAGATTTGGGTCAAATGAAGAGGTCATTGATGAAACAAATGCTAACTCAGAGTGCCTCAAGAAATTATATTATATGGAGGGAATAACAAATTGGAGAAACGCTGGCGAAGTGTATCGAACTAAAAAGAGATTAGTTGGAAAATAAAATGCTTTTTTGCCGAAAAGGGTGTACTTTATATACACATCTACAAACATGCACACAGAGAGACATATTCTTAAAATATTTTTGTTTTATATCACAAGCTTCACACTTGGTATTAGTCAAGGCCGACCTAAAAATCACCAACTTTCGGTGGCGTCATTCGGAAAACATTTACGATAAAACAGGTGATTTTTCTACCCCGTGTATTATTAGACTACATCATTAATGGACGAAGCCCCCACGGGGGGATCCCCACTTCCAAACAGCATTTCAGTGGGTGTCACCAATCATTTTATTGTAATTGGATAATTTTTTGGGTATCAGGTAAATCAATTTCCTGTTCGTTGGACGACAGTTTCCCCATGCGTAGTTCAAGTAGATCTCAAAGGATTGTTTAAAAAAAATTAAGTTTCATCATATTTTGGTAACCGTGACCCCACTTATAAACAAAGGTTTGGCTGTAACAGCTTTATATTTATATTTGTAATTAACATTTTTTTTCTCAGATAATTTTGCGAATACACATTCGTTTCCATGTTCGTTAAATTGTCTCACTCAATCCTCACAAACGTATCTGATTTTGGGATATATGTATTTTGCTACAGCTGTAATAGATAATTTTGCTCTCTGTGGATAATCAAACCGAACTTTAATAGAGCACTCATTACGAAATACATTGCGTAATTTGCAAAAACAAGATACCACTGAAATATTCAATTGCGCATTAAAGGAGGAGTGGTTCTAACATCTTCTGTGGTTCTGACCGTCTACAACTAACAGTTTATAACAGGTTAACTTTTATGAATTTAAGATGATAAAATTTCTTATTCATGATTGTTTTTTTTTTTTTTTTTTTCTTTCTTTTTATATTTTAGGTCCATAGTATAAAAAAACAAAACACACTCTAAAGAGATCCCAATATTTGAAGTTTTTTTTTTGGCAAAATTTTATTGGTTTTTACAAATTTTTGATTTCACTTGCGAAAGCGTAAGTAAATGTTTGAATAACTCAAAGCACATTGTCCAGCATTTTGTTTATTCCAAAAAAGATGAATAAAACTTGCTCGATTTATGAATAGCAAATTATGCAACGATCGTTTGTTTACTAATAATGTCTTAACGAATCGTATTAATTGCGAAATTTTTTAAAAAATTTCCAAATGTTTCCTGTTTTTGATTTTGATTTCGATTTTCTCAAAATTTTTCAAAATATATTTCACACTGCTCAATTTTCAGAACGTGCAATTTTCTTTTTTAACGGGTTTAACGCCTGTGACTTTTTCGGTTCCTTATTTTTCTAGGAATTGTTTCACATGCTGTCGGTTGTTCCTTAAAATGCTTGAACACAGCGCGGGCGAAGAAAATCAGGGAGGATTTAAAGATTTTTTTTTTTTTTTTTTTTTAATTTGTTTGATATAGCTATATACTCAAAAGCATTATGGTTATCGATAGGAATTTACAAAACATAAGCAAGCATTTCGTTGAGTTATGACACTAGCTTATGCTTCCCAATATTAAATATGGTTAACCCTTAAGGAGCTGTGTGGTGGGACGAGGGTCCGATGTGCTGTTAAACAAAATAAAACTTTAAAAGTTCACCATTACTGTTCTCAGATTGAATTTGTGAACAAATAAATTCAGCGCAAACGCCCATTCGAAAGCACGTAGTCGCTCATCACGGCAACACAAGACCCCAGCCACCATATTCAAAGAAGTCATCGGCGGGTTTTAGTCAAAATCTAATGGCCGCAATTCAGTATGAAGGTGCATCGTCTGACAAAAATTCACATCGATTCCACTATTCGTTCGCGAGTTATAGTGGGACATACATACACACATACTTTTGCCACCCAGTTAATTATTAGTATTAAGATTCATAGAAGTAACATCTGCCGACGGATGCTAGTTCGCTAAATAACGTTAAAGAGCCTCTGCAGCCGAACACCTTGCAGTATCGCCATCTGGGAATCTGTTCGAAGATTGCGAAGTGAAGGGGACATATGTCGAGTTTCCTGCGCCAAAAAGCAGGATAAGTGTCGGATAAACGAAAAGGCAAACTTCAGATGGCCGAGTTCTTTTTTGCATTAAGACTGAGCTCAGTAAGGTCTTAATCACGCAATACTGGACAACGACTTTAAATTGACAGCTAATAGTGCTGTCGCTTGTTGTATTCTTTTAGCTCAGTAAGCAGGAGTGAAATCCAGATGAAATGGTTTTCAGGTTAATGCTGCAGGCCTCCCCATCCCGTTAACCCCTTGGCCAAGATGTAACATTCCTGGTTAAAATCAATCTGTCTCCGGCACAACACTCCATAAGGGCCTATGTCAACCCTCGCATGGCCTGACTGCTTGAGTAAACAACTATGGGATCTCGAGGTTACTACACAACCGGACATCTATAACAATCTTAATAATAATAACAACAAAGAAATACAATCAAAAAAAAATAAATAAATAAATAAAACAAACGATGTTAACGAAGCTGATGGAGTTATTCCCTTCAGGGTGGCCGTGGCTCAAGTGGTAGTGTATTGGATTTCCAATCGGACGGTTCGAGGTTCAATACCAGCCATATCCGAAAGACATTTTTTCAGGCAATTGAAATGTCACGAGATGAACGGTTGCCTAAAATACAACAAGTCAATTTACACTAATAATTTAGTCCTCACACTCAACATTGGACGCCACCTATGGGGCGATTATAACCAATGAGCCCAAACATCTTTATCCCTATCCAATTTTTCGAAAAAACTTAACACGTTCTCCAGCATCTTAAGAGTAGTCATATATCCTCTTAAGTGTTAAGTTCTTTAAAAAAAAAAAAAAAAGAGTTCGAAGATGCAGAGGTCACCGGACAAAGGCCGAAAAACCGGACACAAGTGACGACAACATCACTTGGTAGAGGTCATTAAAAAGATAAAGCAAGTCAAGAAGCAAAGACCCACCAAGGAGAAAACTGGACCCGACGCAATTCTGATGAAGGGGAATTTTGCTATGCAGAAATGCTCCGGAAAGTTAAAGCGGACCCAAAACTCAGCGTCTTCGGTGAATCGGTTACGAATATTCGGCGAACTCAGAAAGGGGACCTGCTGATGCAACTTAAAAGGATAATTGATAAAACACATGGCAACAATGTGGTTTGATTAGGTTTCTGACACACCGCAATACTTAATGACATAGAAAACGCAGACATGATTAGTCTAATAAACACCTATGGACATACTCAAATCGCGACGATTAGATTACCTGAAAGCAGTGCGCACAAAATGCTTAAGTCAGGCAGAATCAAAATTGGATGTGTAAACTGTCGCTCCGAAATCAAAAAACTCTAACTACATATTTTAGATATCTTGAATTCGGCCACACTGAACGCCAATGCGAAAATGAGATGGACCGCACCAAGCAATGTAGAAGATGTGGGGAAGAAGACCATATAGCCAAAGACTACAACAAAGACCCGCTTTGTCTTTGTTTTGCTTGTCAAGAAGCATCTTTCGAAAAAGTGCACCCAAATTTTCAGATAGATCTGTCAAATAGGTGTTTTGACAACCACTTGAAATAGACGCCTACGCGAATTTCGGTAAATATTTAAAAAAAATTAATTTCGCATGCTCATTAAACATTATTTTTTGCCCAAAAAACCATCACGCAAACCAAACAAAAGCTTGAAACATATTATAGGAACTCTTCAACATCGATTGGAACCATCCCCCACTGGTTTACTCAATTTCGGTTCGGTCGTACCAGCACAAGTGCCGCCGAACTTTCTGGTCACCCAGTTAAGGTCACCGCACTAGAAACGGTCGATAAAACCCACGGAATGATATTAGACAATGGGAGAATGAAAGTGAGCGAACCTGCAGAGGTTACAGGCTTATCACATTGATGAGTGATTTCAGATTTGAAAGAATATTTGGACACAAAAATGCTAACCGCCAGATGGGTGCCGCGTTTGCTCCTAATTGACAATAAACGCATAATTGATAAGTTCGAAAGGCTGTTTGGCGATGTTCACTCACAATTTGTAGTCGTGGAAGAAATATGAATTCATCACAAGACAAAAGAGACTAAGGAAAAAACGACATAATGAATCAAAGCCTAGCCAAGCTGCGTCTATTGACCAACAAGGTCATGGCGACAGATTTTTTGGGATGCGATCGGTGTAATTCTCATCGATTACCTTGAAAAGGGTACAAAGATCACTTACGCCTATCATGCAGAACTGTTGGATCGATTCAACACCAATTTGAAGGAAAAACGACTACATTTGACCAAAAAAAAATTCATTTCCACCAGATCAAAGCACTGGTGCTAAAATCTGCAGTCGCAATGGGAAAATTGCATGAATTAGATTACGAATTGGTCTCTTATCCAGCATATTCTCCAGATTAAGCCCCCTGCGACTATTTTTTGTTTCCAAACATGTAGAAATGGCTCGGCGATAAGAGATTTGGGTCAAATGAAGAGGTCATTGATGAAACAAATGCTAACTCAGAGTGCCTCAAGAAATTATATTATATGGAGGGAATAACAAATTGGAGAAACGCTGGCGAAGTGTATCGAACTAAAAAGAGATTAGTTGGAAAATAAAATGCTTTTTTGCCGAAAAGGGTGTACTTTATATACACATCTACAAACATGCACACAGAGAGACATATTCTTAAAATATTTTTGTTTTATATCACAAGCTTCACACTTGGTATTAGTCAAGGCCGACCTAAAAATCACCAACTTTCGGTGGCGTCATTCGGAAAACATTTACGATAAAACAGGTGATTTTTCTACCCCGTGTATTATTAGACTACATCATTAATGGACGAAGCCCCCACGGGGGGATCCCCACTTCCAAAATTTCTTATTCATGATTGTTTTTTTTTAGGTCCATAGTATAAAAAAACAAAACACACTCTAAAGAGATCCCAATATTTGAAGTTTTTTTTTTTGGCAAAATTTTATTGGTTTTTACAAATTTTTGATTTCGCTTGCGAAAGCGTAAATAAATGTTTGAATAACTCAAAGCACATTGTCCAGCATTTTGTTTATTCCAAAAAAGATGAATAAAACTTGCTCGATTTTCGAATAGCAAATTATGCAACGATCGTTTGTTTACTAATAATGTCTTAACGAATCGTATTAATTGCGAAATTTTTTAAAAAATTTCCAAATGTTTCCTGTTTTTGATTTTGATTTCGATTTTCTCAAAATTTTTCAAAATATATTTCACACTGCTCAATTTTCAGAACGTGCAATTTTCTTTTTTAACGGGTTTAACGCCTGTGACTTTTTCGGTTCCTTTTTTTTCTAGGAATTGTTTCACATGCTGTCGGTTGTTCCTTAAAATGCTTGAACGCAGCGCGGGCGAAGAAAATCAGGGAGGATTTAAAGATTTTTTTTTTTTTTTTTTTTTTTTAATTTGTTTGATATAGCTATATACTCAAAAGCATTATGGTTATCGATAGGAATTTACAAAACATAAGCAAGCATTTCGTTGAGTTATGACACTAGCTTATGCTTCCCAATATTAAATATGGTTAACCCTTAAGGAGCTGTGTGGTGGGACGAGGGTCCGATGTGCTGTTAAACAAAATAAAACTTTAAAAGTTGACCATTACTGTTCTCAGATTGAATTTGTGAACAAATAAATTCAGCGCAAACGCCCATTCGAAAGCACGTAGTCGCTCATCACGGCAACACAAGACCCCAGCCACCATATTCATAGAAGTCATCGGCGGGTTTTAGTCAAAATCTAATGGCCGCAATTCAGTATGAAGGTGCATCGTCTGACAAAAATTCACATCGATTCCACTATTCGTTCGCGAGTTATAGTGGGACATACATACACACATACTTTTGCCACCCAGTTAATTATTAGTATTAAGATTCATAGAAGTAACATCTGCCGACGGATGCTAGTTCGCTAAATAACGTTAAAGAGCCTCTGCAGCCGAACACCTTGCAGTATCGCCATCTGGGAATCTGTTCGAAGATTGCGAAGTGAAGGGGACATATGTCGAGTTTCCTGCGCCAAAAAGCAGGATAAGTGTCGGATAAACGAAAAGGCAAACTTCAGATGGCCGAGTTCTTTTTTGCATTAAGACTGAGCTCAGTAAGGTCTTAATCACGCAATACTGGACAACGACTTTAAATTGACAGCTAATAGTGCTGTCGCTTGTTGTATTCTTTTAGCTCAGTAAGCAGGAGTGAAATCCAGATGAAATGGTTTTCAGGTTAATGCTGCAGGCCTCCCCATCCCGTTAACCCCTTGGCCAAGATGTAACATTCCTGGTTAAAATCAATCTGTCTCCGGCACAACACTCAACCCTCGCATGGCCTGACTGCTTGAGTAAACAACTATGGGATCTCGAGGTTACTACACAACCGGACATCTATAACAATCTTAATAATAATAACAACAAAGAAATACAATCAAAAAAAAATAAATAAATAAATAAAACAAACGATGTTAACGAAGCTGATGGAGTTATTCCCTTCAGGGTGGCCGTGGCTCAAGTGGTAGTGTATTGGATTTCCAATCGGACGGTTCGAGGTTCAATACCAGCCATATCCGAAAGACATTTTTTCAGGCAATTGAAATGTCACGAGATGAACGGTTGCCTAAAATACAACAAGTCAATTTACACTAATACTTTAGTCCTCACACTCAACATTGGACGCCACCTATGGGGCGATTATAACCAATGAGCCCAAACATCTTTATCTCTATCCAATTTTTCGAAAAAACTTAACACGTTCTCCAGCATCTTAAGGGTAGTCATATATCCTCTTAAGTGTTAAGTTCTTTAAAAAAAAAAAAGAAGAGTTCGAAGATGCAGAGGTCACCGGACAAAGGCCGAAAAACCGGACACAAGTGACGACAACATCACTTGGTAAAGGTCATTAAAAAGATAAAGCAAGTCAAGAAGCAAAGACCCACCAAGGAGAAAACTGGACCCGACGCAATTCTGATGAAGGGGAATTTTGCTATGCAGAAATGCTCCGGAAAGTTAAAGCGGACCCAAAACTCAGCGTCTTCGGTGAATCGGTTACGAATATTCGGCGAACTCAGAAAGGGGACCTGCTGATGCAACTTAAAAGGATAATTGATAAAACACATGGCAACAATGTGGTTTGATTAGGTTTCTGACACACCGCAATACTTAATGACATAGAAAACGCAGACATGATTAGTCTAATAAACACCTATGGACATACTCAAATCGCGACGATTAGATTACCTGAAAGCAGTGCGCACAAAATGCTTAAGTCAGGCAGAATCAAAATTGGATGTGTAAACTGTCGCTCCGAAATCAAAAAACTCTAACTACATATTTTAGATATCTTGAATTCGGCCACACTGAACGCCAATGCGAAAATGAGATGGACCGCACCAAGCAATGTAGAAGATGTGGGGAAGAAGACCATATAGCCAAAGACTACAACAAAGACCCGCTTTGTCTTTGTTTTGCTTGTCAAGAAGCATCTTTCGAAAAAGTGCACCCAAATTTTCAGATAGATCTGTCAAATAGGTGTTTTGACAACCACTTGAAATAGACGCCTACGCGAATTTCGGTAAATATTTAAAAAAAATTAATTTCGCATGCTCATTAAACATTATTTTTTGCCCAAAAAACCATCACGCAAACCAAACAAAAGCTTGAAACATATTATAGGAACTCTTCAACATCGATTGGAACCATCCCCCACTGGTTTACTCAATTTCGGTTCGGTCGTACCAGCACAAGTGCCGCCGAACTTTCTGGTCACCCAGTTAAGGTCACCGCACTAGAAACGGTCGATAAAACCCACGGAATGATATTAGACAATGGGAGAATGAATGTGAGCGAACCTGCAGAGGTTACAGGCTTATCACATTGATGAGTGATTTCAGATTTGAAAGAATATTTGGACACAAAAATGCTAACCGCCAGATGGGTGCCGCGTTTGCTCATAATTGACAATAAACGCATAATTGATAAGTTCGAAAGGCTGTTTGGCGATGTTCACTCACAATTTGTAGTCGTGGAAGAAATATGAATTCATCACAAGACAAAAGAGACTAAGGAAAAAACGACATAATGAATCAAAGCCTAGCCAAGCTGCGTCTATTGACCAACAAGGTCATGGCGACAGATTTTTTGGGATGCGATCGGTGTAATTCTCATCGATTACCTTGAAAAGGGTACAAAGATCACTTACGCCTATCATGCAGAACTGTTGGATCGATTCAACACCAATTTGAAGGAAAAACGACTACATTTGACCAAAAAAAAATTCATTTCCACCAGATCAAAGCACTGGTGCTAAAATCTGCAGTCGCAATGGGAAAATTGCATGAATTAGATTACGAATTGGTCTCTTATCCAGCATATTCTCCAGATTAAGCCCCCTGCGACTATTTTTTGTTTCCAAACATGTAGAAATGGCTCGGCGATAAGAGATTTGGGTCAAATGAAGAGGTCATTGATGAAACAAATGCTAACTTAGAGTGCCTCAAGAAATTATATTATATGGAGGGAATAACAAATTGGAGAAACGCTGGCGAAGTGTATCGAACTAAAAAGAGATTAGTTGGAAAATAAAATGCTTTTTTGCCGAAAAGGGTGTACTTTATATACACATCTACAAACATGCACACAGAGAGACATATTCTTAAAATATTTTTGTTTTATATCACAAGCTTCACACTTGGTATTAGTCAAGGCCGACCTAAAAATCACCAACTTTCGGTGGCGTCATTCGGAAAACATTTACGATAAAACAGGTGATTTTTCTACCCCGTGTATTATTAGACTACATCATTAATGGACGAAGCCCCCACGGGGGGATCCCCACTTCCAAACAGCATTTCAGTGGGTGTCACCAATCATTTTATTGTAATTGGATAATTTTTTGGGTATCAGGTAAATCAATTTCCTGTTCGTTGGACGACAGTTTCCCCATGCGTAGTTCAAGTAGATCTCAAAGGATTGTTTAAAAAAAATTAAGTTTCATCATATTTTGGTAACCGTGACCCCACTTATAAACAAAGGTTTGGCTGTAACAGCTTTATATTTATATTTGTAATTAACATTTTTTTTCTCAGATAATTTTGCGAATACACATTCGTTTCCATGTTCGTTAAATTGTCTCACTCAATCCTCACAAACGTATCTGATTTTGGGATATATGTATTTTGCTACAGCTGTAATAGATAATTTTGCTCTCTGTGGATAATCAAACCGAACTTTAATAGAGCACTCATTACGAAATACATTGCGTAATTTGCAAAAACAAGATACCACTGAAATATTCAATTGCGCATTAAAGGAGGAGTGGTTCTAACATCTTCTGTGGTTCTGACCGTCTACAACTAACAGTTTATAACAGGTTAACTTTTATGAATTTACGATGATAAAATTTCTTATTCATGATTGTTTTTTTTTTTTTTTTTTTCTTTCTTTTTATATTTTAGGTCCATAGTATAAAAAAACAAAACACACTCTAAAGAGATCCCAATATTTGAAGTTTTTTTTTTGGCAAAATTTTATTGGTTTTTACAAATTTTTGATTTCGCTTGCGAAAGCGTAAATAAATGTTTGAATAACTCAAAGCACATTGTCCAGCATTTTGTTTATTCCAAAAAAGATGAATAAAACTTGCTCGATTTTCGAATAGCAAATTATGCAACGATCGTTTGTTTACTAATAATGTCTTAACGAATCGTATTAATTGCGAAATTTTTTAAAAAATTTCCAAATGTTTCCTGTTTTTGATTTTGATTTCGATTTTCTCAAAATTTTTCAAAATATATTTCACACTGCTCAATTTTCAGAACGTGCAATTTTCTTTTTTAACGGGTTTAACGCCTGTGACTTTTTCGGTTCCTTTTTTTTCTAGGAATTGTTTCACATGCTGTCGGTTGTTCCTTAAAATGCTTGAACACAGCGCGGGCGAAGAAAATCAGGGAGGATTTAAAGATTTTTTTTTTTTTTTTTTTTTTAATTTGTTTGATATAGCTATATACTCAAAAGCATTATGGTTATCGATAGGAATTTACAAAACATAAGCAAGCATTTCGTTGAGTTGACACTAGCTTATGCTTCCCAATATTAAATATGGTTAACCCTTAAGGAGCTGTGTGGTGGGACGAGGGTCCGATGTGCTGTTAAACAAAATAAAACTTTAAAAGTTGACCATTACTGTTCTCAGATTGAATTTGTGAACAAATAAATTCAGCGCAAACGCCCATTCGAAAGCACGTAGTCGCTCATCACGGCAACACAAGACCCCAGCCACCATATTCATAGAAGTCATCGGCGGGTTTTAGTCAAAATCTAATGGCCGCAATTCAGTATGAAGGTGCATCGTCTGACAAAAATTCACATCGATTCCACTATTCGTTCGCGAGTTATAGTGGGACATACATACACACATACTTTTGCCACCCAGTTAATTATTAGTATTAAGATTCATAGAAGTAACATCTGCCGACGGATGCTAGCTCGCTAAATAACGTTAAAGAGCCTCTGCAGCCGAACACCTTGCAGTATCGCCATCTGGGAATCTGTTCGAAGATTGCGAAGTGAAGGGGACATATGTCGAGTTTCCTGCGCCAAAAAGCAGGATAAGTGTCGGATAAACGAAAAGGCAAACTTCAGATGGCCGAGTTCTTTTTTGCATTAAGACTGAGCTCAGTAAGGTCTTAATCACGCAATACTGGACAACGAATTTAAATTGACAGCTAATAGTGCTGTCGCTTGTTGTATTCTTTTAGCTCAGTAAGCAGGAGTGAAATCCAGATGAAATGGTTTTCAGGTTAATGCTGCAGGCCTCCCCGTCCCGTTAAAACCTTGGCAAGCCTGAAAGGACGCTTGATGTCTCGTCCCAATTAAGTTAGTGGTGTAGGCCAAGATGTAACATTCCTGGTTAAAATCAATCTGTCTCCGGCACAACACTCCATAAGGGCCTATGTCAACCCTCGCATGGCCTGACTGCTTGAGTAAACAACCATGGGATCTCGAGGTTACTACACAACCGGACATCTATAACAATCTTAATAATAATAACAACAAAGAAATACAATCAAAAAAAAAAAATAAATAAATAAAACAAACGATGTTAACGAAGCTGATGGAGTTATTCCCTTCAGGGTGGCCGTGGCTCAAGTGGTAGTGTATTGGATTTCCAATCGGACGGTTCGGGGTTCAATACCAGCCATATCCGAAAGACATTTTTTCTGGCAATTGAAATGTCACGAGATGAACGGTTGCCTAAAATACAACAAGTCAATTTACACTAATACTTTAGTCCTCACACTCAACATTGGACGCCACCTATGGGGCGATTATAACCAATGAGCCCAAACATCTTTCTCCCTATCCAATTTTTCGAAAAAACTTAACACGTTCTCCAGCATCTTAAGAGTAGTCATATATCCTCTTAAGTGTTAAGTTCTTTAAAAAAAAAAAAAAAGAGTTCGAAGATGCAGAGGTCACCGGACAAAGGCCGAAAAACCGGACACAAGTGACGACAACATCACTTGGTAGAGGTCATTAAAAAGATAAAGCAAGTCAAGAAGCAAAGACCCACCAAGGAGAAAACTGGACCCGACGCAATTCTGATGAAGGGGAATTTTGCTATGCAGAAATGCTCCGGAAAGTTAAAGCGGACCCAAAACTCAGCGTCTTCGGTGAATCGGTTACGAATATTCGGCGAACTCAGAAAGGGGACCTGCTGATGCAACTTAAAAGGATAATTGATAAAACACATGGCAACAATGTGGTTTGATTAGGTTTCTGACACACCGCAATACTTAATGACATAGAAAACGCAGACATGATTAGTCTAATAAACACCTATGGACATACTCAAATCGCGACGATTAGATTACCTGAAAGCAGTGCGCACAAAATGCTTAAGTCAGGCAGAATCAAAATTGGATGTGTAAACTGTCGCTCCGAAATCAAAAAACTCTAACTACATATTTTAGATGTCTTGAATTCGGCCACACTGAACGCCAATGCGAAAATGAGATGGACCGCACCAAGCAATGTAGAAGATGTGGGGAAGAAGACCATATAGCCAAAGACTACAACCCGCTTTGTCTTTGTTTTGCTTGTCAAGAAGCATCTTTCGAAAAAGTGCACCCAAATTTTCAGATAGATCTGTCAAATAGGTGTTTTGACAACCACTTGAAATAGACGCCTACGCGAATTTCGGTAAATATTTAAAAAAAATTAATTTCGCATGCTCATTAAACATTATTTTTTGCCCAAAAAACCATCACGCAAACCAAACAAAAGCTTGAAACATATTATAGGAACTCTTCAACATCGATTGGAACCATCCCCCACTGGTTTACTCAATTTCGGTTCGGTCGTACCAGCACAAGTGCCGCCGAACTTTCTGGTCACCCAGTTAAGGTCACCGCACTAGAAACGGTCGATAAAACCCACGGAATGATATTAGACAATGGGAGAATGAAAGTGAGCGAACCTGCAGAGGTTACAGGCTTATCACATTGATGAGTGATTTCAGATTTGAAAGAATATTTGGACACAAAAATGCTAACCGCCAGATGGGTGCCGCGTTTGCTCATAATTGACAATAAACGCATAATTGATAAGTTCGAAAGGCTGTTTGGCGATGTTCACTCACAATTTGTAGTCGTGGAAGAAATATGAATTCATCACAAGACAAAAGAGACTAAGGAAAAAACGACATAATGAATCAAAGCCTAGCCAAGCTGCGTCTATTGACCAACAAGGTCATGGCGACAGATTTTTTGGGATGCGATCGGTGTAATTCTCATCGATTACCTTGAAAAGGGTACAAAGATCACTTACGCCTATCATGCAGAACTGTTGGATCGATTCAACGCCAATTTGAAGGAAAAACGACTACATTTGACCAAAAAAAAATTCATTTCCACCAGATCAAAGCACTGGTGCTAAAATCTGCAGTCGCAATGGGAAAATTGCATGAATTAGATTACGAATTGGTCTCTTATCCAGCATATTCTCCAGATTAAGCAACCTGCGACTATTTTTTGTTTCCAAACATGTAGAAATGGCTCGGCGATAAGAGATTTGGGTCAAATGAAGAGGTCATTGATGAAACAAATGCTAACTTAGAGTGCCTCAAGAAATTATATTATATGGAGGGAATAACAAATTGGAGAAACGCTGGCGAAGTGTATCGAACTAAAAAGAGATTAGTTGGAAAATAAAATGCTTTTTTGCCGAAAAGGGTGTACTTTATATACACATCTACAAACATGCACACAGAGAGACATATTCTTAAAATATTTTTGTTTTATATCACAAGCTTCACACTTGGTATTAGTCAAGGCCGACCTAAAAATCACCAACTTTCGGTGGCGTCATTCGGAAAACATTTACGATAAAACAGGTGATTTTTCTACCCCGTGTATTATTAGACTACATCATTAATGGACGAAGCCCCCACGGGGGGATCCCCACTTCCAAACAGCATTTCAGTGGGTGTCACCAATCATTTTATTATAATTGGATAATTTTTTGGGCATCAGGTAAACCAATTTCCTGTTCGTTGGACGACAGTTTCCCCATGCGTAGTTCAAGTAGATCTCAAAGGATTGTTTATTAAAAATTTAAGTTTCATCATATTTTGGTACCCGTGACCCCACTTATAAACAAAGGTTTGGCTGTAACAGCTTTATAATTATATTTGTAATTAACATTTTTTTTCTCAGATAATTTTGCGAATACACATTTGTTTCCATGTTCGTTAAATTGTCTCACTCAATCCTCACAAACGTATCTGATTTTGGGATATATGTATTTTGCTACAACTGTAATAGATAATTTTGCTCTCTGTGGATAATCAAACCGAACTTTAATAGAGCACTCATTACGAAATACATTGCGTAATTTGCAAAAACAAGATGCCACTGAAATATTCAATTGCGCATTAAAGGAGGAGTGGTTCTAACATCTTCTGTGGTTCTGACCGTCTGCAACTAACAGTTTATAACAGGTTAACTTTTATGACTTCACGATGATAAAATTTCTTATTCATGATTGTTTTTTTTTTTTCTTTCTTTTTATATTTTAGGTTCATAGTATAAAAAAACAAATCACACTCTAAAGAGATCCCAATACTTGAAGTTTTTTTTTGGCAAAATTTTATTGGTTTTTACAAATTTTTGATTTCACTTGCGAAAGCGTAAGTAAATGTTTGAATAACTCAAAGCACATTGTCCAGCATTTTGTTTATTTCAAAAAAGATGAATAAAACTTGCTCGATTTATGAATAGCAAATTATGCAACGATCGTTTGTTTACTAATAATGTCTTAACGAATCGTATTAATTGCGAAATTTTTTAAAAAAATTCCAAATGTTTCCTGTTTTTGATTTTGATTTAGATTTTCTCAAAATTTTTCAAAATATATTTCACACTGCTCAATTTTCAGAACGTGCAATTTTCTATTTTAACGGGTTTAACGCCTGTGACTTTTTCGGTTCCTTTTTTTTCCAGGAATTGTTTCACATGCTGTCGGTTGTTCCTTAAAATGCTTGAACACAGCGCGGCGAAGAAAATCAGGGAGGATTTAAAGAGAGGTACCGATGAACGTTGGTTTTAAATGTTTGAAAGTATACTGATGAGCATTCAAAGCGAGAAGGGTGTTACGGTTAAAAGTTTTAAAGGGCGAAATACTGCTGGCAGTTTCTTTAGAGCACTGTTGGTATTGTCTAAGTGATATTAGTACCACCTATGAGTTTTATCGCAAGGTTTTAAATCTTATCTAGCAGGTGCAGGAATGTTTTGGGCGCACCCGACCAGCTGTGGTCATTGTACTCCAATTTCGGGCGGATAAATGCCTTGTACGAGTATATTGAGGCCAGATCAGAGGGGGTAAAGAATTTCTTACATCGCTTGAGGAATTCTAGGCATTTCACAGCATTTTTGAAGAAACCGAATATGTGGTCATTTCAACGTAAGTCGTCACTAACACACATACAGAGAATGGAAAGTTTTTCGATTTCGACGATGCAAGTGCCATACATGGACAATGGCTGTGTGTTTAAATTTCGCTTTAACAACAGCAGACAGCATTGTATTTTGAAAGCATCAAATTCCATTCTGTTGATTGCTCCCCAATTGGTGATGTTGTTTATATCGCAATTTAATGAGATAAAATACGCCGTTGTTTCCGTTCTACAGCCGAAGACCAAGGAAATGAATCCGGGAACGAATATGAAAAGCAGAGAGTAAAGGAATAATTGGATTAGAAGTAGCAGAAAAGAGATTAATGAAAATTAAAAAGAGTGTCGGAGACATGCCTTTTCTTTTGGTTTGATACTCTTCAGCCGATGGTGATAAAGGATCTCATTCCAAAGAAAATAGTGTCTATGATCATATCAGTAGCGGCATCCATGTCGTTATCGAGAAAACATAACGACCATTTAAAATCCCTAAAAAGCTGTTAAAACCTTTCCAATTGGCTTTCTCGTATTGCCATACAATTTTTTAGAAATTATTTCTCTGTGTGGTTGGTGTAGGAGAAATTAACTGATATGACGCAATGGCCTGACGAACCTAGAGAGGAGAGCACATCAACGATGTACTTATCAGTGAGAAGTTAAAAACAAGTCCAGGCTGTTGGCGGTATTATTATCAACGTTCGGTATTCGCGTAGGCTCATTTACAAGCCGCGTCAAGTTATTTTCTGCAGCGAAGATCTCAAAATACCGTCCTTCGGATGTTGTCTGTCCAGAATGTTAAAGCCACCCATAATTATATATATTGAAATGTCCGTATTATTCACTTATACTATTCCGTAAATTATTACCATCATCACCCGTAAAAGCGACGACGATCGAGTAACATAAAGAAAGAAAGTGAACCAATGCATTTGATTAACCTATTGAGAAACAGTGTGAATAAATGAACCCAATGGATTTGACCGACCTCTTGAGACATGTAAATGCAAGCGAGTCAATTGG
The DNA here is from genome assembly GCA_907269105.1 of Volucella inanis. Classification (NCBI taxonomy): domain Eukaryota; kingdom Metazoa; phylum Arthropoda; class Insecta; order Diptera; family Syrphidae; genus Volucella; species Volucella inanis. Next base: position 58,658,890 of record OU026154.1, on the reverse strand, counting down.
GAACTGTGTCGTAATATTTCTGATATCTATCTATCTTTAGTTTTTATCTTTAAGTTTTAGTTTAACTCCACATCTCAAAACAATAAGTACGGTGCAGTCTTGCCTAAGACAGCGATCGTACAATTGTGATTCCGGTTGCTTATAGAAATAAAGATTTTTTATAAAGAAAAGAAAACGTGGAATTTTACTTATTTCTTTCGTATGCAGAAAAGTGATTCGTTTTTAGCCGTCGAATATTGGCTATATCCACTCTAAATTCCCGAATCATTATAAAAAAAAAGATGTCACTTGCGATCGTGCTAAAAGGCACTTCATCGAGTAGCCATAAAAGAAGCCTTAAGAGCAACATATTGGACATAATAGTGGAGTCATGGAGGACCATGGAGATAAGTAGACACCTCTCTCTCATAGCAAAGTTAAAGAAACCTGACAAGTGGGTACCTCATGAACTGAAAACTGTACATCGCTTACCTAAAGAGCAGGTTCTGGTGGAGATAGTATGCCGACACTACTTGGAGGAGCTGATGAACAAAGGTAAAAGCATACGGGGTATGGTCTTCCAATCTGCTTGGGGTGGCTAGAACAATCCTCGTTCCAGTTTGAACTTATCCGACACATCCGATGCGTCTTTGACAGCTATTCCAACATTCGTTGAACACTGAACTAATCTGAAAGGTAAATCAATCTCTCAGCTGAGATGATACGTTGGATTCAAACTCACCACGTAAAATCATTCAGCAAGAGAATTGGGGAGTGGCACTGGAAAAAGCAAGCGGAAACTATGAAGCGGGACAGATCGACGCTATACACAAGTACAGTCCATTTTTAATTATTTTTAACAGGACTTTTAATATGCTCTTCAAGTTATATTTCACTTGTATCAAACTTATTACTAAACGTTTTAGCAATAAAGATACGATTTTTTCTAGAATGGTTATCAAAAGAATCTTTTAGAATGTATGATCTATTATTTACGATACCAACTACAGTGCCATAACTCCACTCTTTAGAATTTTATTTTTTAAATTAATACGATCACCAATATTTAAGATAGGCAGCGTTTCTATCAGAGTAGTATTTTTTTTGTTTTTGCTTTTTTGTTTCAATTTGATGTTGGTAGTTTTGTTTTGCATAAAATAGCTCAGACGGTGAATATTACCTACTTGCAATAGGAGTCGAATTGTACTCTAAAATCCGATATCGGAATTTATCAATGTATCCGATCTCAATACATCGCTTTAAAATGTTTTTAGTGATGGCTAACCCTTTTCCGCAAGCTCATTACTCTGAGCGTACCGAGGACTTAAAAACTTTAAAGTTACGTTACATTCTTGTGCAAATATTTTAAAATTATATGAACTAAATGTTTAACTGTTGTCGCATTACAAAAATTTTCGGGTAACCAATAGTATTGAATAAACGAAAAATTACTTCAATATGTTTTGACGTTTTGTTTTTAAGTTTTTAAGTCCATAGCTACTACTCGTAGAGAAGAGTTATGTACTTCTCAATTTGTCTTGACTTATTCAAAAAAGTAAAAAAAAACAACTGATTTCTAATGAATAAACAAAATAAATAAAAATAAATTACAAAAGCAAATAAAAAAATAATATATGATTTAGTTTTGCTTTATTGGCGATTTTGGTATGGCATATGCTGATGTGTGAATAATTATGTCCGTCTCTGTATATGCGTCTTTGCTGAGGTTGAGTTAAGGTGATCAGGGTCTCACGTTGGCACTTGCAGTGTCAATGGACGGTGTTTCCACCTTCGAATAAAAAATGCACCAATCCAATCTTCAACCACGAAACGTCAAGATGGCGTCAAGTATTATGAGAAAATTGAGACAGTGCATGCAAAATTGGGTGAAAAGCAGCCTGTATTGATTAATTCCAATTTGTTCCAATTCTATTCCATGATGATGCCAAGCCCACACCTCACTCGAAACAGTACAAACGTTCCTACAGTTGGGATTTTAAATTCTTCCCTTCAACAGATCTTCTTTTCCGCAATCTGGGAACATTTCTGAAATCTTCCGAAACCAAGCAGAAGTCCTTTGGGAATTTCACTGTGTTAAGTTCAGAGTATTTACAAAAAAAGAATATTTGACCTTGAATCATATTAAAAGTGAGTCATATTATGCATGCCAACAGATCGTATTTTGATTAAATAAAAAATTATAAACAATTCGTGTGGTGCAACTTAATAAATATGGTATATACATAGAAAGCAATTATTTGACTTACTTTTATGTGATGATGATTCGAATGCTATTCTTCAAGAGCTTACAAGTTCAGCACATCAAATTGTAAAACATGTTAACGAAAAGCTTTTAAATAAACAAAAGAAGTTAGATCACGTTTCGTTTCACTTCCTGATATTCCTAACTTTTCATTTTTCCTTTATATTTCTCATACACTTTCCAACATTGCGAAGCATATGTTAAATTGAAGCTTAAGCTTAAACGATATTTTTCCATAACAAAATACTGCGGATTTAAGCACATAATTAATATGTGCGATATCGTCATCGTAATTTGCTTTGTACATCTTCTGAAAAGATGTTTGAAGTTGGGTTTGCGTGTTTAAATAAGCGACCAAGCTTTTATCTGTAACACGTTGTCTTCTACAGTCTTTATCCAATTCTTAAGTCACCTGAAGGGCTATCACGTCGTTGCTTAAAATATCGCTATCATCACCGAAAAGAAGAAAAATCGTTCTGGACTCACTAATGTGAAAATCTTGCACGACATTATATACGTCCCTAGATCTCTAGGAACTCTATCAAATGCTTTTTTGCGAGTCGGGAAAGACGATATTGACACTGGAACATAGTTTCACGATTTATTCACCCAAATGATGGATAACCAGTCAAAGGCGAACTGTAAGAATATGTTTTACTTAAAATCTAATCTAACCAGTAACGCAGAACGAATAATTAATATTTTGTCTCTTTACGTGATGGTTTGGAAATCATTGCAGGATCGTTACATGATAATAATCCAGGACTGCAATTTTTTACTCACTGTCACCTCATTTACCTAAATCAACATCTGCGGCTGTCATTAAGCTACTTCATGAGACCATCCAAGAACAGTTACATGGATTAAAGGACTTTGGAAATTTAATACCCAACCAGGAACCGATTTCACATTTTATTTATAAAATGGGACAAGTCTATACACACAATCCGAAGTGCTCAGCTAAACGTTTCCGATAACAGCTTGCGGCAGAAATCGGGATGAAAGCATATCGTTGATCCTCGGACCATCTTCTAACTCTTCAGTTAAAAGAAAACTAGGCTGGAAAAACGCAAGCGACTTTTCCAGTAGCAAGCGGAAAATGGCTATGAATACATTCTGTTTACGGATGAAAAAATTTTAACCGTGGAAGTATTCAACAAACAAAATGACAAAATTAATGCCACTTCATCTAGGAAAGCGAAAAAAAGTTGTTCCAAGGGTTCAATGTGGACACCATCCCGCTTCCGTAATGGTTTGGTGGCGGGTTTCTCACCATGGTATCACATTCCTCCACTTCTGTGAAAAAGGCGTAAAAACTGGGGCAAAGGTTTACCAAGATGACGTGCTAGAGGGTGTTGTAAAGGGTTTGATCAATACCCTTTTCAATGGATACAGATGGGTCTACCAACTGGACTCTGCTTCAGCGCACAAAGCCAAAACTACGCAGGACAAGCTCAGAATCAATATTCCTGGCTTTATAGCAGCAACAAATTGGCCCTCGGTAAGTCCAGATCTGAATCCACTGGATTATGGTTTATGGTCAGAATTGGAGAACATGGCCTGCAAGACTAGCCACAAAAATTTGGAAACCCTTAAAACAGCATTAACCAGAGCAGTGTCCACGATCTCCATGGAAACCGTATGTGTCGCTATAGGATAATGGCCACACTGTTTGAAAGCTTGTGTTAAAGCAAAGGGCAGTCATTTCAAGTAAATTAAATTTTTTTTAATAATCAATATTGTGGTCTAATAAATGAAACAATTTTGAATACAATATGTTAACTGTTTTTTATAGCGTTTTATATTTGTAACAATATTTATGGCAGAACTAAGTACTTTAGAAATAATAATCAACCAAATGATGTTTAAATAAGAAAATCAAACACATAGTATACTAATGTATTGATAAACTAAAAACGAAGACAAGTTTGTGTTTTAAGAAGGAGATAAATATGAGAAAGGGGCACATAGTCAGGCAGTCTTAAAATAACATCAACCAAGACCACAGATTCGATCTTACATCTTATAGTGAAGTTATTTTAAATTGTGTTAAGGAACGAGAATTAATCAAATAGTCGATCCTACAAAGAATTTTTTTTTAATTCTAAAATATACGCAAGCATATTAGCATTAATTGGCGATCCTGCCAGGAAATGAATATATTGCTTATCTTCATGTAGCAGACCAAGAAAACATCGGATGTTTATGAATAGTTTTAAGAAGAGAAAAAATTATTTAATCATTGAAAGTGGAAATAAAGAAGCCGTCATCGAGATGTCAAAACCAGTAGATTTAGTAGGACTAGTAGCAAGATTTGAACAAATGGAAGCATATTGCACGCGTTTAACCAAAAAATTATAGGAAGCAAATAGACAAACGGCACAACTGTATAACATTATAAGACAGAATGGAATAGACAACTAAACCTTAAAAATCGGGTATTGAGAGAACAAATTAAACAAATAAAAGTGGACGCCACTACAACTATAAAACCTCTACAAAAGCTAAGACCAGCAATAGTATTATATAATTACACAAATGAAATACATTTAGATGTGTTTTAAGCACTCAAAGTCATTGAAAGAGATTTGACAAAGTACAGAGTATGGAGAGATGCAACAAGACTTATGGATAGCATCATGAATTTCAGTACTACAACAAAATATGTAAAAGGACTTTCAATAATAAAATCTAAGATACAGGGTACGGCAGCAAATGTACTTACAAATAATAACACTATTTTCAATTTTGGAGCAATTCGTAGTAGACTAGACTACACCTACTCAAATAAGAGACCTACAAGACGAGGTCCAACGAAGCAGCACGCTCTCAAAATACCACGATAAAATAAATCAAGCTTTGAATTTAATAAATTCCAAACTATCAATGTCACGAAAACCACAAAGTGTAATTCAAGCAATTATTAATAATTTAAATAAAGAGGCTGTACGAATATTTTTATTGAAGTGACTTAAGGAATTGGAACATGCATTTGCAGTTGCACATACAATCGACGATGACCATCGTCACCAAAATTTGCAGTTATCATACAAACAACAAAGTGATCACATGCTACCCCCACAAATGAAAAGTGACCAACGTCCTAATATGACATATCGAGAGAACCAACGTCGGCCAAATTTCGAACCAGAAATGAATCACCATCAGAATTACATATAACCAACAACAAAGTTATAGTCAACCATATTATCAGAGAAGGACAACATCTATGGTAACAGGTTCGAGACAAGTAGTTCAAGCACAGAGGAAAAAAGGATATCAACTATAATCCATTAGTAATGAACCATGGAAAAGAGAACGAGACAATAGTGGGCAGTATAAGCGAAAACAGCCGCAACTACAATACAACTGCCAACACGTCAACAAGCAGCAGATGATAAATCAATCTTCACAACAGTATGTATACGGAACAAGGTGGAGAGCAAAAGGTAAATAATTTAAGGTTTGATAATTTAAACTAATTGACAAGTTGTCTTGTTTAACTTTAACCTCTAGTATTAAAAAATAACCTAAAAAGTGAAAAAATAATATGTATTGACCCTTTAAATTTCATATAAGAAGTAAAAATATTTGAATCCAAGCATCGTTACGTCGGGGTGCAGGAAAATTTAGAAACAATAAATAAATATCTTGTACCCCGAACATTGAACGAATTAAGAGGTTTTTTTTAGGAATGACAGAATACTATAGGAAATTTATCAAAGGATATGCAGGCATAGTCAAGCCTCTAACGATACTCCTGAGAGGAGAAAATGGTCAAGTAGGAAAAAGTAAGAGTAAAAATACTAGTATAAATCTATACAATGCAGCAATTAAGGCCATCAATAGTTTGAAAGCACATTTAAAAGAACAAGTAGAGTTATTCTAACCAAATTATAGTAAACTTTTTAAACTAACGACAGACGTATCAAACATAGCAATTGGATCCGTCCTTAGTCAAAACAGAAAACCTATATTTTTTTAAGTAGAACTCTGATAAAACAGAGGAAAGTTATGGAACAAATAAAAAAGAATTTTTAGCCATCATATGGGCACTGCAGAAGTTAAGAAGTTATGTATACGGAATAGCAGATTTAACTATATACACCGATCACCAATTCGGGCCAAAAATAATCGGTGATCATGGCGCGTTAACGCTGACCATTCACAGTAACGTGACGATCGTTATCGTCGACGAAAAAATATGGCCCAATAACGCCGCCGGCATGCTAACCGCACCAAACAGTTATTTTTTGTGGATGAAATGGTGATTCATGGAGCACATGTGGGTTTTCACCCGACCAATAACGCATATTTTGCTTATTGACGAACCCATTGTGCCAAAAATGAGCTTCGTCACTGAAGATGATTTTGCGATGAAATTCATCATCTTGGCGCACCTTCTCCAGAATGTTGAGTTTACTGAATAAATTGACAGTGACAATTTGATGATTAGTGAAAGAGTGCGTTCACAAATTAAATTCAAAGTTGTCAAGTCCCTATTGGAAAACCCTATATATTCAATATCGAAACACAAATCCGAATACGACGTTAACGAGATGGAAAATTATATATAAAAAAAATAAAAACACAAACCGTTTTTAAAAATAAGATAAGGCACACTATTCAATTCACAACGGAAGACGAATCATTGGGTAATTTAAATAAAGATACTTCAACCTAGCAATATAATAACACTACATGCAAAACCAGAAGAAATGTAAACATTTAAGAAATCCTTATAAAAAAAACAGGTTAATACACACACCTATTAAATTGGAATATATTACTTATCTAGAAGAACAAATAAAGATAGTATAAGAGACTCATGAGAGAGCTCATAGAGAATTTAAAAATAATATTCAAAAGATATATGAAAAAATATTATGAGACATGGGGAAACAGGCAAAAAGATTTAACAAAAAAAATCGTAGCATGCTTATTCGGGAAATCCATAAGAAATCCAGTTAAAGAACCTTTAAAGGATTCAGAAATTTCAACACAAGTAGAAAACACACATACAAGTGGATGTATACTACAACGGCAAACATTCATTTTTGACAAATTTTCAAGGTATATAATAATAAGAGAATTAGAAACGAGGAGGAACTTTATTATAAAATGGGTAAAATCCTATCAAACTATTTAACGTAAATAGTAACGAAAGTAGGTTCAACACTCAAATTTTGAAGCAAATGTGTATAAAATGCGGAATCAAAATAGTACAGACGCCAGTCCATAGATCGACAGCAAACGGGCAAGTCGAAAGTGCACATAAAACAATCGCAAAACAAAATGCTTTGAGTACATCTGTGCAACAACAAAAAAAATTATGTTAAACGCAAAATTATGAAAGTTTGCAGTTCTATTTTTTTACTTAAAATGCATTTTTCTTAAAATTTTTACTTAATAATTTTTCTGAAATTTTGTAAAATTTTTTTTTTTTGGAAAATTTCCTAAAAATTATGTTTAGAAAAACTGGCCAAAAAGAAGTGTGCTTATTGAATACATTTTTTGTGGTCCTGAGAAGGACCTTTTTGGAACAGTTTATGGAATGTTTATAGCAATTGTTCGAAGTGCCTTCCTTCAATTTGAATACACTTTTGAGCGCGTTTAACCATTTCGGATGGCAGATTACCGGGCAGCAAAATTCTTCTCATCTCTTCTGAAACGGCATTAACATTTCTTTGGAGCTCTATTAGACTCGACATTTCTCTAAAATTACCCTTTTTTTCACAGCACCCTACAAGAAAAAATCCATGAGTGTTAGGTCAGTGGATCTGGGTGGCCAAGGTTCGTTAAAAGAATGGTTGAGGAACGAAGTTACCTCGCTACTACTGTGACAAGGTGCTACATCTTGTTGAAAGAACATTTCCCTTCTCTGAACATGAGGAGCATCTTCAAGAAGCTCCAGCAATCGTTTTCTAAAATATTCCAGGTAGTAATGAGAATTAACTGTTTGTAGAAAAACGTGCGGTTTGTGTTTTTAGTGTTAGTGTTTTCTATCAATCTAACCCAACATTTACGCTAAGCCTCCTTTAAAAAAGAACAACACATTTTGAAGAAGTTGTTTACAATAATCAAAATCTTACCTTTGAAAGGATGTTGTGCGTATTAAATGGGGATTGGAGTCTATCAATAGTGCAAATTATGGTGGTTTGTTACCCCATCTCTTGTGAACTGCTCTTCGTCAGTCCACAGAATGTTCTTGAGGAATTGCCGGTCTTCTGCATGTTTGCGCAGTAGCCATTGGCAAAATTCCACACTTCTTTGTGCATCACCTGGTAGTAAATCCTGTACCGGTATCGCATGGAAAGGGTGTAATCTACAATATTACTCTGTAGAGTCCTGTGAATTGTGGTTCTGAGAAGTTTCAACTGCACAGCTAGTCTGCGGACGTTTACCGCAGGCTGAACTTCCACGGCACGCAAAATCTCATCAACTTCTGCCACCGCTGCGTCTGAACGTCCTTCTCTTTTTTTTTTTTTGGTGTAGTTGACCCAGTATCAACGAGACGGTGATACGTATCAGCGAATAGCCGGATGTACGGTGTTCTACGATTTAGGTATCGTCGTTGGTACTCCAATCTTGCCAATTAAGCGATTGCTTTGCAGAACCCGTATACAAATACTACTTCCACGAATTCACGTTTTGAATAGATTTTGTGAAGTTCAACTTATCAACGTAAAAAAGTTTCCAAAAGTTTTATAAAATTTCAGAAAATTTATTAAGTAAAAATTTTAAGAAAAATGCGTAAGTAAAAAAATGGAACCACAAATTTTCATAATTTTGAGTTTTACGAGCCATAACTTTTTTGTTGCTACACAGATGTACCCAAACCATTTAATTTTTGTACCTGTACAATATAGCGTTTAAAGTGGTTACACCTCCAAATTAGAGGTCATTCACTTTGACTTAAACTTAAAATGGAGTGACCCCCTGTCATACAATTTTTTGTTCCGCGAAACTTCAGAAATATGTCCTTAAAGGATAATACTGCTTAACTGAGACCGTATATATACCCAAAACTCATTAAATCATCAGAAAAAGTCTTAGAAAGGCTTAATAAAGGAATGAAGCATAGAACTTATCAACAAGGAAATGATAAGAACAACAAGTTGGTAAGAATTTTTCGGATTAGAAAGAAAAATAATACAAGATATATTGCTAGAATTGTAAAGGAAGACCGAGATGATACACTCTTAAGAACGGAGGGGATATTTGTACACAAAGATAACATAAAAAATTATTCTTTCCAAGTAAATAACGAAATTAGCATTGCTCATATTAATAGCGAATGTAATAAAGCATAATCAATGAACGCCATATAAATAGAAGACGTCATGGAAAAGAAATCCGTACTTACTCAAACCGATAATGTTTACATATTCAATAATCAAACACATTTATTTCATGTAACCAATCTATTAATTTTGGTGGGGGCGAAAGCCTCCATTTATTCGGCTTAATACAAGCTATAACTTAAAATTAAACTTAAACTAATACTTAAAACTAAGGTTGGTTGTTGTGGTGAAGGAGAACCGATTTGAGGTAGGAAGTGGTGCGGTGGAAGTCAAAGACGCTAGGGTTTGAATTAATTTTTCGTAACATGCGGGACATTGGTTCGTTCGCGCCATAGGTGGTGTGGTGGGTTGGGAGATAGAAGAGACGAGGGGTACGTAGATTGCGAGGGTTAGTGTTGAGGAAAATAAAAAGGGACATGCATTCAACCTGACCTGAAAGAAGTCGATGAATGAAGAGAAAGTCGGCTGCGTCTCTGCGTTCCTCAAGGGTGTTTAGGTTAATAAGGTTGAGACGGTTTTGATAGGGGGGCAGAGTAAAAGAATCATGCCAGGGCAAACCTCGAAGAGCAAATCGAAGAAAACGGCGCTGGATGCTTTCGATTCTCAAGATATGAACGCGATGATATGGGGACCATACTTGACTAGCGTACTCTAGAAGGGGACGAACAAAGGTAATATAGAGGGACCTGGTCACGTATGGGTTGGTGAATTTTTTGGACCATCGTTTTACAAAACCTAGTGCAGAGTTGGCTTTAAGGATTATCCCATCCATATGCAAACGGAAATTGAGCTCCCTATCACACAAAATGCCTAGGTCGCGAAGAGATTCAACGGAGGAGATCAGTTGGTTGTGGAGAAGGTAGAATAGGGGAGGAGATTTGAGCCGCTTATGTGAAAAGGTGATGGATTGGCATTTGGTGATATTAAGTTCCAAACAATTTTTGAGGAACCAGATCAAAAAACTATCAAGGTCTTGTTGAAGAAGGAAGGAGTCATGGGGAGAGGAAATGGTTTTGAAAAATTTGGTATCGTCGGCGTAAAGGGAGACGGAGGAGTATTTGATGATCCTATCGAGATCATTTATGGTTAATATAAAGAGAAGGGGGCCGAGATGGCTACCTTGAGGAACTCCAAAGGTGGCCAAAAATGGAGTGGAGTGGGCTGACCTAAAACGAACACTGTAAAAACGGTTTTCGAGGTAAGAAGATATCCATTTTAACAGTATGGGTTCAAAGCCGAAGGCAGACAATTTGAAGAGTATTAATCGATGAGAGATTTTATCGAAGGCTTTGCTAAAATCGGTTGCAATTACATCGACTTCGTTGCCGTTCTCTAGGGCAGAGATGGCAAAGGATACGAATTCAACAAGATTTGTGGTGGTTGACCTACCCTTTAGGAAGCCATGTTGTCTAGGGGAAATAAGTGATTTGCATTGGAAACTTAGAGCTTCATACAAAATACTTTCGAGGAGTTTGGGAATATGGGAGAGTTTAGCGATTGGACGATAGTTTGTTATTTCGTTCTTTGATCCCTTTTTGTGGATCGGGGTTATAAAGGAGATTTTCCAAACCTAAGGAAATTCTCCTTGTGAAAGGGATAGACGAAAGAGATCAGAAAGGGCAAGGGAAAGAGACGAAGAACATTTTTTAAGAAATATGGCAGGGAGGCCATCTGGACCTGGTGTAAATTCGTCATTGAGTTGGTGTAATTTATATTCGATATAAGAGGGATCCAAGATGTGAGAGAGATGTGGGCCGTTGGAGAAGTTCGGTAGGTAACGAAAATAGGAGGGATCTGGTACAAAGGAGTCGTTGGTGAAGGATTGTTTAAAGAAGCTGGCAAATAGGTTGGCAGTGGTGAGTGGATCGGTTGATGACTTGTTGTTGAAAGAGAGGGAAGGAGGGTAATCATCGGACTTTATTTTGTAGTTAACAAATTGATAAAAGGACTTAGGGTCATTTATAAGGTTGACTTGCGCATTGTTAAGGTAACGCTGGTAAAGGGAATCGTAAAGTTCGGTGAAATGAAGATAAGCACCAAGATAGTTGGAATAGTCGGACAAGGATCTGGTACGCAGGAAAACAGCCCATAACTTGTTTCTCTTGTTTCGTAAGGAACGAAGCTTGCGATTATACCAGGGAGGACTAGTAGATGATGTTTTAAGGCGAGAAAACGGAACGTAAAGGCTGAAAGAATTAAATATTTCTTTATAAAAAAGGGATAAGGCATCATTTACGCTTAGGTTGTGAAAGTTAAGGGGGGATCTGCTAAGATAGTCACTGATTTTGTGGAAGTTTGCTTTATGAAAGTCGTAGGATGAGAGAGTTGTGGGAGGATTGGACTGGAAAGAAGAGTTATGAAAAAATGAAAGAAGAAGAGGGGGTGGTAGTTATCGATTGTAGAGAGAGATAGGGGACAAAGTGAGACTGAGGAGTTAATCGAATCTGTTGTGAATGATGTTTTAAGGCGAGAAAACGGAACGTAAAGGCTGAAAGAATTAAATATTTCTTTATAAAAAAGGGATAAGGCATCATTTACGCTTAGGTTGTGAAAGTTAAGGGGGGATCTGCTAAGATAGTCACTGATTTTGTGGAAGTTTGCTTTATGAAAGTCGTAGGATGAGAGAGTTGTGGGAGGATTGGACTGGAAAGAAGAGTTATGAAAAAATGAAAGAAGAAGAGGGGGGTGGTAGTTATCGATTGTAGAGAGAGATAGGGGACAAAGTGAGACTGAGGAGTTAATGGAATCTGTTGTGAAAATAAGGTCCAATTGCCGGCCCATATAGTTGGATACATCACTGACTTGGCATAGACTTGAGTCTGTTAAGCGATCTAAGAAGAGACATTCCTTAGCTGAGTTGGCATTTGAAGCGATGAAGAACGATTGATCGTCTGATGGAATCCACTGTAGCTGAGGAAGATTAAAGTCGCCGAAAACAAAGATATTGTCAGTAGAGTCAGACAGGTCAATTAAATAGTCGATCGCATCGACAACAAGTTGGTAAGATTTGGTAGGTTGAGCTGGCAGGATGTAGCAACATAAAACGTAAAGGGACTTGAAGGGGAGTGATATTTTTATAGCGACAAAGTCGACTTTAGAGGATGAAGAGATGCTAATGGGAGAAGAGTTAAGGCTGTTGTGGACCGCCAGTAAGACGCCTCGACAGGGGGAATCATCATGTGGGCGGGTAGGATCGTCGTCGCGAAAAACATTAAAAGTAGGGGGGAACAATTCCTGGTTCTTTATGTCGGGAATCAAATTGGTTTCAGTCAAGGCGTAAATATCAAAGGGAAGAGAATGCGATTGACGTAGGACAGCATTGGTTTTAGAGCGAAGACCTCTTACATTCTGGTAGTAAAATGTAAGAGGGATGTTGTGTGGTGGAGATGTATGGCTGGATGATTTAAGTGCTGACGAGGAAGGCACGTTATGGACGAAAAAATTTATCGTGGACAGCTCGGTTTCGCTGTAGGTGTGAGACTCGTTTAGAGTGAACGTATTGGCCGAATGCAGCAAGGTCGTCTGCTACTTTCTGAGGGGACATGCTAAAAATCTCGTGGTACCTGACATAAAGGTTCCTGAGACTGATAGGGTCGGTAGGGAGGCCTTCCTGCTGGATGGAAATAATTAAGAATTCGTTAATAAGGGATGATTTATCGTGAGGTTTGATTTTCAATAGGCTTTTTTTGACAGATCACACGTCGGTCTATCAAACTGCTTTGTCATTTTTGTTCAGTATCGTTTAGCAAGTCATCGTCGAAAGACTCACACTACAGTAGCGTCTCCAAATTGTTCAGCTATATTACGGAAATCAGCGTTCTGTGAGAAATGTTTTTCGTGCGATTCGAAGAACTAACGGTGCGCATAATCGACCTAATGAAACCACTATTGCCAATACTATTCGCAAATTTAAGTCCCAGTTTACATTAGTGGATGATACACGACCGGTTAGACCACATCCTACACGTAGTGAAAAGATTATAGCGGATGTAGCTGAGAGTGTACGCGAAGACCGTGACGAATCGATTCGTCGTCATTCTCAACAGCTTGGCTTGACGTATTTTACGTGAGGATCTCGGCCTAAAAGCGTACAATTCAACTTGTGCAAGAATTGAAGCCAGGCGACTTGAATTTGCGTCATAATTTCAGTGAATGGGCTCTGGAAAAATTCAATGAAAATCCGGTGTTTTATCGTGAAGTTTTGTTCAGTGATGAAGCCCATTTCTGGCTCAATGAATACGTTTATAAACAAAATTGTTGAATTTGGGCTGATGAGCAACCCGAAGAGTACCAAGAGCTACCATTATACCCATTAAAACAACGGTATTGTGTGGTTTATGGGCTGGTGGAATCATTAGTCCATGTTTCTTCAAAAATAAGGCAAATCAGAATGTTACCTTCAATGGTAACCGTTATCGCGCCATGTAAACGGACTATGTGCTTCTTGAAATTCAAGCACATGGTCTCGGTGAGCTCTGGTTTTAACAAGACGACGCTGCGAGCCAAACAGCGCGTGAAACAATGGACTTGTTGAGAATGGACTGTGGTGAGCACTTAATTTCATGTTTTGTTACGGCAAATTTGCCGCCTAGATCGTACGATATCAAACCTTTGGACTATTTTCTCTGGGGATATGTAAAGTCTTAGTTCTTGAGGAATAAGCCAGCTACGATTAACGCTTTGGAAGCCAACATTACTTGTGTTATCCTCGAAATACCACTCGCTGTGCTCGAACGAACGAACGAGACCTTCCCTTTTTAAGATCACTTTCAAATTTATGTGTTTTATTTTACATTATAAATCAAACCTCACGATGAATCACACTATATAAAAAGTAGCAATTACAAACCTACTCAAGAAGGAGAAATTTGAATATAAAGAAGATGAAGAATTTAGCTAATCAAATAAAAGAGCATACTAGAAGTAAGAGATCTATAAATCATTATTGAAATACAAACCAAAATAAATAATCTAATAGAAAATAATAACAAACAGATGAAGTTAAACGCTAGATTAAAACAAACTAAGGTATTTTGAATGACAAAATTTAAAAGAAAAAAAAAAAAAAAAATTTTAGAAAAAGTTAGATGAAGAGTTACTCTTACTAACCAGAGTGATAAACACAGGAAAGAATAATGAATATCTTTCAGAAGCATTAAATATCACAGACATAAAAGAAATAACAGAACATGAGTTAGAGAAAGTTCCAATTATAAATATTTTAGAACAGATGAATTTTTTATAATAATATGTAAATAATCAATATTAAAACTACAATGTAAAGGTTGTAAGGTAACTCCGATAAGTTTTAAACATGGAAAGATACAAACAGACGAATTAATAGCATATTTAAAAGATTATGTTACGTGACCCATTTACCTGAATAAAATAGTGATTTGCAATAATTTCCGTTGTGTGAAGGTAGAAAAGTTATACATAAAAATCGTAGATAATGAAGAGAAGACAAAAGTTTTGATAAAAAAGTCAACCTAAAAGTTGAAAATTTCGAAATAAACGCATTTTTTTCTGATGAAATTGGTCCAACGATTTTTCAATATGATAGCTTAAAAAAGCCATAATTTTGGCTGGTGTTCATCGAACTCGATGATGGTATTTTATGCACACTGAAATTTTCTTTCAAAAATGTGCACAACAGTTTCTAAACCTGAATCCGTTAGAAAGCTACGGCCTTTTAAGAAGTTTTACCCCGAAATCAGGGGTTCCTCACTTTAACGGCCTATAACTTGGAGGGGAGTGAAAATAGACCACCCCTGAAAAACAATTTTTTGTACGCCATAACTTCAGGAATCTTCAGCTATCAGGACAAAAACTTACACTGGGAAACCCTGTATAATCTATACAATTATAGCGATTGTAATAATTATTGTAATAATGAAAATCATACATTTTATAATCGAATAAAAAAATCTATACAAGAATTCAATAATTCATATAAAAAAGAAATTACAAGATTGAAAACGAATCAATTAGAAAATCGGGACGATTTTACTAAAGCAGAGGGGGAGGTAGTTAAGGATCCTTAATCATATAGTTTAAAAATAATAATAAACCAGATGTCGGATGAGTCATTTACGCACCAAAGGCGCATCTGCATAGATAAGAAAATGTATATCAAACAGATAGTATACTAACGTATTGATTAACTAAGAACGAAGAAAACATTGTATTTTAAGAAGATAAATATGAGAATGCAGCACGTAGATAGACAGTCTTAAAACTACATCAACATATATTGATTTAACGCCGTTGGTATTTGTACGAGTATGTGTGGTTGTAATTCATCCAAACGATTTTTTTTTTTTTAATTTCCAGTTTGCGAGGAGGTCCTTAGTCTTTTTTGTTGTATTGATAGAACATTATTAAAGGTTCTTTTATCACTGCCTTGGCTTCCGTATCAGCTGCCACATTGCCTCTGATTCCGGTGTGGAATTCCAGAGAATTCTTAATGTTTCCATCTTAGATATGAGAAGGTCATGAATTGTTTCGACAATCCCAATTGAGTTGGGATGAGATGTTTTTCAGAGCAGAAATTGTAGATAAACTGTCAGAGAATATATGTCTTTTTTTTTATTAAAATATTTTATTGCTTTAAATATGACAAATGTTTCTGCGGTGAAAAGGGATGAGAAATTCGGTATAAGCCTTTGGAGAGAACAAGACGTTTTCGTCAACAACTGCAAAAGATGTGTGGTGTTGTCTTCGACGCGGCAGTAAAAAGAGGGTTTCAACCAAGCGTTTTTTAATTGTCTGCGATGTCAAGAAATAAAGCTTTATAGATGTTATCTCTAGTCCTGAAACAAACGGATGCTCCCCATACAATCCTTTTTCCCCTGGGCTGGATCATGGTGTCATACAACCCGTGCCAATGACCAACCTGGCTGAGAGCGCAGCATCTCTAAAAATAGTTCAGTTGAAAACAGAGTATCCGGATACCTATCAACCTTCGGATTGGCTAGCCTTATCTGTATACAGCGAATCTCTGTACAGCTGGACCATCCATTCTCCGCTACTCGTGGGGTCTTTAATGTAAACAAACGCAAAAAAAAAAAACGAGACCGGTACTCCTTTAAAACCTATCGGTAGAAAGGTGACTGCACCGACTACCGACAAGGCTCCTGCATTGTCAAAAGGAGGCAAAACTAAACTGGGGCAAGCCATGGTGCACCATCCTCAAAAGACAAACGCAACGAGCTTAAAACCAAATCTTCAAAGAGAGATAAGACTGTGGTAAGCCATGGTCCTTTCTCTTCCTCCACCCACTACAACTCCTCCCCTCTACTCAAGACACCGAAATGAATCACTCGTAATTAAAACCCTCAGATCTATTCCGGATGTGGAAAGAATTGCGAAATATCGAAAACATCAAGTGGGCCAACAAAATCCTAAATGACGGATTGTCCACTGCTCCCTCTGCTCTCAACACGCTAAAAGACTGTTCTAAGCGCCAGAAATCGTTGAAGGAAAAAGTAAAAATCCCTGGGCCATCCAACACCACATCTCTGAGGTCCTTTAGCGAAATCTTAAAAGACGCTATGACGATCACGGCAATCGATAGAACCGACACCGGCGGATCGATTACACATGAACGGTGGCAGTTGGTCAAGTTGAAGCTTTCGGGCAACTTCTTGGCCATTATGTGAGAAAACCTCGGATTACCTCATATCACAAGCGAAGCTGGATGACACCAAGGCCACGTTAAGC
Organism: Volucella inanis; assembly: GCA_907269105.1. NCBI lineage: Eukaryota > Metazoa > Arthropoda > Insecta > Diptera > Syrphidae > Volucella > Volucella inanis. The sequence goes on along the minus strand of OU026154.1, from coordinate 58,641,622 downwards.
TCATCGCATGTGCCGACCAAAGATCTCTTGATCTTTTCACGAAAGCCATAGGTAATTTAGGAGAGATTTGGCCAGGTGCAAGACTCGAAGTCGTGCCTAGAGAGGATATACCTAGCAGACCTAGAACCTGCACCTGGATTCCAGCCGAACCCTTCTCTCCAGAAAGTATTATGGAGATCATCAGGCTCAGTAAACTCACCCTTCCTACTCATGACTGACCCTCTAGCGCACACTAAAGGCATGATCCGGTTCGGATTCGAGGCAATACAAATTAGGGTTAATAAAAAGGCTGAGCTGGATGTTGATAAGCAACCTCCTCCTCCTTTAAACGAAAATACAAATACAGCCTTATATCTGGGAGCGTTGATATCCTGTTCTGAAATGGACAGCGACGACTCCAATTCACCCGAGGCGACTATTAAGCCGTTGATCTCCACTTCTGACACTCTGTCGGAAATGGAAAACGGTTAACGAAATAAAAAGAGGTCCTACGCGATCAGAGGAAGAAGATGATCTGTTGAGCTCATTTTCAGAATCGAAGGACTTGAATAAAACCGTGGTGGAGGCCACTCTGGGAAATTGTAGCAATGATACGGTTTCTCCAGATTAATCTCGAACACTCAAAAAAGGCTTCGACCGCACTTATTCTACGTATCTCCAAAAACGCAGAAGGCATCATCCTAATCCAGAAACCATATTCTCCACTCTACATAAAAGGCAAAAGGAAGTTAGAACTTGTATACTAGTGAAACGTAGTATTAATGCATTTTTACTTCCTAACCTCAGCGACCCCGACTTAACCGTTGCCAAGCTGAAGACTGCCAAAGCCAACTAATGGCTGGCATCGGCGTATCTTGACCACGATCAGATGGCCCCTCTCCCTGGTGATAACCTAGAAAGGGTGGTACTGGAAGCTGGAAGGCAAAAACTGGCCTCATCATCGGGTGCGACGCTAACGCTCCTCACACGGTATGGGCAGTACCGACATCAACCATAGAGGCGAGCCACTTTTTAATTACATTTTAAGTATATTACTAACCTCATTGTTTGCAGCATTTACAATGAGCCCAATTTAATAACAAGAAACCGACAAGAACTGCTAGATATCACTCTTGTCTCAGACAACATCACTCAAATGCAAACGAACTGTATGAACACTAGTTTTCAGACCACAGATACATCCAATTCAGCGTGGGTGATGCTACCCTAGTCAAACACCATTCCAAAACTATCGGAAAGCTGAACTAAAATACAGAGGAATACTGTCAGAAACACTATCCTCTGAACTCTCAAGTCTTCCGCGAGACACCAATGAGCTTGACATGAGAGTCAGGGAATTTACCCTGCCTCTCAATCAGGCTACAGCTGCTTCCTGCCCTCTGATTCAACCCAGGGGCAAGAAAAATCCGCTGGGACCGCTTAGAAACTCCTTTTCAAACTTGCAAAAAGCACAAGAAAAGAGACTGACTGGAGCTCATACAAAGAATCCCTCGAAATATATAAAAAAGAACTGAGGAAAGCAAAGCGTCAATCTTAGAGATCATTCTGTGAAATCTTCTCTACAAATTCTATGAAGCCTTGTTGTTTGAGAAAAACCGATGCTTTCTGGACAACCTCAAGTAATGAATCACTCAACTCGCTACTGAACACCCACTTTCCAAAACAGGACTAATGCAACCGTGAACAAAATCCATAGTCTGATTACAAGAGACAGACTGCTTTGGGCGCTGCATAGCTTCAAGCTATACAAGTCTGCGGGTCCGGACGGTATAATACCGGCCGAATTACAAAGGTCCTCAGATATCATCTTGTCCAAGCTAGAGAATATCATGAGGAGCTGTGTCGAATTGATCCACATTCCACTGTCATGGAGAGAAGTTAATGTAGTTTTTATTCCCAAGACCGGAAAATGCTTTCATGATGTGCCAAAGGACCTCAGACCTATAAGTCTATCATCTTTTCTTCTGAAAATTCTAGAACGACTAATTTATATCCATATTCGAGCTAAAATTGATCCAAGACGTTTGTCAACGGCTCAACATGCCTACTGTAAAGGAAAATCGGTAGAAACGGCTCTGCATTCGCTGACTAAAAAACGACATCTACAATACAGAGAGTACACAATGGTTGCTTTCCTAGACATAGAGGGCGCCTTTAAAAACATCAACACATCCGCAATCACGACTGCGCTATCACATCTGCAGGTAGGCACCTCACTTGGGAAGTTGATCAGTCTTATGCTAAACAGCAGAATAATCAGCTCCAAAATGGGTGGGACTTCTGCTAAAAGATGTGTTAGTAGAGGCACGACCGGTATTCCTTCTCCCCTTTTTTGGAACATAGTGGTAAATGAACTGCTGATATACTTGGAAGCGGGAGAGAGCAGGGAGATGGCCTATGCAGATGACGTTGCTATAGCCGTCTTAGGTAAGCATCTTAATACCATCAAAAAACTCATTCAGCTAAATCTTAACAAATTAACCTGTTTGGCTGATCGCTGTGAATTGGGAGTTAACCCCCATAAAACTGATCTTATCCCTTTTTCCAGGAAATATAAAATTCCAACTATAGACCCTCCCTCAATAAACGGTACCGATTTAGTGTTTTCTGAAACAGCAAAATTACTGGATCATATTTTTGATAGGAAACTAAACTGGAAACCTAACATTCAAAAAAGAGTCAAGAAAGCTACAGTAGCGTTATTCTCTTACAAGAAATCCATTGGAAACAAATGGGGCCTTCAACCTCGAATAACCCAATGGCTATATATCTCGGTCATAAGAACGATACTCATCTACGGTGTGGTTGTCTGGTGGAAGGCCTTAGACATTGCAGTCAACTGACAAGAACTAAGCCGAATCCAAAAAACAGCATGTCTATGCATAGGCGGAGCTCTACGCTCCACTCCCTCCGCGGCCTTAGACATTATGTTTCACTTGCCCCCTATCGACATCTGAAGCAGGCAAGTAGCTACGACTGCAACTATTCACCTTCGACTACACAGGGGACAAATAATTTATTTGGTCACTTATTGGGTCTATAACTGCGACTTGCTAAGAGATGTCGTAACTTGTATTATTCCATTGGAACACGCGATGGAAAGCTACTGTCATTGTACGTCATTTCAGTTTATATCATTCATTTGAAGCGTAAACGACAATAATTTTTTTTCACTCAAGATAATACTTTGAATAATACTATTGTACATGTTTTTCTTAAATAAACGTTGAAATTTAAAAAAAAAAAAACCACACGAATTAAAATATATACCCAATGCATTCTAAATATATTAGGAATCCACATAGAAAACAACGATTACATACCTTAACTTCGGTTTGACAAAGACTTTCATGCAAGATCCTTCTGTGAGGAAGATATTTTCATGGAGGACAAGTCTATCCATTTCTACACAGATGGATCTAAAACCGATTACGGGGTTGGTGGCGGTGTTTTCTCAGATAAGCTAAATCTAAGCCTCTCCTTCCGTCTTTCAAATCACTGTAGCGTATTCCAGGCGGAAATTTTGGCGAATAAGGAAGCTCTGTCCTGGCTGAAGTAAAACGTGTATCTGCAAAAGATATCCGCATCTATTCGGATAGTCAGGCCGCTATCAGTCCTTGGACTCGGTCCCACTAAATTCTAAAAACGCCATTGAATGCCGATCATCTCTTACGGAGATGGCAAAGTAGTTCAAACTTAAACATTGTTGGGTGCCGGGCCACAGGGATATTCCAGGGAATTGAAGAGCCAATGAACTCGCCGAAATTAGAACCACTCTACCTTTTCTACCGGAAAATGGTAGCATAAGTACACCAATTGCTACGTTCAAGTTATTATTTAAGCTGGATGGTAATAAAAGAACAGACCGTAAATGTCTAGCGACTAAACAGATCTGGCCAAAGCTGGATCTGAATAGCTCTAAGAGTCTGATTCTTCTAAATAGGAAACATTTCAGCGCCATTATAGGTTTCATCACTGGACACTGCCTTAAAGGCAAGTATGCAACAAGGCTTGGCGCTTTTACAAACGATTTCTGTTGCAGCTGCATGGACAAGGAGGAAGGGGAGACAATCTTCTCTCTACATGACCAGCTCTCTCCCAAAGAACAAAACTCCACCTAGGAGCCTTCTTCTACAATGACTTAAACTATCTAAAAAATACAAACTTTAAGTCTCCTGAGTAAGAGGATCATAGATCCACGTGGCAGCACAACGGGCCAATAGGCTTAAGTGTGTTGGTTTTTCAACCGCCACTCTCACCTAACCTAACTTAGAAGTAAGATACCAAATTCTATCCGGTAAGTGGGGAAGTCCCGTTTTGGTAAGTATGTTGTTGATAGGAGTTGAACGGAGAGCTTTCAAAATTGATGACAGCGTAGTATGGTGTTGTGAATAGTTGTAATGAAGATTTTGACCACTTTCCGTAGCTTGGCAGACCACAGTCAATCTTTGATAGAATAAAAGATTTAGTTATATTTATAAGACATTCGAGCAACTGTTTTTTGAGTGAAGCTTTTTTTAATGTTAAGTACAATGATTTTTAAAAGTAAATTTAGAATCTAAAATAAGTCCATGCATTTTAGTAAACTTAACATTTTTTGTATAAGTGTTGTTTATATTTACTTCTATAGTTTTGTTAAAATTATGTTTTTTTTACAAATATGGATATGATATGGTTCAACATATCAGGGCTTCAATACGGAAGAAAGTATCCCCCAAAACATGTACCATAAGTGTTTGCATTTTGAAAAAACAATAAGATCGTCGACGTAGAGCGTATGTCCTACCTTTTTGAAGCAGTCTATTATTTTACTAATTTCATTAAAGGCTATAGTAAACAAAACCATAAATAGTGATGATCATTGGGGGATGCCGCTTTTTAGCTTTTAAACTTTGGAGTAGGTGTTATAGTATTTAATTCGAAAGCTACTATTGGAGAGGAAAGACTTGACGAAACCAAATATTTTTGGACCGATTTTCCATTTTAGAAGCTGTTTTAAAACAATTTGTGCTCGTATCCTCCCAAAGGCTTTCTCAAAGTCTAAACGGACAATGTTGAAAAGATGAAGTGGTCGAGTTCTTTTTTAAATGCGACTTGTCGACTGTCAACTAGGTTCTATTTTTCGAGGAACCAAAACAGACGCTTGGCAATATTTTTTTTTTTTTTTCTTTTTCATTGTACAAGGTCCTTCTTCGGTTTAGGTAATGGTATGGTGCTCGCAACTTTCCAGGCATGTGGAATTACTCCTGTGTTCAAGATGTTTTTGTACAATGATAATAGGCGTGTTTTTAAAACAGAGGGAGAGTTTTTTAACATTTCGTAGAAAAGACGGTCAACGCCTGGTGTTTTGCCTTTTACTGTATTTAAACAGGAGATGAGCTCTGTCATATTTATATGTGATTCTATGGAGAGAGCTGAGTGACTGGGATGTTTGAATCGTTTACGATTTTTAACTTTTCATTTACAAGAGACCTGAATGCACCGTCATCAGCAAATTATTCTTAGGTCTGAGCAAAATGTTCGACATTTTCTCTATGACAGGTAATTGTTTAGGTGTGGGTTTTTATTGTTTTAATTGTATTAAGCGTGTACCATATGTGCCTGTTAAAGTTTTGATTTCAGCCCAAAGTTTTTGGGACGAGGAGTTTAGATTTATATTCGCAGTAAAATTTGTGCCAAGCTTTTTGCTTTTGCCTGCGGAGGAGATTAATGTCCTTGTTCCACCAAAGAACTGTTTTTTTATTTATTTTGTCAGTGCAGTATGGATTTATGAATAAGTGAAGCTTTTTTATTGATGTTAGGTGAGACCTTTCTGGAAAGTATTGGGTATATATTTTAAATCGTGTTTTTTTTTTAATTTGAACGTTTATTTAAGAAAAACATGTACAATAGTATTATTCAAAGTATTGCTCATCTGAAGCTATGAGTTTTTCCCATCGCTGTGGATCCCATCCCAAAAGAACTGCGCCGGCTTGGAGCCAAGAAATTTTAATATTCTGCTCTGATGTGAACCGTATTTCAGTGAGGGCGTTCTGCATCGACCGGAACAAATGGTAGTCAGAAGGGGCAAGGTCTGGGCTATAAGGCGGGTGGGGTAAGACTTGCAATCTACTGTTTTCCAAATAGTTCTTAACCGGAATAGCAACAAGGGGCCGAGCGTTGTCATGATGGAAAATTATTGCCTCGTGTCTGGTCGCATATTCCGCGCGTTTTTCGGCTACTACTCTCTTCAAATGGATTAATTGTGTTCGATAGCGTTGTCCATTAATGGTTTCACCCGGTTTTAGTAGCTCATAATACAGCACACCCATCTGATCCCACCAAATACAGAGCATTACCTTCGCACCATGGATATTCGGCTTTGCCGTTGATTTGGCTGGTTGGCCGGGTTTCACATATGATTTTTGCGCTTGGGGTTGTCGTAATGGATCCATTTTTCATCACCAGTAACAATCCGATGCAAAAATGACTTCCTTTTGTGGCGTTCCAGCAGCATTTCGGACATGCAAAACTGCTTTTTGACGACTCCCGGCTTGAGTTCATGTGGAACTCAATTTCCTTGCTTTTGAATATATCCAGCTGCTTTTAAACATTTTGAGATGGCTGCTTGAGTGACACCCAAAGATTCTGCGAGCTCTTCTCGTGTTTGGCAACAATCTTCATAGAGTAATGCTTCCAGTTCTTCATCTTCAAACTTTTTTGGCTGCCCAGGACGTTCATCGTCTTCAAAGCCAAAATTACCACTTTTAAATCGTACAAATGACTTTTGGCACGTTCTATCAGCTAGCGCATGTTCACCATAAACTTCCACCAAAATACGATGACTTTCGGCAGCAGTTTTCTTCATATTCAGGCACAAAGTTCGACATATTTGAGTGAAAAAAAATTATTGTTGTTTACGCTTTAAATGAATGACATATACTGAAATGACGTACAATGACAGTAGCTTTCCAACGCATGTTCGAATGGAATAATACACGTTACGCCATCTCTTAGCAAACCGCACCGCAAACCGCAAACCGAATTATAGACCATATAATTCGCTTGAGACGGTGGTTCGGAAGAGGCCCCAGTTTGATCCGTCTATGACAACTTCTAGGTCTTGTACTGAAAACTTTTGAAAGGTTGATTTCAACTCCTATTGCAGATATATTCGAATTTATTGTGATGGGAGTATAGGTGACGGATTTGTGAATCAGGAGGCAGACACCTTGTTTGGAAGTAGCTCTAAATTAGAGGGAATAAGGGTTTCTTGCAGGGAAATAATCGTTGGGTTTATCTCTTTTATTAGCAACTGCAATTCGTGTAAGTTGTTGAAGTAAGTAGCCTTTTCAGGTTCCATTGTAGAACACTGAAAAGATTAATTATGGTGTCAGATTCAATCCACAGATTCAATCTCAGTTCCGCGGAGTCGTTGTTTTGGTTAAATTTTATGCGTTTAGTCTTACTCGTCGTCATTATTATTATCGGTCATATAGTAATTGTTTTTTGACAGAAGAGTGTTTGTTATATGTGTGAGTGGAAATGGATGATTCGATGGTATTTATGATTTAGTGGCTTCAGTAGATGCAAGTGAGTACGGGGCTGTTAAAGAAAATTGAGAAGGGTTCATAGGAGGAGGTGAAATGATAGACGAGTTTAATATTGTGCAATTAAGATTATTTTGTATATGTAAAATTGGGTTGGTGATTTAAGAAACCCGGGTGGGTGTAGTTAAGGGGGAGGCGAGATTTTGTGTCAAGATTTGTTTGATTATGTGATTTGATTTATTTGAAGATGTTGTGAATGACTGATTTTTCGAGGTAGGCTGTATTTGTTTGATTTGGATAGCTGTAATAGCTGTGTTGTCAAGTGAAATCAGAGGTGATGATGCGGTTAAAGAAGTGGGGAGTGGGGTGGGAATTTCAATCGGAGGGAATTCGAAGCTGATAAGTGTGGAAGGTGTGTGTGTATTTAAAATGGTGGAGCTTTGAGCGACTGCGGCGTATGATTTTGTTAAAGACGAGGGGAAGGGATTTTGTTCTTTTAATATTTTTTTTTACTTCAGCCATGGTATTTTTTGTAATGGTTTTTATTTTGAGGAGTCCTTTTGGGTAGAGGTACTGTTTGCACGTTTTGACAGAAGTAAACGTTCTTCAGCGCATTTAATTGGAGTGCATTTATTCTGTTAATGAGGGGGGAGGTTACAGTTTTCGCAAGCGTCAGAAACGTGCATCTCTTGGTAGTATGGCCAAGAAGTTGGCATTTGTGGCAGCGCATAGGAGTAGGGAAGAATTCTTTTACTTTTAAATTGTACCAGCCAATGCTGACAGTACTAGAAGGACGGAAACGACCAAAGGCAAAGAGAACAAGACTGGTGGCTCGAAGATTGTTATCCGGTGTTTTTCTTTTCTTTTTAATTTATAGACCTCAGTTACTCCTTTGGCTTTCATTTCGCTTATTATCTTTTCTTCGGACACTAGTATTAAGCAAGGGGCGTACGGCATACCTTTTCACGAGTTTAGGTTGGAAAGAAGTCTAACCGAATTTGGGCACAGGTTGGCAAGAGTTTTTTTTTTTTTTTTTTAAGAAACAAATTGGCTATTTTCTCATATGTCACTAGGAAAAGGAAGCTGCCGTCACGTAATTCCGTGATGTTTATGATAGCTTTTTTAAGTGAGAATATAATTATGGATGAGAGAGGTTTTTTTTTTAAGATCACTGTGAATTTGGGTTATGTAAAATTGTATTTGTTAGGGTCGGTTTGTCAAGGTCCATATAGGAAGTTTTTTTTTTTTTTTTTTTTTTTTTTTTTTTTTTTTTTTTTTTTGAACTTTTGCTCAGATTGCAGCTCTACGTCGAAAATTCTAAATCTGTTACCAGAAGACACTGGTGGCCCGTGGCAATGCATATACACAAACACGAACTTCAGCTAATTAGTGTAGATGGGCTGGGGTAAGGCAAAAAAAAAAAAAACTATACAAGTTGTGGGCTTGAATGTCAGACGTTGACCGCGATACTTATGTATGTTAAATAGCAAGAATATACTAAATTTCAGGAATAAGAAATGTATGGTGGGAGTGGATTTTTTTTAAAGAACTTAACACCTACAAGTGGGTATTACTATACTTAAAATACCTGAATGGAAAATGGAACAGAGAGAGAAAGGTTTTTGGGTTCAGTGGGTATTTCGCGGTATGGGTGGCATGAATTTACAAATCGACCTTTCCATTCCCCTGCACTCAGAATTCAAATATAATATTTGTATGTATATTTTCACATGACATTCCTTATCAATAACACGTTAGAAAGACATCAGCGAAAGTTAAAGCTGTTTCCGCTGCAGTTTACAGTTTAAATGCATTTTTATTTAAGTTACTTCATTAATTCTTATATGCTAGACAAAAAAACGCTTAAAAATTATCTTAACTTACTGGCTTTAAGTTAAAGCTAACACTTAAACTATGTCTTTCGACGTATCTCAATAGTCTATTTTTATTTTTATTTTAACATTTATTAAAACTAAGACTAAGAAAATAAATTTGAAGTAAAAAACTTAGTATATGGACTTTATTTTGTTATAAAACTTAAAATTAAACCTAAAAACTATCTAAAAATAAATCTTAATCTACTTAACCTACCTACATATAATCTTACATACATTTAAAAATTTTTTTTTACGGATTATTCCTTATTTAAGAGGAAGTCAGCCATTCCATTGTCATCGTCAAAGCGTACTCTCTCATGATACATATGATTGGGATAGTAAGCCCAGGTAATCAGGTTGTTCGATGAGGTCATTGCTCTTGCAATGTGCCTTTCGAGTCAACTTAATGACGAAATTATTATCTTATTAGGTTCGCCCTATTGTACAAGATCTCATTAGGATAGAATTTTATGTACTCAGACTCTGGTGTTCTGTATAAGCGGAGACAAGTCCTAAGACAAGCCCTCTCAAACAACCGAAATTTTTCCAATAAACTTGCTCTCACGTTGAACCACACGGGACATCCAAATACAAACATGGGCCTGATAAGGGCCATGTAGCAGATCACCTTCACCCTCGCATCGAGTGTCTCTTTATACGGCAAAAGCACCTCTGACTCTGGCCAGAGTAACATCTATATGTTTGCTAAAATACAGATATTGATCTAGCCAGATCCCGAGGTATCTGACTACATTTCGACAACCAAGTGAATGACCGTGCTGTTCCACGATTGAAAACTTTCGCCAATTCTTTCTGGTATTCCTAGAGGCCCCAGACAAAGGCGTCCTAAACAGAATAGTTTTCGAATTCTGAAAGTTGATTTTCAACTTCCAATCGTCGCAAAATCGCTTAATTTTGTCAGCCACGTTGCAAAAGTATATTAATGTACGCGATTAAGTCGTCTGCGTACGCTATGAAATGGTGAAGTGAACCTATCAGATTACTTGTCTAAATGTTGAATAGGATCGGCGGATTTACCACACCTTGTTGTAGACCGTTTTTAATGTGAAATTTTCCGGTAGAAGTCACATCGGGATTTTTCACGATGAACTGTCTATCTGTTAACATATTGTAAAGAATATAAAGAAGTGGTTTACTAATGCCCAACTTCAACTTGAAGAAGAGTTCCTCTAACCATACGGTGTCGAAGGGTTTTTCCAAGTCAATCAGGCGGGCACCAGTGCACTGGTTCTTGCTTTTGTTCCATTGGATATCAGAAACCAGCTTAGACGCGGTATGAATAACATCATGCCCCGCCTTGGAACCGAATTGATTATCCGGAACTATATTTTTGTTCTCAACCCACTTAGTCAGGATTCCTTGAGCGGAGATTCGCCGGTTTGGAAGTATCTTTATCCCTTTTGGGGATAGGATGTACCACCGCAGTTTTCCAATGCGCTGGATAATGGGCATTATTCATTGCATTATTAAACAGGGTGGTATAAACGCTCATCGCTTCTACTGGGAGATGTCAAAGCACAATGTTCGGTATTTCATCGGTTCTCACTGATTTCTTACTTCTAAGTGATTCAAAGATCGTTTGGAGTTCTTCCTTCAAAATGAACGGGGGTAATACCCTATCGTCGGCGATGACATTATTTCCCATATTCTCGTCACTGAACTGGGTGAAACCCGAGCTCTCGAAACGCCAATTCATTATTTCATTTCAAAAGTAGAAATTGTGCACAAGGACTCGCTTTTCCAGGTCGTGGCTTCGCTCAATGATGTCATTCGCCTTGTACACTTCCTGAAAAGTCGCTCCTACAGCATCTATGTTACTTTCATCTGCGGATCCTCGATCACAAAGAAGTTGTCATCATCAACGACCTCATTTGGATCGATGCCTGCTGCTAAAATTATGTGTTCGTTGTCCGTCGTTCGGGCGATTTTTAGACGTGAAAGGTCGTTGTGATCTTTCCCCCTAAATATTTTGATTATTTGCGGGAACATATTCGGGTTGCTGGTGTTTGCAGCCTGCCTGCCTGCTGCTAAAAGTATGTGTTCGTTTTCCGTCGTTCGGACGATTTTAAGACGTGAAAGGTCGTTGTGACCTTTCCCCCCAAATATTTTGTTTACTTGCGGGAACATATTCGAGTTGCTGGTGTTTACAGTCCGAATTTTGTTGTTCCAATACAAACTTACAGAATTTCTGTAATTTGCTTTAATTAATGTTTGGAGGATTTGGATTAACGATATAAATGTCATGATCTCCGGGTTATGTCTGTCAGTATACTGTCTGTACAAGGTTTTTAGTCTTGATAGCAGTCTAGTTTTATGTCGGTGCAGTGCGCCAATAGTTGCGTTGCGGAATAAGTCTTCGTTGTCAGTGTGATACCGAAATATCGTTTGCCCATTGTTCATTTAATTGTCTTGCCCATTAGTTTCAGATACCTGTCGTTTGGCACTGTTAGACAGTGGGAAAGGCGAATTAGAGGAGAGTGCTCTTGTTAGTGTTCTTGAGAAGTATGTCCATCGCACCTTACCATAATTTTAGGAATGCATTTGAACAAACTCTTCCAATTCCGCATTTTCGTTAGGATAGTGCATAAGTGCGTAGACAGTTTGTAGTATGTTAGTTAGTGCTTGGTTATTCGTGAGTCGGACAGCAGGAAATCCAAATAGGACCCGTGCCTGGGAAACGGCGGACTATCTGTCGCTTTGAGGCCGAGTCGATACATTATACTGTGCTGACCCCACCAATTGAATAGTAGGTTCCCTCTAGTATTTGGCGTATTATTTCCATAATTACTATATCTGTCGTTGAAATCTCTGCCGATAACAAAATAATTGTCTTCCAATGCTAACCTCAGAAATCGAAAAAGTGTATCGAGCTCTGAGATGAATAAGATGGATTGAGTAACCTTAGGTGCTTCCAGCACCTGAAACCTACATACTACACGACTGTATACTCTTTTAGAACGCAGTCATTTTCTTAGAAATATTGCAACGCCTCCTTCTTGAGCGGAGTTGGGTCGGTTTCTTCGTAAAAGTTTATATCTTCTATGCCTCATTTTGTGTCTTTTGGTAAGCTTATTTTCGCTTGCCAAAATCACATCAGGGGCTTGGTCTTTAAGCAACTTAATTAATGCGGCTCTTCGTTCAAGCCATGTACGTACCCATTATGACTGTAGGTGCGTTAGACCCGGCAGCAGCGCGTAGATTTGATCCACGTTATCTGACGTTGGAACCGAACAATCTGCACCTGAATCGAGAGCAAGATACCTAGCATGTCAGGTACAGGTTCCGGTGCTCTAGGTGCTGGGGCCTGAAAAGCAACCTTCGCTTGCTGTACCGTAATTACCCTACCTGCGCCCATTTGTGCGAAGGTTACTTGGGGAATAACGGCTGGGGTTTGTGTATGCATGAGTGGACGTTTAACTTCCACTTTCTGCTGCCGAGCCAGGTTTATTCTTTTTATGTATTGGAATTTGGGACAACCCCGATAGTTTGCGGTGTGTCCTGTATTCTTACATAAGGCACTAGTGAGCTGGCTTTATTCTGACGCTCCGTCCTTACCTAGCGCGCATTCCTCGGACTCGTGGTTTTTTCCACACTTTACGCATCGATGCTGCATTTCGCAGTTCGACGCGGCGTGCTCAAACCTTTGGCAGCGAACACATTGTAAAATGTTTTTGCTCCGCTTTACTCTTTCCCATGATATAATCTGGTAGTCTAGGACTTTTATACTCCTAAGACCATCCAATTTTTTTTTATTGGGAGTTAGCTGAACCAGGAAGAACAGCAGTTTGCGCTTCTCCCTTTTGGATCTAGCCGTGACAAATGACTTTTACCCCCACGAATTTGAGCACTTCGCACTCTTTCTTTTTCAGCAGTGCAAGGAGCTCCTCCGGGTCAGTCGACGGTTCTAATCCCCTCACCAGCATTGTTTGCAACTTCTCGCCCTTCAGGGTGTAGGAGAAGAACTCCGTCGTCGTATCCCTCAGAAAGTTTTTTTTTTTTTTTTTTTTTTTTGTAGCTAATCCCTGTATTAAAAAAATTACAGCTTATAACCGACTTACATAGCGCTATTGTGTCTTCAATTCGATTTTTTTATTCGTGTTGATTGGAGGTACCTTCTGTCTGTTGTTTTTCTGCTGTTATTGCTTCTGCTGCTGCTGTTGTTGTTATTGCTTTTGCTGTTGTTGTTGCTGCCGCTTGTGTTGCTGTGATTTTTGTTGCTGTTTATTATTAGGTTGTGCCTTTTTCCTTGTTAGTTCCTTTGCTGGTTTCTGTATTTTTTGTTGTTTTAATGGCTGGTTCTGTTTTTCAGGTTGAGGTAGTTTCACGTTTGTATAAATAAAACACAAAATTGAAAGTGAACTTAAAAATTTTATTTTATCGGTTAAAAGAACAATTCATAGTGTTGGGGTATGTAGGTTTTTAACTTTTTGATTTATGTGTGTAGGGTAAAAAAGAGGGGTCCGAAAAATGCGGTTTTAAATGAAACACGTCCTTTCTTGTTGAACAGCCACGGCAAAAAAAAAAACAAAAAGACTCTTTATTCGTCCGGAAATTACTTCCATCTTTTTTACAATAAGTGTCATACAATATTAGATTCGTAACCTTACGTTACGTTTAATTGTTTACATTTTAGATTAAGAGAAAATAGTCCGAAGGTGTGATATCGCACATAACGTATCCATTGAGCCAGAAATGGGCTTCATCTCTGAACAAAATTTCACGATAAGACATAAATCTTCACAAGTCGAATTGTGTACGCTTTTAGGCCGAGATCCTCACGTAAAATACGCCAAGTTGTCGAATACGCCAAGCCAAACTGCTGAGAACGACGACGATTCGATTCGTCACGGTCTTTGTGTACACTCTCAGCTACAGCTGCTATAGTCTCTTCACTACGTGTTTGGATGTTGTCTAACCGGTCGGGTATCATCCACTAATGTAAACTGGGACTCAAATTTGCGAATGGTATTGGCAATACTGGTTTCAGTAGGTCGACTATGCACACCGTAAGTTTTTCAAATCGCACGAAAAACATTTCTCACAGAACGCTGATTTTCGTAATACAGCTGAACAATTTGGAGACGCTGTTTTGGTGTGAGTCCTTTCATGATGGCTTGCCAAACGATACTGAACAAAAATGACAAAGCAATTTGATAGGAGTCATGCGTGATCTGTCAAAAAAAAGTCTATTGAAAATCAAACCTTACGATGAATCATCCTACATTTGGCTGCTTTTGTGGCATCTGGAGTTGTTGTAGCTCCTTCTCCCTCCTTGCCACTTGCTTCGCTTTTATAACAATCACTTTTTGCTGTAGCTACCTGATGATAACATTTAAGACTTAAGTTATCTGATTCAGAGGCAGCTACCGATGCAAAGCTATTACTTCCACCCATGTAGTGGCCTTCTCCACCATCAGACACATATGGGTATTCTCCTTGCCTCTTTCGTTGTTGTGTTGCTGCTCTAGATGAAGTTATTGGCCCCTCTTCCCTTGCTTCACCAGGCAGCTTCTCAGTAGATGCTAATAGGGAAGGGCGCTTTACGAGGTTTGGGTTGGGTTGGCTTCAGCTTCCTTCTCCTCTTAGTTGTCATTTCGGAATGAGCCGAAATTACGGTTTGACCATCAGACGATATCGTGCCATCTCCCGGACCCGCTATTTGAATAGCGGACCGTTCACCAGCGCTCATCCTCCGGTTTCGATTTATTTTTTTTTTCTTTTAATTATAATATTTTACTAGGTTTTAAAAAATAAAAAGTCCTCCTTATTCTGGGGATCGAACCTACGTCCTTTGGTTTCTCGGCCGACACCACTACTACCGCGCCACCGAAACACTTGGCCAAAACGTTTCTAATTTTTCTTTTATATAATTTCACTTTTAACTTTTTAACTTTAATGGAAGCCGAAACACGTTTGCTCTCCATGGAGATCTATGAACGACTGCTGTTTCCGCTTCGTTAAAGCCTTTATTAACAGCCAAAAGCATTACACCCAAATACAAAGACACTCATATACAAAACCCTTATAGGACCCAATCCGGCATACAGATTTTCTACGTGGCTCATAATATCTCCCGCAACGGCAAACGAATTGGAACATTTCGAAAGAAGTATACTTATATTCTGTTGTCGAAAGTATCGAAGACTAGATAATAAAACGTGTTTAGAACTCATCCAAACTAACTGGTCGACTAAAAGTTTCGTAGGATAACATAGTAAAACATATTTTTTGGTAAATTTCGATTTTGTTATTCAACATAGTTGCCTTCGAGGGTAATAAAACGATTATAGCGGTCATGTAATTTTTCGATACCATTTTTATAGTACGATTTCTCTTTAGCCTCAAAATAAACCTCGGTTTCAGCGATTACTTCTTCAGTAGTCCTGAATTTTTTTTCCAGTGAGCAATATTTTGAGGTCTGCAAACAGGAAAAAGTCATTGGGGACCAGATCTGAAGAAAACGGTGGATGGGGAAACAATTTGAAACCCAATTTATGCACCTTTATCATCGTTTTCATTGATTTGTGACACGGTGCATTATCTTGATAAAACACTATGTTACTTTTTTTCTTTTTGAAGTCGGCCGTTTTTTTTTTTTTTTTTTTGTCCAACACGCTCTTTTGATATATTCAGAATCTCAGCTATCTCGATCAACTTCACTTTATGGTAATTCATAGTTATTTTGTGAGCTTTTTTTACGTTTTCGCCCGTAATAGCCTCTTGCGGGCATCCACTGCGTGCATCTTCAGTGCTCATTTCGCCCCGTTTAAATTATTTAACAAACCACTTCTTAACGGTTGATTTTCCTGGTGCAGAGTCCGAATAATATCTTTTTCACAATAACAAAAGTCGCTTAACTTACAGTGCTATATTTCACGAACTAATTGCCCGACACCTGTCAAATTTATACACGTGTCATTTAAAGGTTAATACTACTATAAACCAAATGGATTTAATTTTAGTAACATCAACTACAGACACGTGCACGTAATTAGAAACGCCAACAAATGTTTTCTTATTTTCCTAATAACACATATGTTTTCACCTTAAAAATTGCAGTATTCTCATGAAATTTTCAGATGATTTTCCTTTTTTACTGTAATATAGAGTACAATAATTGAAAAAGTCAGGGATAAGGCATAAGGTACCGTTATCATAGCCATTGTATGTTACATGTGGTTGACGAAAGTGGCCATTGACGAAAGTGGTCGTGCACAGGACGTTAACAGTAATTTTGTTAACATTCAATAAAATAATTAATATAATTTAATATTTAGTAGCATAGCCACGATTTTCGATTACAGCTTGTAATCAGAGGGGAGACTCCACTAAATTTTAGCAAACGCTCTGTGGAACGTTCTCCCAGGTACCCTTCGTTTCTTCAACAAGAGTGTTGAAGTTTTTAATTTTTAAAGGCCAGTTGTCTTTTAAGGTGTTGCCACGTCCAAAACCATCACTATCTTGTCTTTCAGTCAATTTTTCGTATATGCCGCCGTGTGCTTTGCATCATTGTCTTGCTGATGGCAAGATGATAATGAACGTATGGCACCATTGTATTCTGCAATACTTCGCAATATTGGAATCTGTCCATCCATTCTACTCTTTTAATTGGACCGACACCACGCCACGACACTGCACCCCATATAAAAATATTGCCACCACCATGTTTGGGTGTTGGGCGGGTGTACTTTGGGTCATATGCCTTTGACCTGGGGCGGCGTACCCTGGCAACAGATGAAACTCTCTTTATTTTTGTTTCATCACTGAACAAAACATTTTTCCACTGAGCAACAGTCCAATGGCTGTATTTCTTTGCAAACTCTAGCCTCTCCTTGCGATTTCGCTCAGTCAAAGATAGCTTCTTCCTTGCGATACGTCCTAAGAGCCTAATGTCGCGCAACCTTCTCTTTACAATATCTACCGATGGTCCACTATCATTGTCGCCAAATACTTTTGTACGAATTTCTCTAGCGGTGGCATGGGAGAAATTTTTACTTAAGCGAACAATGAGTTGGTCTTCTCGGTAGGTTGTCACTTGCTTTTTTTGTGCAGTACCATTTTCTTTAAACATTGTCCAGCATTAAAAAACTTCTTCTTGGAACACTAGCGCTTTCGCAATCTGACCATAACCTATTCCTTGCACTTATAAATTTAATATGAGCACTCTGGTCTCGGCGTTGCAATATGCATTCTTTCCCATTGCCCTAAAGATTAACTATTATTCATTATATTTAATAAAAAAAAATATGCTGAATCTAAAATACCAGTTGATTTCTACCCGTTTCTTATTGAAATTATCGCACGAACACAAATAATGCGCGCGTTTCTAATTACGTGCACGAACACTTTAGTCAACTTATTCTAATGTAACACACAATGGCTAGGATAACGGTACCTTATGTGGATTCCCTGACTTTTTCAATTAGTGTACTCTATTTTACAGTAAAAACGGAAAACCATCTTAAAATGTTATGAAGATACTGCAATTACTTAAGGTAAAAACATATGTGTTATTAGGAAATTAAGAAAACATTTGTTGGCGTTTCTAATTACGTGCACGTGTCTGTAGTTGATGTTACTAAAATTAAATCCATTTGGTTTATAGTAGTACTAACCTTTAAACGATATTTTGTTGGCGTTCCTTATTACGTGCACGCGACTGTAGATGTCAGCCCTCGAACTTTTCAGCCGACCTGTTACATACGCCACTCAAATATTTCCTCGTATTATAATTCATATCTATAGTTTCATATTTTCTATTGCAGTTAAAATAATTCAAATGTATATCAATAGCAAATTCAGAATTCAATCTCTTCAATCTAAGTTAAATACTAACCGTTAAACTATTATATTATATTTTTAATATTTGCTGTACTGTTATATTCATATTATCAATCACTGGTGTATCAATATCAATGTACATTCTCATGAATCTATCTATAGTATAACCGTTTTTTTTTTGTTTTTTTTTTTTTTTTGTTTCGGCTTATCAAATTTGCATTCTCTCGATCACTTGGATCTAAGCCACAGGAGGCTCCACACCAGGAAAATACTAAGTATCCATATATGTACATATATACATGAAAAGATCGATTTGGGCACCATGTAAAATTTAGGCCATTTGCGGAAATCGAGAATGTTCGCAATTCAAATGCTTTCAAAACAAGTACAGTATGTACATATGTGCATAGTGCATATGTACTCGTATAAGGCATATGTAAGAAAAACAATGTTTTAACATTTAAAGGAAGTTTAAAACACACTTGTTCATAGTAAATTTCATTTCTTAGATCCAATAATATAGTTATTATACAATTTTGTTTGTTTGAATTTTGCATTAATACTCATTTTAACAGCTGCTTCCCGTAATTTCTGTAAAAGAGAAATTTCAGAAAAACTTCTAGTGTTTTGTTCAGCCCATTTAAGAGCAGCGTTAAACATCATAACAGCATCTAGATGGGACACTCGTTGGACTTGAGAGTGTACTTCTGCTTCCAAATTAAGATTGTCTTCATTGTCGGATATTTCGGATATGTCGACATTCCAATCAATAACTTAGTTGGCAGTGTGAATCTTTATAGAAAACAATAACTAGGATAAAACGTATTTCAAACAAAACAAAACCACTTACAGTTTTTCCAATTTCAAATTTCGTGTAAAAAGTTGACAGTTTTCGTTATAATTTCTTGCACTTCTTCATGAATTGTCGTATCGACACTGGCTGATGATCTTGCAGATTGCGGATTTGACTTCAATATAGCCAAAGGTATTTCGTCATCAGATGAGAAAATGTCTTCATTTTCATGAGCATTACCCGAAAAATCTAATATTTTTTTTCAAGCTCGACATAATAACCGCTTCCTCTATCTGATTCCAAATGCAGGATTCACAATGGAATCTTTAACATTATTATTATTTTTTTTGCTTCGGTCACTCCAATGTCTTCATTAGCGACAAAAGATGTAAGTAAGGAATTGCGGTAATACAATTTCGATAATTTAACTATGTTTGGGTCCATTGGCTGCATTAATGCAGTAACATTTTTCACATGCAATCGGTAAATGCCTGATTCCATAGCGTTTCCGAAAATTTGAGAACCAATCGTCGCTAACAGTCGAAAACAGTGGATTTTCTTAAAGCTTTTCAAGAGCCCAACGACTGAAATGGTGACGATTTTAAGACAAGATCCTCATGTAAAATACGTCAAGTTGTTGCATACGACAACCCAAGCTGTTGAGAACGGCGCCGAATAGATTCATCACAGTAATCGGCCATCATCACACTCTCCGCTACCGCCACCGTATTATTCAAAAATGAAAATTGGGTTTCAAACCTTTCGATAGTTAGTGAATTCTGCGTTCGGTAGGCTTACTACATGGACAATAGGGTGCTCCAAGCACACGAAACATTCCTCGTAAAAAGCTGATTATTAATTACAGCTGAATAATTTATAGACGCTGTGCCGGGCTAAGTCTTTTCGTGATATAATATCAGAAAATACTTAACAAAAACACCATAGCAGTATGACACGATGTATGTGTGATCTCAAATGTAATCCCAACTGGAAAAGCACCTTTAAAAGAATCACCCTTTATATTAACAGAAAATCAAAAACTTAACAGAAAATCAAACAATGTAGCGCAGCGAAATTTAAATTTCAATAACATTAAATTTCAACAGCCATGATCTTAAACGTTTTAAAAACACAAAGTTCTAATAATTTGTATGTTTTTAGGAAACCTATAATACATATTATATATTGTACATATAATACATACATATACATATTACATATGTAATCAGAAAAGCTGGTATAACAACTGTGAATAGCGAATTGCCTCTGCATATATCCAACTCTTTTAAAAAATATCTTTCGGATGTTATAGTATGATAGAACAAAGCGGACAGAATTAAAAATTTTTCTTTAGGCTCATTTTTTGTAGTATGATCAATTGATGTAATTTATAAAAATAAGCACCTCCCCAACAACAGATACCATATTCTAATTTCGAATAAAATATCGTATTCCATAATATGTCGATTTTAAAGTGTTTTTAGAATAAAATTTTTTAAGACGTTGGAAACAGTAGCTTGAACAAAGTAGACTGTTTTGAGTTTACAAAGTGGTTTGTCAAACTCAGATATTGATCTATTGTAAGGGGACATCTATAGTCCGTTTCAAATCACCTTTTCCAGTCTATTCCAGTAATCCTGGAATTGATCCAAACGAAATTCGAGCGTAACCATACTTTGATGTTAATTGGACTAAGTCTCAGCGCGAACTGATTATCTGCTTGAATGGCATTGGATAATGTATTGTGGAAAAGATACGAAGCCGGTATTGACAGATGCGAAACCAGAGTGTAGAGAGAATACATGGACGTGGAAGACGTGTGCATTGTATATTTCTTCAGTGGAGTTGGCAATGACGATTTTATGAAAAGCACTCTCTTCACAATTATGGTGTTGAAGAAATAATGTATTGCTAATATGAATTTGACTTAAAATATGTATATAAAAGTTGAATAAATTGAAGTTAAGTGTTTATTTTTTTATTGATTTTTTTGTATGATCCAAGATTTATTTTTTAAAGTCCAATATACTTAATCATCATCTGTGGTATCATCATACTCACCGTCGATTTCAATTTCAGTTGATTATTCTTCGCCAGGTCTAATAAAATTTCTCTCGGTGAAGGTATACCAACTCAGTTCGTAGCTCAAATAACTTTCTTCTTTCCTTATGACCTTATCGCATGTTTTTTTCCATTCCTCGACAGTAATTTTTGCAGACATTTCTTCTGATATTTTTCTTCATGTCATCCAGGTTAAATGTGGTGTTTCTACCAGACACTCTTGATTTTACGATACCCCATATATTCTTAATTGGGTTTAAGTCCCGATGGTATGGTGGTAGATTGAGTACCTCATTGTATACTGATCTAATCATTTGTCGAACTTAATCATACAGTTCAATCTTCAGAATTGAAAAGCTTTGCGCAACATTAATATATTTTCTATTAGTCAATCAACTAACTCCAATTTCGTTGCTAATGAAGTTGGGGCTCGGTTTTTTAATTTATTGTGATAGGGGGCGTTATCCATTACAATATTCGACGGTTCCTCTAGCTGGTCCAGTACCTGATCTCTTAACCATTTTGAAAAATTGTCAAAGTTCATCTCATCATGATAGTCAACCGACTTCGATCCAGATTTAAAGATTAGAAGACCGTTTTTGACAAATCCATTTGAACCACCAGCGTGTGCAATTATAAGCCAAAATCCTTTTCCAATAGGCTTTTTTAGTCTTTCCGTACTTCTATCAGTCTAAGATATTCCTCTTGTGTGGGACATATGGATATATGATTCAGCTTCATAGATTATCTGATATCCACTTTCACGAAAGTTCCTTATTTGACAAATAGATCTTAGCCTTTGAATTTTCGCTTCCGTCCTTTCACAAAGGATTTTCCTATTGTATTCCGTCTAAAGAAAAATAAATCCTTTGGCTTTCAGATACTTTCAAAGGGATTTGTTCCCTAAAGGCGCTCAACCTTACGACTTTCTTGTCAAATTGGTGGAAGGCGTAGATCATCCTTTTACTGGATTCAGAGTCTAAGTCATCTAATTAAGTGCGGATGAAGATTTTTGTTGTTGGGTGATTGTACTGTTCCACTTTGTTCTTTTTCTTTTAATATTTTGTACATGATCTTATGCGAAACTCCAACAAATTCAGCTGTTTTCCTACAACTGCTGTCGTAAGAGCTTCATTTGCATGGTTGTTTTCATAATCCAAGTTTTTGTGGTTAACTTTCAGCGTAAGCACTTTTCCATTGTATATATGTAAATTTACTTTTTCCTTACTTCTACGCCTTGCAAAGGTTATTCATTAAAACTAGATTAAAAATTCTATTTTTGCGCATTAATATTCGCAAAAAATAGTCAGAATATATATTTTTTACCTAACTCTCTTCATAAAAAATGTGTTCGAATTAAATCCTTTTTTATTACATTACATGTATTGCAGGAAGTATTGAATTGAATACGCGCATATATGCGCTTATGATGCAAATAGGTTAAATATAAAAGGAAGTAAAGAAAGTTCAAACCTGCATAAATATGAGGGTCGGTAATGTGATAGGAAGAAGGTTTATTTTTTTTAAATATTTAATTAAGATAATTAATTATTTACAACTGCCAGACAAAAACCTTGGGTCTAACACCCTGCCAGAAGCAACCGAAAATATAATATCGATACTAAAATCATGTGGGAAAAAGGCATTTTGTTGCCATTTTTCATCGAAATTGTCAAAGAAAACGAATTCCTATGGACTTTATCTTATAGGAAATTTAATTTTAAATAAGAAAGCTTTTTGCAAAATTTTCATACGTCCAATAGTTTAGAAGATATTTTGAAAGGACCGGAAACCACGACCATTAATTTTTGTTTATGGATTTCGTCATGAATGTTTTTTTTTTTTTGCCAAAGGTTTTTACTGCTACTGGCTTAGATTATAAATGATCAAGCGAAGCCACTGCACCTGCTATTTTGATAAAAAAAACACTGTGCAAAACAAGAAAATTCACAGTTTCAAGTGATAAAAGCGGCGTAGCAGAGCCCTTCTCAAATTACATACCATATATCGTCAATCTAGTGTGATGATTGGTAGTAAGCGTTATTAAATATTAAATTAATTTGGCATTCTTGGAGTTATAGAAATAACCTAGTATAATGAACATAATATATATAAAATAATAAAGAACATAATTTAAAAAAATGTGTTAATGTTCTTGAAATTCGTGTACGACATAACCTAAAGTTCAGTGATGTTATCTTACCATCTGGTTCAAGTGAATCCCATAGCTACCATACCAAATGCTTTACCATTTTATGTATTTTAAATATGTTACCAAGGAAAAGACTGTACCATATATCCCGTCATTAGCGTAGCAACAATCAACAATATCGCCATCGACATGTATCGTCGACAAGTGGACTTGCATCTAGCAGCAAGAAAAATAAGACAGGAGGTAATATGACTCACAAATATTATATATTTCTGAAGCAAAAATAACGGAAAAGAAGTATGTATATTTTGTAATTCTAAACGTTAAAAACATAAATGGCGTGTTCAACCTTTGCTTTAGATGAAAGCATAACATTTAGTTCAATGGCACTGGACGATTGGCAAATGTTAGAAAAAATTAAAAAATATTATTGACCCAGAAAGTAAAATGTCAAATTACAATGTATGTAAAAATCGTATGCCAACATAGCTAGAGTCGAAAAGTACTTCGTGGCATATTGTAAAATGTAATTAAAAATCGTAATTGTTACTTCTTATCCTTTTTATATACTCTGTATGCTAAAAATTAAAAAAAAAAAAAAAATAAGAAAATTCAGATATTTTTTCAACTTTTTTTACCGCACAGCATCTAGAAAACAAATTAAGTATAGTATTACGTTAAAAAAAAAAAAAATTAAAATTTTATAGACGCATAATAAAAAAGTAATCGCACCTTACAATAGAGTGTTACTTGATGGTTTCCAGTTTGCAAAGTTAGAAGAAAGTGATATTCTACAAAGCGCAGCAATTATTCTGAGCGAAAACCTTTTAAATATACTATAGAACCAAATAAACTGACTTCTAATATTATAACGGGAAATATGATAACTGGGAAATGTTGTATTCCAGAGCTGCTATATAGTTTTTACCTAACTCTGCTTAGTGGTTCCGTTCGTTGACGAAGAAAGAGTTCTGAATGTTTAAGAAAAGTAAAATCATTTTCTGATTCATGCCGTTAATAATGAGACTATTAAAACTTCAAAACATACAATATAACTCTGGGTTAAAAATTAAAGAGTTTGACGAGTAGCAGAAAAATCATTGATATTGTCAATAGATACGGCCATTGTTGCAGATACAGTACATTGGAAGAATTGAAAACAGAAGCGACTTTTGCAACTACCAGTCAATCCACCCAGAAGATGTAGTTGTTTCATCAACATTGTGTACAGGAGTGTCTTATAATAATTTCGACCAATTCATTGACACTTGCAGTGGAAAAGATACTTTAAACGATACAGTCGCCATCATTTTTCAGAATCATTTTGAAAACAGTGATGTTTCTACCGAGGAAAATGGCTTTCCCTACGATTGTGAAAGTGATCGTGTAAATGAAATAGAACCTGCAGGGTGAGAGCGTACGAAAAGAAGAAGAGCATTTGATGCAATAATCCCAGAATCGGAAACATATCCCAAAAAACCAAAAGTTGTGGAACTCTTACAAACTTACGATTTGGCAATTGCAAAAGTCGTTATGCAAATCCGAGCTACAGAAAAGCCAAGTTTCGACGACCTTTTTATTCATCTAGGCAGCTTCTACATTATCGTGGCCTATTTTAAAGCCATCGAAAAATTTATAAATTATTCAGAGTTGGCTTATTTAATGGTGGATAGCGAACTTTTGGCAAATGGTTCGGTAACTTGCATTTCTTGCATTTTAAAACTTTTTTACAGAAGGAGAAAATAGAAATTGGGGATTATATAATGAATTATCTTAATAACTTTTACTGTACTCAGACAACAACTCCTACTATTGACGATCGTGACCTAGTACAATTGTTAACAATATATAGCAAACATCAAGAAGCAACGGCTAACGGACAATTTGGCAAAACACCCCAATTCTACATGATTTATATTAATCTTGTTAATTACTATCTAATTTTAGCACAAAGCATTCGTATCGCAGATTTCGAACTATTTAAATACATTTTGCCGAAAATCGCAAATTTATTCTTTATGTTTAACCAAAATACTATGCAAGTTGGTTAGTCAAGTATCATGACAATTTATTAAAAATCGATGAAACTCATCCAGGACTATGGTAAAAGAACTACCAATAGATTTGACGATTATTAGATTAGACAATAAATATAAATGCCGCGAGAAGATTAACTGGAGTCAAACATTTCACCAATTTGATATCTGCCCGACAACGACGATAATATCACACGTATTTGAAGAATGTGGATTACATAATAGCCAAGACGTTGCAGCAGATTTGGAAAAAAGTAGAATTGAAAAAAGTTGCACGAAGTTTATCAATTTCATGCATTACAATAAACAAAATACAAATCCTTTTGCACCAGGATTGAACAATGATTTTTTGTATAATATTGCAACAGGACGAGCAGCACCCAATACTATAGCTGATTTTTTGTTAAACACTGAAAAAAGAAATGAAGTCTATCTGAGAAATTAATTTCTGAATGCGCTGAAAACCCCCACAGTTTTGAAAAATCAATCAAAAGGAATGAAATATTTACATTTTCAACTGCAGAAAAAAAAACGTCAAAGTTGCCGGAAAAGTACAAGAAATTCGTATGCAACAGGATCTATTCGGACGACTTTTTTGTATTTCAATGTATAGGGTTTTCTAATAACGACTTGACAACTTTTTTTTCAAATAAAAGGCAAACCATTTGAGATATTTCAAAAACTTTATTATTGGCTTGAAGTACAATCAAAACATTTATGAATGGAACTCGACTTCGTTCGTATGGCCACCGCGGGCATGTTTGCAGCGGTCGATTCGTTGGACCCAATTTTCAACGACTCGGCCGCACATTTCGGCCGAAACGGTCGATATTTCGCGTTCAATGTTGGATCTGAGCTCTTCCAACCTCGTCGGCGTGTTAGCATTAACCAATGACTTAACGTAGCCCCACAGAAAATAGTCAAGCGGCGTTAAATCGCACCAACGAGGCAGCCAATCGACTAGCCCATGTATTGAGATAACACGCTTATCATACCTACTCTTCACATGTAGTCCACATGTCGTCCAAGTCCATATCTTCCAATTCGGGCCAAAAAAATTCGGTGATCATGGCGCGATAATGCTGACAATTCACAGTAACGTGACGATCGTTATCGTCGACGCACCAAACAGTTATTTTTTGTGGATGAAGTGGTGATTCATGAAGCACATGTGGGTTTTCACCCGACCAATAACGCATATTTTGCTTATTGACGAACCCATTGAGCCAAAAATGAGCTCGTCACTGAAGATGATTTTGCGATGAAATTCATCATCTTGGCGCATCTTCTTCAGGACCCAATCGTACGTCGCTTCAAATGGTCCATCGGCTTCAATTCTTAAGTCAACTTGATCTTGTATGAATGTAAACCAAGATCCTTACGAAAAATACGCCATCATGTGGTCTGAGCGATGCCCAATTCTTGAGAACGCCGTGGAATTGACTGATTTGGATCGTTTGCTACGAACGTGTGAACGGCAGCGATATTTTTGACACTCCGACTAACCCGTTGTCTTACTGACACGCCAACATCACACAACGAATATGTGGACTCAAATTTTTGCACTAAACTTGTTATTGCCTGTCTACTGTGGCTAGAATTACGACCGAAAATTGGAGTAAACGCTCTTAAAGTTGCAGTCATCGACTCCGAATATCTGTAAAAAAATTTTATAATATGCAGACGTTGCTCGTTAGTGTACTTTACCATGATGAAAATGTTGTTTACTGAATAAATTGACAGTGACAATTTGATGATTAGTGAAAGAGTACGTTCACAAATTAAATTCTAAGTTGTCAAGTCCCTATTGGAAAACCCTATATATCAATCTTATCCGTTGACGCCTGTCCCTTTATCAATGTGCCATTTAGATGTAACAATTTCTAAAACCGACAAATCTGTTCTCATGAAATTGTTGGAGGCAAAAGTTAATAGTCAGACAGAACGGAACATTGACATTGTCATTATCGATGGTTTTTCCATGCTACATGGGGGTGGCCGTGGTGTAGTGGTATATGCATAGGCTTCTCAAGCAGAAGGTCGCAGGTTCGAATCCTGAAAAAGTCTTTTTATGGAATTTGTATGTAGTTAGTTATATGTAAATCCCGTCGGCGTCAACTCTGACATGAAGGCATAATACTGATGTTGGAATGGTTACTGGCTGGGCTAAATGTAACGAACTAACAATTAGCTCGTAATTAAAACCCACTGGTTGAGGATGCGCACTGGCTCGTCCCGTCCAGTTTGGCAACCACCTCTTGGGAAAATATCGAAATCTAACACCTGGTTTTCAAAACTACACCACCCGCCCGCGCCTTGTAAAGGCTATTCATATCCCCATGGTGCGCGCGCGGAATTATAAAAAAAAAAAACACCTTTTAAGGGACGTTCCAAAACTGATATCATTTTCGATCGTTATTTTTCACATTTTTATCAAAGATACCGAGCATCTCCTGAGAGATAACCTAAACAATCACTGGGCCTGATCAAGTACGTCCAACTAAATTTGTTTAGGAGCTGAAAAGTATACCAGGTGTTCCGGTGTGAATTAAGCGTTTTTTTTTTTTTTTGTGAAAATAAAACACTAATTTTTAATGGGAAAGTAAATAATATTTTATTCAAAATATTTGCTAGCTACACATTTTTCCCATCTTTCAGGTAATTTATGGATTCCAGGCCAATAAAACTGTTCGTCTTTTGAAGCAAACCAAAAAGTCACCCAATTTTCGACTTCCTCGTAAGATTCGAAGTGCTGTTCAGCTAATGCATGTCCCATCGATAAAAACAAATGATAGTCGGAAGGAGCCAAGTCTGGTGCATACGAAGGGTGGGGTAGCAGCTCCCACCCAAGTGCTTTGGTTATGTCCTGAACCAGTTTTGCTTTGTGTGCAGGTGCATTGTCATGGAGCAAAATTACCTTGCTGTGTCTTCTGGCCCATTATGGTCGTTTTTCGATCAAGCATGGTTCAAATTGATCATTTGTTCTCGGTAGCGATCTATATTAACGGTTTCATCAGGTTTTAGGAGCTTGTGGTACACCACACCTTTCTGATTCCACCAGACATACAGCATTGCCTTCTTGGCGAATCGATCTGGTTTTGCAGTCGAAGTTGATGATTGTCCCGGATTAACCCACGATTTTTCCGTTTAGAATTCTGAAAATAAATCCTTTTTTCACCGCCAGTAACAATTCGATGCAAAACTGGTTTTTTATCGTGTCTTTGAAGCAAAATGTCAAAAATGGTTTTTCGGTGTCGGTTTTCCATCTGTCTTTCATTCAATTCATATGGCACCCATTTTCCAGACTTTTGGATCTTTCACATAGCTTTTAAACAGTCAGAAATTGTTTGCTGTGCAACATTTAACAAAGTGTCATCTTCATCCAATGATTTTCCACCATTTCTCACATCAAAATCGTTATATCTGAACCGTTGAAACCATCTTTTGCATGTTGTTTCTGATAGAGCATGATCACCATATACCTCGACAAGCATTCGATGCGACTCTGCAGCACTTTTTTTCAAATGAAAACAAAAAATTAATGCTTTCCGGAAGTCATCGTTTTCTAGTACAAAATTCGACATTTTTAACACGATGAAAAAATATGATATTTTTTGCTTAATGACTTGATGTATACTAAATATGTTTGACAGATGTCATAGCAATCTAACAAAAAAAATAAAAAAAAATAAAATAAAAAAAAATAAAATAAAAAATTAAGGCCCATTCACAATAAATGTTCCCTATCGAGACATTTGTATCTTGACGCTCACTTCATACCTGTACACCTTAGCAATCCAATGGGGTAGTAATGATATGGCGTCATTTATAGGAACAAAGACTGTATACTTAAATTATGACTTATGATTTTGCTTTAAAACTGTTAATGGAAAAGTTATTAAAACTGTCGAAGACAATTTATCTTGCGAAAAACATGAAGAAGCTGACACCAAAATCGCCAATGTTCTAATCAGATATTCAGATACAGACGTTATTTTTATCATGGAACATTTAAAGAGAACATTTCGATGAAAGTTGACGTTGGCAATTCGCAACGATTTGTAAATGTATCAATATTGTTTAATACTCTAAGAAAGTCTTTGCGTATGTCTTTACCGGGGTTTTATGCGACAACCAGTTGCTATTGCAATGCTACTTTTAACAGAAAAGGAGAACAAAGACCTTTAAAGCAACTGCAAGAGTCCGAAAAGTATCAGAATGCATTTACTGAACTTAGATGTACAAGGGTCGAGGCAAAAAGCTCTTGAAATATAGGAGGAGTTTGTGTGCCGATAATAAATGATGTCAACAAATCCACATATGAAATAGTTACAAGGACGTATAACACATTTACCGTCAATGATGATTTCCATATTTAGTTTAGGGGAATTTTTACGCTGGAAATTTGCCACCATGTAAATCAGAGCTGTGGCAACATTTTTTACACTCGCATTACATTTCTAATATTTGGAGAAATGCACATTTAAAAACTCCAACTAATTTATCGACAATTGAAAATTGATGGGTGAAAACTAATGAAAGATATGAGTTCATTCGCTCGATGGTGATCAGTAACCTAGTCTGATTAAAGACATTATACTATAATACAACCTTCTGGTTTGAATGATGAAGTCGAGAATTCAGGTACTTACATTATGTATCATAATAAAAAAGCTTTTATTGTTAACAAACGTTTAAAGCATGCTAACTAATAAAACTCTTTAATTATATTATATTAGGCGATGATATATCTGAAGAACCTGATGACGAAGAAGATGATTTAGAAATTTAACACGGGTATATTAGAACATGAAGTTCTCTTACATCCACTTTCTATCTTGTTCTTTAGAATGATTTATTTGATTTAATAAAATTAAATTGTTAATTTATGAAGTAGAATTATCTTATTTTATGGTCGACGAAGAAAAACAATGTATTTTTAATTGAAACCGATATCTTCCTAAAACAAAAAAAGGGATTTGTTTCGGGGCTGCCGATTCTTTTTAAAAGATCTTCTAAACTATTTGCTTTTTTATTGTAAATTTTCCTATAAGATGAAGTCCATGAGAATTCATTTTCTTTGATAGTTTTGATGAAAAATGGCTATAAAATGCCTTTTCCCACATGATTTTAGAATCGATATTATATTTTCGGTTGCGTCTGGCAGGGTGTTAGACCAAAGGTTTTTGTCTGGCATCCTTTGGCATATCTGCCAGTATTATATAAGGCAGGGGACAAACTTTAGTGATGGATCTTCTTATATCTCCAGTTGGTGTCTTTATATTGACTACTCGAATCATTTTGTTTGGTCCTGGAATTGCTTTGATAACTCTGCCCATTATCCATTTCAATGGAGGTAGATTATCCTCCTTTAAAAGCACTAGAGTTCCTGGTTGTACGTCTTCTTGTGGATGCTTTCACTTATATCTTTGTTGAATTTTTTGTAGGTACTCCCTGCTCCATCTACACAAGAACTCCCGATGTGATGTTATCAGATTCCATCGAGCTACATGGGTGATGCTAGATGTCTTACAATCAGGATTCATGATAGTAGGCAATGGTACTCCAATTTAAAAATGCCCCGGGCAAAAACTTCTAGATCATTCGGATCCGATAAAATAGGAGTTAACGGCTTTGAATCAAACACTACCCTTTGCGCATGTGGTAAATTCTTCATGAGTTAATGCTACTCCAGCAAATACTTGTGTATTTGGCGGACTTAAAAGCAGCTTCCCACAAAATGTGGGGATCTTGGAGGAATCGCTTTCCAGTCTATACACTTTTCAGGAAATTGTCCATTAATTGTTCCATACTTCTGGGTTTTGCTCTGAAACAACGTATACAGTTGTGTACAATATTTTAGGCTAGGTGTTTTCTTGTCAGAAATCAATAATTTTGCCTGGATGCTGCAAGTAATGCTTGTGGATCAGCATGCAGCATCGAAGTGCAATTGTGTCATTAATAATTTCGCAAAAACGTGTGAGTTTAGTAAAATCATTTGACCTTCTACTCTAATGATGTTTTTGTCATCCAAGAATGGTGACAACGAGCTTAGACTATTTTTTTCAGACACATACCTTGTTTTCATGAGTAATTTAAGATCTTCTGGAGATCTTCTGGAGGTCTATATTCTTTTGCCTTTTTTAAGTTACTAATGATGTATGCCGTTA
This sequence comes from Volucella inanis, assembly GCA_907269105.1. Classification (NCBI taxonomy): domain Eukaryota; kingdom Metazoa; phylum Arthropoda; class Insecta; order Diptera; family Syrphidae; genus Volucella; species Volucella inanis. Next base: position 58,610,202 of record OU026154.1, on the reverse strand, counting down.
TTTTTTGCAAAATTCGGAACGAACTTGATGCATTCAAGAAAATTATAGTTTGTGTTCACCGATGTTAAGACAGTCTTCACTATTTTAGTTTCGGGTATCTCATCTTTTTCTGCTAGTTTTGGTTGTGTCGACCAGTAAGATGGGGTGGCCGTGGTGTAGTAGTATATGCATAGACTGTTCAAGCAGAGGGTCGCAGGTTCGAATCCCGTGCGAGGCAATTCTGTGAAAAAGTCTTTTCATAGAATTTGTATGTAGTTATATAAAAATCCCGTCGGCATCAACTCTTACATGAAGGCATAACACTGATGTTGGAGTGGTTGCTGGCTGGGTTAAATGTAACGAGCTTACAACTAGCACGTACTTAAGACCCACTGATTGAGGATGTACTAGCTCTTCCCGTCCAGTTTGACAACCACCTCTGGGAAAAATATCGAAACCTAATACACATGAGTTTCAAACTACTACACCACCCGCCTGCGCCCTGGAGAAAAAGCCAGTAAAAGGGTATTCATATCCCCTTGATGCGCGCGCGGTATTATAAAAAAAAAAGATCGAGATTTTCGTAAAAAAAATGTGGTACTTGAAACCATATCTTCGAGTTCAGCAATTGTTCTGGAAGCATGCCCCGGACAAAAGATCAGCAGGATTGATATCGGCGTTGATAAATTTCCATTAGTTATTCCATTGAATCATAAAAATGGGAATGGCTACAAATATTTCCAAAGGGGATTGTGTGTATATCCATGCAAATACAATTTGCGAATCCGTCTAAAAAGTTATTTTCTTGATATCAATTGGTAGGATTTGCTTCACGAACTTCACCAATTGTGTCATCAGTTTGGTGGCACACAGTTCAAGACGAGGAATTGTTGTTTGATTGCTACTACTTGAGATTTAGAGCATACCAATCTGGTTTTGATATACCATATCTCTTATGAGTGCAAATGCGCTAGCACACCATTTCCTTAGATGAAAAGTTACTTCTCTAAGTAAATCTTTGAGCTTCCTTTGCATTTAAAGAGCTTTACTTAAATCATTGCTGCCTGTATAGATGTTGTCCATGTATATATCTTGTTGTATGATAGTTGCTGCCAGTGGATGTCTTTTATTCCTTGTTTGAGCCAAATCTTGAAGATTTGGTTTCATACGTTACAGTGGATTCCATCAAAATTATACGATGGAACCGTATTCTGTAGTCATCCACTAAATTTTAGATATGGTGAACAAATCCGTACACTGCCTCCATTTCAAAAAGTCTCCGTCAAATTTTGCCCGAGTGATCTTTGGCAAATTTAGTGCTGCATTTGATATATTGGTAACGGAAGTGGATGTTGTTAATATACTTGAGATGTATTCGGTTGATTCGTCAATTTTTCCAAATTTATTGTTAGAGCGATGAAATGGTTATTAACTTCGCCCTCTAATTTTAGGTATTCTTCCATCTAGTAGCCTTCTGCAAGCGGATCTTCCTCCAGACGCTTTTAGCAGTTGTCAGGTGTAGTCAGTGCACATCCAGGAGACGAATTTTGGATATTTAAGTGGATATATTTGACAGTAAATAGGGTGGGAAAGCTGTCGGGAAGAATATATGAGTGGGAAAATTTAAGTTTCAACACGCAATTTATCTTTGAGTTTTATTTAAAAGGCGATTTATCTAAGGCTCTAACCTTGAGATTTTTTCGAAAAACTAACTGCGGCCCTTTAATTTTTAAGAACAAGTCGTATGACTGAGAAATGTTTTTTTTTCACAGATCTCTTTGTAATCATTAAAACGTATTTAATTTTAATTTTTCGAAGTCAAATTTAACAGTTCTCTGTTCTCAAATAAATCTATCTTGCACTTTACTGTTTAAAGCCTGGAATGTGCCTGAAGCGAAACGAAATTGTTTCGTAGTCCAAACATCGATGAAACATTTGCGAAAATATTTGATCTGTGAAAAGTTCAATAAGTTGTCAAAAAAAAAGAAATAAATAAAAAAAAAAAAACAAAAGAATTACTTACATTTATCAGTTGAACTTCGTACTTTTCAAAAAATTTAACAAAGAATATTATAATGTAAAAATTTCGTTTCCTTTTATTGTCCCGGGCAAATAATTGTGTACGAAAAGTGAGTGGAAACTTCTACATATTGTTTTAGAGCAACTATTTACATTATTTTGCTGGGAAACAGCGTACTGTAAAACGAATAGCAGAAAGAAATTTTTCGTTTATGATTTTGTCGTGTCATTTTTGTATAGGATTTTTTGTTCCGCATTAGCTACACACTAGGCTTAAGCTTTTCAAAACAATATCAGTCATAAAATGATCCAGACTTTGCAGATCGAAAACAACACCAGCAGTAGAGTTATGGGCCATTTTTAAGAAGCTTTTAAATACATAGTCCAAGCAGGTTCCTGCGATTGGTCTTGTAGGCTCATTGACAAAAGATGCAAACCCATGTTGTGATAAAAGAACATTATAATAATCTAACGCAGAACTTAAATCTAGTAGATTTAGATTTAAATCATTTAAGGTAATAAGATTCCCCGTTCCCTAATTTCTTAAGTATTGTAGTTAGAAAATACATAAATATTGAATTAACTGCGATCGGAGTTCGTAAACACATATATATTAAAAATAAACTTTTCATTGCAAGAATTGTGAGGGCAATTGTTAGACAACGCAAAAAATCCTATTTCACCTTCATAACAAGAATCATAAGGATTAGCAAAATAATTATAGTTTTTTTTAGATAAAAATATTCAACTTCGTATAAATAAATCCAAATCTCAGGAGAATGATGAACAACACAGGAAGACAGACCATAAAAAGATTTAAAAATTAGATCAGAATTAGTTTTCTTAGGTTGTATGGTGAGATAATTGGTTGCATGATAAAGATTATTGATTAGATTAAACATTGAGAAAAAAGATTTAGTTTTGAATTTAAGCTATATTATCAAAAGATCTTATAAGAATCACCTCAAATTTATCAACTTTTCTTAATAATAATTGAGAATTTAAAACTTTAATTTGTTTAACTGTCATACATACGGCTCTGGTATAGCAATGATTAATATAAACATTTTTTGTATATAATAACAAAGCAGTTAGCTTCTTCTTTCCGTCTTTTTTGCTCGACATGATATTCTACTTGATTGTAAGCAATGAGAGTTGAACGCAAATAATGTCTCCTTGGTCGTTAGATATGGCCTTTTTAATATAGCAGTTTTTTTTTGGCGGTGACAGTGACATTCAATGCCTTGTCGATGCTTTGTGGTTGCACACAAGTAGTTGCATTAAAATTATTTACCATTAGTATACCCACAATTCAAATTACATTCTCTACTTCTTTCCAGTTCAATTTGTCCTCAATATCATTTACTCTTCGCCGGAGTTTAATAATTTCCTCCCTCAGCTCCTGACCGCTGTTCGTGAGAAATTCACAGTTGATACGTTTTAAGCTTATACGTAATCTCTTCGTAGAGGAACTGAAAAGTGATCGAGTCATTACACTGCAGTGATAGCTTGGAAGCAGACGATGTGGTTGGATATGGGCGAGTAGATTTGATTTGCCGCTGTGTGGTTGAGTTTTTATTGTCTGGCTGTGGATTGTGTTTTTTTGTAGACCCGTAACTGGTTGTTTTGATACTACATGATGCTGGTGATGTTTAGTTGTCCTCTGGTCTTACGCAGACTTTTGTTAAGAGTTATGATGATTTTTTTCGCTGCTAATCCAACCTTTTGTTCTTGGTTAGTTGCTGCAGCCAGTGAGTGTACTGATGCTATGAATTGTTTTTGTGGGAATTTACCGTTTAATATTACTATTATTAATACACTTCATATTCGACTCAATAATATTCGCATATGCACAGTGGAAAAAAAACGAACAATCAGAGTATTTAATTTTAAAGGAATCGCTTCGCTCTATATTCTCTTGGCAGACTAAGCAATTCATATTTTTGTGTGAAATTTTGAAAAATATATCGATAGTCTATACCTTTAAAACTAACATATTAGAATTTCAAATGAATATCTCAAATAGTTTTTGACTTACAGCCTTCTAAAAAGTAGCCGCCCAGCGATCAGAAATCAATCATTTTTTCTTTAAACGCGTTTTTCTCGAAACTACATTTTTCAATATTTATGCAGTTGTAACTCGAAGACAAATCATCCGATCGCTTTGAGGTTTTTTCTTCTTTTTTTGCTTATTTTGTGTATGTCTCAATATACAATGAACCTCCAGTTATTCGATTGTATTAAAAGTGTAATTTTGGCGAACCAAAAATCATCAAATTTTCGGGCAAAATTCAAAAACGACCTTTTTCTTGGCGGTCACACTGGATGTGCCCCTTAACTTTGTTATAAACAAAAGCACGCATCCCACCTGGCTTTCGCTGATAACACACCTATCTATCTCCAGTCTTCTACATAATGACGACGAGGCAGTAACCAATTATGAACAGCCTAATAAACCGCTTCTCAACCCCCTCCCTACATTAATACTAACCCCACTTACGTATTAATACGCAAGGACAGGAAAAGTCCGATGTGATTATTGGATGATGAGTGGATGTGAAGCTAACTTCCATCACACACAATGTGGTATTACAGACACAATCTCTCGAGGTGACACTCTATTCCAAAACATAATCTATTAATCTCTAACCGCGGTAACCAACGTTTGTAATGAAAAATCGACGGTAGGTGTTAGATATCACGATGTTGAGTAACTGTGACCTCCCCTCTGTAAGTAATTGGATGGTATCTTCGGATATATCGTTCTCTAATCATAGAATGATCAAGTTCAATGTCAAATACAAAATCCCAGAAATACTAACTTGGAAAACCTTACAGCTGAGATAGATCAAACACATCATGTCCTCAGCAGACTCAAAATGGATGCCGAATAGATTACGCAGCAGACGGCAAATATAAAACTAGTAAGGTTCTTCTAAAAAACATAGGCTTGTTGAATTACTTACTGGCCATAATCTTCTGAGAAATCCACAGAGGCTATTGGGACAGAGGCTGTGCGGACAGAGAAAAAGAACTTTTTAAAGTTACTACTTCTACAACCTCCCAGAGCTATTTGCTGCTTCACTCACATATCCTTTCAAATTAGCTTAAGTAACAAGATAGCTTAGACTTAGACCAAACGACAACCAAAAGCGAAAACCAAAAGCGAAAACCAAAACTAGGAACCTCCCAATTTCCCAGGCCGGGGATAAGAATGGGTCTACACAGACCTAAGTGTGATTAAGTATAGAGTGGCTTCGGCTCCAGATATGACATCAACCCGCTAATCTAATCTTGCGCTAGCTGTGCTGTGGGAATTAAAATTTAATTGTCGCCTTCCCAGTTGATATGTACATAAGATGTACAATATCACGAACGCTTACAGCATCTGAACCAGATTCGGATTCAATGTTGTGTCCTTGCACAATGCGTGCCTCAGTACAAATTCATACATTTGCTGACGCATCTCAAAAGGCCTATGGCGCAGCAATATATCTCCCGAAAAAACTACAGTCAGCATCATTATGGTTCTACGGTTCAATGTTCTAACAGAATCCTGCTAAGCAAAATAAAGACGCAAGTAATACGCAATTTACATGACTAATACACATATCGTAGGAGAACAGACATAATTATATTTTACCTTTATAAGCAAATCTATGCTTCATGTTCGTTCTCACGCAGCGTTTAGTTCTAGATACAAAGCTTAAGTTAAGTGAGCCATACCGATTCATGAGTATTACTTTTCTATCGGTCTGCGTTTGCTCTGTTTGCCAATGATTCTGTTTTTTGTAAGTTCAGTTCCAACAGAACTATCAACCAATAAAGTAATTGTTCCTTCTTATTCAGTCGTTGTGTTTTCACTTATTATTTGTAAATAATTTGGCGTTCGTTAAAGTAATTGTTACTTTTCATTCAGTCGTAGTACTTTTACTTATAACTTGTACATAATTTGACAACCGTGACAGGACAGTGTAACAATTTGTGATAAATTGTTGGTGGAGTAAAGAATGTCTGCGTTCTGCAAACTCCCACTAACTCTAAGAAGTTTTAAAGAAGTATCGTCTAGAAAAAGATTTAAATTTTTGACATAACTCTTTGGGCTAATCAAATTATCTTTTTCTAATTGCTGGATTTCTTCTTCGAATTTGCGTGTTGAATATGCCACAAGACACGGGGAGGTGCGTCGTCTACCTCTCTTACTGTTAGTGAAATAACATCTTCTTTAGAACTTTTGGCATCAAATTGATCAATTTCTGCATTTCGTTTTAGCCTAGAATTCTTTAGTGCGTCCATGAATTTCACTGCATACCCAAAAATCTGCAAGTCCCTTATGATGCAGATAAATTTACAAAATTGCCAGCGATATATTATTCGTCAAGAAAACTGTCACTGCTCCGCCCTCGATCGCTTAGAAAATACAGAAATTCTGGTCCTCAAAACCAAATACGTTTCTCCAATTCATTAGTGTATGATCTCCTGGAAATAGTATCCGCTGGATTCTTTTTACCACTTACATGTCTCCAATTAGCTACTGGTAGATCTGATTGTATCTTGAACACTCTGCGATAAAGACATCCCACGTTGAAGGATATTCCGATATTCAACAAAGAACAATCCCTAACAGTTCCCAAGCACACAACTTTGGCAAACTTTTGTGCTTTAATGGAGGTAAGTTTTGGCTGTGTAGCTAAAAGGTTGCATGTTCGTTCGAACATATGTACATATGTATATACCACAACCATATGCTTTCAGCGATGCATCAGCAAATTCGTGTGTTTGGTTTGAAGACATATCGTATAACTTTAATGTTATCTATTATTGTTATAACTTTATTAGCAAGGAATAAATTACAATGTTAATATAAAAGGTTAGCACTAGCCACCAGGGCTTTCGGCTAGAAGGATTAAGAAAACTAGGGAATTTATATATTATTTACAATAGTCAGTTTGGATTATAATTGGTAAACGTATTCAATATTTTTTTCTGAGGTAATTTTAAGAAGGTCTAATAAGGATCTATTATGAATTATTTTTTCGGATACTTTCTGAGTTGATTGCATTCAAAAAAGTTTCATGGACAAGGTTTCGTTGCTGCAACATAGATGACACTGCGACGGTTCGGGTTTTGTCATTATATATCCGTGCGTAAGCTTTGAGTGCCCTAAGCGGAGTCGAAGGATTAATTTGATTTAAGATTTAATTTATTTGGGTACCTTTTGAAAATTCTCCACGCATTTTGTTTGTTCTGTCGCAGCTCGTCAATTTCTTTATTCCACTTAGGGACTCTTGATTTATTTGAGTTATTTTTTGTTTGAGGGATTGCCAAGTTTGCTGCATATCGAATGGATTTTTGAATCGTGGCTAATTCTTTGTTTATGTTTAAACATGGTTCCCTGTGTATGAGAAAATTTGCAATTTCGGTTTTAAACATAAACCAATCTGCTCTATCAGTTTGATATTTCGGTGTGGTTTTAACGTGATTATGTGGCCTACTAAGAGCTATTCTTGTTAAAATGGGGTAGTGGTCTCTTCCTTGTAGGTCGGGAAAGATTGTTCATGAAGTTTTAGGGTATGGTTGGGCGGATACAAAGGTCAAATCTACATGGGTGAAAGTCTTATGAGTTGAAAAATGGGTTGGCCGACCGTCGTTCAAAACTACTAAGCTTGAAGTGTTAAGATTCGGGGACATTGATAAAACAAGGCGCGTAAACTACGCCCTTAGAAGAATTGAGGTTAGAGTGCAGTTGAACTGAGATAGGGCATGTTTTTGCTAAAATTTTGACTGCGAGAAATTTGTCAGTGATTTTTTGCTTAAATTAGAATGTTACCATCCCTTAGCTGCGAAATTTTCTCGAACTCTTTGCTTACCCCGTCAATAGCTTTTTTCAACAAGAAAACACCGATTGAGGTTAAAGGTTTATCAGCACTCTTAAGGGAAATCAACACAAAACGTGGGTTCTGTGATGTTATTTTTGGTGGGAGGGTTGGACATTCGTTGATAGTTGATAAGTTCCTTTTGTTCCCTTTTGGACGAGGCTCGGAAATTGATACTTCACTTAAGTCGGCGAAACGATACCCGGGAATGGTACTTGACCCTATTGGCCATGTTGTTTATGCGGAGCACCAGTACGCTGTCACTGAGAGTAAACCACTTGCGTAAATGTTAGGTTAAGTCCGTTGAAGAGCGAGACAAAACAAATGAAAAGAAGAGAATGAGTTGATCACAATGATCACACGACTGAAAGAAACCACGATCTGAACGGATTGGGAGATAGTCGATGACTGTAATGTTATCTAGTCCTCGAAGGCGGTGTCGAAACACCATCCATTCATTTCTTTCCTTCCTCCCTAAATTTCCTTTGCTCGCGTTTTGTACAAACATTTTAAGGATACACAAATCTCTTAAGCGCGCTCATAAAGGAAGTATAGACGAGCCTGTACTAATTCATCCCAGATTGTCCTCTGCATATGTTGGTTCCCAACAAAACAACACGGATCACAAAAAACTGAAATACTCATATACCTTTGCATCCGAAAATTTATCTACAGCTCAATAAAATATAGACACTAACTAAATAGCATCATGAAGTAAAACACCTTAATTGTCAAATGTGTAAGGCCATATCGTTAAGATGCATGCTTTCTCCCTCTAGCATCGTCCAAAACTAAATACAGCTAGTGACACTAGTCATACTAATACAAAACTAAATTAGTGGTCAACTTAAAGAAAGCAAAACATCATACACGTACAGCTCCACAATGTTAATAGTCATAGCTCTAACTTCATAATTTATATATGGGGCATTATCAAAATTAATGTAATTGGTATAAACAGAATTTACAAACACATATGTCATTGCATGAATATTTAAAGAAAGCATAACAGCTGTTAGACGCCGACGTTTCTTTATCCCATGAGACAAGTTTCCTTGACACTAATCTATAGTCATTTGAATTTGAAAAAACAAAATAAATTGTAACGTCTTCTTGTATCTTGCATTTTATTTAAATAAAAAATTCTATGATATTTTATACTTCAAATAAATTTAAATTGACTTCTTGGTTAATCCTTGCGCTCTCTTCTGACGAATCTCTTGTTATAAGTTCGCCTATGTAAAAATTTTCAGCTACTATTTTAAGACAGCGGATGATTAAGTATGGAGCCAGTGTTGTCACATAGATTACGGTGTTTAATTAGTGTGCCTTCAGCTCTTGCGATGAATGAGATCTTAATACAACACATTGATACTCTTGATCCTGCTAATGAACGAGTATTTGCCGATATATTTTTGAAATTTGAAATATGGTATAAGAGCAAAAAACAAGTTGACATCAATTATTGAGAATTTAAGCTAAGGCTTTCTTTGGTACACTCTGACCCATGTTAACAAAAATTGATCTGGTAGTACTAATGGTAGAATATTCGTTTAGGACTTCATTTTTAGAAGAAATACTATCCTTTGCAACTGCATTTAAATAAAATTGATATCTTGTTTGAGTCTACAGATATTTCTAACATTATTCCTTTTGCCCTCCCAGTGCCTTATAATTTGCCTTCTTATGTCCTTATTCGATTGGACGTAGAAGGAAACTAAAGGTTCTGCTGTCGCCGATTTTGCAACTCCATCAACTGCTTCGTTGCCTTTCATACCTACGTGTCCCGGTATCCACCGACCGAGAAGGCGGTCCCGGTTGGTTTCAGCTATTGGTGTTCTTTTATTAATATTTTTAATAGCTTCGATTGTTGATAGACTGTCAGTACAAATTATAATTTTTTTTGTTGTCTGTTAATTTTAAGGCCCTGAGTATTCCCAGGGCTTCAGCTGATAGAACTGAGGAGAATTCTTCAAGCAGTCCTTTAAAGAGATTTTTACCATTGTATTCAACAACTGCGAAGGCTACACCGACATTATTTTTTGATGCATCAGTAAAAAAGAAGTTCCAATTAGCTTTTTGTTTGCTGTCCATGATTTCGAGCAACATTTGCTGATATTCTTTGTCTACAGTAGATGTTTTCGGGAACGCGTTGAGTTAGGTATTGAAGCTGTCGTGGTTAAGTGTCCATGTTGGGTGAAGTAAATTTTTACATTTTCTCGTTGATAATGGAATGCCGCAACGCATTACATCCATCCAAATCGTTGATGGACACTTAGATAAAGTTAAAATTAGAGTCAAAAATAATGCCTAGTATTTTTAAGGAATTTACATTACTTATGAGTTCTAGATTTGGGTTAAGCGATATGTGTTTTAAACTACTAGTTTTCCTGCATATTTGCTTTTTTGCAGCGATATTTTTGCACCAGAGTGTTTACACCAGATTCAAAGATCTGCCAGATGTTTGAGAAATATGCAACTATTCTTGCGATGTTTATTTTTAAGTATTTCGGAGGAATTCAGAAGAAAAGTTTCAGTCGTCAGAGTATTGGGTCCAGGTCTTTGCAAATAATTGGGTTATTTCTACTGGACAAATTAACTTTTCTGATTCCGTACATAGTTACCAGTAAGGGACTTAACATCAACGCACAGCTTTTTAGAACTGACTTTAGGGTTAATGTTTGTAGTAAACTTTTCGAAAGACGAGACTTTTGCTGCTTTCACATTTTTCCTAAAGAGGGAATTAGCTTTGCGGTAGTTGATAAGATTTGAGTTATTTGGGTACCTTTTGAAAATTCTCCAAGCATTTTGTTTGCCAAGTTTGCTGCATATCGAATGGATTTTTAAATCGTGGCTGCTTCTTTGTTTATATTTAAACATGGTTCCCTGTGTATGAGAAAATTTGCGATTTCAGTTTTAAACATAAACGAATCTGCTCCATCAGTTTGATATTTTGGTTTTAACGTGATTATGTAGCCTACCAAGAGCTATTGTTGTTAAAATGTGGTAGTGGTCACTTCCGTGTAGGTCGGGAAGGATTGTCCATGAAGTCTTAGGGTATAGTTGGATACAAAGATGAAGTCTGCATGGGTGAAGGTCTTATGAGTTGAAAAATTTGTTGGCCGACCGTCGTTCAAAACCACCAAGCTTGAGGTGTTAAGGAATTGTTCGATTATTTTGCTGCGAAAATTGCTGGAGGAGGAGCCCCATTGCGGGCTCTAAGAGTTGAAGTCATCTGTCAAAAGAATCGGAGTTTGAAGATTTCCGGCAACATCTTCGATATTTTTGCTAATAAATTTTTGTTCTGGTGGGATGTACAACGAAATAATTGTTAGTTTTGTTTTTAGCTCTATTTCGACAGCTATCGCCGATTTATTGGAGGTAATGTTTAAAGCGTGATGGGGGATGGATTTTTGAACCAGAAGGCCGGTCCCTTGTTGAGATGTCGTGTTCGAGCTTTGATTGTGGAAATAAGGGGCAAATTGTTTGTGCGTTTCCTGTAAAGAGATGATAGAGGGTTTCAAGTCGCTTATGAGCAATTGGAGCTCATGATAAAACTGGTTTAACTAAAACAGAAAACTTTTGCAGAATATATTCTGAAGTATATTGTGAAAAATCCGGATAATTCAAGTTTGGGGGGTAAATATTCTGACTAAACAATCCTGCCTGAGCCTGGTGATTCAATCCTTGAACTGCGGAGTCAAGATTATGAGTAAAAGTACTGTTTTTAGATGTTTTCATCATCGTGTTCGGGTGGGTTTACGAAATATTCGTTGTTTTTTATGAGTGTTTGGGTTACAGCAGATATGGGTGAGTTGAGTTTAGTTTGTGTTTGGGGGTGAGGGAGTTGATTTTAGTTTGTGTGTGGGTCTAATTAGATGGGTTGTGTCATCTTTAGTGATGTCCATAAAATAGTTCTTGTTGGGTTTAAGTGATTTTGTAGTTGGGTTTAGAGTTGAGTTTGTGGTGTGTTTGTTGGATTTTGAATTTGTGTACCATATTTGAGCTTTTAGGTGCTGTAAGTCGCGTAGTTCTTATTCGCGTGACATAGAGCAATCAGCTTTTGGCTGAGAGGAGGAGCGGGGAGGAAAAGCTATTTCTTTTGTTTTGTTGGGGTTTGTGGCATGGGTAGTTGTTTTGGTTTGGTGAGGTTTTGCCAGGTTTTCGACAGTGTTTTCATTGGTTTGGACGGTTAATTTTATCCGAGAAAAGCTGTGCCGTGCTGGTGAGAAAAATATGATTTTGCTCTTTATACATTCGTTTATTATATTTTGGACATATTTGAGATGCGGAGGAATGAGGTCCAAGGCAGTGTGTGCGAGTACAATTGGTGTCGGCAGGAGGAGAGAGTTACAGGTTTCGTAGCTTGTGTTCTCATTGCATTTTTTGGTTATGTGCCCAAGAAGTTGGCAGTTTCGACACTGCATGGGGTTGGGGAAGTATTCATTCACTATAGCCTTGTACCAACCAATTTCAACGGCGTTAGGGAGTTGGGAAAGATCAAACATTAGCATTGAGGATTGAGGTTAGAGTGGTGCAGTTGAACTGAAACAGGGCATGTGTTTGCTAAAGTTTTGACTGCGAGAAATTTGTCAGTGATATTTTAATATTTTGCTAAAATTAGGATTTGCCATCCCTTAGTTGCGAAATTTGCTCGTACTCTTTGCTTACCCCGTGAATAGCTTTTTTCAACAAGAAAACACTGTTTGAGGTTAAAGGTTTATCAGCACTCTTAGGGGAAATCAACACAAAACGTGGGTTCTTTGATGTTATTTTTGATGGGAGGGTTGGATATTCGTCGAGAGTTGATAAGTTCATTTTGTTTCTTTTTGGACGAGGCTCGGAAATTGACACTTCACCTAAGTCGGCGAAACGATTTCCGGGAATGGTAATTGGCCCCGGGTCATGGTATTTATGCGGAGCACCAGTACGCTGTCACTGAGAATAGAACACTTGCGTAAATGTTAGGTTAAATCTGGGGAAGAGCGAGACAGAACAAATTAAAAGAAGAGGATAAGTCGATTACAATGAGAGAGTACACGACTGAAATAAACCACGATCTGAACGGGTTGAGAGTTATTCGATGACTGTAAAGGCCGTATAATAACTTTATGGTATTCGAAATGCGACTGCCCATGATTAGATGAGCAGGAATAAATTCGATGTGGTTAGAGTTGAGCGAGTAGATTTGATTTGTCGCTGCTGTGGTGGAGTTTTTATTGGCTGGCTAAGGATTGTGTTTTTCTTTAGGCCCATAGCTATTGGTTTTGGAACTCCATTCTGTTGGTGATGTTTAGTTGCTCTCTGGTCTTTTGTTAAGAGTTTGAATGATTTTTGCTGTTTCGCTGCTAACCCAACTTTTGTTGTTGGTTAGTTGCTACAGCCAGTGTGTGTACCGATGCTTTGGGTTGTTTTTGTAGGAATTTAAAGCGGAAAGCATTACACTTATCGTGTCGATATTTAATATAATTTATATTTATACATTTCATATCTGACTCAGTAATATTCGCACAGGCACTGTGGAAAATACCATACACGAACAATCAGAGTATGCAATTTTTGACTCTTGGCAGACCAAGCAGTTCATATTTTTTTATTTTTATATATATATTTTTAATTGCCACGCCTAGTGTGAAATTTGGAAAAAATCTATAGCTTTTTTATTTTTCGGCAAATCAACCAGTTTCCATGTAGTATTTTTCAACAAACCTAAAATCTCCTGCTCCATCGCAGTCTTCCAGTCCATTGCGAATGGCAACTGAAGTGTGTTCTCGTAGCTGGAAGGCTCACTTAATTCGGCAACTAAAACAAATCCTTCAGATATTACGGCGTTCGTTTGTTTTCTTTTTCGCAATCTATCTTTTATTGAGTTTTTCGGAACATTCTCCGCTTTGCTAGAATTATTGCATGCAGTTACACTATTGTTGTCATCCTTTTTGCCCTTTTTGTGCACTGAAGTAATGTCGTCGCTTGTTGCTGGTTTATCGAACAGATCTTCATTAAAATTTCCTTCTCTTTCACTCTCACGTAAATTCGACTCAGAATCGCCCACAACTTTATCTACCTTCTCACTAGCTGTGAAATCAAAAATTTCTACAAATTTGATGTCATTTTCCTGGTCACTGTTGTTACAACTTGGAACACTTGTTTCATTGAACAGAACATTACGGGAAATTTCAACAGTTCTACAGGTTTCCACGAGCCAAATTTCTCATTTAGATTTCTGATGCTATTAATTTTTTTGTCGGAAATTTGTATATATATTTCACAACCAAATACTTTAAATTGCACATTTTCAGGTGGCTTACTGAACTATAGCTCGAAAGCTGTTTTATTGGATATTTGACATGCCCCACTTCTATTTACAGCTACAGTTTCAGCCCATACTATGTAAATTTCTGCCATATATCATGGATCTTGCGGCTTCTACTAGTGTAAGCATGGCGTGCTCAGCATGTCCATTTTGTTGGGGGGTGTGTGGAACTGTTCAACGCGAATATTTACTGAAATATCAAACTTACAGAAAGAGACATCCTTATGCGATGTCATGTGATCGCTGGCACTTGAATCAAGAAACCAGCTATCTTTGTCTGACATTTTATGAAGAGTGGCTTGACTAATAAAAGTTTCTCCTCTTTTAGGACATTCGGACTTCCAGTGGTCAATTTTATTTCACAAAAAACACTTTCTTGGTTTTTTTTTTTTTTTCTACTTCCATTACGCTGCACATCATATTTTAATGACACCTTACCCATTCTTGCAAACAACACTTCACACTCTACTCGATTTTGCGTATGTATTCCTAACTCTTCCATTAAAAGTCCTGCAGTTAGATTTTTTAGAGTTTGCTCGCTTTCTGCAATAAATTTACTTAAGTTGTAGATTTTTGTGCATATACATTTTTTTAAATTTTGGACCACATATCGAATGCATTGTCACAACACATTGCCTATATGTAAAAGTGGCTCTTGTCCCATTGACGTCACTATAATTTTCTGAACTCTGCTATGTTGCTGAGGATTTTGTTTTAATTATCAGCTTGTTTGATGTACCCTCGACAATCTCCATAAATCATTTGCTTTTAATAACACTTTTATCTGAAATTTCCCACAGCAACCATTGTTCGGCACTCTGCAATTTTTCAATTCTTTGCAAATCTTCCATTTCGACTTAAAAAATCCAAAATCCACGTATCCGTACTTCAAAAAAAATTAAATACTTTTTTTTTACAATATAACGCTTTGAATAACCAAAACTTTAAAAACCGCGTGGCTGTGTCCATAATGGCTGTCCATAATCTGTGAAATTTATCGGACGAAAAATACTTGACGTTTAATCCATGAGAGTCAAAAAAGAAATGAACAAGTTTATTCAAAGATAATATGTAGAATGTTACATAGTAGAATATAACAGGAAAAAAGTAAGAGAAGCCACAACTAAAGAAGTCAGCTCCTCAATTCGCTGAAACCGCTGTTGTCAAGGGTGCTTTCAATAAGATCTCCTTGGAGGACTACAACTGTTGTTCTTTTACCCGATGAACTTCAGTTTCGTCTCCCCGAAGGGAGATAATGGTTCTTTAAAGCCATATGCCGTTCGGTGGTTATTTAGAAGAAAAAGAGGAACAGACCTTAAATTGCGGGTCAGATCTGATCCAGCAGTAAGGGATAGTTTATGGAGCCGGATAACAGTTGGTGTATATGGAGAATATCGCGAAAATTCGCAAGATATTTCCAGTGATAGTATACCCAGCAATTTGAGTCGATCATTATAGAGCGGATGGATGTAGGATCAGCACCCACTGAGGCTGTGCAGAGCGAAATGTAGGAATTTGCGTTGGAAAGCTTCGATACGTAGAATATGATATTCATAGTTAGTAGACCATACATGACTACCATATTCGAGAAGTGGCATAACAAAGGTAATGTACAGAGATTTTGTGACATAAGGGTCAGAAAACTCTTTGGATCATCATTTAACAAAGCCAAGTGCGGAGTTAGCTCTGCTAACTTGGTATAGTAAGTTGGGTCAGGAAGTGTTTAACGCTTGCGGGAATATGAGCTAACTTAAAGAGAATTAACTTATGTGCGATTTTATCAGAGACCTTGCTAAAGTCAGTGGTAATCACATGCACTTCTTTTCCTTGGTCTAGGGTATACCATGTACTAGAAACGAACCCAATAAGCTTGGTCGTGGTTGATCTGCCTTTAAAAAATATATGTTCAGTGCAAGGATAGATCTGTAATTAAAAAAGAATAAAAGAAAAAATCTAATTAAAGATAAGCGACTTATCCACGGACACGTTCATCCGTACCTTAAAGAGGTTTATAAGTCGTCGAGGCATTGTATAAATTTTTATTTTGTTTATGCCATTAACTTTGTGGGTCCCAGGAATCAGTTTGCTGAGTTACGATGAGCCGTATACTCAACTCAGGCATATCATCTACTTGTAGCTCGGAGTTTCATTTTAATCTTCCAAGGCTCCCTCATTTCCGAGGACTATGGCAAGCAGCCGTAAAATCGGCAAAGCATCTGGGCTATCGCTAATTCTCATGCAGAACCGTAACACTAAAGTATCAGCAACAAACGGAAGCACTGAAACAAATAGAAAATTCATTGACAAACGTTGAAATCGACACGGTGTTCATCATCAATGAAGACTTTGTCCCGACTATGAAGTGTCAATGAAAGGAAAAAACCAACAGCAGAAAACGATCCAACTCAGAACCAGCCGTTTGTAGCTATTCAAGGGAAACAGTCGAAAGCTTCCGACAGACCTTCGGATAAAACAAATGGGGTGAGGTTATACATTGGGTTGAGAATTATTAACTACCATTCTGGTATGAAAATTTTCGAAAAGAGGAATGGTTTGGAAACCACAATATTTGATTCAATCCATGGAATGCGTTGGTTTAATCAAGGTATTGTAAACTTCGTAACTAACCAATGGAACTTGGTCATTTATTACAACCTTGACCTATAACGAAAAAGTTTTAAAGCCCTGAAAAACATCACAACAATTATGCAATATATTTTCCACCAAGTTACATCAAAAAGCATATGCACGCAAGTTGTTAAAGAGGTTCAGTACATCCATTAACAATTCATTGATCAAAATTTATGTCACAGAAGGATAAAAGGGGAGATAGGGACAGTGTTGGCAAAATTGCAAAAGGCAACATTGCAGTTTATCAGTTTTCAATACGGTGGATACATAAGATTATCAATCTCACCGTATATGCATATCAAAATGAGGTTCAGAAATTGTTCTCAGCATGGTCTATCTTTACAGCGTTGCTTATTACTCGTACAACACCTATTCTCACTGAACTAGCAGTCAGTTTTGAAGCCGTCAAAATCAGATACATTTTTCTATATATTTTTTCCCTTTGTACACTCTTGCATTTATGTACTCTCACATAGACTATAATTTTGTATAATAGCAGATACCAAAATAAATTTTATTATTAAATTTGTCTCTCAGTTAACTAAGACACCTATCATTCTTGTTGTGAATTTACGTGAAGAGCTGAAACATTATAACAATTTGTTTTTGGTGTTCTAGTGGTTCAATAGGATTTACAGTGATGGTACAAGAAATGATCTGACCATCACAACAAAGAACGATAAAACAATCGTTTCTTTTTTCTTCCCGACGGGTGCAATAAAGAGTAGTTCTTACCTTAATGTTTTATTTAAAATTTCATTAAAATTGCGGCAAAATGTTTCTTTTTCTGATCAAGTTAAGTCTTTTCACAATTACATAAATATAACTTCAATCAGCGATCATATGTTATAAGAGATACTTTAATTTTATTCAAAAAGTCTAACATTAATGAGAAAAAATTAAAATTAAGCGCGATTTACAGAAAAAGTTTAAGTTAGGGTTTGCGTCCTCGTCATCCTTCTCTAAACAAATTTACGTTAGTTTTAAAATTGATTTCCTGATGTATGAAATGATTAAAAAAAAAATGCTGATCTAAATCTAAAAAGTGAGGGGCGAAAGGAAAGCAAATTAAGAAAAAGAAGAGCATAAGTCCAACAAATTAATCGGAAATATTTTGGAAACAATTAAATGATTGACTTTGGAAAATCCAGATTATGCACTAAAAATAAAACAATGAGTTATGGTTACATAATTTCGTCGATTATTTTGCTGCAATAACATTAAATTAGTATCTCTTTCATATGAAATAAATTTATGTGAATGTATATAAAAAATTTAAAAGAAGTGTTAGGCCCCTGAACCAAGACTGCTTTCTGGCAATCGTTGTCGTGATGTGACTATAGACGTGTTTTTTTGCACATCCGCTATTCGCTAAGAACATATTTTGCATGTAAGTTACAACAATAATTTAACAATATACGCTAAGTCAATTTATATGTGCTATCTACTTATCGAATATAAATCAGTGCTTCCAAATCATATTTTCTTATTGTAGTTTGCGATGAACTTTCCAATGAATTTTCAGAAATTTCAAACATTTTCCAAGAACATTTTTTGAAAATTTGTTCACCAACTGAATTCGTTTACAAATCAACTGCCATTAAACAACATACATACATACACCTCGATCAAAACAATTTATTCAGAAAATTAAAAATACAAGTTTATTCATCTAAATCTAACAACTTCAAAGTAATCCCCATCGAATGCAGCACACTTATGCCAGCGTTTGATCCAATCCTCGAAACATTTTTTATATTCAATTTTCGGTATGTCCATCAGTGCTTCCTGCGATTGTTCCATTATTCCTCTCGGCTGCTAAAACGCGTTCCCGTAGTGGTTTTTTAACTCGATTGAACAGAAAGAAGTCACAGGGAGCCAAATCAGGTGAATTCGGTGGCTGTTGGATGGTATTTGTTGCATTTTTCGTCAAAAAATTACGAATAATGATGGCACTGTGCGACTGTGCGTTATCATGGTGCAAAATCCACGAGTTTTCTGCCCAAAATTCTGGTCCCTTTCGGCGAATTGTTTAAGTTGAACGTCTCATAACGCCCAAATATTGCATTACAGCGTTGTTATCCATGAAAACCGTGAGCATTGCCTTCTTTTTTGACTGAAAACGACGTGGTTTTTTTGGTCTCGGCTCATTTGGTGAAAGGCATTCGTCGACAGATCCATAGGCAATGTTCAAGTCCTCCGCTATCTCTCTGATGGTTAATTTGCGGCTATTGACCAACATTTCTTTTATTTCATCAATGTTTTCGTAGGTTTTCGATGTCGATGATCTGCCACTGCGTTCACCATCTTCGATTGACTCACGACCACTTTTGAACCGCTCGTGCCACTGGTAAACGACCGTTTTCTTTAGAGAAACGTTGTCGAAACACTTTTGCAACTTTTCCAACGTTCGCGCACCATTAAATCCGTTTTTTACGCAAAATTTAATACAAGCTAGTTGTTGCAAATTCAAACCCATTTTTAAAATTGTAAAAAATCGCCAACACACACAGGGATGGATGTACTCTTGGGTACGTAACTTTTGACGATAAAATTTAGAGGGAATGTCAACAACAGATATACCAACTTAACAAAACAAAAAAAACAGAACGGAACAATGGGAGCGCTACACGATGGTTCTTCCGTTATTTTTTTTTAATCAAGGTGGTATATCTGTGCTACCCAGTTTGTATAGTGAACTCCTAAACAGAGTTGTATCGTTTTTGTGTAACAATCGCTTAAATGCGTTAAAAAAAAAAAAAAAAAAACACAGCTAATACAATACATATCATATATCACCCATCTTAAAACAATAAAGTAAAAATCGGTCTTCGCGAATGAGTCAATTTTTACTTTGACGAGTGATAAGAAATCCCCCACTTCGTACTATGTTTGTTTAAAAAATCAATTGATGATAGTTTCGATAAAACATGCTAAGTTTTACCTCGTTTACAATACTTGTATTAATGAACTCTTTATTAATAACTATAAGTTTTGATAATAAATAAATCCCAAAGCCAAAAGCATGTATAGAAATTGTTCACAAAAAAAGCTACAAAAATTATTATTTAGAAAAATAAAAGCATGCCATGAGAAAAGATCTGAAGTTTAAGAAATTTAAGACGAAATTGCAGACATGCAATCCGTAAATAAAGAAAATAAATGAAAATAAAAAAAATTTCATTATATCATTCGGATTAGATAATTATGATCTGCATTATTTGCTTGAAATATAATCCTTTGTTCAGAATTGGAACTCAGGTGTTTGCCTTTTAAACAGCGAGCGGTTTATAATTTTGAAAATGTTCACAATTTTATATATCAAATTTTTATTTAAAAGGATACCTTTAAAAACAGCTTTCGTTCCTCCTCACTGAAGTCTTTACTCAAAATATCCCACAACCAGCCAACTACTCTATGGGAGTCGTGAAATCCTCCATAATACTGTGTATGTTTTCGTAGATCTTTCAAGTCCAAAGGAGCAGTATCCCCCGAAATTAATCTCTGCAGTTCTGGAGCAGAGAATAAAGACAGCCATTCAGGATTTACTATGCTTCGAAACCCACGATTAAATGCTGCAGTTTGTTCTCTTATCTGGGTATGCATGTGAAAATATGCCATATAATGAATGTAAATAATTCTGAAAAATATCGAAAGTATACATTAGGTCCTTAAAATGTATTGATACATAATAATAATACAATATAATACATTAATATTCTAAACGTCGATACGGAAGCATAACCGATCAGATATTTTGGAAAATTCTAATTTCTTACTAATATCTTCGTGTATTGTATATGGCAAACTTCAGGAAGTCCAAAATAATGCTCCTTTTTTATAGCATTGAAGATATTGCAATATAAATTATCAACTTATATTATTATAAGCTATAAAATAAGATTCGATTGTTAACAATACATTGTTAACAATATATATATATCTTTTTTTTAAATAAAAATGTTGAATAATTTGTAAAGTAATCCATTCTTCGCATGTAATTTTTTATTTGCATCAATAAAAGTATTATATATGTTGTTTGAATTTGTCTTCGCCTAAAGCTGATGTCAAACCCTATTCATTAAGAGTTAGTTATTTTTTGAGTATGGTTCGATTTTCTACGCCACTGATAAGTACGAGTATGTAACACATTATAAACTGATGTTATGCTAGTTAATGCCTAACTCCGAATTTTTTTAATTTTGTTAGGGTTCAATGTAAATTTTGTTAGTTTTAAATAAAGTATTAGTATTACAAATTATTAAACAAACATTTTATTTGTGATTATTTGTTTATTAAAAGCCAAATAAAAAGTATATTTACCTATTATGATTTGTCACACTTCGAGCTTTTCCACCGGGATGTAACTCATGAGTTATAATTTTTCCCATAACATCTTGATCTACGGAAAAAGTCAGATTTAGGTCGGAAACATCCTGTTTGTAGTGTTTAATAAACGTCAAGCTTTTATATAATTCGTTATCTAGAGATGGTAATTCGTCCATGCAGGAATAAAGAGCCTGTTGTGTCTGCCCCAATAATTGGGATAAAAAAAATGAAGCAAAAGGCACATCAACAACAATCCCTTCGTAAACAGCTTTACCCAACATTCGTCCTACAAATTCAAAAAGCTGTAAATGGTTATCTTGAACATACGATATTGGAGAAGGATAAAGGCGTTGATCTGATGTTGTTTTGAATAAATTTAATGATGGATCGAACACCCTTTTAATAGTTTCTTCCAAAAATTCCTTGAAAACCCCATCTTGGTCTATTCCAGCTTCGTGGAGACCTTGTTGGTTAATAAATCTAACACGAATGACTCCTTTTAATGCATGAGCACGTAGTGCAGCTAACTGCCGATATCCATCTTCAACAATTCTTTCTCTATGTATGACAATCAGAGCTGATCTAGGCGATGCACATGCTGATTCTGTAAGGCCAAGAACAACCTTTTCGTTTTGTACAAATTTCCGAAAAAGTTTAACTCGATCTTCATGTGGTATTATATGTGGCATTTTTTGCAAAAGAATTTGAATATGTTTTTTACCCTTTTCGAACTCGGATAAAAAATGGGAAGGCTTAATCTCTTGAATAAGCCAATGATTCGGTGAAGCAAATGATCTGCGGCAATCTCGTCGGTAAAGGCAAAGTAAAAGTGTGTGAAGCGACACAAATAAAGGTGTTGACGTTAGATTTTTGCGATCTATAAGTATTAAATATTAAAGAAAAAGTTAAAATTTACTTTTACAAACAAAAAGTAATAAAAAAAATTACCCAAAATATTATCCTGAATGATTCTATACAAAAACTGGTTTACAAAGAAGGACAACCCAACAAAATCGTTCAGTAGAAATGGCTTTTGTTCGGTATACATTTCATATTCGTCTAAAATTCTAATGTCGTAAAAAATAGATTATAAAAAACACAGTTCTTGTTAAAATGTAATCACTATTTAATTTTTTGAAAAAAAGAATAGATATTTAAATTTTTTTGCAACAAAAATTAATAGTTCGTATTGACTTTTCTATGTATACATGTCTTAATAGCAGAAGAACTAAGATGAAAGAAAAGGCAGTCAATATCAATTTATTTGTCGTAAGCAATTTCGAAACAACAAGCAGTCATTTTCAACTTATATGTTGTTCAAAAGTTGACTAATCCTACTATACAAAACTATACAAAGAAAACCCCACACTAACGTTAATTTTATGGATATATTTATATAATAAATAAATAAATAAATAAATTTGAGTCAGAATAAATATATGAGAGGAAGTGCCGAAATGTAGCCAACGTGTACAAATCTATCAAAATAATTGACTATAAAAGAAAACCAACTAATTTCACGTATTTTCCTTCTACAACTTCTGAACTTTATTGAAATTGAAGTCTATACAACAAGTCCTCAACATGAAAATTCCGAATGCACACCCAAGATGTGCGCATCCAGCCATGTCTATTTTAGACGTCTTATACAGTAAAAGCAATAGTTATTCAAGAAAAAAAAAAACTATCTTTTCAATAATTAAACGATATTTTCCTTAGTCAACAAGAAAACTATTAACAGCAAACCCATTGAAATAGAGATACCACACTGCTCTATTGCGCAAGCAGTCTTAAGCGTGATCGACAATCGATGCACTAGAAATGGGCTTTTAGTCTATTCTCTTAAAATTGAAGTTGTTCTCTTTACGAAAAGGAGAAAGGTAACTGGTCTGACTCAGCTAGTCCTTAAGGCATCACATCCGTTTCTTAAAAGATACCAAGTGTTTAGGTATGTTTAATATATATTTCGACTAAGCATGTCTCATCGAAAACCTCCAAAGCAGTGTCGGCTTCTTGGTGTTAAAGAGCTTTCGCAAAACTATATTGTATATTAAGCATTGTCACCAAGTAGGGTCCTCTTTATCTACAAGGCTATGATAAGAGACCAATAATATCTTATTTGGCTATTATCTGGTAAAAAAATTGTGAACGATAATATGTTACGTCACTACTGATTTAACAAGACTTCAATGAACGATCTGTTCGCCTGTTTGGGACTTATTCTACCACTGATCTCCGTTCCCTTGATATGAGCTGCACAAAGACATTTTCCATTTAAAAATAAGTGGCCTTTGCTACAACATTAAAGGTGCTTATGTGTTATTACTCGCCGGCTGTCTTTCGACGCTGATCTTATAGACATACTTCCTAATTCAACTGTGCATTATTGGAGCGATTGAAGGCCAAAATCGCTGCAAAACGGCCTCACATGAAGCGAAAAAAAAAAATTTGTTTTTGCAAGACAATGCACCAACGCACAAGAGCATCGCAACCACGGCTAAAATCAATGACTTACGGCTCCAATTGCTGTCGCATCCACCGTATTCGCCCGATTTGGCTCCCTCGGACTATTATCTCTTCCCAAACCTCAAAATATGGCTCATCAATAAAAAAAAATTCAGATCACGCGAGGAAACCATCGACGCCACGGAGTATTTTGCAGACAAATTACTTTTCGGACGGGATCAAGAAGTTGGAAAATCGCTGGAATAAGTGTATCACACTAAAAGGGGACTACATTCAATAAATTAAAAAAAAATCTTTCATTCCCAAGGAGGTTACTTTTCACCCTACCTAGTAAAACACATTCAATATTACTTGAAGACTTAAAATTGTTGTATTTAGTGCATTAAGTGACATAACTGACTTAAAAAACAAAAGGAAAAAAGATCCTGTTGTGTGCGCAGCATAAACCATGACAGTAGCCGAAATGGTTTCTTTAGTGTTTCATTTACAAAAATGAAAGATTTAGATAGTAGTCAGTTTTTTATTTACACAAGGATGAGTAAAGAATTTTATACTGTGTTGCTAAACGTAATACAACCGTTGCTGGTAAAAACATCTATTAGAGAATCTATTAGTCCAGAGTGTCGATTGGCTGTAATTTTACTGAGTATGTTTATTTATTTCCTTGAATAAACATAAGTAATTTCGTTTTATTTCACCAGTTATTTATCACAAGTAACATCGATACAGTCGCTGGTTTGGTCCTTTAAGCGGACGAAAGAAACTGTCCGGTGTATTATGTTGGAGACAGCAGAAATACTATAGAAAACTCTCTTCCCACTTTATTTGTCCGAGCCAAACGCTGACGATTGCAGGCGGATTTGCTCCGACTTTTGGAATATGTGGGGTATACCCAACTGTATTGGTGCAATTGATGGCAAGCACATTGCAATAAGGTGTCCTACAAAATTGGCAGCCAATTCTACTGCTGTAAGAATAACTTTAGTATCCTCTTAATGGCTGTATGTGACGCTAAATATCTGTTCGCATACGTAGATATTGGCGCATACGAGAGTCAAAGTGACGGAGGTAAGAAATATATTTCAATATACATTTAGTCTCTTCTAATGTAACTTTTCAAATATTATGCAGGTATTCTTCAAGTAAGTCGATTTGGAAAGAGGCTTTTGAGCAATGACCTTCCAATTCTTGACACCAGAAACTTGCCAAACACGCGAACGAAAATTCCCCACTTCTTTGTTGCTGATGCTGCATTTCCTTTGGGATTAAATTAAGTGCGACCACATTCAGGTGTGCTTTACCACCAGATAAAGGAAATTTTTTAATAAACGGCTGTCGAGAGCTAGCCGTACTATCGAGAACAGTTTTGAAATCCTTGTCTCACATTGGCGTATATTGCTCACAACACTGTACATGTTCCCAGAAAATGCCGAAAAAATAGTTTCAGCTTATTTGGTGTTACACAATTTTATGTTAAACAAGGGCAATGATTTATCTTATTATCCAAACAACTATGTGGATTGGGAGGACTCGGATGGTCAACATCACGATGGATTATGGCGAAGTGAAGTCCGAAACAACATTCCGTCAATTGTGCCATCAGGTAATCTCCATCAGTATGGAGAAGAACTTTGTAAATCAAAATTTAAAAAAAAGGAAAGCAATATTAATTTTCATATCTTATATTGTACATTTTTGGACTTCATTTTTTGTAATAAAAACAATATAATAATAAAAGGATATTTGCACTTAATTTTTTGCTGACAATAATAAATTGATAACGAGAAAAAGATAATAATAATAATAATAGAAATAATAATAATAATAATAATAATAATGATAATAATAATAAAAACAATAAAAACTTAAACTAAAGTTGGTTTTCCCTTCGTGTTTCAAGGCCTTTCAAAAATATGTGCTCTTTTAAATTGTCTTTGGCAGCTGATGGCAGATCTTTCATCATTAACACAACAGTTCTCATGAATAACTCCTCAGTTGCAACTGGCGTGGTAATTCTGAAGCGTTCTTCCATCCTCCCGATTGCAGATCCAAATCGGTCACGCAAGTCCCCAATTGCCGCCTTTCTCCGTTTTGCTGGAGTGGACGTCCAGTCCACTGTCCACTAAATTCACCAGGTGATGCAGAGTTGGATTCCGTCACGTACTCCAATATCTCGTTTTATCGCGTTCTATGACAAAAACAAAACAATATCAGTATTCAAAAAAATTCAGTAGGTAAACAAACTAACCGTCTTGGCTTCATCGAATCTTTTAAAAAGAGCATCTCGGGGAAGTCTCCTTCCATTTAGTCTCCTAGCAGCCTCCACTGCCAGATGGCCTGTCCTCCTTGCGCAGTTCTCGACAGAACTTCTTCCTGAGATGTATCCACTTCGTTTTGCATTCGAAAAGCTTAAAAAGCCGTCCAATAAGTAAGCATTTCCATTTGGAACAAAGACTATGTGGATGAATTTAGTTACCTCTTTTGTTGGTTTGTCTAGCTATATCTTCCCACGCTTTTTCTTTCTTCAGCCGATTAAAATAAAAGGGATCCTTTTTTTATACAGGCATTTATTTTGTTGAAAAAGCTTAATTAGCTGCGAAAGAAAATCGTCGTCCTCTGCACAAGCCACAATTTGTTATCTTCTTAAGTTCTTAAATAAAAACTAAAAAGAATTATGTATTCTTTTAAATGATAATTATATTAATTGTAAATGCACTTACCTTACAAACAAAACGAAAATTCTTTGTTAACGAACTTCGAACTTTAAATTTGCACAGCTGTTGAAGTCAAATGACATTTTTTCGTTTTTCACCGAAAACTGAACGAATCGAGCGAAAAGCTATTATGGTCGAACAATACAAATTATGTGTATTCGCACAGTTGCGGAAGTGCACGTACGCAATCATCTGCTATTATAGTTAAGCCCTAAGTCATCATTAGTGTTGTGTTGATATCGAGGTGTGTAGAGCGAATTCGAGTAGAGTGTGTCTCCAGTATTCTGCAGAAGTGATTCCAACGCACCCTATTATAGTTGTAGGGTTCGACATACGTCGAACAACAGGTGATCCAAATAGGAGCTCTGCTTAGGAAATGAAGGTCCAAGGTCGGTCCAATTTTTGATCACTCGGTCCAATATGTGCGACGTTATTCAGGCAATAGCGTGTCAAATATTGGCCTCGAGCTCGTCCAAAGTGGTTGGCTTCTTGGGTAGACTAAGGACTTGACGTACCCCCAGAGAAAATAGTCGAGTGATGTCAAATCGCATGATCGTGGCGGCCAATTGATGAACGCTCGCCGTAAGATGACCCGTTGCCAAATTTCTCCTTCACAACTTCGTGTGTTGCATCGCCTATATGGCATGTAGTGCTGTCTTGTTGGAACGACAGCTCGAATATATCTGACCACAGAAATTCGGTTAACATCGCTCTATACCTTAGACCATTAAGGGTAACCGGTGTCTCCTTCCTCATTCCGAAAAAAATATGGCATGATGATGCCGCCATGCCATAAACCAGTCGATCTTTGTGGACGCATTGATGCTTGGCCGAGTACTTGTGAATTGTGTTCGCTTCAATAACGACAATTATTGTTGACATAGCCGCTAAGCCAAAAATGGCCACATCCGAGAAGATAATTTTTTGGTCAAAATCCGGATCTCCAGCCAACATTTCCATCGCCCAATTAGAGTTGTTTATGGTCATTCAACTTTAATACTTGCGTCAGCATAGGCGCAAAATAAGCCGGGTTGGCTCTCTAGCGATGCCCAATTCAGGTGATCGGCGCTGAATCGACATTTCTGGGACTTCTTCGATACTGGCCGCTACGGCGGCTATGTTTTCTTCATTTCGCACCAATCTCTCTGGTTGATAGCTTAAGATCCAAAAGTGTACTTACGCTCAAACATTTCCACGGTGCGACGAATTGCCTGCACACTGAAGCCATGACGACAACCGATCTCTTATTATTATTATTTCGATAATATTTTTTAATGATTTCCGCACGTTAGGCAAGCGTAAAACGATGCATGATGAAATGGCAAACCTTATTGAATATTTCGACAGCTCGATGTCATTGACAGCTGCTGAAAAATAACAATTTTAAAAACTATCATTGCTATCTGGTCACCCGCTATATTGACGTTCCTGCAGATTGACGACTACGTTACAGCGCTTTATCAGGCAACAACTACAATATGTTTGGATTTTTTCTATCGATTTTGAAAAATTATTTGATTGCATCGGTATCCATTTCATACTAATAAGTAAAAATAAATGGAAAATTGGTTTAAATATGTTTAAAATTACGAAATCGTTTACAAGCAACAAAAATTTCAATCAAAATAAACGAAGTTTTCTCCAACGTTAAAAAGTTAAAAACGGATTTTTTACTGTATATATGCTCATCGTCTTCAGTAAGTATGTTATAAGTATAAGGAACTAGAAGTAGTTACCTCATTATTTTCAAAGATTTTCAAACCACTCAAAAATTGGAAAAGTACCTCGGGTCTCAGGACCTCTTCAGAAAAGCTTTATTGTTCACATATTTCTGTTAACTTAAACAAAACAAAAATTAGAAAACTAATTACATATATATAAATTTTAAAAATAAAAGTTTAGTTTTATTTTTTTAAGAACCATTATCTAAAACAAAGGAAAAGGGTGTGCTTTTGGTAGATTGAACATTGTTTAAATACTAGCATCTATACAAAGATTCTTTCTTGTCGTTAACATTACAAAATCAATTATTCTCTTATAGATTGAGTATTTACTGGTTATACATGGCAAATTCTACAAATCAAACTTGCAAGCAAGACCAACATCATACAATGCAAGGATGCGCCTTAAAGCACTCAGAACTACTCCCATCAAGAATATCCTAACAGAAAGTGGCTTTCTCATCAAATTGAATATTTTATTTCAATCCTTGTCGCCAAAATTGCAGGACTCGTCCATAATATTAGACTTAAAAGAACTCTAAATAGAATGACCAAACACACTTCTTGAAATGGTAAAGCAATACATTTATCCAAGCAATGGTAATCTCACTTGTTAGGCAACTTTTTTGATCTACAAATTTTCCACCGTGGTTACCTAAAGAACCCAAGAATCCATTAGCACTGAACTTGCAGAGCTTTTGAAAAACTCAACAAACTATATTGTTTATAAACAAATATTCAGAGAGACCTAAAAAAACACACACTTATTAGAACTTTGCCTTCACAGATGAATATAAAATCTCACTAAGGCATTTTCTCCTGTTTCCGGGCGGCAGCGGATGAGCTC
The DNA here is from genome assembly GCA_907269105.1 of Volucella inanis. NCBI lineage: Eukaryota > Metazoa > Arthropoda > Insecta > Diptera > Syrphidae > Volucella > Volucella inanis. Next base: position 58,581,307 of record OU026154.1, on the reverse strand, counting down.
TAAGGATGGAATCAACGGCGGCGCCCACAGTTCTAGTTAGGTCGAACTAGTGAACTATCTGAGCTGCCATAACATCTGGTTTGGCTCCTTTTGTTCTAGGGGTTTCAAAAAGAACCTGGCCCTCTAGGTTGGGGGTTGTACGTGGGGTTAACAGCCCAACCACATAAAAAAGTAATTGTTACGAAGCGACCAATAGCCTCCGATACGGACGAATTCACTGTTGACGACTTTGTAAAAAGAACAAAGGACAACGACAAGGACAAGGACAACGACAACAACGACGACAGACCGCGTGCAGCCGAACAATTAACGGAGACCCTAGACTGCTATAAAGCAGGTATCATCGCCATCCAGGAAGAGCGGCCGGACAAAACAAAGATAAAAAACTATTATGTTTACTACGGTGATTGCTATAGGAAACGTAAACAGTGTCTGTTTGCCAAGAAGTCTTGAACTTTCATAACGTGAGCAAACGCCATATAGCAATCCGTATCAAACGTAAATTCGCTAAAATTAGCCTTATATGCGCTCAATCCCCAACAGAGGAACAGGACGATGCTACCAAAGAAAGTTTCTACGAGCTCCTCGACAAAACCTACGAGCAATGTTCAATGAATGACGTTAAAATCGTCCTAGGCGACCTTAATGCCAAAATTGGAAAGGAGCACAGTTTGGTAGCACAATGGGAAGACATAGCCTACACGACACCACGTCTGGAAATGGACTTAAGCTAATCGATTTCGCTGCGGGACGTAAGTGCCAGTGGCTTAGACCAGTGGCTTAGATGCTGTGAAGCCATCAGAAATGCCGTGCTGGGTTACACCCGCCCACCACCACGAAATCCCTCGAAAAAGGTAAAAAGAACGTTTCAGGCTTATAAGACCTGGACGGAAACCTGTCGGTGCTGAGGATATGGAAAAACTATTTCTGCAGACTACTAAACGGTGAAGACGACACAAATTCCGCTGTCAGGCAGGGAGAACCATTCAATATTGACGATGCAAGTCAAGAATTCCAAATGAAGTGAGAATAGCAATATCTAAACTAAACTCGAACAAGGCTGCCAAGCCGGACGGCCTACCCACCGAACAATTTAAGGCAACAGAAGATGACTTTTTAGATAGTATACACCAATTAATTTCCAAGATTTGGTCGGATGAACGTATGCCTGGTAAATGAAACCTTGCATCGTTTGCCCGGTTCAGAAGAAAGAAGATCCTCTAAACTGCGTCAACTATAGAGGTATAAGTCTCCTAAACAATTGACCAAATATTCACACTACAACACTTCCGCCTGTTTCATCGGACATGAGCACACCGTGCCATTTGAGCAACGTAGAACGATCAGTTTAGAATGATACACCACCATTTATTTGCTAGAAGTCTTTAGAGAAATAAAGAAAAGCAACCGCCGACACGCAACATTCTCCACCACGACAATGCGGGTTCTCATAGATAGGCTCAAGCAAGTGCCTTTTTAACGACACAAAACATCGAATTTATACGTCATCTGCCGTATAGCCCTGATTTGGTACCCAATGACAAATTTTTTTTCCCGCACATCAAAAATAAATTGCGAGGTCAACGTTTTTCGATGCCTGCAGGAACAGTCCATGCTTTAAAACGCATGTTCTTTAGTTACCTCATTCGGAGGGGGACAAGTGCTTCGAAAAATGGTTTAAGTGCATGCAAAAATGTATTAATCTTAATGGAGAGTATTTTGAAAAATATTAAAATCATTTCGATGAAAAATATTTTTTTGTTCTTGTTTTTCTCAATACTTACATAAGTAGCAACTTACACATTATATAATTGTTTAAATGTGAAACAACTGATTTAAAAAAAAAATAAATAAAAAATCTAGCACGTGTATTTTGAAAAAATAAAAAAAGTTTAAAGCCAAATAAATAAACCAACCATCCTCAAATGCCTATATCAATGACATTAATATCAATATATTGAAGACAGTGGGTCCACAGTCAAAAGCTTGCGAGGAAAAAGGCAGGAAGCCTTTTTGCAATAGAAAATATCTGTATTAAACAAATGCCGAAATCTGCATACAAAAAAATAACATAATAAATGCTAGCTTTACTCGTATATACATATAGAATAAAAACCGTGAAAAAAGTTTACAAAATAATTATGAATAGCCGTAATGTGAAGTTGATCGTAATAGCTGAGACTCTGAAGATATCAAAAGAGCGTGTTGAACAAGAAAAAAAGCCATATTTAAAAAAGAAAAAACTGCTGTTTCATCAAGATAATGCACCGTGACACAAATCAATGAAAACGATGACAAAATTGCATGAATTAGGCTATGAATTTTTTCCCCATCCACTATATTCTTTAGATCTGGCCCTCAGTGACTTTTTCCAATTTGCAGACCTCAAAAGAATGCTCACTAGAAAAAAATTCAGCACTTATGAAGAAGTAATCGTTGAAACTAACTACGGCTTATTTTGAGGCTAAAGAGAAATCGTTCTATAAAAATGATATAGAAAAATAAGATGGTGGCTATAATCGTTCGATTGCCCTCGAAAGCAACTATGTTGAATAATAAAATCGAATTTTAACAAAAAAAAAAATGTTTTACTACGTCAGCCTACGAACTTTTCAGCTGATCTGTTAGGTTTTCAGCACGCTAAACGGTTAATGTTCGCAAAGAAATTGGTAAAATGGCGGAATTATATTGGAAAGAGCAAGAATATGTGAAACAGAAAATTGCCGTTATTTGCTAGAGGCAATATATCAACAAAATTTCTAATTTATATACTACTATACAAGAAATTGTGAAAACGAATTCAAACCAAATGGTTAAATTTGCACCATCCTATGTAACAACATACCGAAACATATGTAAAAAAAAAAATAAGTAAAAATTTGGTAGAACTGTTTTACTGAAGTTAAGTGAAAAGCCTTTGTTTCTGATATGTATACGAGTACATATGTACATATTGGGTATGTAATTTAATTTGTGCGGTTTTTTTTCCAAAATTTGAACGTTTATTTAAGAAAAACATGTACAATAGTATTATTCAAAGTATTGCCCATCTGAAGCTATAACTTTTCCCTATCTTTCTGGCAATTTTCGGATCCCATCCCAAAAGTACTGCGCCGGCTTGGCAGCCAAGAATGAATCCAGCCAATTTTTGATATACTGCTCTGATGTAAACCGTATTTAGTGAGGGAGTTCTGCATCGACCGGAACAAATGGTAGTCAGAAGGGGCAAGGTCTGCGGGTGGGGTAAGACTTCCCATCCACTGTTTTCCAAATAGTACTTAACCGGAATAGCAACGTTGGGCCGAGCGTTGTCTTGATGGAAAATTATTGCCTCGTGTCTGGTCGCATATTCCGAGCGTTTTTCGGCTACTGCTCTCTTCAAACGAATTAATTGTGTTCGGTAGCGTTGTCTATTAATGGTTTCACCCGACGTCTCTCGTCATGTGGAATTCAATTTCCTTGCTTTTGAATATATCCAACTGCTTTTAAACGTTTTGAAATGGCTGCTTGAGTGACACCCAAAGATTCTGTGAGCTCATCTTGTGTTTGTCAACAATCTTCAGAGTAATGCTTCCAGTTCTTCATCTTCAAACTTTTTTGGTTGCCCAGGACGTTCATCGTCTTCCAAGCCAAAATCACCACTTTTAAATCGTGCAAATCACTTTTGGCACGTTTGCTCAGCTAGCGCATGTTCTCCATAAACCACCATCAAAATACGATGACTTTCTGGAGCAGTTTTCAGTAATGAAGAACTTCCCAAAAAAACACTTTTTCAGGCACAAAGTTCGACATATTTGAGCGAAAAAAAAAAAATTATTGTTGTTTACGTTTCAAATGAATGACATATACTGAAATGACGTACTTTCGACGTAGCTTTCCAACGCATGTTCCAATGGAATAATAACAACGAAATAATACAAGTTATGCCATCTCTTAGCAAACCGCACGAATTAAGTTATAGACCCAATATGTACATACTACATATTCTAAATAACTATAAAAAAAATCATGCTGACAAGTTGTTTGCTTAGACCTTTCTAACATTCAAAAATACAAAGTTTCGAAAATCTCGTTTCGCCGATCAGTTTTCTAAGTAGCAATATATCATAGTATCAACTTTTTATATTCACTAAAATTAAATTAAAGCCTTAAATATAGTCTATTCCAGCAAAACGTCTGCACTTTTTGAACTAAAAAAAAAAATAAAAAAAACAATAAAAAACAATAAAAAAAGGGGAATCTTATATATGAATGAAACAAAACTTACGTTACATAATGAGTCATACAGTCAGAAAACAACATAAGCATATAAATTTGCGGCAAAGGGGAACTAGTGTCAGATTTCAATAAATCTATGTATTCTTTTATTCCGCAAAGTTGTCCAACTGATGCAATAAGATGCCAAAGATCGTATAAAATACAATCATTGTAGCAAATTCCTAAAAGAATAAAGCAAAAATGATTATTCAGCAATATAAGAAGTAAATCGTCACCTGATAGTATATCTAATTTCAGTTGTGGTAATGTAGTTAATGCAGTAAAAAACATTGAACAAACATTTGCAACTTCCAAAAATTCTGGTGAATCTAACTTCCTCCATTGCTTGCCGTTTTTAATAAAGCTTCCTTTAGTTGAAGTTCGTTCGAGAGCCCGACGTAACAAATTGCTTCCAGAACTTTGAGAGGATTGTTGAAACTCGGCTCGTTCGAAATTTTTGTTTACTTCTTTAAGGACATCTCCAAGTAATAACTTAATACATTTATGACCCCATAACATATGGTATTGTTTTTTAAGTAGTGGTACATTTTGATTTTGTGTTGGATCTTGTGAAGGAGTATACCAGCCAAGCAAATCATGCCATTGAGAAAAAACACCTTTTGTACCAACGCTTTCAGGAATTTTTTCTAAAATATAATTTGTAACTTCCTAAAACATACAGACAAAAAAATTTATTATTTTAAATTTCACTTTAATATATGATGAATAAATGTTTACCGTCATCAAAGGATATGCTAAGTGTTTAGCTTCATCAAGATTTTCTAAGTAAAATAGATTTATTAGATTTCCCAAAAATGCCAGTGATTTAGTTCCCTAATTTCAGTAATTATTTAATCTTTTTATTTTAGATAAAATTTAGATTTATTTACCGAAACACTTTTAACAAAGTCCTTATGCCAACCTTGATTTTTGGAAATTGTAAGTGCTCTTTTAAGTAAGTTCATCGATTGTAACTGTACAACACACTGCGGAACATTTGATTCCAGATGTAGAATTAATGCAGGTATTGATAATATATCTGTCAAAAATCTTGAAATAAGAGATTCACTAAAATCGCCGTCTATTAATGGACGTGTGGATAAAGTTATAATGGCCTTTAATGAAATGGGCTTTAATGATAGCTCTTCTCTCGCACATCCCTTTATCATAAGACACTAACAATTTTAAAAATAACGTTATTTTATCTAATTTTTTAGATATGAAATTTACCCTCATCGTTTGAAAAAATCCATTTTGAACTAAAAAGCCTTGAATATTGTAACATATTTTTTGTAACACCGGCTGCACTTTGTCCATATTTTTGCTATGTGAAAGGGACCAGGATTTCGGTGACGTAAACACAATTAATGTATGTAAATACAAAGTTATTGATATGCTATCAGCATGGTTTTCTAGACAATAGAAACAAAGTAAAAAGAAGACATGAATTAAATTCAATGCTAGTAAGTTACGAGTATAATGTTATTGCGCTGTATTCAATTATTTTCATTCGTAAATAAATATTGGGTCTATAACTTTTGTTATATAACATTGTTATTATTCCAATAGAACATGCGTTGGATAGCTACTGTCATTGTACGTCATTTCAGTATATGTCATTCATTTGAAGCGTAGACAATTTTTTTTTTTTTTTTCACTTAAATATGTCGAACTTTGTGCCTGAAAAATGTTTTTGTGGGAAGTTCTTCATTACTGTAAACTGCTCCCGAAAGTCATCGTATTTTGATGGAAGTTTATGGAGAACATGTACAAGCTGAGCGAACGTGCCAAAAATGATTTGCACGATTTAAAAGTGGTGATTTTGGCTTGGAAGACGATGAACGTCCTGGGCAACCAAAAAAGTTTGAAGATGAAGAACTGGAAGCATTACTCTATGAAGATTGTTGCCAAACACAAGAAGAGCTCACAGAATCTTTGGGTGTCACTCAAGCAGCCATTTCAAAACGTTTAAAAGCAGCTGGATATACTCAAAAGCAAGGAAATTGTGTTCCACATGAACTTAAGCCGAGAGACGTCGAAAGGCGGTTTTGTTACTGGTGATGAAAAATGGATTCATTACGACAACCCCAAGCACAAGAAATCACATGTGAAACCCGTCCAGCTGGCCAAATCAACGGCAAAGCCGAATATCCATGGCGCGAAGGTAATGCTCTGTATTTGGTGGGATCAGATGGGTGTGCTGTATTATGAGCTGCTAAAACCGGGTGAAACCATCAATGGACAACGCTATCGAACACAATTAATCCGTTTGAAGAGAGCAGTAGCCGAAAAACGCCCGGAATATGCGACCAGACACGAGGCAATAATTTTCCATCATGACAACGCTGGGCCCCACGTTGCTATTCCGGTTAAGTACTATTTGGAAAACAGTGAATGGGAAGTCTTACCCCACCCGCTTTATAGCCCAGACATTGCCCCTTCTGACTACCATTTGTTCCGGTCGATGCAGAACGCCCTCACTGAAATACGTTTCACATCAGAGCGGAATATCAAAAATTGGCTTGATTCATTCTTGGCTGCCAAGCCGGCGCAGTTTTTTTGGGATGGGGTCCACAAATTGTCAGAAAGATAAGAAAAAGTCATAGCTTTAGATGGGCAATACTTTGAATAATACTATTGTACATGTTTTTCTTAAATAAACGTTCACATTTTGAAAAAAAAAAAAAAAACGCACGAATTAAATTACACACCTAATATATTTCTGTTTAGTTAAATGATTTAATTGTCATTATTATTATTATTTTTGAAGGAAATGTAGTTTGCAGTACAAATAGTTTCTTAATTTCGCTCAGAAGTGGTCCTGAAGTCGTCGACGATGACACATCCGATCTGACAGACCAACGACATAAACAACTGAGTAGCACGTCAATAAAATCAAACATTTACTGGTCGTAAGCCCTAAAGATTTACCCTCAGAGAGTTAGTAGAGGTGGGTAAGATCTCTATTCGATACGTTCATGTAAGGGCATAACACCTACAACAATTTCATTCGGTAAATCAACTCTGAATTTTTACTTTACAACTGTGCTTAGTATCGTCGGTGTTTGTCTTTTTTATAATGACTTGGGAACATAGAGCCAATTTTTGCAGGCTCAAATGTTATCACTTTTCTGTGTACCTCCACATCTGTAAGTACAGAGCAGCTGTTTTGGCTCTTAGTAAAACACAGGTAGATCCCCATTTACAGCTCTCAGACCACTCATATCAGAATCTACTTACCTACGAACTAGTGCCATTATTCTTTCCTTACTGCGATCTAGGCGAGTTAGGCAAGCAACTCCACCACAATGTGATCAATGTTCCAATCCGGAGATCAACTTCATGTGGTTAAAATTCCACCTCCGAAAACAAACCACACTTATGTTTTATTTAGAGGTCCAAAACTGAACAGCAATTCGACGTTTAACGAGTTTGATGCGCTGTCTGACTCTGTATAAAGAATTGTATCCCCGTATTCTAATACTGAAACCGTTATTACGAACGATTTCAACATACACAATGTTGGGTGGGTTCGACATTCTGGACAGACAACACACTAAGGACGGTGTTGAGATCTACGCTTGACCCAGCTTATAAATGAGCCCACGTATATACCAGATGTTGAGAGTCATACAGCCAACAACCTGGACTTGTTTTTAACTTCACACCCTAATAAGTAAACTCTGGACTTGAATTCCGGAATTCAGAAATGCTTGTTATGTTTCCTCGAGACCGATATTGATGCTGCTGCTAATATTATCAAATACACTATTCTCTTTAGAAACGAAAAGGCTTGGTAAGACTCGAGCTGTTAAGAGGCTGTTAGGGTTAGAGAAATGGATTTTGGATCGTCGAAGCCGGAAAAATTTTAATTCCCGGTATGTGTGTCAATGACAATTTACGTTGGAATTACCACATATTTCGCCAAAAATGCTGCAATTAATAATAATAATTAATTAATAATAATAATTAATTAATAATAATAATTAATTAATAATAATAATTAATTAATAATAATAATTAATTAATAATAATAATTCATGCTAATATCACTCAGTCAACGGACACCCATGAACACTCACAAAATGTCTCGTGTCTCACTTTGCTCTATCGCTTTTTCTACCACCAGTACTACATAAAAATCGCGAGTAGCATTCCACCCCTTCAAACCTTCAACCGTAACACTTGTCTCGAAAAAAGGAGGGTAAAGGGTTGACATTAAAACTAATAAACAAATTTTAAATAAAATCTTTTTAATACTCATGCGAAGCTCACTTTTTATTTGCGCCATATCTCACCCTGTTGGGTTTTCCACAAAGTCTGCGGTTTGTTCTATTAGGAAGTTAATTCTATATGCGGTCTTGCATGTTTTGCTCCACCGTTTTTTTCTTATAGATAAAGATGAGTCCTTAACATTAACAGCGCTTAATCCATGCACGACGTACGTCTGACGAAGACCACTAAAAGTTTTTTGTCAAAGCAGATTCACAGACAACGATTAGAGAACTTCAGTACACAGATTTCGGTGTAACAAAATCAATTAAGTTATATAGTACATGAGGTCTCGAAAAAAATGCAATAATCCTATGGGCAACCTAACAACCATCCCGAACTCGTGTTGTAAAGCGCTTAATATCAGCTCAAAAGACATTTTGCCCCACATAAACTTTTTATTTTAAGAATTACAACAAAAAAGTTTCTTTATGTCGCCAACACTAGTAGAAAGATGACTTAAAAATTACACCAATAAGTTTTGCTTTTTCCTTGTATTTTGTCTAGGTTATGTTTAGTGTGAATATGCGTTATATGACTTCCACAGCAGCTATGCTGATCCACCTTCCTAGAATAAGTATTAAGTAAGTCAGTCACATTGTCACATTGTATCACCAAATATTGTATACGGTTTTCTAATAACGACTTGACAACTTTTTTTTTAAATAAAAGGCAAACCATTTGAGATATTTCAAAAACTTTATTATTGGCTTGAAGTACAATCCAAACATTTATGAATGGAACTCGACTTCGTTCATATGACCACCGGGGGCACTTTTGCAGCGGTCGATTCGTTGGACCCAATTTTCAACGACTCGGCCACACATTTCGGCCGAAACGGCCGCTATTTCGCGTTCAATGTTGGCTCTGAGCCCTTCCAACGTCGTCGGGGCGTTGGCATAAACCAATCACTTAACCTAGCCCCACAGAAAATAAATCGACTGGCCCATGTCTTGAGATAACACGCTCACCATACTTACTCTTCAATAAATCGATTGTAGCAAGTGCTGTGTGGCTTGTGGTACCATCCTGTTGAAACCACATGTCGTCCAAATCCATATCTTTCAATTCGCGCCAAAAATAATCGGTGATCATGGCGCGATAACGTTGATCATTCACAATAACGTGACGATCGTTATCGTCGACGAAAAAATATGGCCCAATAACGCCGCCAACATGCAAACCGCACCAAACAGTTATTTTTTGTGGATGAAGTGGTGATTCATGAAGCACATGTGGGTTTTCACTCGACCAATAACGCATATTTTGCTTATTGACGAACCCATTGAGCCAAAAATGGGCTTCGTCACTGAAGATGATTTTGCGATGCAATTCATCATCTTGGCGCATCTTCTCCAGAACACAATCGGAGAACGTAGCTCGTTAGTGTATGAAAATGTTGAGTTTACTGAATAAATTGAAAGTGACAGTTTGACGATTAGTGAAATAGTGCGTTCACAAATTAAATTCAAAGTTGTCAAGTCCCTATTGAAAAACCCTATATTTCTATCTACACAACATTCTCATTGTACGCAAATATTGCATATGTCCCATTTTTGGTCCTGTAATTCAAACGTGATATGCAGGCTCACTTTACGCAGAAGTCGAGAATTCATCCGGTGCAGCAGAACAAACTTCTCAGAAAGAAAATTGGGTTATAAGGATCATAACGACCACTATGGACAGGGTACCTATAGAACAAAATAGGGCCAATGCATATTACCAAATCCAAATTAAGATGATGGATCAAAACTGGGATGAGTTTGCCGCCATTTATGGATATTTAGAAGATGAACTAACTTAAGGAGACGTTGAAGAATATTTCAATCTGAAGGAACAGATGGCTGTACCTTTTGTGGAAATTCAGGAACAATAAATATTTAATTCGTCTACATAACAACTGCAACCCCATCAGACAACTGAATGAATGAAGTGACAGCAGTTTTTAGATGTTTACATGGAAATGATACACTGACAAAACATCTTAGATGGTCAAAAGATGTGATTTCTGAAATTAAGCCTAACAGGAGAAAATAAAAAAAATGCTTCGTCACCTTTCCGTATCAGATCCTAAACGTTATGATAACATGCAGCTGTTAGTGTCATCTCAAAGTTATTCTCCACCCAGAACGTACAATACGGAAACGCTAAATCGGTCCGCAGGTTGCATGACACTATTCAAGAATGTTTGTTTGGATTACACGGATTGAATGTGGATACAAGCTATTGGTATCCAATGTTTCTACACTTTTTCCTCAAAAATCTGGATAAAGAGACAAAACACAAACTGTGTATCAATTGCTTGGGGTCCGGACATTTTGCCAGCAATTGCAAATCACGTAAGTGTTAAAAAGTTCCAATGTTAAATGCGACTCGAGTACAGCCGGCAAGACCCTTCGTGTAAACAGGAGTAAAAATTTCGTTGGGCTTTGTGGATCCTATATGTTAGAAACCTCTCACAATTAGAAACAAGTATAAAACTGAAATTAAAAAGAACAAATGTAAATTCATCAAACGTAAAGTCGAAACTCAAGAAACCAAAAAGATATGTGGCGAAACTTGAAACAATATATATTAAAGAAAGACTAGTGCTGTGATATTAACGCTATAAAATTTGGGGACCTTGTTTATAAGGAACCTAAAGATGTAGAAGATAGATTTAAAGATTTTGTTTTGTTAATAGTATCGTTCAAATTAATAACTCTATTCAATAGGTCCCTTTTGGTTATTGCGTTAGTAAATCCAATGCCATTTTTAAATTTAAGAGAAAAACGATGCAAGATATAAAGACAGCTTTAAAAAAATAAAAAATAAAATCAAATTCAAGCATACATATATCTTCAAAAACATACTGCGATAATTGTGATTGCATCGGGCCAGTGTTAATGGCAACTTTCAATAACTCAATAGAAACGGCTTGTTTTCACAACCATAAAAGCAAGCTATAGTGACTCCAATTAAAAAAGTAAAAAATACGAAAAATAAAAAAAAAAAATAAAAATGTGAAAAATGTCAATTCCTTATCATTGTGTGAAAATGAGTTTGAAAAATTAGTTCTTCATCGTCAAATAATTAGTTCTTTGAAAATAACAATTTTATAATTTTTTTTATACGACAGTGCCCTCAAATTAGTAAATATCTAATGGAAAGAGCAGATCGCCCAAACGATTTCTTGACCTTAAACGAGCATTTGAAACGATACTTAAAGAAGTGTTCCTTAAAAAGTTAACCCTTTACAGTCCAAACTATGATCTCGTTAACTTTTTGTAAACTTTTGCAGAACCTCGTTTCTTATTTTTTAGTAAGATATATTATTAACAAGTTTGCCAAAAAAAAAAAAAAAAAAAAAAAAAAAGATAGTGAAAAGATTGTAAAATACATAAAATTTTGTAAAAATTTGCCATTTTTCAGTAATTGTAACAAGACTACAAGATCACAAAAAAATGCATTGTTATTTTTTTGGATACAACTTTTGATCTGCACATAAAAAAAAAAAATTGAGAAAAATACTCTTATGTAACAGCTATAGAAACAAAAGAGTTACTATTTGGTGTCTTAGAAAACATTGTTGTTCATCATAGGTATAAATGATATAAAAAGTATTTTACTACACTCTTTATAGTATAGGGATAATAATGCTACAACAGATCTTTTAGATCAAAGTGCCGTACTTCGCAATTGGCGAGTCAAAAAATTCAACATATATGTAAGTAAGAAGCTTGCTCTATTCGCGGATGCTGATCTACCGACGGGTACGAATTTAGGCAAGTGCCACTGCAAAATGCAAGAGAACTTAAAAGCAGTGAATACGTTAAAACAAAACAGACTTAAACTAAATTAAAAAAAAAAAAAAAAAAAAAAAAAAAAAAAAAAAAAAACTCAAAGAATGATAAGCAACGAGAGAGCAAGATAGGACATAAGACTGCATATTGAAGATGAAAATATTGAAAAAGTTGATGAATTAAAGTATCTAGACATAGTAATGGAAAAGTGGGCATTATAAAACATATGAATTCGAAACAACGTTTCAACATTAAGTACAATAAACATCTATAAAATAATTGTTAAACCACGTTTTGAGTATTTTTAAGCTATTTCATTTCTATGTAGTGTTAACGTAATTAAAAGCCTTCAAATTTTTTTTTAAATAAGACTATGCGTTTTATCTTAAAGTATAGAAATGTTGCTATTAAAATTTTGGCTAATTCGTTAAAGTGGTAGTTGGTACAAGAAGAATTGTAATGAATATCTTAGAATTTTTATATAAAACTATACTCCGTCCAACATAAATTGGCAGTTCAAGGAAGATGTCTCTCATTCGCACTCTTTCAAAAAAAAGCTCTAACAGGGTTTCTGTAGTTAGAATTTCACATTAGAAAAAATCTGAAAGAATAGTATGTAGGGTTACCGCCCTTTTTTTAGATTAAAATTTTCATTTACATAATTTGTTTTATTTATAAAAAATAAAACAAATTTTACTTTTTCCACACCACCAAGAGGTAAGATAAAAGGCGCGTTTTTAAAGGGTATCCCCAGTAGGCCTACACCTAATATAACAATCCAAATTCCCTACCACAACTTCTAAAGGCATGAACACCACCTTCGTGAGGATGCGCTTGGGACACACAACCTTCACCCACCAACATCTCCTCAAAAGGAAATCTCCGCCTTGCTGTCACTCCCAAATCAACATCAGTCACATCCTAGAAATAGGTGAACATCGTAACTACCTAACAACAAACCAACAAATACCTTACGAGTTTTTAAGTAAACCCAAGCACGAAAATATTGTCAAAATGAATAACTTTGCAAATAAATTGAATCAACACATTTAAGTATATTTACAAAATCATTTTATTTTAGTTTATAACTAAATACTATAGAGCCGAAGGCCTCTGCAGCTAGTGCTCGTTTCTATGTATTAACTTATGTATTTTAATCATATGTTAATAAATTATAATAATAATAATAGAAAAATACACGTAACATAAAAAAAAAAAAACTGACCGCGTGTTACGAAAACCTTACGCAAACAAACGCTTAATATATATTCCACACATTAAAGGAAATGCGAAAGATCAAAAACAAGTTCTCCACGATACACTCTTTATACACTTATATATACACTTTTTCAAAGCTCTAACACCAAAAACTCCTCAACAGAAACCCAAAGACTGAAACTAAACGAGTTACCAAAGGGACACTGGTAACTCTGAATGCAAATCAATTTAATAGAGGTGGAATATATAATAATATAATAATAATATATGAATCCCCTTTTACTGATTTTCTTCAGGGCGCGGGCGGGTGGTGTAGTAGTTTGAAACTCAGGTGTATTAGGTTTCGATATTTTCCCCAGAGGTGGTTGTCAAACTGAACGGGACGAGCAAGTGCATCCGCAACCAGTGGGTCTCAGTACGTGTTAGTTGTTAGTTCGTTACCACTCCAACATCAGTGTTATGCCTTCATGTCAGAGTTGACGCCGACGGGATTCTCATATAACTACATGCAAATTCTACGAAAAGACTTTTTCAGAGAATTGCCTCGCACGGGATTCGAACCCGCGACCCTCTGCTTGAGGAGTGTATGCATATACCACTACACCACGGCCACCCCCTAAGCTGAAGTACACCCGGCGTTGATCGGGTTTCAATTATAATTGATCATTTTATCACTTCCAAAAGGAAAACAAAATGAACATCTTTAATAACTTCAATAACTAATTTTTTAATTAGATTTTTTTAAAGTGATTTCGGATAAACAATATTTTTTAGTCTCTCCTTCTGGTGCGTACACGAATAAATAAAGTTTTCCATTTGCTTCGTCTGTTTCAGACGAACGAACAATTTGTTAATAACTTGACAACAGCGCCACCTACCGAGTCAAAGCATACACAAGATATGTTGTCATGAGCAAACATACATATATTCTGAGTTTGAGTTAGATCGCACCGTAAATATGAATATTCGAAATAACTCCACCCTAGCGTTACCTATCGGGTCTTTTCATACCATACATACAAAATTTTCTTATGATGGTTTCATACATTCTGGATTACAGTCAAATTACACTGAAAATACGAATTTTATCAATAGCTTGATACGAGCGCCATATGCGGGGTCCAAACTAAATTAGTAACCTTCGTGGAAGTGCGCACAATAACTCACCAAAGTTCCAACTTAATTAAACAAACGATACGCTAACGCATAAAATACGAACAAACAAACATTAATTTTTATATGTTAGATTAGAAATAATTTAAAGCCAAAATATCTATTAAATTATGTGCAATATATAAAGCCATATGCTTTAAGAAACAGTTATGACTTTAGATTGTACATATGTTAAGTACGTGTACACAAAATTCCTTAATTTATTAGGGTTTTGAATTAATTAATGATTAGCTGAATTGACAAAAAGAATTTAAAAAATGAATCAAATACAGTAAACATAAGTATTAAATAAATGTGAAAATTGTAATATATTTCAATAGCTCCTAGGGTGGTAGTAATAAGAATACTACTACTACTACTACTACTACTACTACTATTACTACTACTACTACTATTACTACTACTACTACTACTATTACTACTACTACTATTACTACTACTAATACTACTATTACTACTACTACTCTTTCTACCACTACTAGTACTATTAGCTCTTCTTAACCAGCAATTTGAAATTAACAAGTGCCACATATAGTAAAACCGGTGGAGAAGGGTCCCTGCTGGATCCAACTTAATGGCCCAAACTCTTAGCTGTATGAAATACATGAAGAAATGACCTTAAAGTCATTTC
Organism: Volucella inanis; assembly: GCA_907269105.1. NCBI lineage: Eukaryota > Metazoa > Arthropoda > Insecta > Diptera > Syrphidae > Volucella > Volucella inanis. The sequence continues at coordinate 58,565,974 of OU026154.1, read as the reverse complement.
TGTAAAATGAATACAACACATATAACTATTAAGGTTTGCGGTATTTTAAAGATGCAATGAACATGAACAATCAGCTTCAGAATTACATATATCATACGAGTACTGCAGATATAGAAGTATTAAAGAAAACATTCAGAAACTTCCCGACACACTCCGCGACGAACAACGAGATTATTATATCAACCACACCATCGGCCGCATGGAAGTTATATCAGTTGTAGTCATCTTTTGGACCTTCCAGTATTACCATAAATGCAGAAAGAAAAAGATCAACCTCCCTATACCAAAACCCATAAAGAGAAGAAAAAATACAAACATAGATCTACATCAACAAGCAGTTACAGCTGAGGGATTTAATGTAAGTATCGAAGAATATTTAAGTGATCAATTCGTTAAAAAAACCACTTTTTGGAATTAATCAATATTGTTAAATTATTAATTGTTAATTATTTAGCTAGAGCTTAAACTCCACCGTTTTGAACCTCCTGTTCAATCTGGCGCAGGATGATTAATTTGGATATACACCATATAAATGCTATTTATATTTCATCAATAAATTTATACAGAATAAGTATCAAAAAGGTCAGCAACTCAGTTGATGCCACTACGACAGTCATTCGACACCCTAGTACACCGGCATAACGTCTCCTGTCTCACCTTGTTGTATCGCTACTTTCACCTCCAGTGGTCCACCGAAATTGCCAGCAGCATTCTGCCCCTTTTAACCGTAACACCCGTCTTACTATGAATGCTTACCAGTACCCCCTTAAGTCCACCTTCGATTTTACTCTCAAATCTCATGATTCCTTCCTATGCCATTATAACTTGCAAGCATTTAAAACCAATGCACATCGCTATCTCTCTCTGTTCCCGACCTAACTTTTCTTCGCCCACCCTATGTGCAAATATCTTAAGGGCAGATGAAATCCCTTGTGCGTGAAAAAAAAAAAAAAAAAAAAAAAAAAATCATGGAAACTACAACACCAAATATTGTATTCCTGTCTACACAACATTTCTATTGTATGCAAATATTCCACATGCCACATTTTTGGTTAGCTAATACAATTGTTGATAGACTAAACAAAATGCATAAAAGTAAAAGGAAAATAAAGATTGATATGATTCGATATTGAGCAGTTATACGAGACACACTAGTTTTTATTTCTTCAGTGAGACGCCATTTAGACTCGTATTCCATAATCTAGGTTTATTACCTTATCTTTACAAGGTATGGTAAAAGAACCCTAACTAAACACGTTACATATTCCATTTGGAACAGAATATTTTCTCTATTTTTGCACCTCAATTATAATTTTTTGTTCCCACTTTATTTTTGCACACTTTAAGAATTTAACGTTGTACGCGTAATAATAATTACGCTAAACGGAATATGGGATCCGGTATCACATTGAGTTAGCAACATAAGAACAGATATAAGAGAGTGACAAGTGGTTACTTGCTTAGTTGTAAAAGTAATTTAAAATAAAATAAGCTTTCTTTCAAATTCCACAAAATAAATAAAACATTAGATTTATGGGTGAAACCGAATTTTCGAAATTTGCGTTTATATCAATCAAGAGGTTATATTTCTACTCTTCAAAAATTCCAATAAAAATATGTTACCACTAAAATGTATGATTTTTGAAGTAAATCGTTGAAACCTTACTTAATAATTCGTCTTATTTTTTTTTATTTTTTTTTTTTTTTTTAATAAGTGGTAGTTTTCTATCGTGTAATCATGTTCTGTTTGAAAATAATTAAAACAGCTTACTATTCGTATATGTACATATTTGGAAAATACCTGGTTTCAAAGTTTCCATTATCAAGCAGCAATACTTCAATAGTTTTTTTATTTGTGCAATCCAAGATAAACTGAAAATTCATATTCATTTCGATTGTGAAGGCATAAACAATTTTTCTAACCTGATAGTTTTTTGCAAGCAAAGGCTTGCGTAGTTTTCCTTGTAGCACTTTGATTCAACTGATTTATTAAGATATCTACAAAGGCGTTCAAATCTTTCCTGATCAATTCCATTTGGTTGAAACTGTGTTAAGAACCGACTTACAACCATATAAATTTCTGCAGCAGGGCGAAAAGTGGTCTCGTTCTCAGTCTCATATGATTGAATATTTGTTATTGCGTTATCAAAATCTCGCCTTTTACAAGATTAAAATTAAATTATTTTCACCTTATATGACAAAACTTACATGATCTTCTCTTTATAACGCTTTCGGACAAGAAAACCCCGAATACAAGATTGAATAAGAAGTGCGGCATATTCTTTCCTTTTTCCTAGTGCTCTTTCTTCTCGAGCAACTTTTGTTTGTTCGAGGAAAGACAACTTATGTGACTCAGTTTGTCCAAACATTTTTATATAAAATCTAGATATTTTTATTTTTTTTTTTTAAAGAAATTTTAATTTTAAAGCATGAGGAAATTTTTTTTATAACAATTTATAATATTCAAACCAATCTGCCTTTTTCAAAAAAAAAAAAATAATAATAAAAATAAAAAAAAACAAGGCAATCTTTACGAACCCTTGCGACGTTACAAAACGACCGTCAAAAACATATGCACACTAGGTATTGACATATTAGGTCTGTTCGTGTCTTGTTGCACAAAAAATAGGTCTGTTCGAGTCCAAATCTACGAAAAGCAATCCAGAATCTGTTTTTAATATTGGACCCCGTAATCGGCTCTGTTTTTATTTATGGGGTTTGTGTTATTTGATAAAAACATTTTTTTGCACTCATGAGAGGAAAAACAACATAAACTGTTAATTGACACTTTTCTCACTTTTTGAGAACTAAAATTTTGCAACTTGTTTTTATTAAACGCACCAAATACATTTCAACTCAATTTAAACTGATTCAAATAAAATTAATATCAATATTCAATTTTCCGAAGTAGAATCCAGTCTTTCAACTAAGTTGAACCGTATGTCGCAGAGTTCGTTGATTTACTATCAGTCGTGTTTGAGCTCTGTAGTGAGTGGTTTCAATTAACTGTGTGTTAGAATACAAATGTTTGGAAGGAAATTTATCAATTGATGGAAGGCAACCCAGCGATGTGGAAAGTTAAAAGTGCAGATTAAGAAATAAAATGTAAAAAACCGGTCATGGCAGTTAATTCGATAAATGCAAAAAGATTGAGAGCCGGAGTCATAAATAAACTAAACATAGATGGCAAACTTTCCAGATCTTGGAAAATTAAAACCTGATCGCCCCTATCGTGTGAACATAAACGTGAATACGTGTGAATTGTCAACAATGTCAAAATTCGAGATATGACGTCTCCCATAAAAAAATAACGCGATGAATTCCTATTTTGACATTTCTCATGTTTACAAATCTAATTTCGTATAAGTTGCAAAATATTTTTAATGTTGTACAATAATTTTTTTTTATTATATTTTCTAAGACAACAAAAGAAGAAAAATCAAGACATCTGGAGCAAAAAAAGATAATTTCCTACAAAATATATATGCCACCAACAAACTGCTTTTATGGGGATGTTACAATAGCAGTTGCAATTGTGTGTTTACATTTTCTACTTACTCACAAGAAAATGTAAACAATTTTTTTTTTTTTTTGTAAAAAATTTTAGTTTCAAAATAATTTATTCTATAGGGTTTTCCAATAACGACTTGACAACCTGTTTTTAATAGAAGGCAAACCATTTGAGATATTTCAAAAACTTTATTCATTATTATTCAATATTGACTCTGAGCTCTTCCAACGTCGTCGGCGTGTTGTCATAAACAAATGACTTAACGTAGCTTCACAGAAAATAGTCAAGCGGCGTTAAATCGCACAAGCTAGTCGGCCAATCGACTGGCCCATGTCATGAGATAACACGCTCACCATACTTACTCTTCAATAAATCGATTGTAGCGTGTGCTGTGTGGCTTGTGGCACCATCCTGTTGAAACCACATGTTGTCCAAATCCATATCTTCCAATTCGGGCCAAAAATAATTGGCGATCATGGCGCGATAACGCTGACCATTCACAGTAACGTGACGATCGTAATCGTCGACGAAAAAATATAGCCCAATAGCGCCGCCGGCATGCAAACTACACCAAACAGTTATTTTTTGTGGATGAAGTGGTGATTCATGAAGCACATGTGGGTTTTCACCCGACCAATAACGCATATTTTGCTTATTGACGAACCCATTGAGCCAAAAATGAGCTTCGTCGCTGAAGATGGTTTTGCGATGAAATTCATCACCTTGGCGCATCTTCTCCAGAACCCAATCGGAGAACGTAGCTCGTTAGTGAACTTTACCATGATGAAAATGTTGAGTTTACTGAATAAACTGACAGTGACAGAGTGCGTTTACAAATTAAATTCAAAGTTGTCAAGTCCCTACTGGAAAACCCTATACAAGCCAACTCGTCTCAAACACAGAAAACAGCTGTTTTCTATCTCCACTAAAAATGGAACAGTCATCGTAAGAGAATCTTAAAATGGGAGACCCATAACAGTAGAAGACGAAGAAATGCTAAATGCTGTAGCCGCACGAAGTCAAGAGGTACCCAACGTTCAACAACTATGAAGATTGCTTAGCATTGTAAAGAACCAGTTTTTAATTAAAAATTCTATTCTTTACTCTTTCTTTCTTTTAAGCTTTATTATCTCCTCCTCACAATTTCTCTTACTAGTTTCTTACACTTTTATTCCTTATGTTACTTTCTTTCTTCCCTGGACTTTCTATTTTTTTTTTTTTTTTTTAATTTATTTTAGTTGTTGCTCGTGCACTTTGCTTAATCAGTTCAGTTCAGTTCAGTGATTTATTTCGGAAGCTTACACATTAAGATACAATACCTTTTCAAAAATTGTGGAAGGTAAAATTTATTTAATTACATGCACAAGAAAGCTATTCATATTTAAATAGGCAACTAGGATAATTCAAAATGAAATTTTACATTTAATTTAGGTTAGATGAATGTGTTTTTAGTTCCTTTTTAAATCTTTTACTATCTTTGATTTCGCTGATGTGGCGCGGAAGGGCATTCCAAAGCCCTTTACAGAGAATTGGCGTTCAGATAAACGATATGAAAAACGCGGTATTAAAATTAGTCTAGTCCTTGTAGATGTACAAAACGTTATTCTATTAGCTAGGTTAAGGGGTTGACGTGTGTTAATGATATTGTGCAACATTGTAATTGAACGGAACTTCAGCAGGCTATCAAATGAGAGACCTGAGATTCGTATGGCGAAGTGAGAAATGTGCATCTGCCACGATCGATTCGGTTTTAACATATGCACTTTTTTCGAGGGTAGATCCCAGATCAGTTGATGAGTAGTTTTGCCGCGAAATCTAAAACCGCTCTTTTAAGGCTGAATATCAAAAATTTATTTCGCAGGTACCTCATCATTTATTGGATCCCTCCATGAAGGGTTGCAGTATGAGCTTCTCAAATGATCAGCCTCGTAAAATGATGACCTGGGTCCAATATGATCGGATGTCGTTGTCCAAAGGTAAGGTCTGCATGTTTTAATACCTTCCTTGTCCTGCTAGGGTGTTAAAGATTTCATATCTCTTGTCTTGTTCACTCCTTGAGTAAACATTTCGCGTTGGGCACATCGAGCGAGAAATTTAGTCACGGCCTCCAGTTCTTGGGGTTCCAAACTTCCAAGGGTTTTCTCTGACTTCACTTTTCGGATATTGGTCGCAAAACGGATGCAGTACGCTATTATTCTGCAAAACCGTTTATTAATCAAAAGAGAATGAATCAGCTTAGTTAAAATATTTTCGGAGATTTGTGTATGACAAATTTTGACTTCCTTCTTCTCCTCATCGGTGATGAGGTTAATTGTTTGTACTAGCAATTTAAAAATCAATCCCACGAATTGAGTAAAATGTCTGGTCCATTCTACCAGTGTGTTGATTTTGCCAGGGTCGATGGTGATGTTCCACGGGAAACTTAATAGGCGGAGTTATGTTGGGTAGGAATGTGCTCCCATATAGTTACATCTGTCAGACGTTGGATCTCTCCGAATCTATTTTGCACAAAAGTCTCCCACTTCGAAGGATCACCGCGAATCCACCACAGAATAATAGTGGAATCTGTTTAAGCGAAAGTGAAAATACTTCACTCAAGAGTCTGTTTTATGTAATTTAAAAGTTTGGCCAGTGTTACAGCTCTGCATAATTCCAGGCGGGGAAGAGTAGTTGGGTTTATTGGTGTGATTTTCGATTTTGACAGGAGAATACACATGGTAACTTTGCCGTCTTCGTCTTCTACCCTTAGTTAAACTACTGCACTATATGTCCTTTTAGAGGCATCGCAAAACCAGTGCCGTACCAAATGTCACGGTTTTAAATTGATAAGTTTTTAAAACGTCGGTTGATTGTCTACACCACAAGATCAACTGGTATCTTATCTTTCCCCTTAATCTAAATATGGCGGTAAATTTTTTCTTAATGCCCAGTGAATGTCAATGAATAAAGTCTTCATCTGAGCAAAATGCTAGTAATGTTTTGCTGTAGCGAGAGGCCCACCATTAGCTGATAATTTAATGAGACGTTTTAAATGATGTATAGAATACAACGCAGAGTTTCGTTGTCGAGCTTCCTTCTTTGATGATGACTAGATGGGGAAGAAAATAATGATGTGGTCTATCAGCCACATTTTCTTCTTCCATTTGACCTTGTTTCAGGTGATCTTTAATGCATTCGGTGTATTTATCGCGGAAATTCTGATCAGCAGTTATTTTCTTTCCAGGCTCAGAGATCTTCTAAGCTCCCCTTCTTTGGATTTGCCTAAATTAGTCCGTATATTCCCTTTGAACGGAAGCACCACTTCAAAGTGAGCATCGGATAACCGTTGGGTTGTGTTGATGAAATGTTTCTCGAATTCGAAGTATTCAGGTTTTTCGTAAGGCTGAAAAGCAACCTCTTCTACCTCCCAGAATCTGCGAAGCTGTGTCTCAGTGCTACAGGTATTATGAAAAACTTTAACGTACTTTGGTTCCAGTGGAGCTCTGCCGAATAGTATACAACCTAATTTTGCCTTTTGTACTATTGGCAAGTGAACATTGTGTGGTCTTACTATATCTGGTAGCAAAACATCGACTAAAATATCACCACTTAAAAATAAATCTACCTTACCAGACAATTTGGGATCCGTTAATACCAACCCCCTTAGGTGTTCTCAACCTGATGTAGTCATAGTCCAAGTCAGAAGTCAGAAGCCCAGACAGCGATTTGAAAACCAGAGTTTGTATGAAGTATGAATGGTGAGAACCGATGCAGATATCTACTGCCTTGGTACACGTACCGCTGTTGACCAAAACCAACCCCGAAACTTCGACAGGGGTTGATTTTGGCAGAAGACGTAAAAGCTGAGCTGCTTTGTAGTGATGAATCTGCCCTCCGAACTTGAGTCCAACAATGCCCGTAAGGAAAATGTTTCTCCGGATGAGCAGTAGCTAGTAAATTTTGAGTGTCTGAGTGAGTTGAATAAAATGTGTTGACATTGGAATGTGTTGTTTCTTTTCAGATGGCTGGAATGTTAATTTCTCAGCATTCATCGAAAAGGTGGGTTGTGCTTGAGTAAAGCCTCGCGTGCTGAGGGAGTTTCCCCGTTTTGAACCTGATTCAGAAGAAATATGCAGAGGGGAATGTTGGTTTTGTTGGCGGTGACACTACCGTCGTTACGTGCTTACGACGGTCGGGTATGCTAAATTTCAAAAAGCGATTGTGTTTATGAATTGCCTGTTGCCCCTTGTTGCAAATCTGACAAAAATACTTAGGGTTACTAGCAATAGTATGAAAAGTAGATTCCAAAAACCGGTTAATTTGATAAATGTCGGCAATTCCTCGTTATCAGTTTTAGACCCTAACCTTTCTTCCCATAGATGCTGTGTTTTCGTCGGTAACTTTTGCACAATCACGAAAATTAAAAGAACGTCCCAATGCTCAACAGGTACCTTTAAGTTTTCACCGACCTCTGTCGATGTATCTAAAATGTTCTTAATGTATTCTGCTGAAACACTTCAGCTGGCTGTTCACAAGGAAACGTTTGTTGTCGTAGCTGCCACTAAAAAAATGTGAGAATTGATTTTGAACAATCTCATGACAACCCTGTTTGACGCGTTCGAAGAATTTTTGTTGTTTTCCCTGCACCCGTTTTCAATATTCTCAGAATCCACTTCCAAGAGCTTCTCGTAAGCATCAGTTGCCGACTGAATCGATCTTTTTAAGAGAACCAAGCGTCTATCTGGGTAATTAGAACCTATATAACTAGATTTAGTATTAACAATAGAAATAAGTGGATCGTCAGAAATTCGGACCACCACGACTACGAAATCATTACAGATAAAAATTAATAATGTTTTAAGAAACGGTAATAACCAAATCGTAATCATTAAAATGTCCATAGATAAGATTAACAAACAAATATTACAAATAAAATTATTAAAGCATTTCAGGAAAATGAACATTATTAAAGTGAAATAAATATAAGAATTAAATATAAACTAGACATAATTAAAGAAGAAATAGCTTATGTAGTTTACGCCATTCATAAGGCAAAAGCTAATATTTAAATAAACATAACATATGCGGGGTTATTACAAAAACGTTTAACTTAAAAAATACAATATTTTCAAAAAGATGTAAATTAAATGAGTATATACAAAAACAAAATAGTTTACAGATTTCAAACTGAGTTCAACAATGTTTTGACTGTAAACTATCCATATTAAAAAAAAAAAAAACATTTTTTTAATTTTACTGAAGAATAAATTGGGTTGTACTGTTGTCTTAATTCAAGTGGTGATTTATTAAAGATCTTAAGTATCGCCGTAGTATAATATTTTGCAAAATGTGTTTTTCTAGCTACCGAAATGCTTGCGATTGCTAATATATATCATAATTTTTAGCCCGTAAGTACTTGAACTTCTGAGAGTAATGCTCTAACCGCTTTGCATGAAAAACACCTTTAAAACCTTAAAGATATAAAGACGATTTATTGGTAATACTCGGAGACTATGAAAGAGAGGCCAACTACTTGTCCATCTGTTAATTTTGCAGATAATTCTTATTAGGCGTTTTTGGGAAATGTTTAGTACTTAGGTTGTGCAATTGTAAGTTCCACGCCAATTTGCAATACCATATTGTAATTTGGAATGGTATTAAAGATTCAAAAAAAAAATTAATTTATCAGTTTAATTTTGTACGCCAAGGTTACTGTTGCTAAGAAACTCTATTTAAAATGTTTGCATTTATAAACCACGAATACGCAGACATTATTTACATATATGGGCTGTGCAATGGAAGTTCGACCAAAGCGCGATAACGATAGCGTGAAGTTTTATCCTAACCGATAACTTCGTAGTGAAGGAGTGTTTGGAAAAACGTATTGAGAAACGCGATCAGTTTTAAATACACGACCTAACGCAGGAGCTCCACAAGTAACAAGAATTTCGGCTGATGAAAGAATACATAAATAATTTCAACACAAATTCGTTATCAATATGTTGGCAGGTGTAATTGGAAATAAGTTAATCGGCCCCTTCAAACTACCTCCTAGGCTGAATTCTACAAAGTATTTGAAGCTTTTGTGAAATTATTTACATCATAGTGCTCCAGCCCACTATGGTCTTGATGTTAATAACTGGCTAGATAAAGAAGTACAGTAATCGTTGGACAGGAAGTAATTGACCAGTTTCTTATCTACAAGATCCCTTGACCTTCCAGTGTTGAATTATTTGTATGTGGAAGAACTTTAAGTGAATTGGAAGAACGTATTCTTGAAGCGTCATTAAAAGTGTGGCAGCAGTTAGCATCAATAAACATTGGCACTAAAATCAAAAAAAGGGCTCTATAGTAGCATACATACAACACCAAGGAGGACACTTTGAGCTTTTTTCAAATTTAAACTGTTGCAAGGTTTTTCCAAGTATTAAACAATCTATGGGTTTTAATGCAAACTTGTTAATGCTTTTTTTATTATTATCACGTTTATAAGAAAAAAATAGTAAAATATTATGTTTACCATATGAGGCATTTTCTGTAAAAAAAGTGACCTCATAGTCAGAAATTAGCAGGTTCAAGAAAAATTTAACAGGCTTAGAAATTGGATATCTAGGGACTCAAACAAGATATCAAATTTATTTAAACGCAGTTAACATACATACTGTACCGGGAAAAGCTTAGGGTGATTCAATTGAACCTTCATCAGAGCAAAGCAGCTGTGATGAGTATATGTTTTGATGAGGATTCGTTTGGCATAGCCCTGATACAGGAGACTTGGATTTTTAGACGAAAGATTAGAGGACTCCCGAATAACATAGCTGAATTGCATTATGTGCAAACCAGCGAAAGAATTAGGTCCTGTCTCACAGTAAGGCACGGAGTTCAAGCTTATAAATTGCCAAATCTGTGTGCCCCAGACCTAGCAGCAGTACGAGTTGGATCAGGTACGGGAAGTTTTGGCATAGCATCTGCATACCTGCCGTAAGATTCGTCAGAACCTCCTCCGGCACGAGAGTTAGAGTCTTTGGTGAATGCATGAAGGAACAGGAACGAGGATCTAATAATTGGTTGTGATGTCAATGAATATAATACAGTGTGGGGCAGCACTAACGATAATTACAGAGGAGAAGCGCTATTTGAATTTGTATCATGCAAGGATCTAGCTATCTTAAAGAGGGGAACAGAGCCAACCTACCTAGATGTGAATAAATGAAAGGGTGTTAAATGAGAGGGTAATTGATCAGGCTAAATTTCAGTTCAAAGAGCCATTTCGTTTGATGTTCGTTATGGATGTAAAAGCAAGAAAGATTCGAAATACATCAGAATTCCAAAGAACACGGATAGGACAAAGTGTTATGGAATGTTATGGCTTTCGGAATAACGAAAAATACTTGGCATGTGGAATTGAAGCTAAAGCATTTGCAATCAGCTGTTGAAGATGCGTACCGTGTGTCTTGCACACCTACTCTAGTGGAAAAACAGGATCCGACGCCCTGGTGGTGTCGGAAACTTGAAAAGCTAAAGAAGGCTGTGAGAAGGGGAGAACCCGAAGCATGGGATGAATACAAGGCGAAAAAGAAAGAGCTGAATGTGACTCTACGACGACTTAAGAGGGAGTCATGAAGGAACTTTTGCTCGAGTATAAGGAGTAAATCTGAAGTCAGCAGACTACAAAAGATTGTCTCCAGACACCCAGTTTCTAAGAACGGACCCATTCGTAATAGAGCGGGGGAGAAAGTGGAAGCCCAGAAAACAAGGAGCGAACAGAATGGATAGGACGGAAGCAGAACAGGTCGTGACCCCCGAGGAGGTCAAGGAGGCGGTAGCAATGTTTTTACTCTTCAAAACCGCGGAACCAGATGGTATATCCTTTCTTTTAAGAACAATGGAAAGGGTGGTGGTAGACTATATAGAGTACGGCGCTTAAGATGTATCCTTTCAATAGTAGACAAAATGCCTATAGGGCAGGTATGTCTACAGAAACAGTGCTACATCAAGTAGTACGCGCTGCGGAGGAAGAGCTAAATACCGGGGGCATTGCGATGACCACTATAATGAACATTGAATATGCCTTCGATAAGATATGCTTTGAAAGTCTGAAACAAGCCTTGGAAAAACGTACGGTTAACCCACTGGTGGTAAGATGGGTGTAAAATATGTTAAATACAAGGGCGATAAATATTCAAACGGGAACCTCAAAACTCCGATTAAGGGTCAGCAGAGGTTGCTCACAAGGAGGTGCTCTTTCACCTACACTGTGGAATATCACTGTGGATTCACTTCTCGACAGACTTGAGGCAACGGACATTCACACATTGGGATATGCCGACGACATAGAAATAATTGGAAGAGGCAAATTCATAGAAGTCACGGCGGATATCATGAGGAATGCACTCAAAGTGGTTGAGCGGTGGTGTCTGAAACAAGCGCTCTCCATTAATGCGGAGAAAACAGATCTAATAATCTTCACTAGGAAGAGGGAAAATTTGGAATTTCTGCCCTTAACACTTTTCGGATCGGAGCTAACAACGACCAAGAAGGTTAAGTATCTGGGAGTATACCTAGATACTAAACTTACTTGGAACTACCATGTTGAGGAGAAGGTCCGGAAGGCTAAAGGGTACTACATCAGTGCATACGTGTATGGGGACAGAGGTGGGGACTCTCTCCTAGGTCAGAAATATCCTAATAGCACTGGACAATCAGGCGATAATTAGATACATGGAACGGACAACCATCACAACAATATTGGCACTGGAATGTGTATTCAAGCTCAATAAGTGTTCATTTAAAAATCAGGTTACACTGACTTGAGTATGAGGACACATAGGGATCGCCAACGAAAAGGCGGACACCCCTGCAAAACAGAGGTCAACTGAAAAGTTGGGACCAGAACCATTCTCTTCAATTGGAAGAGGAACGCTAGAACCGCTAATTCATAAATGGATCACGGCAGAAAATCTGAGAAGGTAGTCAACCGTGGAACAATGTAGACAAAGTAAAATGGCAATATAATGGCCGACCTGCTCCACTCAAAGGAGCGTGGTAATTTCGAGTATCATTTAAGGAAGATGCGCCTTAGAGAGGATGATACTTGCAAGCAATGCCTGAAGGAATCTGAGAAAGCGGCACATATATTGTGTCATTGTCCAGCTTTGGCTGGCAAAAGAATGGGGATCTTGGGAAAACATTGGGTCGAGACCCATTGGATGAAACAGATCTCACATAAACAGATTCTAGCGTTAACACTAGGAATCGAACCCAGGGAAGAACTCTGGAGAAGTTCAGAGAGTCTCTCTGGGTAAGGTTTATAGGGGTAGAGAGACGAAAAGAGAGCCGGCAATGGTCGAAAATTTATATAAACATACAAAGGCTAGTATATTTTTGTTAAAAACAAAGTCCCAAAGGAAGTTTTTACCATTTCCGTTAACTTGAGTCAGGGTACACTAAAGTAGCCTTTTCTTAAATCCTCGATAAATGATGTCAACATAACAGCCAAAGATCCCTAGGGTAAGGGTGTGGATTAGAGTGTAGAGTAGAGATTGCTGCAGCTATTTATTTTACTTCGTAAATTTTTCTCAAACGAGTGTTAATTCTATAAAAAAAAAGGTCTTTAAAGAGAATAAAACTCTGCAGATACGGTGCGGGAAGTGCGAAAAATCACTTCGAAAAAAATCTATCACATGCCAAGAAATGTATGGATGTTTATTTGAATTTAAATGCGCGGGTCAGATCAGTGACTATGACGTAGATCTTATTAACTTAAATCCACTGTTCTTGTTCATGTGCGAAAAATGCAGACAATTTAAAGACTTAATGCCGACTAATATTGTCAGTATTATGAAAGTAGTAAATAAAAATCATCAAGATAAACGGTAACATTGAAAAAATTCTTAATAAAGTGAAAAAATAAAGTGAATAATGAAAACAACAAATACAAAAGAAAGAAAAACATGCAGAAATAGCAACAGAAAACTTACCACTCATAATTAAAACTAATGGACAAATCACAATATCGCATTCGAGCGGTCGAGTTTTGACATATTGAGTAGAAACAATGGGTTCTTATGAAGCAAGCTAAAATGTAACCTTCGGCGTTTCTGACACTTTTAATCGTAAATATCGTAAGGTCAAAATCAAAGCACTATTAGAGCTAATTTCTACTTCATCGCGCGTTTGACAGTTATCGGCTATAAGTCGACATAACACGTTATGTTAGTTTGTTTGATTTGTAGCTACAAGACAGGTTATGGTAACCCGTGGGCTGAAAAGTCCGTTTTATATTAAAACACAAAATTTTTGCAAAATTCAATTTATTTATCAATATAATTGTCTTTAATGGCGATACACTGATTGAAACGATTTTTCAATCTTTCGATACCAGTTTTGAAGTACGATTTCGGTTTAGCCTCAAAATAGGCTTCTGTTTCGGCGATTACTTCCTCATCGGTCTTAAATCTCTTTCTGGCGTGAATTCTTTTGAGGTCTGCGAACAGGAAATAGTCGCTGGGGGCTAAATCTGGAGAATATGGTTTTTTTTCATCGACTTGTGACACGGTGCATTGTCTTGATGAAACAGCACTTTCTTTTTTTTAAATGCGGCCGTTTTTCTGCGATTTCGTCCTTCAAACGCTCCAACAACGCAATTGATAGTCTGCCCCTTTGGAGATAGTCGATGAAAATTATTCCATGTGTATCCCAAAATACGGATGCCATAACCTTGCCAGCCGACTGTTGAGTTTTTGGTCGTTTTGGACGAGGTTCGTCGCCTGCTTGCCACTCAGTTGACTGCGACTTGACTATGGTGTGAAGTGATGGAGCCAAGTTTCATCCATTGTCACATACCGATGCAAAAATTCAGCTTTATTGCGGTTGAACAGCTTTAAACACTCCTCTGAATCATCAACACGTTGTTTTTGGTCGAATGTAAGCAAACGCGGCACCCACATTGAACAGAGCTTTCGCATGTGCAAATATTCGTATATGAGATATCCAACACGCTCTTTTGATAACTTCAGAGCCTCAGCTATCTCGAAGTTAAGGAAAAGCTTGGGGAAAAATCTGAAGTTACAGTGCAACAAGTAAAAAACCGAAATATAATAGTCACCAATATTGTAAATCAGTGGGAAAGAGATGTCTTTAAAGAAGCAATAATAAGACAAAATAACATAGATGAAATTGTGAAATGTGAGAAGTTCGACAGGGTACCCATGAAACCAAAGCAGAAAAAATAGTAATTTAAAGCTATCATTGAAGTGGGTGGTTAAGATTTTAAAAATATGATGGAGAACAGTAAGGTCAGTGTTGATTGGTATAGATATTGTGTTTATGAACACATATCGGTGAGGAAATGTGTTGATTTACATTTAGACACTGACCACGACAGTGGTAAAGGTATTTCTAAATAAACTTAAAACTGAAAGAAACAAACATCTCTAAAGTGCGCTTATTTAAATATACCGAGTCTGATAATTAATATAGCTGAATTAAAAGTTCTAGCTAAAAGCAAAAATTAGATATTATAATGCGTTCGGAGACCCTAGATGTAAAAGTATATCTAGACATACTGTGTGGAGTTGTTCTCTATGCGAAGGAAGATTGGTCTACCTATGTGTTAACAAAATACAATATAAACAAAGAAATTTTGTGGATTGCTACGAAGAATGTGTTAAATTGTTGTGTAGTTAATATTGTATTATTGTGGTTTAAAAATCCCCGATTGCGTCTTAAAAGTTGTTCTGTAATAAATTTCGTGATTGGATATAAGAGTTAAATATTGAAACCCATAACTAATTACTGGTTGGTGACTTTAATATTCAATGGTTAAAAAACGATATGTATAAAATTGAAACAGAAAAAGTATTTATCGGTAATAACTGTAAACTAAATCAACTATGATACAAATGTAAACAACGTAGGCAGAATGACTTGAGTGAAGTCAATAAGTTGATGCCAGAGAAAGTAGTGAAGTAACAAAAAGTGGTTTAATAATAACTTAAGAATAACGAAAGATAAAAAGATACCGTTGTTTAACAGAAAATAACGATAGTGACTGGTAAAATTTCAGAAGTATAAGAAATAAATATAAATAGCAAAGTAGTAAACCAGAAAGCAACTACATACAATAAAAAATTAATAATGCAGGTGACCAAAGATCTTTGTGGAAATTAATAAAGACTCTTGTTTTATTGTAAATATAAAAAATATAGCAATAATAAATATCTGTTTAAATAATGTTATTTTTAAGGACAACGCAACAGTGGCGGAAAAGTTTAAAATTTTTTTTATGGACATTGTTTAATAACAAATTTATAATTAAGGACCATGTTTTTAAGTCCATGGAAATAGAGCTAAGTGAGAAATATCTTACATAGAAGTTCGAGGAAGACTGACTTTAGTTATTTCAGCCTACGAATTATACTTGACTCGTTTTCTATTATAAGACCTTCACCTCAAAGAATTATTAACGCAACTTTAAAGGAAGGAATATTTTTAAATACTTAGAAAGTACTAATCCCAAATTACACCCTTACAAAAAGTGAAAAAATGTGAAGATCACAGGCCGGTAAATTTTCGTACCTGTACGAAAAAATGTTGGGAAAAATAGTGCACGAACTATTAGTATCATTTTTTAACAAAAATTCCCTTATTATGGAAAACCAATCGGACTTCAGAAGAATTCATTCAAGTGAGAGTGCTCTTAGCATGGTTATTACGACATTGAATGAAAAGATATCGCAGGAAAAGCAATTAAAGTGATTTTATGCATATTTAAGTGGTCGTTCGCAGCAAACAAGAGTAAAAATAGTGACATCAAAACCAATAGCTGTAGATATTGGTGTACACCAAGGATCAGTGCTAGGAACATTATTATTTAATGTTTATGTTAATGATATGGTCAATTAAATAAAGTATACTGAATAAGTCTTGTTAGCAGACAATGCTCTTTTGCTTATTAAGTGTACAAATTTGATTAAAGGTTTTTAAAAACAAAAAAAAGATTTGGAAACTTTGAATTTATGGCTTAGAGCGAATACGCTTAAATTGAGTACCGTTAAGACTAAGACTCTGGTAATAAATGGCGTTCATGACAATATGTATAACCTTTATATAAATGGTGATGTTTTAAGGAAGGTGGAAAAAATAAGATATCTGGGTGTGATATTAGACTCTATATTGAAATTTAAAGATCATATAGTATATATGTCAAATAAAATAGCAAAAAAATTTGTGTTTTTTTTTTAGTTTACAGAATTCAAAAGAACATTTCAACAATACGTGCAATAACAACAATGTGCAATGTGCAATAATGTCCCCATTAAACCTCATTGTTGTTCCTCGATCCTATTTTAAGGAAATAAAAGTATGTTGAACAAACTTCAGTTGTTACAAAACCAAGCTAAGCGAGCAATATAAAAATGCAATATATACACACCAATTCACGCTATGTTAAATACGATATTTTAGCTGGTTATAGTAAATGTTAAACAACGAATATATATGAATGTCCTAATTTTTATCTGTGAAATAAAAAATAATTGTATGCCTCGGTATCTGTCCAAATATGTAAATTATGTAGGTGATGTCCAGCCATATAGCCTACGAAATGCAGACGACTTAAGACTTCCATACTTTCAACCAAAAACGCAACAAAACAAACTTGTGACTATAAAAGATAAAACTACAATAATTTAAACGCTTTCAAAAGATCTGTGATTAATTTTGCAAAACATAATTGTTAGTTTGTACTAAAGTTGTTATTCTTAATAAAACTATAATATTAATGAAAAAAAAACATTGGAGATATACTTTTACTGTAAAACAATTTTTTTCTTAGAATATTCCCAATACTTATTTCTCAAATTATCCTTGACGAATTATATATATATTGTAAGTATTCCAATAACGACTAAAGAAACATGTAATCTATCAAAATAAGACCTGTAAAAATAAATAAAATTAAGTATTATTTGATATTATAATGTTATAATGAGGGTTACCCCACATGTAAAACATATAACAGCCTTTTAATTTGTAATAAAGATAATATTGTTAGTTTAAGAAATTCGTTGTGCTTATAAAAAGCCAAAAAACAACATTACCGATGATGAAGGTAACGAACATGTTCCAGTAGAGGAAATAGCACCAGAAATCCTGTTACCGAACCAGTGCATGCAACAACCGGTTGATAGTTGCTTGTGGGTATGCTGTTTCCTATTGTTGAAAGGGTATAACACCTACAACAATTTGATTCGGTAAACCAACTCTGAATTTTTACTTCACAGCTATGCTAAATACCGTCGGTGTTTGTCTTTTTTTTTATGTTTGTCTTTTTTTTTTATGTTTGTCTTTTTTTTTAATAATAAATCGGGAATTTAGATTGGATATAGCTAATATTCGCGAGCTAAAATATAATCACTTTTCTGAATACGACCAAGCCGTAAATACAGACCATCCGTCTTGCCATTTAGTGGAACACAGCTTGACCCCCACCCATACCTCTCAGATTACTTTTATCGGAAGCTACCTGGCAACGAACTAATGTCATTATTCTTTTTTCACCGTGGTCTCTCTATTTACGTACGTAGTGATGTAGCTTACTAAACTCGACCACAATGTAGTCCCTGTTCCAATACAGAATTTTATTTCATGTAGTTAAAATTCCATCTCCATAAGCAAATTACGCACTATTGCTTTATTTACAGAAGCCAAGACTGGACAGCAATACCACCTTTAACGATTTCGATGCGCTATCTGACTCTATACAAAGAATTGCATCCCTATATCCTCGTATTATATAATCGTCATTATAGCACATTCTGGATAGCTTCGACATTCTGGACAGCCAAAACCCGAAGGACGGTATGTTGAGATCTTCGTCGCGGAAGCGAAAATGGGGCCACGCGAATACTAGACGTTGATAGCCAGTCCGCCTATATCCATAAATTGTTTTTAAATTCTCAACCTAATAAGTACGCCGTTGATGTGCTCTCTCCTCTAGGCTCGGGCTATTGTTCCATATCATCTAAATGTTCGTACCCCGACCACACAGTTAGAGAAAATATCACCAAAAGAACCTAATGACAATAAGAGAATGGCAATTGGAGTGGTCCTAACAGCTTCTTTAGGAATTTTAACTAGTCATTATAATACGTGGTTGCTGCTACTATGTTAATATGATCACAGACACTATTCTCTTTGGAATGACATCCTTTATCCCTCATCGGATTGAGAGTATCAAAGTGAAAAGAAATGCTGGATCTGTAGAGAAGCTATCAGGCTTAAAGCAATGTTTTTTCGGTCTTTGAAGACTAACCTAACAAAGAAAACCTCAAAAAAATCTAAACGGGCCAGGAATGACCACAGCGTCTTTCTTAAGGGTGTGATATTTCAATACGACCAAAAGCTGAGGCAAAAAATACTACATTGTTCCATGGGAAGTAAAAATTGTTGATCATTTGTTTAAAATAATAGAAATTCTGCTTCATCCTATATCCCAATACTTATTTACAACGACATTCCAGCTGTGAGCTCTTTGGACATCGCTAATCTGCTTGCTGCACACTTTGCGGCCAGCTCAAGACTCCCAAATTGTGCTTTGTCTCTGCCTACACTTGAGTGCGTCGAATCTTCAATGGTACAAATCCATTTTCGCACTCGTGTAGTAACAAGAGTACTTAAAGGTCTGTACATTCATAAATCCGCTGGTCCAGATGGTATATCTCCCATTCTTCTGAAGATGTGTTCTTCCTCGCTGCAAAACCACTGCGTAAGTTTTTTCATCATTCCTACTCTTATGGACTCTTTCCGGTCAGATGGAATTTGTCCAACCCGTCCCTAAAAAGGGCTAATCCTCTCTCTCCTCCTACAGACCCATTGTACTTACGTCACTTTTTTATAAAATCATGGAAACGCTGATAAACCATCAACTTTTAAAATATCTGAAACACAAAACAAGAGGTCCACTGGTGATTTGATGCCATGTCTCACAGAAAAATGGAACCAAAGCGTACATCAATCTAGTGAAAGCAAGATAGTTTCACTTGATATTTCTAAGGTGTTTGACAGAGTTTGGCATCAGGCTGTTTTGTCGAAAATGCGTGGTTTTTGGATCGATGTCTCTTAATAAATGCTGATTGCCACAGAGGTCTGTTCTGTCTCCGACGCTCTTTTTAATTTTCATCAACGATCTATTGCCTGCTACTTCTAATCAAATATATTCCTTTACTGGCGACAGTACTCTCTCCTTTTTATACTCGTTCCCTGACTCACGTCCCTGCTCTTCGGCTGTAGAACGGGAACGACAGCGTGTGTTAAGCTCATCAAATTCTGATGTTAGCAGCATAACTAATTGGGGAACCACTAACAGAGTAAATTTTAATGCTGTCGCTAAAACGAAATTTAAACCCAAAGCATATCTGCACCTGCTAGATAGGACTCAAAACCGTGTGATAAAACTCGTAGGTGAAACTAATATCGCTCAGACAATGGACGCCCTCGAATACCGACGTAATGTCTTGTGCCTCACTCTGCAGTGCTCCATGGAAATTGCCAGTAACATTCGGCCCCTCCAAATTTTTAATCGTAACATCCGTCGCGCTATGAATGCTCATCAGTATACCTTCAACCCCACTTTCGAATGTACTCTTAAAGATTGTGATTCGTTCCTAAGCCGTACAACCCGCTTATGGAATGCCCTGCCTAGCTCTTCATTTCTTAGTCATTATACCCTTCAAACATTTAAAACCAACGTTGTTGGCGCTGTGTGTTTGCAAGCATTTCAAGGGTACTTAAATCCCTTCAGCGCATGGAAATTATAAAAAAAAAGTTCAATTCATGCTTAGAAGTACGTTCATCATCAAACACTTTTAAATCACCATTGATCTCAAGGGAAGAACAAGTGTGTCCAAAGAAGGCACAAGACATCAACCTTTACCAGCAATACTACAACCATCATATAAGTGAGATAAGATAGCAGAGGTATTGTCCCTCGAAATAAACAAGGAGCTGTACGTAAATTGCATTGAAGAAATCAAGCTACTTTAAATGAAACACAAAATCAACTTATCCGTGAACATCATATTAATGGTTAAAGTCTTGGCTACTGCCACATTCGCATACAAAATGATAAGAAGTAAAGGTATTGCCAACAAAAGGCCATTGCCAACAACCATAGGCGTCCAAGACATCCTTCATCTCGTGACATCAACAACATCTCACGAGAACGTTCGATTTTAAGGGTGGAGGAGTTAACACCAAAGGCCCATGATACGGTTTCCACCAGCAGCAACATCAGCTTTAAGCGTGATCGACTGCAACATGTAAGACATCGACAGTTAGAAGACACTTGAGCTATCAACGGACGTCCGCTGCTGACTTGGCGTCTAGCTGCATGGGCATGCACCTAGGTTTAAGATATATAATATACCCAAAAATCATTTCTCAAATTAACTTTGACGAACTAGGAGACACCCTGTATACATTCTTATATATACATACAATATATATATATATATATATATATATTTTATTTGAACTATTATTTTGTAGGTTTTTGGCGCCTACCAAATAAAAACCTTCATATAAATATAGTATATATGGCACATACTTACATAAACACAATAAGGCCCGTTTGCTGATACGAAATTTAAAAATGTATGTTTAACATAAACCCTACATAAACTTATTGCTTTCCACCAAACGTAAACTCAAACATGAAAATCTTAAAGTTGAACATAAATTAGGAGGAAGAAAAATCGACACATATAGTTATTATTATAACAAAACTCAATAAAAAAGGATTTTGAACTGCCGGACTTGATTGAAGATGACATGGAAGTTTTTGAAATTCACGACAGAAATAATTATTTTTACTCTTTTGATAAGCTACAGCTTTTTTAAAAGATTTCGATTAATAAAACAAATAACAATAGTTATTTTGAATAAAAAAGAATGCTCTTTAGAATGTCCATCCAACAGGTACCAGTTATGCCTGTACTATATTAAAATTAAAACATACATTTTCCCTTCCCATGAAAATCAATTTTTAGTTGCGTTGCGTTTTTTTGCAACCAGTAATCATTTGCTTAGTATAGCCAAATTTGGTAGAATGCATAGCCCAGTTTCAAGAATAGTTTTGAGAGTTTCCAGGTCAATAGCTATGCTTGGAAATGAATTAATACAGTTTCTTGAAACTCAAGCTGAAAATTCCAAAAAAAAAAACAAACGCAATTTCTTTTGTATAGCATCGTTTCCAAATGTAATTGGAGCTATTGCCGGTAAATACGTAAAAATTCAGTCTCTCGGTAATTTTATTATTTAAAACTGATTTGCATATTAATTCATATACAAATAGATGTTGTTCATCAAGGTTGTACGGAATGGAGAAGTTTTCCGCAACAGAAAAGGTTATTTCTCTATCAATATTCAAGCGATTTGCAACGATATTTACAAATGAAGTAGCTAGATGGCCAGGATCTACGCATGATGCAACAATTTTCAGTAATTGCAGGAGAGACAGTCAAGTACAAATACAGAAACAAAAATACAAAAATTTTGTTTTTGCAAGACAATGCACCGGCGCACAAGAGCATCGCAACAACGGCTAAAATCAATGACTTACGGCTCCAATTGCTGTCGCATCCACCGTATTTGCCCGATTTGGCTTTCTCGGACTTTTATCTCATCCCAAACCTCAAAAGATGGCTCATCAATAAAAAATTCAGCTCACGCGAGGGGGAGTATTTTGCAGACCTTCCGGAAAATCACTTTTCGGACGGGATCAAGAAGTTGCAAAATCGCTGGAATAAGTGTATCAAACTAAAAGGGGACTATATTGAATAAAATAAAAAGACAATTAAAAAATATTTTTTCCATTCCCAAGGAGGTACTTTTCACCCCACCTAGTTGTAAACATTATTTCAAACAAAAACAAAAATGTTCAACTTAAAATTTATTTAATTCATTTATTTAATTTTGTGAAAATTCTCGCCCTCTGCTTTTTTTTGTAATTTTTTTTAACATTTCACTTTTAATTGCGATATCTAATATAGTTCTAAAGATTTTTTTTAGGTCATGCTCAACATTACTTTGATACTTTTTTGAATTGCTTCTTCTTTTAAAGTATCATATTGCAGTTTAGCCAGTTCAACTTTAAGCTTTGAATGTTCGAAATACTGCTCAGATATCTTGCTGCTCTATAATGTTGAGGAAACTGGTCTGCTTCGGGACATCCATGTATTCTCTTGATATTGTTTTTTTAAAATCCTTTGACAAAACTATTTGTGGCGTAGTGTCTTTTTCTTTATCCGATAAAATTTCAGTTTCAAAAAGGATGTCATCGACTGTGTGAGCTGGGGTTTTTAATTTTGGATGTTTGAGGGACTCGCTATTTCTGTAACATGACCCCGACTGGCTTGTAAAATTTTTTGTCAATCTGTTGCCAAGCATTTTCCTTGTCTTTCTAGGTTGCGCCGTCGGTTCTTTTTTATCAAAAGCACAATGAAGAACAAGTGATTTTTTTATTTTGTGAAAAATAAGGATTCCTTTTCTTAAAATAAATAAATAAACACAAAAACAAACCGATTTTTGACATTTGAATTAACCAACTTGAAGTTAGTTCTTATTGCAAAGTGGGCACTTGCTATGTTCGCCATAATTTTTTTCGTGCCACTAACATAAATTTAAGTATCACATAGTACTTATGTTCTACTTAGTTATGTATTATCAAATGGGCTTAAGTTATTTAGACATACATATGTTATGTATGTACGAGTACCATATATCATACAATTTTATTTTTTTGGGAATTTTTTGTGAGTTCTTTTTTTTTCGTTTAGTTTAATTTTATTTTGTCTCGTGCTTTGGGAGATTTTATTTTGTGATTTCAGTCTGATCATTCACTTTTTTCTCGTTGGTTCTTAGGATTTTGTGGGACCATTTACTTTCTCCGTAAGTTATTTTTTATATTAGTTTTGCGATTTCGATTTGCAAGACGGCACTAATGTTGACGTTGCAACGGCAATGATAAGCGTAGAGATAGAGATTGTGGCGTTTCTCGCCACTGGTGATAGGTGGAGAGTTATTAAAGATTTAAGGCTTGGATTATGGTAAAATGAAGTCGTAAGGGTTGTGTGTCTACCAATTGAAGTACAAAACCGGTCCGTACATTTTAAATGTCTCGTCATCCCAGCACCACACACACACCGTGATCCTTGGTGCAGATTTTCGGGCACTATCAGGGATCGTCGGTCGGGCAACAGTCGGTTGCCTCGATTAACACGATTCGCGAGATCTCAGAGTAGGACATCGCCGAATAAGTCAATGCCCGAGATGTTGGGATGTAGTCATTTGGTAGAGCACAATATAAGAGATCGGCAGAACCTAATAAAAAGCGTTATTATCCATTATCAGTTGCGATGCAAAAACACATTGACAAGGAACTAAAAAAGATGCTAGATAGGGAAGTTATCGATAAATCAAATACTCCGTGGGTATCTCCGATAGTCTTTATCAAGAGAAATGGTGGGTCATTTAACTTCTGCGTCAACTATAGGAAAGTTAATAAGGTTCCAGATAATGATGCTTATCCCCCGCCATTAATATCAACGAAATTGGATAGGTTTAGGGATATTTGACGTCATAAGATATTTAGTCGGCCTACTAACACGTTCCCATGGTGGAAACATCGCGCCCACTCACAGCCTTCACGATTCTTAGTAGAGGCCTGTCCCAGCTGAAGCGAATACCTTTCGGGCTACACAATACTTATGTGCTGATCTAGACCCACCTGTACCTTGGCGATATTATTATCGTCATAAATACATTCAACCAACACATTAGGATACGGGAAGAGGTCTTTAAATGATTGTATGAGGCAGGGTTAAAAGTTAGTCGGGAAAAATGTAACCTTTGTAAGCCGTCTTTAAAATATTTAGGTTATAATGTAGATAGGAATAGACTACACGTAGATCCAGAAAAATGATACCATGGTTAGTATTTCCGCACTCAAAAGTGTGAAGGAAATTACGAGTTTTGTAGGGTATAGACGTTTCGTGCCAAATTTCCTGCTTTAATTAGGCATTTAACAGATTTGTTAAGGAAAAATAGGAAATTTATATGGACGGACATATATAAGGAAGGCGATACAATGTCTAAGCTTCGATAAGGAACAGGGGCCATATTATTTCAGATGTTTGAAGATGGGGAGAAAGTTTTTTGTTATCTTAGTAAGTCTCTTCAGAGAAGTGAGAAGAACTAGTACCACAGAAAAGGAATGCTTGGCTGACCTGTGGGCTATTGAAAAATTACGACCATATATAGAAGGGGTTCGGCAATTCGATTTTCAGGTAAACCATCGAAAGGGGAGAGAGCATGTAGTTCCCGACATGCTTTGACGAAGAGTCCCAGAGTTGGATGGGATATTAGAAGCAGATCAAGACTATTGGATTAGGAAAATGGTTAGGGCGGTAAAAGCTAACCCGTTTGTCGACCCCTTGTGAAGAGGTGAGGGGGGGCAATCTCTTCAAACTTGTTAAGGTTGCGGGGATAGTAGTGTATGAAGATAACAATAACGAGTGGAAACTTGTAGTGGGAAACAGAGGTAGATCAAGGATTTTACGAGGGTACCATGATAGCACATAAGTGGGTCACATGGGCGTCCGTAAAACGTTTGCGAGAATAGAAGCTAGGTACTACTGGCCGAAGATGCGATCGGAAGTAACCAAACAAGTTAAAAATTGCAAGATTTTCCAACAGGTGAAACCTGTGAATGGGCGAACCGTTGGTCTTATGGCGAAAAAGGTAGGAGTGTCAAGGTGTTGGGAAACGGTGTGTGTAGATCTGCAAGGCTTACTTCCCAAATTCTCTCGGGGTTACACTTATATTCTTACATTGTCAACTAATTTTCTAAATTCCTCTTGCTCTTTCCTCTACGTTTGGCTACTGCAAGGACAGTCTAAAAGGAATAAGTTTCGTGGGACCATTCGGGATCCTCAAACGTGTGTCAAGGTAGACATACATTTTGGTGAATACAAATGGTTAAACCAAAGGTAGCTGGCATGCTAAGGACCTTAAGCTCTATAGCTCTGAGCCTAAATAGTCT
The DNA here is from genome assembly GCA_907269105.1 of Volucella inanis. Taxonomy (NCBI): domain Eukaryota; kingdom Metazoa; phylum Arthropoda; class Insecta; order Diptera; family Syrphidae; genus Volucella; species Volucella inanis. The sequence continues at coordinate 58,540,382 of OU026154.1, read as the reverse complement.
CAAGTTCCAATAGAGTAGAATAGTTTAAAAGACAGACTGATTCAAAAGTTAAGTTTGTTTCTGCATACACTGACGGTATTGGCCTTGCTGAAAAGGTCTTTCCTAATCGACTTTTAGCCCCGAGAAATGGTATCCGCTTCTTAGGAATGCAAGTCCATTACCGCTTGTTTGTTTGACTCTCTTTTCCATGTGAAGTCCTTTCGGTCTGTCTTTTATTTGAGTATGAACACCGAGCTCTGGCGGACGTGGAAATCAGCCATGGTCCATCAGCCAGTGGTACACCAACCTCAGACCTCGAATAATAAACCACATACGTTTTACGGCCGGATTTCTCTTCAGAAACGAGTGGGTTCAGTCGTAGAGGCCCTGAGGACAGTAGAGAAACTTACGACAGACCAGAAGACAAGGTGCGTCATAGACCGTAGTGCAGATGGAACAATCCCAACGGGCGGTGTCAGGCAGAGTGGAGACGAGGATAATGGGTGGGGGAGGATGGTCCTTGGAACTTACACCCCAACGAAAGCCAAGAAATATAAGGGCTTAAGGAGACTTATCCCTTCACTGATGTGAAGACAGCACCAGCATTACATCTCTGCAAATAATGCAAATGCAGCTAGCTAAGGAGCTAGCATAGAGCAAGGTCCGTAGGCCGGAGAGACGACGATTCACCAGACGATGAGCAACAGTGGTATGCAGGCGGACGACTAGCATAATCAAACGCACCTCAAACGTCAGGTTTGATAGGTGAAGTGACGATGACCCCTTTACAAACCAGCGTCCCGCCGATGAATTATCGAAGGAGCAGCAGAGACATGCAGGCGGACGGCAAATAAATAAGATAGCCTCGAACGAGGGATTAAAGAAACACACAACAACAACACCAACCAAACACAACCAACAAAAAGCAACAAGCAACAACAACAAACAACTACAAATAACAAAAATACACAACCTGTCGTGGCCAGCGGTCAGAAGTTCTCAGAAACAAAATAATAAAGCAAGTAACTAAAACAATTGTAAGAAAAAAAAATTTGCAAAGGCACTGTAGCTGACTTTTGTCAGGGGAGGCAATCCAGAGGATAGCTGGAAGGAGACTTTTTGTATCTACAACTTTTTGCTTTCGTCCTAATGCTACAACTACTTTTCCATTGGGTTTCCTTTCTCCTTTTTTATTTTGCAAACATCTCATTAACATAATTTGATGGGGAAAACTACCCGGGCATCAGAAAAGATAGAAACAATACTTTTCGCACCTTTGTTTTAGAATAAAATGAGGGGAAATAGGTATAGCTTGAATTGAATCATAGACTCTCTTAGTATACCATAGTTCCCAATTTTTACTGGAAGTGGGAAAAAACTCCGAGACTGAGAAGTTAAGTATGAATGTATAAAATGCTGTATACGGGTGCAAAACCTGCTAGTATTGTATATTAGCTAGTAACCGTAGTTGGGTCCGCTATAGTCAAATGCATATATATGAGTGTGTATGAATGTGTGTGTGAGTCTGGTGGAAGTGGAACGCAAAAGGTTTGGAAGTCACTTTGGTGACAAGCAGCAATAGAGAGGGTCATAGACCGAGTTTTGGTGCGATTTTCTTTTCGCGAATTGCGAAAAGCAATTTCCTTTGGCCCAAAGGAAGAGAAAAAGGAGAAAAAAAGACCGGAATCAGGATACAGGAACGTTAGTAGCACGACAAAAGTATTTAAGAACTTTACCAGAAAGGGGCGCAGCACCACCAGGAAAAAAGACAAGTACAGTGTAGGATAGTGCAGTTTAGTCTAGTCTACAAATTCGTTGTTTTTGCGATTTGTGAACTGCTGATATACCTGGAAGCGGGAGGTATCAGGGTGAATGCTTTTGTGGATGAAGTTGCTATAGCCGTTTCCGTTAATCGGTTATGGATTGGGAGTTAACCCCCATATAACAGATATCGTCCTCTTTTCCAAGAAATATAAAATTTTAACTGTAGACCCTCCCTAAATAAAAGGTACCAGTTTAATCTTTTCCAATACAGCAAAATATTTGGGTTTCGTTTTTGACAGGAAACTAAACTAGAAACCTAACATTCAAGAGATAGTCAAGAAACCTACAGTAGATTTATTCTATTGCAAAAAAGCCATTGGGAACAAATAGGGCCTTCAACCTCGAATAACCCACTGGCTATGCATATGGGTCATAAGACCGATACTCACCTGCGGTGTTGTTATCTGGTGTACGGGATTAGACATTGCAGTCAACTGCAACAAACTAAGCAGAGTCTAACCAACAGCATGTCTATGCATAAGTGGGGCCCCAAGTTCCACTCCCTCCGCGGCTTAAAACATTTGACACCCCTCAACATCTTCAGCAGGCAAGTAGCTGCAACTGCTTCCCCTTTAGATCCTTCTGAAAGGAAGATGAATCTAAAACCCATAACGGGGTTGGTGGAAGTGTTTTCTCAGATAAGCTAAATCAAAGCCTCTCTTTCCTTCTTTGGACTCGGTCTCATTTAATTTTAAAATTGCCCTTGAATACCGATCATCTTTTACGGAGATGGCTGAGCAGTTCAACCTTTACATTTAGGCACATTTAGGTTAGGCACTGGGCCACAGGCACATTCAAGGGAATTGTTCCGACAAACTCGCCAAACCTGGAACCACTCTACCTATTCTAATGGAAAATGGTAGCATAGGTATACCAATCGCTACGTGCATATGAATATTAAAGTTGGATGCTAATAAAAGAACGGACCTTAGATGGACCGGTGGGCCAACAAGTCTAGCGACTAAACAGATCTGTCAAACGATGGATCTGAATCGCTCTAAGAGTCTGATTCTCTGGACACTGCCTTATAGGCAAGCTTGCAAGAAGGCTTGGCGCCTTTACAAACGGTTTCTGTAGAAGATGTATAAACAAGTAGGAAAAGGAGACAGTCCTTCACCTTCTCTTTACATGTCCAGCTCTCTCCCAGAGAAGAAAACTCTACCAAGGAGCTTTCTTCTAACGGGTGATTCATTTATGATAGACTTGCGTTTTTTCAATATTTTTTTTTTTTCAGATCACGCGTAACTGGTCTCATGGTGTCGTGTTATTCTTATTCAGTATTGTTTGACAAATCATCATGAAAAGGCTCACACCTCAACAACATCTAGACCTTCCTGGTCTGTAATTGCCTTTACCATACATCGAGTTTCAGTGTATGTTATTGGATAACACGCGACCGAATAGATCACATCCACCCTGTAGTGAGGAGAACATTGCGGCTGTGGCTGCGAGTGTTGCCGCGGACACATTTGCGGCGGTCGATTCGTTGGACCCAATTTTCAACGACTCGGCCACACATTTCGGCCGCAAACGGCTGCTATTTCGCGTTCAATGTTGGCTTTGAGCTCTTTCGACGTCGTCGGCGTGTTGGCATAAGCCAATGACTTAACGTAGCCCCACAGAAAATAGTCAAGCGGCGTCAAATCGCACGAACGAGGCGGCCAATCGACTGGCCCATGTCTTGAGATAACACGCTCACCATACTTACTCTTCAATTAATCGATTGTAGCGTGTACTCCATATCACATGGACATGTCGTCCAAGTCCATATCTTCCAATTCAGGCCAAAAATAATCGGTGATCATGGCGCGATAACGCTGACCATTCACAGTAACGTGACGATCGTTATCGTCGACGAAAATATACGGCCCAATAACGCCGCCGGCATGCAAACCGCACCAAACAGTTATGTTTTGTGGATGAAGTGGTGATTCATGACGCACATGTGGGCTTTCACCCGACCAATAACGCATATTTTGCTTATTGGCGAACCCATTGATCCAAAAATGAGCTTCGTCACTGAAGATGATTTTGCGATGAAATTCATCATCTCGGCGCATCTTCTCCAGAACCCAATCGGAGAACGTAGTTCGTTAGTGTACTTTACCATGATGAAAATGTTGAGCTTACTGAACAAATTGACAGTGACAGTTTGATGATTAGTGAAAGAGTGCGTTCACAAATTAAATTCAAAGTTGTCAAGTCCCTATTGGAAAACCCTATATAAAGACCAAAATCTGAAAAGTTTTCCATCTTTGTACAATATATTAGTTAATTTTTGAAGTTGATGTGGGTATAGCTGATAATATTTAAGTTTATCAATCTTCACCATTAGTGAGTAGTTTTGTATGTGAGAGCCGTTCTCGAATTTCATAAGTTAAATCGTTAGAACTGTGTGTTGTAAAATTCTGCAATATGTTTTAATATAGCAATTTTTTCCCACCCTGCCTGAACATTTGGGAATTGTAAAGAGCCAACCACAATGCACTTTGGTGTGTTTAAGCCAGCTTAATGTACTTCATTACCATAATGGGGTTTTCCTCGGTTTCGTAAACTTAAGTGAGCTTAAGCAAAGTTTCAATAGAATGACACATTCAGTACGGAAATTTGACAGCTGACACAAGATAATATTTTTCTTTTCTATTTCATTTATAATATTTTTGTCAGGATACATAGTACACTTGAGTGAACTTAAGAATAAGTCAAAGCCGAAGGAAAATTGAGCAGAAGCATCGCCAAATTTGCTTTTAGTAACTTAAGCAAATTTTGAAAGCAGCTGAAAATTTTAACTAAGTAGGGAAAATTTTTTGTTGCCAAATAAAATGGTTGTGTAAACAAAACATTGTGAAAATGAAAAATGGGGAGCTGAAAACTAAAATTGCTAGAAGACCTGTAACTTTTGAATGCAGCAATCGAAGCATTGGCTGCATTAATAGCTGTAGAAGATTTCCGCAGTAAGAAAAATTCTTGAATTCAAATTTAAAATTAAGTTGTCAAATGTTCGTATTTGCTCTTTCGTAAGTGAACAAAAATTAACGAAAACTTAACAAATCGAAATTAAAAGCTTTTATCGTCGTGTAATACAAATTCCCTGCATTCGTACAGTATCGTACGTCAACGCATGGTTTCCTTTATCCTATCCATTGCTATATGCAATCATTTTGTCATTTTTATTTTTCTCAATTTATTTTACATTTTACTTTTTCCCGCTTTGAAACCATTCCGAATGTTACCAATTTGACAGGAATATTAATGTGGGATAAAAAAGAAAAAAAACAGACAGGTTCAATAAAAAAAAACTTTATTTAAAAAGGGACACTGAACAAAATTAAATTAAAGTACGAGTTAATTGGTGTGCTGGTGTTACCTCTGACTGCTTACTCACAACTGCCTATCGTCAAAAATGGAAAATAATGGGAAGAGGAAAGCTTGATGACTTGTGTGGTGTGTGTATGTCGGGGATTTTCATTTCGAGTACAGTTAGGATTTTAAACGGGGAATTGTGGGTACTCCTTGGCGCGGTACTGTTAATAGTTTGTTGTACTCGCGCTACGTGTTGATACCAGCAAGTAGGATCTACTGTTTTCATCTTTTTTTAAACATAGAAATCAATATGTGATGCATCCACTCAACTTGGCCGTGTCCCCAAGAGACTTTGGTTGTGATGACTAAGTGGACAATCCCTTCCTCGTTGTAATACTCTTCAAAGGCACCTGATGTGAAAGCCGTACCTCTGTACGATATGATGCGTCTTGGATTTCCAAATACAAGATGCCTTCTTCGTCGCTTCCATCGGGCCCACATGGTCGATGTGATAAGTTTGTAGCAGGCCATTCTCCTTTTCAATGAGTGATAAAAACCCATCCTGCTTTCCCTTCTTCTTCTCTGTCAGAATGCATTCGATGCAACTATAAACGATGTCACCAAACTTCACAATTAAGGAATAGTAGTCCATCACAACTATTTCTGCAGTCTTACTCGTAGCGAAATGACCTTGCTTGTGGGCGAGCATCATAATCTCCTCCTCCATGGCAATCGGTTTGACAATCAACTCCTTAGTTTCATCCTTGAAGAGGATGCCATTCTTTAGGAAGATATTTTCATACTGCACGTATTACATAACTTTTTGTATGGCTCTCAAACAGAGATCTTGCAGCTGGATCTATCTTATTCGTTGACTCATCGTATCTATAATCAACATCGCCACACGACTGAATGCATCCACGTATTTCATCTGTGTTGCCGAACGATGAACCATAATTTAAATCTTGCAAATACATCGTGAAACCCGCAAAGGAGCTTCCTACTTGTTCACGGTCATTGTGATCGTGATTTCCTTGCCAATAGGTATACTCTTCATTTTTCGAGGGATTTAATTACTGCTATCACCTTAAATTCGTATGAATGATATTTGACCTCCTGTATTGTCGTCGTTCTGCTCATTTATTGCACAGGGTGAAAACACTGGTCATTGTTGTCCTTTTACAGTAGTACACCTAAGTAGGCTATCTACTTATCTGGTACTTGATGCGCCGAAAATCGCACCATAACCTCTTTTGGTAACTAACACCACAGGTGAGGTAAAATTGTCTTGGTTCCACAATTTCGTTGACTAGCCATATGTCTATTTGACGCTCAACTTCTTCTCGGTCCGGGAGTGACATTCGTCTGGATGGCTCATATATTGGTTCTTCGTTCGTCCAGGATTAACTTCATACTAATTGGCGACTGTACCTCCTGTTTCGGCTGATAATTTAGAATCATCATCTCGCTTGGTCTTTAACGGTCTTTGGTAGGTGAGATAGGTTGATAGTTATTAAGTCACGCTCTGCATTCGCGGTGCAACATAGTCTCTTAGCTTCGTTGCGCTATTCGCTGATGTCACCCTATTCCTTGAGATTCGCAGCATCTGCTTTTTTGTTTTCCTTCTCACAAGTCTCCACGATGAGAGAAATGCTGGACATTGATGTCTGTCCAACTTCATTACGTCTACGTTGCTCCGTCGATAGTAAGAATGGCTTCCCTCAGTAACTCGATACCTAACACCACAATAAAGGGTGACTCTGCTGCCCTAATCACGTATAGTTTGTTACCATACTTGCTGATACAGCTGATAATCCCAATGACGTTACAGATTTTGGTCTTTACTTCCCTTTGTTTTTGTTCTTTTTTTTTTTGCATATCTGCCCCTGCAATAATGTGCGGCGACAGTGAAATTGTTGTTCCCGTTACTGTTTTTTTTTTTTTTTTTTTTCTTCTTTGTTCGTAAACTTTTCCTATCTGTTTTATCCCGGCTGTTGATCTAAGTGCAATCCTGGTTGAGCCCCCCCAAGATTGTGGGATAAAAAAACAGACACAAAAAAAAATCTTTAAAAAGGAACACTGAACAAAATTAAATTAAGGTACGAGTTAATTGATGCGCTGATCTGTCACCTCTTACCATAAATAAACTAACCTAGATATCAAACACATTTGTAAACCCTTAACTTTTGCGCAGACACACTGTAAGTAAATTACCACTACATTCTCCATTTCTATAATCTGTCAGAATGGCTATAATGACAGCAAATTTCACAGGTTAATTCGGTGGGTGTTGGATGATATTTGTTGCATTTTTCGTCAAAAAATTACGAATAGTGATGGCACCATCTCTTTGATGGTTAATTTACGGCTATTAACCAACATTTCTTTTACTTCATTAATGTTTTCGTCGGTTCTCGGCGTCGATGGTCTGCCACTGCGTTCATCATCTTCGATTGACCCACGACCACTTTTGAACCGCTCGTGCTGCTGGTAAATGACCGTTTTCTGTAGAGAATCGTTGCCGAAACACTTTTCCAACATTTCCAACGTTCGCGCACCATAAAATCTTTTTTTTACGCAACATTTAATACAAGTTCGTCGTTGCGAATATAAATTGTAAAAAAATCGCCAACACACACAAAGATAGATGTACTCTTGGCTACGTAACTTTTGCAAATATCAAGCTATGACGCTAAGATTTAGAGGGAATATCAACAACAGATGTACCAACTTAACAAAAAAAAAAAACAGAACTCAAATCGGAACAATGGGAGCGCCACACGGTGTTTATCCCTTTTTTTTATCAAGGTGGTATATTCTCTTGTTATTTCTTACCATTCTACTGAAAATAAGGCTTTTAACTGTGGCTTTGATGTGATGACATATTTTCGTAAGATCTTTTTTAAATGATTCCAAAGACGTTCTATTGGGTTAAGATCGGGGCTTTGTGATGCTGTTAGTGGGAAATGGGAGACTTTATGTATCAACCACATCTTCATCAACTGTGCGACATGCTTGGGATCATTGTCCTGTTGGAAATAATTAACTTTCGCGATAACCATTTTTTATGTACTTGGAGGCAAATTTTCCTGCAAGTTTTTTAATATATTTCTTTTTTTATGATCTCAATGACTATGACTAAATTACCAATCCCAAAAGTGGACATTTGGCAACCACTATATCCACGTTTTACTTTTTTCCTTGTGTTTTTAGATTCAAAGCTTCATTTGGTTATCTTCAAGCTTTCGAAGGCCTATTTGATCCATAGATGCCAAGTCAATGTCTACTTAAATTTTTCGAAAAAAATTCTTGAAGTAAAATTTTTGTTTTTGTATTTATCAGTAAATTTTTTTTTATTTGTTTCGCTGACGAAAAGTTCTCTTTTAACAGTGTCCATCTACGCACTGCGTTTACTGATTTTGTTAGGCCAATTTTATTTCGTTGACATTCACGACAATCCCGCAAAATTTTAGCATTACAAAAGGATCTTTGTGAAAGGTACATCATTGTGTTTTTGGAAGCAAAAACTAAGCAACGAATTTGAAAATGTTGATCTATTAATGAAATTATTGGCACAAAAACATTGAAAATGTATTTTTCAGTGATTCTCTTAAGAAATCAGGAAGCAGCTTTGAAGAATATTTCTTTTGCAATATCCATGTGCTACTTTTAGCTGTAGGATAACCAGCTTCGCAGCGTCAGGTTTTTAATTTAGATAGACCGTCAGAATGGTTGGTGACTTCTGAAAAGGGCGTACCAAACGTACAACATTGTTTACTTTAAAATCGGTCAAAAGATAGCGTCACAGAAATAGCTATTTTAAAATTAAAATTGTTGACCGTAGAAAATTTTTTTGTAAATTTAGAAATTCATATAAGTTAATTACCATTTGCCATGTAATTCAGAATTTTTTTCTCTATTCTGACCTAAATGTGTCTAGTCACACCTATATTTTTTTTTAAAAAGAATTGTTCAATTCTCTGTTGTACCAAATAGACTTATAAAGCACAATTTTTTTTACTTTGTTTGTTGCTATTACCAATGTCTTAAATTCAATTTTGCAAAAGGTTTGTGTAAAGTTATATTTTAACAAATAAAAACAATTAAAATAATCATTAATTCTTATCTATTACTTCTTACAAAAAATAATACAACAATTGAATTATAACACATATATGTACTTTCCATCTAATCTAATAATCCAATCCAACAAATTTCAATATTTTATTGAAGAAGGAGCAAATATGTAAGTAAAAAAAATTCTATGGTTTTAATTTAATAAAACTAATTCGTTTTTGTTTTATAGAAGAATAAAAACGTACATCAAATGTACATTTGGATGTAAGCCGTACATACATTTGTACCAAACCGTACATACATATGTACCGCCCAAGAATAAGTGAATCGATTAAATCGGCTTCACATTCGCTTTCGCATATTGCTTTCATTTTTTGGATTCACTTGTTGCCAAAAAGCGATTCGCGATCAATTAGTAAAACAACCGTGGTAAATTCAGTACCATAAATTATGGTTTAAATAATTAAATTGTCGTCTTTTGCTGTCATTCATACAAACTGTGAATGTCAAAGCAAGCATAGTTTTCATTGTTTTCAATTTATTAAATGAATTGTTAAATATGTTTATATAATAAAATGCCCACAATATATGGTATATAAGACTTCTTATCGAAACAAGGCGAAGAAATGTGTAGAGATTTGAAATTAATCTGTGATTAATATGCTGTATTTCATAAATAAACACACAATTCTGTTTTCTAGAAAAAAATGCGGATTATCAGGCATCAGAGACATCCGAATTTGCAAATAAAGTATGCGATATGATATCATTAATCTATCTTTACTGTCCTTTACTAATTTTGTTTGATCTTATTATTATGTACAATATATCTTCTACTATATTTTAAAGAAAAAACAACAATAAAAACATTTGTTTAAATAAAAATTAGATTCAATAAAACATGCCACAAACAATGACAGTAGCGATTCAATAATTGTTAACGCCGTGACTTGGACTCTCAGTCAAATAGTACTATTTTTATTAATTCTTTCTTTCCTTCTGACTTTAAAAAAGGCCAATAGAAGCGTTGTAGGAATATAAAAATCCCTCTTCTATAAATACGTGACATCTATTTGAGAGCCTTAGTCGTTAGACGTGTCTACTTAAAAAGTAAGTTTTTTTCATATTAAATGTATTAAAAAAAACTCATTTGTATTTCCTTCCAACGATCAAAAAATTGTCCATTAATTTAAATAAAGAAATTAGTAGGTGGCTGTGGCTCAAGTGGTAGTGTATTGACTTCGCAATCGGACGGCTTGGGGATACCAGCCGTGATCGAAAGTATTCTTTTCAGGCAACTAAAACCTTGTGAGATACAACATCAAGTCAATTTACACTAATAATTTAGTCTCTCCATTAAATGTTGGATGCCACTCATAAAACGAAATAACCACTGAGCTCAAAAATCTTTCTTTCTCCCTCTGACCCACTTAACACGTGCTCAAGCACTTTAAGGAGCACACCTAGTGTGATCCCCAAAAAAAATTAGTTTTTTGGGATTTTTTTTTAAAGAAAACTACTGAATCATATTTATACATAAATAATGAATATTCACTGAAATTTTCAAAGGAAAAAATTAAAATTTCAGCGAGTTATTCGCTAACTCCCAAGTCACAAAAAAAGTCCTCCACTACGGCAGTGATTGCAGCCTTCACCTATACACTGACCCACAGTTGTGAAAAAAAAAATTTTAATTTAACAAAATGGAAGAGCTTTGAAAAAAAAACGTCGAATTTTTTCCGAAAATTTGATGATTTTTGGCCGCCTAGATAACATTTTCCGTACAATCGAATAATTGGAGAGTCATTATATAAAAAAACATGTGGAGATAAAAAAAATAAAGCTGTCGGATGATACGCCTTCGAGTTACAGCTGCGGCAAATTTGAAAAATGTAGTTTCGAGAAAAACGCGATTCTGATTTCTAACCGCTGAAGACTGTTTGTTATTTGGCTGTTATTTTTAAAAGTATAGACTATCGAAATCGAATTTTTTTTAAATTTCATAAATAAGTGTGCCCCTAAAGCCATACCCATTAGAGTGTTCAGTTCTTAGAAAAAAAAAAAAAAAATCCCTCGCCAAGTGTGGTCGCCTTTTGTTACGCTTCACTGATATACAAGTTCTAATCTTACCTTTGTCTTTTGTATAGAGTGAAGCATATACAGGTGTCCCAAGTTCACGAACCATGCCATCTGCGATCCATGGTTCCTGGATTAGGATGATGTCTTCTGCGTTTTTGGAAAGACGTAGAATAAATGTGGCTGAAGCCTTTTTTGATTCGTGGAAATTAATCTGAAGAAACTGTTTTATTGCTTCAGTTTACCATACCAATTTACATACCACATACCATAACATTGTGTCGTGTAAACATCGTTCGTTTCCTCTTGGTGTCTTGACATTTACCCCTTTTCTTTGAACTTATGCAAAGAAAACAAAAATGAAAAAGCACGGACAATGTGGACCAAATTTGTGTAGTTCTATCCTGGTCCTCTTGCTCTTGAGGACCTCTATGTCTGCCATCATTCGAAGTCCAGTAATTTTCTATTTTCAATTTATTTGAATTCAAGTTATTGTTGTGTTATTGTTCATTTTACATTATGTAAAATGTATACTATATACATATATAAAATTTGTTTTGTTTTGTACATGTGTATTATTATATGCGTAACCTGTGGAGATTTGCTCGTTGTACATAAATGGTATTAAAGTTTGGGTGTAATTTGTTGTGTTGTATGAATTATGGTAGGTTTAGGTTTAAGTGGATTGTGTTGTATTGTCAGATTTATATAATGAAATTTAGCTTTGATTAGATTGTGTTGTATTGTAAGATTGATCTTGAATTGGGATGACGTTTAATGGACTATATGTATGAATTACATATACATACTTATAAGTAAGGGTAAGTATACCATATTGTAATGTGTTTTCAAAGATTTTTGGCTATGTCCTTTATGGTCGCAAACGTTATGTGTTGTGTCCTCTATGTTCGGCTTCTTGCAAAACGATTAGTAAAAATGATTGCCTCCCTGAGTTCCTGCGATATCTTTCGTATGATTACTGTCAGGAAGGGCTCTCCTTGGCTTCCCAATCAATTTCCTTTCATTGTAGATATCAGTTAAAGGGTTAACTGGACTCTATGCTGGCTATGTTGTTGTGGGGCCTTGAAAATGGGGTTTGCGGTTATGTGTTGCGTTGCGGTCGTTGAAGCGTATGTGTTGAACGTTATTGTGCCTTCTGCTGCAGATTGCCTCCCCGTGCTCTGCGATATCTTTTGTATAAGTACTGTCGGGAAGGGGCATCCTCGGCGAATGAATCGATGCCCGCTCAATGCAGAAATAATTTCAAATCTTGACTGCCCGATGTTTCAGCTGTGTTGTTTTTAGTTTGTGATTTGAGGCTTTTATAGTGGTGTTGAAGGCTCGATGTGTATGTTTTATATTATGGTTGTATTCTTTTGTGGCGAATAAATAGAAAGCATGCAAATATTTGTCACTAGTCATTTAAGCTCGGTATTCTCGGTCTTCAGAGTGACTACACGTGTGATGTGATCTGATTCCGGATGGAATTTAAGGACTCACACCAAACTCCATATTAATGGTGGCAGACGGTCGTCCTTCAATAGAACCAGATCTCCTTCTTGGACTGATGGGTAAGCGCGCTTTATCCATTTGGAACACTGTTGCAGCCTAGCTAAATACTCGTTGTATCACCTTTTCCAAAAAGATTGAGTTAGCGTTTGGACTCTCTTCCATCGATCGAGATATGATACTCTTTCAAGGCTGCCTCTCCTACCAGAAAATGTCCAGGAGTTAGACAATTGAGGTCATTAATGTCATCCAATTTTGGGCATAGGAGTCTTGAATTTAAGTACGCTTCGATGTGTGAAACGATTCGGTTAAACGAACCGAATATGGTAGAATATTAAACAATATGGGAACTGTAGCGATATAGAAATGTCAAAAATTGTCTTTATAGGCTAAATGCAAATTGTTCACTTTTAGATAAAATGAATGAGATTATCTGATTGGATTATTTCCGCTTTGTCTATAAAATTCTTAGTACTTTAAATAGAGTCATGCTTGGAGAAAAACGATCTTTATCGCAAATAATTTGAATCAGATATTATTGAGCTACCAACAACTGTCTGTAGGAGATAACATACTAACCACCTCAACTTACAATACCGTACTGTAACCTAGACTGCGCTAAGCCATGATAATTTTTTTTCAAAACTTCTCTCGAACAAAATTGTTTCAGATGAAACATTATTCGTAAGACAAATACCATATATGTTTTTTATGTTTTTAATGTAATCTTTCCAATTCAAATTAAAATCAATCAATTTCAAGTTTTTCACTGCTTCAATTTTAAAGCAATTCAATGAACACGGATGGCTGTCATTGAAGTTTTCTGTTTCGGTAGCTATGTGTTGGTAAACTGAACCTTTTACAATCATATGCATGAAAAGAAAGATTGTAATCGTGCAATACATTACCAGATAATCTAAAGGAAGTAAGTTTAGTTTTATCACTAATGATAAGTTTATGCTCCGATATTTTTACAACAGTTTCTTGTTCTCTATCAAATTAATAAATAAAAGCAATATTGTCTGCAACGACAGTAGGGGTCTCATTTAGTTTCAAGTTGAATACAGAATTTATGTAAATTAAAAATAACAAGGGACCAAGAACGAAATCCTGGGGAAAACCATTTTTAAGGAAACAAGAATCACTAAGAATGTGATTTAATTTAACTTTTAGTTCCCTTCCTTTTAAAAAAGAACAGAACCATTTATGTATTATTCCTCTTAAACTAATGGTTTTCAGTATGTATAGGAGCAAAGCATAATCAACCATGTCAAACACTTTAGTCATGTTAACAAAGAGAACCATTGTAGATAGTAGCTGCTAGGAATGCCTTGTTTGTCACTGATTCCTCTCGATACTTATTGGGTCTGATGATCGATGAATGGGCTGTAGCAGTATTAGATGTTTCTTGTCGAAGGGAACTACAGCATTTTCAAGCCTACCGCAAACTCGTAAAATTACTTCGTCATCCTTAAATGGGTTGAGTTTGTCATACCGTCCTACCTTGTGCTGTTTCTTTTCTCCAAACATTTGTGTCTGGACTCACCAGTTCCATTGGTGAGAGCCCTTCCTTTTGTATTGAATTAAGTTCTTTCAACTTTCGAAGACGTAAGCAGTAAGCGACGACTCGACATACTTTTGATAGTGTTGAATATGTTTCCAACAGTAGCGTGATGTACGGTGGCTGACCTTGATTCCTGTTAACTCTCTAATCTTAATCCTCTAATCTCTTGTCCTAAAAAGATTGGTTTTCATCGTGTCCTTCAAAACTCAAGTCTTTCCCACCACAAACTGTTACAAACGATCGTTGATGGAAGTACCCCGCGAGACGCCAAGTCCGCTGGATTAAAATCGGAACGAGCGTTTCTCTTTGGTGAGCTTTTGAATTTTGGACACTCGATTGCTAATGAACGTCTTCCATCTTGCAGGTGATGCTCTTATCCAGAACAGTTTGATGACTGAATCCGTCCAGGCTCACGTATTGATTGCTTTCATCTTTAGAGCATGCGAATTCGCATGCTCTAAACTATGTTATGTTATCGTCTTCAATAGAGCCACCTTTGTTTTAGGCAAAAGCAGGTACATGTGTGTGTTGCCTTTTTTATCTAATACCCAGAGATAAACTGCCGCAGCCTAGGCCTTCTTCGAAGCGTCGCTGGATCCATTAAATTCCATGTTCTTGTTAGATTTCTCAGTATGGACCGCTCCTGCCTTATATAGTAGAGAATTGGCTTGTCCCAGTCTAGACCAAGTCCCCTCACGGAAGAGACCAGGTGAGACCAGGTCTCACCACGGCGATAACCATCCCATAGGATCATATAATCTGGCTACAGATGACAGCAACGACTTATTCGTGATGATTTCTGACTCGTCATCCAGTGTTTAGCAATCCGAAGATGGTGACCATTTGATACCCAGCGTTTTGACGTTGTTCTTCTTATCGATGGAACGATGAATTCTACAACCATCTAGCTCGGTGATACACAATGGAGGATTTCCTTATTGTTACTGACTAATTTACTGACTAGTTTACGTTGGCATTCTTCAACAGTATCTTCACCATTGATAACGTCGTCTCCTCTAGTCTCCTCTCTGATGATAGATGTTGCCATAAGGTAAATTTCTGCTTCATCGTTTGCCAGTTGTAGATAAGTTGATAGTAAGAATCTGGTTTGTCGACGCGAATCTGGCGGTACATTTTTTCGACATCACCAGTGAACGTGTATTTGTACCTTCGCCGTCTCAAAATGATATCTATTTGTACCTTTGGGACTGTCATCAATTCATCATTCAAAAACAAGGGCCAAAAATAGATTTGAAAGTTGCATCACACACAGCTCTCAACCTTGTGGTGGTACTGGATTCTTTAATGGCCGAGTGGTGGGGTATGGGAAAGTAAAAGGGTGTGTTGAGTACTCCGGCAGAAGGATCAACTGGTGTCATTTGCCCGAACTCTGCATTGCAAACGTTGGGTCTGCTAACTGTAATCCCTCCAGGTGAGACATATTTTTTAGCTTGATTTTTTGGGCCGGTAAAAGGCCAGTCAGTGCCTTCAGAACTAGAGCTCGCATGCTGCTTGCGAACTTCAAAACTGTCAACTATACTTGAAAATCGACGATCCTACTCGGTCTGCCTCCCCAACCCTCTTATCTCAACTAATGTCCGTTTAGTTTTTAATCTAAAGTTGAACCGCTGCTTCTGTGATAAACATTGTCTCGGATCATGGGTCAACCAATGCTCGCAAGGTCAAAAATGGCAGTTGCTGTCTTGTCATTACATCGGTGGAAAATCGGGTGCATTAGCATTAATGGCTGATCCTTGGTATGCTTGTCTCTGTGCGCTGGTGCTGATATTTAGCGGACTAGTCGATTGAACCGTGTTGTATAGTTGCGGTATATATTGTTTGTTGTGTTGTGTTGATGAAAGAAGCTGAGACAGTTGGACAATTTCGATTGAAGTGACTGTAAGCCAAACAATTCCCACAAACTCGTATATTAAACACAGTTGGAAGCAAACGTCCATTTATAAAACTGTTTGCAATCCCTTAAGGCAACATTCCTCTTCTTTCCCTTTCCCGTTCTTACAAATTTACAAACGGTTTGCCCATTCCCTTCTGGAATGAAGTACTTGCATTTTCGCAAGCCTGTTCGACCGCTTCTAAAGCCTTAAATCGACATTTCAAAAGCTTGAAAAATGCTGTACTGGAAGGTAGCTCTTTAATACAGCCCATTTTTTTTCCATAATTGTTGGGTAGCGATGGACAGTTTCTGCAAAGTTACGAAAATTAATATGGTATATCAATGAGAAACAGGTAAGCCTTAATTTCCTAACGCATGTATAATTTCTTGTAAAGTATTTAATACTTGTTTGATTCCAGCTGCTGTTTTCGTGCTGACTGACGCTTGACCAAAGAACAACTTGTGCTGTGTGTTTACCAGTACCCTCTTGTGTTCGTATCGATCACTGATGATTCCCATGCATGCTCATAGTTTTCTATGTGTTGCTACACTGGGACAATACTTCTTTCCTCGACAATACTTCTTTCCTCGACAACACTTCTTTCCTCGACAATACTTCCTCACCAAGCTTGATATTCGTAGCGTTGAATCAACACTATATATATACATATATATGTTTATACTATAAGTATACTGAAGTATCCTCTATTTGTTGTAGATAAACTTAAGATTTTTATGGAAACTTATGTAGATTTAATTTGTTTTATGGCCTGGTTCCGCTGTTTTTTTCTTTTCTTTATGGAAAAAAATTTTATACGTGAAATTAATCTGTTAAGAGGAGAGAGCATGGTCGACCCTTCGAAGAGATCCTAGGGTGTTTTGGGCGTCCTTGGCTCCAGTTATAACGGAAATATCATACGACTGTTATTATTTGCAAGAAATAGACACGTTTTGTGAGTAGCTTGCTGGTTGTGCAACTGTGCACAATTAAATGTTCTGAAGAAAATGGATATCAGAGAAATTCTCAAGGAGCTCATCGATCCAGATCTTACCGCAAGGATCTACGCAAGAAGAAAATACCGCCCAAAAATCGAGATACCGCCGAAAAACTTTCAGTGCCAAAAAATTGAAGACTGATCATGAGACATCCGCACCAGAAGATGCAAGCATCGGGTATCAAATTTTGAATTTTTGACAGTGTTTTCTGTCTTATCCGGCTCCTAGGTATATATATCCCCTTAAAAATAAACGTTTTATTTTCATCGATACTTTGTAAAAAATAACTTAATCGGATATCTAATTGTTTTCGTCCGGTTTTTTTTTTTCAAAATTTGAACGTTTATTTAAGAAAAACACGTACAATAGTATTATTTAAAGTATTGCCCATCTGAAGCTATGATTTTTTCACATCTTTCTGGCAATTTGTGAATCCCATCCCAAAAATTGTTGATATTCTGCTCTGATGTGAACCGTATTTCAGTGAGGGCGTTCTGCATCGACCGGAACAAATGGTAGTCAGAAAGGGCAAGGTCTTGGCTATAAGGCGGGTGGGGTAAGACTTCCCATCCACTGTTTTCCAAATAGTTCTTAACCGGAATAGCAACGTGGGGCCGAGCGTTGTCATGATGGAAAATTATTGCCTCGTGTCTGGTCGCATATTCCGGGCGTTTTTCGGCTACTGCTCTCTTCAAACGGATTAATTGTGTTCGATAGCGTTGTTCATTGATTGATTCACCCGGTTTTAGCAGCTCATAATACAGCACACCCACCTGATCCCACCAAATACAGAGCATTACCTTTGCGCCATGGATATTCTGCTTTGCCGTTGATTTAGCTGGTTAGCCGGGTTTCACATATGATTTTTTGCGCTTGGGGTTGTCGTAATGGATCCATTTTTCATCACCAGTAACAATCCTATTCAAAAATGACTTCCTTTTGTGGCGTTCCAGCAGCATTTCGGACATGCAAAACCGCCTTTCGACGTCTCTCGGCTTGAGTTCATGTGGAACCCAATTTCCTTGCTTTTGAATATATCCAGCTGCTTTTAAACGTTTTGAAATAGCTGCTTGAGTAACACCCAACTAGACTTATGTCCCTGCACTTATTCCTTCTTGTCGAGTTCGCCTTCAAGTCTGCGTAGCATATTCTGAAGCATACTCTCGCAGTATCTTCCGCTTTGGTAGGCGTGTTGCATAGTCGACAGAAAATGCATTTGCAAGGCAGTTTTGGGCACAAGGATCTCGACCATACTCTTGATGTTGTCCTCCTTTTCGATTTTTGGAATAAAGGTTATTCTCACTGTTCGCCAGGGATTCAGTATGTATGCCAGTGCCAGGCTAGCAGTGAAAATTTTGTTCAGAGTTGCGAACATCTGATCTATATCTTTTTGTAACATAACTGGGTAGACATCATGTATGCTAGGTGACGCAAAGCCATCGAATGAAGCAATATCAATGCTTTCGACTCGGTATAAGTACCGTCAGATTTTCTGAGAAGTTCCAGCTTGGTCAATCTTCCCCTTTTTAGGACTTTCACAAGCCTACTGGTTAGTTTCGATCTTGTCGCAAAAAGCTTTGCAAGAGGAACTGTTCGAATTCCGAATAAGCCTCTTAAAATCTTTTTCTTTTTCCTTTAATTTATAAAGATTCCAATCTTCCTCTAAATTAGTCTTAAGTAACCTGTTTAGAAGTTTTCTGGATTCTGTACGAAGACGCTGTAGGTCTGCGTTCTAACAAAGATTGGGCGATCTGCAGGATTGCTTACTAGCTGAATATGCCGTTTCGAAACACTTGGTGAGGGTGCCGTTCATGTTCTGAACAGCTTCCTCAAGCTTTTGTTTTATCCTAAGGTTAGGAGGAGCACTATTGTACTTGTCGAGCTCCTCCTTAAATCGTGTCCAGTTTTTTTTTATGCGGATTCCTCCTCTTCAATAAGGTCAAAACCTCGCATCCAATTCTGAATTCGATGTCTCTATGGTCTGACATGGACATCTCCGATAGTACTTTCCGGCCAGTAATCTCCTTAGCATACCAGTTGGATAAAGTTAAATTGATTAATTGCTGTCTTTCTCTCACAACAATATAACCAGGAGATGGTTACCTCACATTGCATTTGCTACTTCTCTAAAAAGTGTTCTGAGCATTAGCATCGCAGCAATGATAAGTCTCACTTTTCTGGAATCACAATATTCAATGAGTTCTGCTCCGCCTTCGGTGGTGGCGGTAGTAACTGCGATGGTTGTCTCTTATCTGCACTCAGTTGAAAACAAAGTGGAAATGAATCCTTCCAAGGTCAAGCTTTGTCTAAGCGCACAACATGAGAAGAGCCGTCCTTGTTTTCCCGATTATTTCTCTTTTTTCTCTCATCTTTCTCATAGGGATGTGAGAGTAGATTTTCCACTTTCTAGTGTCAAGTCCAGGGTTCTGGGTATAATGACACATCAGAACATCTCCCGTTTGCCCCGGAACCCCAAAGGTGGCGTGCGTCAATTCTGAAAACCTCGAAAGTCTTATTTTCCAGGGGTGGAATTTTCGGCACAGATTTTCTCAGCCATTCAAGAGTTTGCTGCATGAACCACTTCACACTTAGAGTTTCATTCTCCACACCGTAGCGGACTTAGCCAAACAACTTAAGCTACAGGGCCAGAAGAAACCATTAAACCTTCAATGGCTTGAAAAGGAGACGTTTACGGAGCAGTCGTTGCCAACATTAGATTTGCCAACTCAGAGACTTATGAGTATAAAAACTCAAAGTCGGATTTTTTTTCCATTTGGGTGCACCATTACGCACTATAGAGCCTGCAGATACCGAGTCATCACCGAGACCAAGATTGGATGGCTATAGATTGGATATATCAGGAAGTTGACCGATCCTGAGGTAAGACATTTCGGAGTTAGGAAGCCTCATAAAATCTGATCTTATATTTTCGAATATTGGAAGCAGTGGAAAGCGAAGATCTGGATTTTAAGCCAGTACAGGATTCCTTGATGTCATGCCTTATCGTTTTCATCGGCCAACAGTCTTATTCTCCACACATTCGTCGATGCCGGTGAAGAGACGTTCGCTGCAGTTACTTACCTTTGGAATGAATGATTCGACCGGATTAGCGTGCCATCCGACAAAACAAGGTATGTCACAAAGCAATTAATAGCCACTCCTCGCGAACTGTCGGCTGCCATACTGAGCGTAAAATTCTATGAAACTAAATCCGGCGGACCAAGGACCAAGAGCGAAGATTTTTCCCAAACTTCAAGTCAGCAACGGTTGGTAAAGAGGACTACGGTTTCTCCAAATGCCCGAGGAGTGTTATCCTGCTTCACCAGACGATATGTTCACCCAGGTTTGTCTGCAAGAACAACAACCTCAGGCGATTTTACATACAAGCTCGGTGCGTACAACATTTATTGATAATTCCCGATTCTCCAGATACCGTAAGCACCAGTTGCAACAGTTGCCTGGATCCTGCGATTTGTTCGAGCACACCAACGAAACCCAATCGAAGAAGAAGAACGAATAATTGAACCCAATTCGGAGCTGAAATTACTCGTCTTGATGAAAGCCAGTCATTCGAAAAGAACAGTGCTATCTTCAAGTTAACGCTATATTTGTCGGATGATGGTCTACTTTGCGTGCATGGGGGGATAGATGCTCACCCGACCATACCGCTCTTCGCCCGACGTCCCATCATCCTACCAAAAATGCTCCGCTGTCGATGTTCATCATCGATCACTACCACCTCCTCTTGCGCCACCAAAACGACGATGCAATTGCGAATGAGTTACGCCTCAAATACTGGGTACCGAGTCTGTGTTCTGCCGTCAAGAGAAGAAAGAACCAGTATCAATATTGTCGCTTCCTATTCGTTTAGCCGTTGCTGCCGCTGATGAGATAGTTATCATAGGACTACCTGACTCCGTTTATAAGGTCCTTCACATATACCGGTGTTGACCATTTCGGGCCAGTTTGCGTTACAGTAAGACGTCAGAAGGAGAAGTGCTGGATCGCTTTATTTACCTGCTTGACGATAACGGCCGTACATCTCGAGGTTGCAGCAGATTTGTCACCGGATTCTTGTATTGTGTGCATCCGCAATTTCTTCGACAGGAGGATACCAGTTCGCATCAGGAGCTATAGTGGAATGAACTTCATTGGTGCGAAGCCCTCAAAGCAGAGCTTGCCTCAAAAGCAATCGATTGCGATTTCGACTGCCCTTCAACTCTACATGCTGGAAGATGTTGGAACCTGCTCGTCCGTTCAGTATAAAAAGCTCTTCCTTAAACATAGCACCGAGACCTGAGATTGTGCAACCTGTTAGAAACAGAAAACATCGTGAAATTTCCAACAGCTTCAAAAATTTTCATTTACCATTTGAGAGCAAAAACCGCCAGACGTGTTTACTTTTAAAGTAAATTTTTTTCATATTAAATGTATTAAAAAACTGATTTGTATTTCCTTCTAAGGAATAAAAACATTTCCATTCGTAAAAAGTGTTTCCGCCTTTTGTTACGAAGAATGTCTAGTGAGATTTTAAGAGCGAATATTTTTTCTATATAAATGTAGAGTTTTGCTTTTTTTCAAATCATATCTTTGCAAATAAAGAAAATGAAACTTCACTTAAAACTGTCGATATTTATTTTAAAGTTTGATTTAATTTTAACCAACATAGTTTAAATTGTAAAAAAAAGTCCAGCTATCAGACAAAATATAATTAATTACCTAGCCTCTAAAAACAGCTAAATTCTCTCGTTAACATCACCAGATCTACTATACTGTCCAAAATCGTATATGGATTAAGCATCTATTGTAAATGTTCACAATTGTCAGTTAAGGTCATCCAATAATATAATATCATCTTAATTCACTACAAATTCAAAAGCAAAATTCCATCTGCACAAAGACTATCTCAAGTGGTGTTAAAAAGATTCTTTCCCTATGTTTCAAAATGCCAATCAACAATATACAATACGATATTTCTCGCAAAATATAGTATTTTAACCCGCTGATCATCTTTCATGGCTACTAAAAAAGAACTCAATGATTACAGTTATCACCACTCTGCAACAATTTGTACTCACAAAAACTAATCACGAAAAAAACATGTTTCTCCAATCTCTGGCAAGGATTCGTTTTTACTGATGGCTGTAAAACTTTAAAAAGTAAGTTTATTTTTATTTTTTTTTGTTTTTAAATAAATATTTTCAGTATCAAAATTGACGTTCATTTTATAATGTGTGGATTCGGCTTCACTGGCAGTGCTTTAAGCGGTCGGTCCAATTTTCATGTGATTTGATGTGATGTGATATGTGCGGTGTTATTCCTGCAATTTCGTGGCGAATGTTGGCCTTGAGCTCGTCCAAAGTAGATGGAGTAGTGTCAAATCGTATGACCGTGGCGGCAAAATGATAACCGCTTGTCAAATTTCTCCTTTTCAACTTCGAGCGTTGCGTCGCATGTATCGCCATCTTGTTGGAACCAGAGCTCGGATATATCGATGTTGTCGAGCTCTGAAAACAGAAGGTCGGTAACCATCGCTCTTTACCTAAGACCATTAACGGTAACGGTGTATTCTTCCTCATTTCGAAAGAAATAACGACCAATGATGACGCCATGGCATAAACCGCACCAAACAGTATATCTTTTTGGATGCATTGATAATTGGCCGAACACTTGTGGATTGTGTTCGTTCCAATAACGATTATTTTTGCTGCGGCCAACATTTCCAGCGCCCAATTAGCAAACACACGATGTTGTCTATGGTCGTCCGGCTTCAATTCTTGTGTCAGCACAATTTTATATGGATGTAGGCCCAAATCCAATCGCAAAATAAGCCGGGTTGATTCCACACATTTGTGGGTCTTTTTCGATACTAGTCTCCATTTCGCACCAATCTATGTCTGGTTGGTGGCTTAAGATCTAAAAGAGTGCACTCACGCTCAAAATCTTCCACAGTGCGACGAATTACCTACACACTGAAGACATGATGACGACTGAGTTCACGAAGAAATTCACGTTTCGTACTTACTATTGAGCCGGAACTTCGGTAATATTTTTTGATAATTTGCGTACGGTCGGCAAATGTAAAATGATGCATGATGAAATAGGAAACCTTACTGAATATTCTGACAGCTAGATGTCATTGGTAACTTTGACACCTGCTGAAACATAACAAATAGCTTTATTGAGTTGTTGGATCAAGAAGGAGTGGAGTCTGAAAAGCATTGGTGGGTTCGGGAGCTTAATCTACGAAGAAACTATTTTTACAGAGACACTGCGTTTTGATGAAACTGAGAAAATATAAATATTTTAATTCTATGTTTCTAATATAGAACAAATTTATGAAATATACAAGGACTTAAGGGTTTAGGGGAAGTAGTGGACCAATATGGCTGCCCTGAGAAGCACCGGAGTAATTCAGAATCACCTTTGAGCAAACAGAACTAATCTTAACATAGTGTATGGGATTCATCAAGTAACTACCAATTTTACTTATACTGGAATGAAATCCAAACATCTCAAGTTGGATTTGTTGACATTGTTTTAGACATAATCAAATTTTTTGGAAAAATCTGTGTAAACATAGTCAATTTGAAAACGTTTTTCCATGTAATGGAGACTGTAATTCGTAAAAATTGCAAAAATTTTTTGCAGTCGATCTACCACTCATTAAACCATGTTGACATTAAGGAATTTTGTTACACATAACGCCTTGCAGTATAGAGCTTTCTTATTATAACAGCTTCAAAAATTTTAGAAATCTGTTGCAATCTGGTTATAGGCCAAATTTGTGAATAGAAGTAATAAATGAGTATTTCCAGCAATCAAGAAATTCACCCAACTTAAGAGACATATTATATATTGTATAATCTTAAGTGAGCAAGCCTTTTAAAAAAAATATATGGAGGGGAAATTATCGGGTGGAATAACTGTACTAGACTCTAGTGATCATAGTTCAATAAGTATACCATCTTCTGTTAAAGATAAAGACCCCAAATTCGTAATACGATCACTAATAGCAAATGAACTATTATCAATAGACTCATTAACAAAATTTTAATGGAAAAATGATGCAAACATGTTGCATATTTCTTCATGTTTGTCACTATTTACATCTTTTAACATCATCATAGATGCTAAACCAATAGATTTTTGCTTCGTGTGTATGAAAGGCTTAAATACTTTTGGATCGCATTTTATATAAGTTTCTATAAAAGAAACGAATGACTATAGACAAATTTCTTTATAAAAATTATATTCTTCATGTAATTGCAGAAATTGATTTCGCAGAGAGGGATCAAATTTACGAAAGTTGGTAGCAAACATACCGTCTATATCTTGAATCTCTATCGCTTTTAAAACATTAAATGGATGAGCAAAATTTTCATTATGGGAAAAAACCCAAGTTACATCAGTTAAATCAAAATCATCTTATCCTACGGCATATGAAGAGCTATCTAAATTATTAACAACATTCATAGTGGTTTTTTAAATTATCTGAATCCGGGAGAATGTAACATATAAAATAATAAAAATAAATTAAGTCTGTAATTCCAGCAAATAAAATTCAACACACACGCAATTTTTTCAATCAAACCAGATGAATCAGATAAGGCAATTTCTTTACTCTTGAAGCAACAGCAACAACAGCAAGTACAGCAGGAGAAGAAGAATACCATATACTACTTATGTTCGAGCATTTGTCTTTAGAGAGTGCATTTCATTTCTATCCACATATTGGAATTAAGAAAAATGTCTATCATATTTTCTGATACGCCAAGTTTAAAATTAATATGATTAAGAGCATCTTATCAGCACCATCTTTAATTAGATTGTAGCATTTCAACTTGAAACTGGTTCACATTAAATGCCGAAGAAACATAAGCAACTATGGACTGACAAGTCGTAGAAGGTTTGAACGGTGATAAATGCAACCACTTAAATTAAGTAATGATCTCAAGTTCAAAACCCATAGCAGATTTGCTAGTTCCAACGATTGATCTTTTTCGTTTAGAATTTAGAATTTACCATTTGACAATTATTGAGATTATCCCCCTGTAAACTCGCAGATGCGCAGATAGATTTGACAGAGGTAGATGCAGCCGTAGCAGTAAATGTACGAGTTGAGTTAGCAGCAGCAATGCTGGCAGATAGAGCAGCAACAGCATCGACTTCATTGATAAAAGAAGAAATCGACTCAGAGTCAAAGACTGAAGCAATAGGCACAGCATCCGCAACATTAGACGAGGTAAAACCTGATTTAACACTAGCTAAATCGAGGATTGCGTGGATTGTATGATTTCAGTTAGCTCGTACAAATATTATGTTAAAAATCAGACATTTTAGTACGAGAGGGTACATTAACCCCACCGGTTGTTTGCGAACGAGTCATCTGCCGGCCAGACTTTGGTGACATTTAACACACTGTAAAGTAAACATTATTCAACTCATAGAATATGAATATCAAGAACTAAAAGAGTTTGACAATAGCAAGAGAAAACGCATCTAATCACTAAGCCAGATAGAAATAGACTGATTTGTAAAAGTGTTGTGGAGAAAGCAGATTAAATCTAGTGCTACGCTATTTTCGGTTTATAATAATTCGCTGAATTTTCAATGCTTCATTTTCGAAGTAACTACGGCTGATATTTTTACTACCTTGATATCTCTCGAGAATAGTTTGTATCATCCTTTTCGGATATTGAATACCATTTTTAATTTTAAATAATAAGTGAATTTATTTAAACTAAGCTTAAAATTTAACTAATGTAACAGATGTTACATTTTGATTTAAAGAACTCTCTTTGCTGTAACTTCAAGGAGAAAAGACGTGTTTTACTTTAACCGCATTTTTCGACCCCTATTTTACCCTACACTTAGTTAACGCAATGATTAGCCCTACACACTCCAACACATCCAGCGTTCCATACATATTTCAATTTTGCTAGAAAATTCGATAAATCTTACATTCCCCAAAGGTTGACTTTTCTGCTATTCAAATAAAGAAATCTCCTGAATTTCAAATATAGATGACGCTGTTCACATTGGACTCCAAAAGGTAGAAGAGAGAGAGTATTAGAATTTGAGTGGGGTTTTCCCTAACGGTGTTGCACCTCAAAATCGTAGCCCTACTGTTGCGAAGCAACATGGACCATCTTCCCAAAGAACGTGCAAGTTTAAATCGCCGTCGAAAATGATCGAGTTGCGTCATCTACAAAAGCGTAACTTCCGTCGGCAAAAGAAGAAATTTGATAATGATTGTAATTTTGCCGACGTGAATCCCAAAGCTCTAAAAGCCCACACTCCGGAGCTAAATTGGGCTTGAAGAAAAAACAGCAGCACACCAAGCAAATTGTGTGGGTGCTAGCATAGCAAAATTGCATTCATAAAAAATGCTGTTTTTGGTAATTGGCTCCACCCACTGATCTGCA
This sequence comes from Volucella inanis, assembly GCA_907269105.1. Lineage (NCBI taxonomy): Eukaryota > Metazoa > Arthropoda > Insecta > Diptera > Syrphidae > Volucella > Volucella inanis. Next base: position 58,513,732 of record OU026154.1, on the reverse strand, counting down.
TGTGAGGCAGTGGAAATCGATGCGGATGTATTGGAGAAAAATGAGTCCAAAAGAAGGAAGCAAGAATCAGCTGTATTTTCAATTAGAAGAGCCGATAGTCTAGGTGGTTCAATGACTAGATAATTAGAGATAACGGCAAACAGCTGTTTGAAGGAAGGTTTCGGTTGGGCAAATGAAACGAACGTTGGTAATTCCCAATTTTCTCATTCACTTGAACAGCGGTAATAAAATCATTGCGTCGTCTGAAATAAATTTCAAAGAGTTTTACTTTTTTTATTGCATATCGTTTGGGGCTAGTGCATTTACTTTCATTGCGAACCGAAAATAAATTTAAACATATCAGCTGCAAAGAAAAGGCAGAGTTTTTTTTGTTAATTTGCTAATGGTCCTTTGAGCCGGATGCTTTATATCCTTTAAAGTTAATGTGAATGTGTAAAGGCAATTAAGACAATTTAAAAAATACCGGCAAATAGTGCGTGAATTTCAAATACGAACAGTTAAAATCATAAACGTGTCTCGTGCAGTGATCTGGAAGAAGCTGAGAAGAAGAATCTGGTGCAGCGAGGGAGCAACGCTTTCAACAGGTGTGTGGCAATTTTTATAACATTTCTTTTATATAATTTACATTGAATATAATAAAAATTTCATATAATAAACATATCGTGTGTTGTGTGATATATAAGAATCATAATGAGTAAGAGCAAAATAGGTAATCTAATAGACTCAATTGAGAATGTGTGCTTAGAAGTACGTGCCGATTACAAGGCTTATTTAGAGTTAGGCGACCAACACAAATCCGTGCACATGTGTGAAGCTCGATTAAATTATATTGAAAAATCTTTTGATGAAGCTCAAGCGACGCATCAAGAAACTGTCGCGGCTCCAACGGAAGAAGAAAAGATCAAGTACATAGAGGCTTTGTCTTTCCACCATCTTAAGGAATTGTACTTCAATTGTGCCTTCAAATTCCGAGTTGAAGGCACAATTACCGAATTCAAGCGTTCAAAATCAATCCCAAGGTAGTTTTAATACTTCCATCTTGCGATCAAAGGCTTCTTCAATAGGATTAAAGCTTCCGGCAATCAAAATCCCTACATTTTATGGCTCCTTTCAAATGGCCTAAATTTCGAAGCATATTTGAAAGCCTTGTCAGTAAAAACTCGTCGATATCGGATGTGCAAAAGCTTCATTCCTTAAAGGCCAATCTAAGTGGTGAAGCTGAACGTTTACTACGAAACACTAGTTAAACGGTATCAAAACCTACGATTACTTAAAGACAATCAATTTAAGTTGCTTTTTGACCAGCCAAAACTATCGCAGGAATCAGCAGAAGATCTGAATTTGATTCTAGATACTACCAACGAAGCTAAACATTCTTTAGAGAATCTTGGAGTTCCGGTTTCCTCCTGGGAAGATGTTCTTATTTTCAACACTGTGCAAAAATTACCGCTTGTCACTAGAAGCCTATGGGAATCAAACATTACAGCTTACGTAGGTTATCCAGCATTTAACGTTCTTGAGGACTTCCTTCTTACGAGATCTAGAACATTAGATATCCTAGGAGAACCCTCATTTCCTACAACTCACACTAAAGTGAAAAAACCTGTTGCAAATATCGTCCGTTCACATAATTCCACGATTTCTAGATATTCAATGTGTCAGGGTTCGCATTCAATCAAGAATTGTTTCAAGTTCAAGGCGTTGAGTCTGAAGAAACGACAGGACCTTGTTAAAAGGAACAATTTATGTAACAATTGTTTATCCAATCCACATTCAACGCAAAATTGTACAAGCATGTTCACGTGCTTCATATGCAAACAAAAGCACCATTCGTTGTTGCATCTCAATGAACCATCGAATGCGATACCGACAGGGGCAAGTCTGCTACCTGCTCAACAAAGCCTGGCTTCCGTTCAGACATCACAGTCAGAAAACTCGGTGCATCCAACCTCCTCCAACAGAATTGCCTCAGCACACAATAAGAACATAGCCAAAAACAACCGAATACAAACTGTTTTTCTGGCTACTGCGCTCATTAAGGTGGTCACATCCACTGGCCAACCAGTGCTACTGCGAGCATTACTGGATCCTGGATCGGAGGCATCCTTCATTTCTGTGTCTGCAGCGCAACGCTTAAATCTCCGTACAAAATAAAACCACGTCAGTATATTAGGTGTTGGACCTATACCGGCGTCTCTAAACACAAGGTAACACTGACGATATTCTCAAATGTCAATCCGCAATTCAGCTTACAGCTACATTTATTATCCCGACATTTATTATCCTGACGCACAATATTCGCTGCGTCACTTGGAGCCACCTTCAAAATATTCAGCTCACCGATCCGACATTTAATAAGTCAGGCAAAACAGTCGTTTTACTCGGCAGCGATGTATATTCATTACATATTCAGGAAGGCATTGTAAAAGGCGATCCAGGCACCCACATGGCTCAAAAGACTGAACTTGGTTGGGTGCTCTCGGGTTGCATCTCTCCTAACAATCAAACGGCGATTACATCGATTCACACAACAACCGAAGGTTGTGAACACGACCTTCAAAAGATGCTTCTTAAGTTCTGGGAACTTGAAGAGATAGCAAGGAAGAAAATGATATCAGCAGATGAAGAAAAGTGTGGATTATACTTTTGCCGAACACACCAGCGAAAAGATGATGGCAAATATATGGTACAACTTCCAATTAAGGAAGGAAAACGCCCTAGCTTGGGCTTCTCCCATAAATCTGCTCTAGTTCGATATATGCAGTTGGAACGAAAATTCCGAAATAACCCAAGTGAATATAAAAAGGTATTCAACGAATACAAGAAACTAGGACACATGATGGAAGTAGATTCTTCGTCGGTAAAAAACGCTCATTATTACATCCCCCACCACGCTGTCACAAAAGAATCAAGTTCTACAACAAAACTGCGCATCGTTTTTGACGCATCTTGCAAAACATCCGACGGCAAATCCTTAAATGATCATCTTTTTATTGACCCACGGCTACAAGATGACATTTTCGATCATATAGCTCGCTTTAGAAAACATAAATTCGTCTTCGGAGCAGAAATTACTAAGATGTATAGGCAGATCTGGGTACCCTCGGAAGATGCGGCCTTTCAACTCATTCTGTGGAGAGATATAGAAGAAGGAGAAGTTAAAACGTACCAGCTCAACACCGTCACCTTTGGCACTGCTGCTGCACCATACTTAGCGGTTCGGACATTACAAAAATTGGCTGCAGATGAACGAGAAGACTGTCCTCCGGTGTCAAAGATTGCCAGCAGTAAAGCAGTGAAGATGCAACATGAACTTACTATTGTACTATGCTGAATCGAGGTGGCTTACCATTACGAAAATGGGCCAGCAAAAGCGAGAAGTTGTTATTAGGAATTCCAGATGCCGACAGAGAGGTTCACTTACCACTATCATTCGATGAATGGAACTCGATAAAAACACCAGGTATTCAATGGCATCCAGGTAAGGATATGTTCTCAGTCAAATGCAATATTCCAAACGCAAAGTTGTCTGACATTGCTAGCCTGTCAAGTCAGGTCCAGACGTGGGACTTAACTCCGTTAGAAACATAGGAATCCCTCGCTGGATAAATACAACAATTTACTCTCAACTGGAAATCCATGGATTCTTTGATGCCTCCGAAAAGCCATACGCCACAGTGGTGTATTTAAGAGCCATCAATAGCAGTGCTCTACAAACGACAATCCTTCTATCTAGAGCTAGGGTCGCACCACTCAAAAACAAATCGTTGGCACGCCTTGAGTTATGCGAAGCTCTGTTGCTCGCGCAATTACTAGTGCACACCATAAAAACTATGGATCTCTAAAATGCCAAACTTTTTGCGTGGTGTGATTCGGAAATCACACTAGCATGGATTAAGTCGGCACCATACATACGCACCACATTTATCGCAAACCAAGTGGCAGAAATCCAAGAGCTCACAGATCCCAACTGCTGAAGCCATATTCCCTCTAAAGAAAATCCAGCAGACATGGCATCACGGGGGCTTTCTGTAAAAGAGCTTCTAAACAGCCAAAAATGGTGGCGTGGTCCTGATTTTTTACAATTTTTCGACGACAAACGACATGCACCATATACAAGTCAAACAACTGACCTGGAAATGAAGATCTCAAAGGTTGCAAAGGTAAGAAATGAGCTAATTGCATCTAGGTACCCCATTCAAACTATTTTTCAGCTCTGCTCTCATTTCACCGCGTTTTCGCACAACGAATTTATTGCTAGGTACTCTACTTTACAGCGTTTACCGAAGAGATGTCCAAAATGTGCACAAGGGAAGCAAATTGGCAAGGCTTTCGCCATTCATTGATCAAAAAGGAATATCATGGATTAGAGGCCGACTATGCATGGCGGTCAACAGCTTATGATGGCATCACTACGAGCCGAGTATTGGATATTGCAGCTCAAATCAAATGTAAAGCATTGTATCCACAAATGCATTAAATGTTTTAGACTTAAAGCAACGGTCATGCAAAAAAAAATGGGTGTTTTGCGTACGCCGAGAGTATCCACACGTTTGGTGTGGATTATGCAGCCCCTGTACAACTCAAGGCATGGAAAGGTCGTTGCAGCAAGTTCACCAAGGCGTACATCGCAATATTTGTTTGTTTCTCCACAAATGCGGTTCATTTAGAGCTTTTGAGCGATTACACCACCTCAGCTTTTCTCGCAGCATTCAAATGTTTCACTGCGCAGGAACTTTTACAGTGATTGTGGAACCAACTTCCAAGGAGCAGTAAGAAACCTCGACACGGAAAGGTTACAAACGTCGAAGCAGTGGCCTAAAGAAATAGTTACGTAACAGCAACAAAATGGCACTTCCTGCCATTTCATCCCTCCGGCTGCCCCGCCCTTTGGCGGGTTGTGGGAAGCAGGTGTGAAGTCATGAAATTTCACTTAAAGCGAATAATCGGTCACTACAGCCGTACATTTGATGAATACGCAACGGTCTTAACACAAATCGAAGCTTGTCTTAATTCGCGACCCCTCTGCCCATTAAGCGAAGATCCTGAGGATTTGTCTTTACAGACATCAGGACACTTTCTCATAGGCACCTCTTTACATACAGCACCGGAAAGGACCTAACAAACACCCCGACAAATCACATAGATCGTTGGCACCTTATGCAGAAAATCCAGCGAGATTTTTGGAACAAGTGGGAATCCGAATATCTTGCTCGACTCCAACAGCGGCCAAAAGGGCTTACATCAAATCTGCAGATCAAAGTGGGTTGCTTGGTTCTGTTGCCGGACGAACAGACGCCTCCGACACTTTGGAGACTTGCGGGAATAGAAGCAACGCATCCAGGAGCTGATGGAAGAATTCGTGTCGTCACCATTAAAACATCAACTACTACACTCAAGCGTCCTATAGCCAAACTTTGTCTTTTGCCAATGGTTAATGAATAAATACCATTTTTAGAACACACACCCATTTATGAATTTATATTACTTTTTCCAACATTTATCAAACTACATATAATGAATTAAAAAACTTATCAAATATTTACTATAAAAAATTATGTATCATTGCCACACACCATTCACCGAACATTCCTTCTTATTTTCATGTACACACGTCGAGCATCACAAGAAGAAATCATCACGCAATATACATCTCTATTCAGAGGAAGCGGTTCAACCTGTAGCCCTAATCATGAGTTCCAAAACGATTCCAGAGATCTGGGCCCGTCGAAAATGATCGAGTTGCGTAATCCACAAAAGCGCAACTTCCATCGGCAAAAGCAAAAATTTGATAATGATTGCAATTTTGCCGACGGGAATCCCACAGCTCTAAAAGCCCACACTCCGGAGCAAAATTGGGCTTGAAGAAAAAAACAGCAGCACACCAAGCAAATTGTGTGGGAGCTAGCATAGCAAAATTGCATTCATAAAAAATTCGGGTTTCAAGCTAGTGCATTTACTTTTATTAGTTTCACCGCGAACCTAAAATAAATTAAAACATATCAGCTGCTAAGAAAAGGCAGAGTTTTTTTTGTTAATTTACTAGGTGTCCTAGCGCACACCTACAATTGCTTAATCCATGTCGGAACTTGACCTTCAGGGTTCTTAAATTAGAGTAGCTATTTTACAGCTGTCTGTTCGAAGAATGAAATTTTGTTCATAGAGGTACCAGAATTAAAGCTAACAGCTCACGCCGAATTACGCAGTAGTTTCTTTCAGCTCTGGAGAGTACCTTGCTGTAATACGTAATATGCAAGCATTTAATCCTGACCGTTATGAATTCGAGAGATCACTGCTCCGAATCAAGATAGTGGCATTCCATAGCTGCCGCTTGAGTCTTTGGAATGCTTTTTAATTCCCTCCAACCCAAATGAACTTTTGGCTCTTTTCCGTAACTTCATGCAGGCTATATGCAATACCAGAAAAATCCTTTACGATTCTTCTGTAATACGTTGCAAGTCCCAAGAAGCTTCTCAGTTGGTGTTTATCTTTGGGGCAGGCTAACTTTTCTCAGCTTCGATTTTGTCAGGATCCGTCCTTACTCCTTCCGCGGATATAATGTGACCCAGATAGTTTATGATATTTCCGGATGAAACAAGGCACACTTTTCTGGGTTCTGCTTCAAATAAGCCCTTGCGGCCTCTCATACACTTTTTTAAGATTTAGAGGATGCTCCTCAAATGTTTTGTTTATGATGATAACATCGTCCCGATACACTAGGCCGGTTTTCTACATGTTCGTTCCATTAATCGAACAAAGTTGGCCGGAGTGTTTCACAATTAAAACGGTATTACCGTAAACTGCCAAAGACCGCTTCCTGTAGTGAAAGCCGTTCTCTCACGATCTTTACGATCTTTTCGATCAATCTCCACCTGCCAGTAACCACTTTTCAAGTTTAGTATTGAAAACTATTTGGCTACAGAAAGCGTATCTAAAGTGTCATTAATTCTTGATGGTAGGTAGCTGTCCTTTAAGTGACATCTTTAAGACGTCGGTAGTTTACACAAAACCGCTGGAGATGCCCACGGACACTGTGGATCTTCAATCAGCTCCTCAACTTTCATCTTCGACACCATTTCGGCAACTTCTGTTTGCTTAGCTAATGGAAGACGCCTTGCAGGTTGACAAATTGGTCGTGTAGCAAATGAAACAATCTTTATACTGTAGTGTATTAAGGGCTTATAATATGACAATGAGTCTAAGACCGTATATCTACAATTGGTCTTATATTACATATAGTCTTCTTCTACTTCTACTACCTCCTCCTTTAATTTTTCTTATAAAAGTTTTAAATGTGGTAAAATGGTAAAAGAAATAAATTCGTAATCTTAATAAAAAAAAATATCTTTTTCCACTTCTGGTTTTAAGATGTCCTGCCACAGAAATTTGACCATAAGAATATGCAATTCCTTCTATAAACATTTTTTTGACTATCTTCATTCAAAATTTTTCCTGGAATCCACCTATTGACTTTTTTGAATATAAATTTGTTGATCTTTGTACCATGATTTTCTAGTTTTGGAATTTTTATTGTAGTACTTTGCATATTGTTCAGTTTTGTTTTCAAATTATTCCTGCGTATTTTAATTTAATAAAAACGTGGTCTTAGCTTATTATCACTTTTTGAAAGGTTTTTTCGCAGCCGACGATTATATAAAAGTTGAGATTGAGAATTTATCATGTCGTTGATAGGAAAGCTTCGATACTCAAATATTGTAAAATAAAAAACACCTTCATAGGAACAGTTATTCTTAAGCATTGACTTTACAATTCCTACAATTCCATTTTATGGTATGATTTAAGTTCTTCACTACATTTTTTTTCTTAACGGCCATCCGTTTTGGTAATATTTTATTATATCGCTTAGCGCTTTATCGTTAACAGTTTCTGAAAACAATTCTCTTCTTGATCCTTCCGTCATATCAATTCTCAACAGTTTCCATTATTGTTCTCTCTTCCATAGCTTTTTCAGTTTTAAAAAAAATACCTTTATAAATAATCGGCAACACGCATGTATTTTCCGGGAATCTATTCCAAATTTAAATCATATTTCCACAGTTTCATTAACATTCGTTATATTTTATCTGCTATCGTTATATTTATGTTGCTAATGGCTTATCATCGTTTTTATATCGTAATAGTTTGTCCATATATCCAATAATGAAACTTATTCACCAGGAATAGAATTCAAAAGTTATGGTATTTTTCTACCTGGGCATGTCTCTTTTCCTGTTCAGACAACATCCTATTCCGACTTGGCTTGAGTCGCACTAAATTAAAATTCAGTTGGTGCTAGTGCCTTGTAACTTTCTTTTTAAATATAATCTACTACAGCTGTAGTAGACTTTAATTGTCTCTTTTTAATAATTCTCTTAATGGTTATTCAATCGCATATATTAAGTACAAACTGTCTTATATAATTTATCATTCCAAAAATTTTTTGTATTTCAACCTTGCCCTTCGGTGTTTCTAAATCATTGATGCTTTTTATCCTGTCTTTATCAATTTCTATTCCATTTCCTGTAAATACAAGACCTAGATATTTAACTTTTTCTACGTAGCGGGATTAAATTTAATATTTTTTTCACCAGCTCTATCCAAAACGTTTCTCAAATTTTTATCGTGTTGCTTTTTTGTTGCCTTCATTATTAATATGTCCTCTATAAAGATCATCACACCTAGTGTATCTCCAGAATTTTGTATATTCATGCGTTGAAACGCCCCTAAACGATCCTAAAAGCAAACAGTTAAATTGAAAATTTTCATATGGAACCGCAAATGTGCAAAACTCAGCTAAAGGCTCATCAAATTTTACGTGCCAAAAACCATTCTTGATAACGATTAGGACCAAAGCATTTAGGCAAATCCTTATAGTACCATCTGCTTTCTTCACTATAGCTATAATAATGTAGAGGTTGTTACCGGTTATACGATCTGTTATTTCTGTTTTTGTTATTGTGTTAACCTGTTGTATTATCTTTAAAGTAAGGCATGGATTTAATCCTAAAATTAATTTATATTAATATATATATATATAATTTATATATCTTATATCTTATTTAATATATGGTATGAGGTGTGTTCAAAATGTAAGGTGGCTTTGTATTTGTATAAAAAAAATATTTGTCTATTCATCAACATTCATTTTGTCCCCTTCAAAGTAATCTTCCTCAGATATAATACACTTTCATAAACACTTTTATATACACAGATACAAAGGGTTTTTTGAATCCTCGAAGCACTTTTCATAAGTAAGCACTTTTTGGCTAAGCCTTGAGCTCTTCCAGCGATGCATTTATTTTTCGGTCTTGGCTCTCCTGAGTGATTCAAGTGGGACAATTGGGATTTAATTTCGACGTCATAACCATATACCCATGATTTGTCACCAGTTATAACACAAGTCAGTATAATTCTTGTCGTAATTCAAGAGCTATTGAACGATACTCATGCTACGGTTTTTCTGATCAAAATTAAAAAGTTTTCGAACAAACTTCGCTGACACATCTCATCCCCAAAACTTCCGAAAAAATATTATTATACGAGCCGACCGATATGCTAACATCCTCAGCAACTCCTTTTATGGTATATGATTTTCCAAAACAATTTCCTTCACAGCTTCGACGTTATCATCTTTTGATTATGTGCTGGGGCGTCTAGAGTGAGGTTCGTCATTGGCATCTTGGCCGAGAGCTTCTATTACGTGTAAACACTTTTTTTATTTAGAGTAGACTCACTGTATGCCACTGTCATCATTTCACGTGTGTTAGAACACTTGATTCCATTTTTTACACAAAATTTGATGCAAATCCTTTGCTCCATTTTTTATAATAATTGAAATTTGCCGATTACGCCAAGACACGTATAACCTTTCTATATGTCAAAAACAAACTAATTATGCTGGTGAGTTTTTTAACTTGAGACATCTAAATTACTCGAAAAATACGCGATATCGTGATTTTTGATTTTTTAATGGGAACCCCTATTTTTTTTGACAGATTCGTAATCTGCGTGAAAAAATACAATTCTTTTACATGAAACACTTATTCTTGTATGCGTTCTTTTCCCGTCAGAGGGCACCATAAAACTTAAGACATCAAAATTACTTAAAAGTACGAAATATCGCGAAAAATGTTTCAGACAAAAGTCTCAAGGTTCTGAAGGGGACATAAGATGGTGACCACGAGTTTGAGACCCATTTTCAAGGTCAAACGAAGGTCACTTTTGATTTTTCAAATGATAATTCCTGATTTTGTAAAAGAATTGTAATTTTTCACGCAGATTACGAATCTGTCAAAAAAGTGACATTCGTTTGACCTTGAAAACGGGGCTCAAGTTCAAACTCGTAATCACCATCTTATGTCCCCTTCAGAACCTTGTGACTTTTGTTTAAGTTAAAAGTTAAAAAACTCACCCGGTAACTTCAATATGTTTGTTTACAATAATGCGAGTCTTGCAGCTAGTATCGCAGTCAATTTCAAAAATTTGGAAAACTCTCTCATCTCGCAGTGCGTGACAGCTTGATTTTTTTGTTTTCATTTTGAGCTTGTGATTTGTGAGTGGTGTTTCATTTAGTAATTTGTAAAGATGAAGAATTATAGTTTTTCGGGTTATTTTTCCCCTGATTAGCAGCAGAGCTCTCGCACTCGGGCATCGGACGTCTGTTTACAAGGATACGTCAAATCGCAACGAAGTGAAGTGCTAATTAAATGAAACACCAATCACAAATCACAAACTCAAACTGAAAACAAAAAAAATTAAGCTGTCACGCATTGCAAGATGCGATAGTTTTCCAGATTTTCGAAATTGACTGCAATGCTAGTTGCGCGACTCGCATTATTGTAAACAAACACATCGAAGTACATGTTACGGAAATATATCTGACAGTTCATGCGCTCTCTTTGTCGAACAAGGTATCGCATCTCGCAGTATTGTAAATGGGACTTTACTCTCTCTCTCTCTCTCTCTAATGTACTTGAATCCTTAACACAAAATCAACACAATCTGACAAACACAACAAATAAACTTCCTCTAATTAGCAATACTATTTCCTCCCAAATACAAAACATAAATTTACATATAAATACACAACAAAAAAAACTATCGGAAACTACTTAAATGATTTTAAAAACCTTATACAAAATAAAATAGCGACAATAGAAGACGAAGTCACCTTTCTACAACAAGCTTATCAAGTAGACAGCAATATTACACTTTTACAAAATCATATCGACGATATAGGACAAATCGTTTTTTCTTGCAAACTTGGCATAATCTCAACTGATATTTTGACACAGACAGAACTAGAATTTATGAAAGACTAGTTAGCTACATGCACACAAAGATCGCTATTACACTTCATGAAAAAAAATATTGTTATAATCCTACTCTGTTATAATTCCTACTGATTCCTATCCCGAATCACTTTTAAAACCACCCCAAACAGGGAAAATAAGTCTTTTCACCTTAAAACAAATAAAGTGTTGGTGTATTCAAATAATAACATACACAATACAAATGTGAAAGCCAACCTCATGAAAAATTTAATAAAAGTAAATAACGACTGTATAAAAAGCATTTTAAATTATGAAGAAGACTATTTTATTACAAGGTGTATTAATTTTAAAAAACATATATGGTATAATCTAGCAATAAATCATAATTGCAACAAAATAAAAATTAAAAATGAAGGAACCTTCATGACAAAATTTGAAATAATGAATAAAAAATATTTAAATCCTAGTATTAATGTGTACGATAAATAATTCTTGCCAAATTATATGTCAAAAATTAAAGAAAATACCTCAATATCTGATTCGAAATTAAAAAAATTTATATTTTTTAAAAATATTGACCAAATGTCAAATATTACTAAGAATTCAAATGTAATAAGTCTAAATTCGGACTTATTCATATTTTTAATTATTATCATACTTGTAATCGTAATTGTAACCACCAACCGGAGTAACCCATCACTTCAATTTCGTCGGTACCTCAATTTAACTTTGGGGGAGTTATAGTTACCACTGCTCACCCCGCACCCACAATTATTTAATGCGCACATATGTAGGACCAAGGTTACAAAATAAAAAAACGCACACTTTTGTAATTCAGTAGAGCAATGCTTCCGGTGGAACGAAGCCGTCAGAGCGCACACTCTCGTGGTAACGGTAATTGGGATAGTAAGCCCCAGATATCAGGTTATTCGTCGAGGCCATTGCTCTTGCAATGTGCCTTCGAGTCAGCTTAATTACGAAGTTGTCCACTCGTATTAGGTTCGCTCTGTTGTAAAGGACTTCATTACGATAAAATTTTTTGTACTCCGACTCTGGTGTTCTGTACAAGCGAAGGCAAGCCCTCTCAAACACCCGAATCTTTTCCATTAAGCTTGCTCGCACATTGAACCACACGGGACACCCAAATACCAACATGGGCCTGATAAGGGCCATGTAGCAGATTACCTTTACCCTCGCATCGAGTTGGCTGCTATAAAACAGTCTCTTTGTAAGGGCAAAAGCGCCTTTAGCTCTGACCAGAGCAGCATCTACGTTTTTGTCAAAATACAGAAACTGATCTAGCCAGATCCCAAGGTATCTGACTACCTTTCGACAGGCAAGAGGCTGTCGGCGTTGTCCAATGATCGAGAAAGTTCGCCAGTTTTTTCTGGTATCTCTAGAGGCTCTAGACAACGGCGTCCTAAAGAGAATGGTTTCCGACTTCTGAAAGTTGATTTTCAACTTCCAGTCATCGCAAAATCGTCTTATCTTATCGAAGTCACGCTGCAAGAGAGTATTGATGACCTCGATTTTTAGACCCGTTCTGTACGCTATCAAATCGTCTGCGTACGCAATAGTATGGGGAAGTGAACCTACCAAGTCGCTTGTATAAATGTTAAACAGGATCGGCGAATTGACCGCGCCTTGCTGAAGACCATTTTTAATTTGAAATATTCCAACAGAAGTCACATCACCATTCTTCACGATGAACTGTCTGTTGGTTAGCATATTATAAAGAATGTACAAGAGTGGTTTACTGATCCCCAGCCTAGTCAGCTTATAGAAAAGACCCTCTAACTATACGGTGTCGAAGGCCTTCTCCAGGTCAACAAGGCAGGCACCAGTACATTGGTTTTTGCCTTTATTCCATTGGATATCGGACACCAGTTTAGACGCGGCATGTGAGATATCATGTCCCGCCTTAAAACCGAATTGATTATCTGGAACTATATGTTTGTCTTCAACCCACCTAGACAAAGCTCTATTGATTACCTTTTCAAACACCTTACTGATATTCGGAAGGAGACTTATCGACCGGAGATTCGCCGGATTGGATATATCCTTTCACTTTTTGGGGATAGGTTGAACCACCGCCGTTTTCCAATGCGCTGGATAATGTGCGTTATTCATTGCATTATTAAACAGGGTGGTGTAAATGTCCACCGCTTCTAGAGGAAGATGTCGAAGCACGATATTCGGAATACCATCGGTCCCCCACTGATTTCTTAACCCTGATTGTGTCGAGGATCTCATGGAGCTCTTCCTTCGAAATGAACGGTGGTAGGTCACCCTCTCTGGTAATGACATTATTTGCCATATTTTCGTTGCTGAACCGGGTGAAACCAGAGCCCTCGGATTGCCAGTTCTCTACTTCATTTCGAATGTAGAAGTCGTGCACCAAGACGCGATTGTCCAGGTCATAATTAGGGCCAATATTATCAGTGGCCTTGTATATTTCCTGGAAAGTCGCCCCTATAGCCTCAACCTTCTCCTGTGGATCCTCGATCACAAAGAAGTCGTCATCACCAGCGGCCTCATTTGGATCAATACCTGCTATTGTCAGTAACCGTTCGTTGTCTGTTGTCCGGGCTATTTTAAGACACTGAAGGTCGTTTTGATTTTTTCTCCGAAATAGTTTATTTATTTGCGGGAACATATCCGGTTTGCTGGTGTTTACAGCCCGAACCCTGTTGTTCCAATACAAAATTACAGAAATTCTGTAATTCTCTTTTATTAACGTTTGAATATTTTTAATCGACGCCTTCAGTGTCCTTATCTCCGGGTCTTGTCTGTCAGTTAACTGTCTGTATAAGTTTTTGAGTCTTGACAGAAGTCTACTTTTCGTCGTATACGTTCGTCGTACAGCAGTAGATCCAAATAAGACCCGCCTCTGGCAAACGACGGGTTATCCGTCGCTTTAAGACCGAGTCTGTACATGACATCGTGCTGACCCCACCAATCGAGTAGTAGGTTCCCTCTAGTATTTGGCAAATTATTTGCCCAATCTCTGTGTCTAGCGTTGAAGTCCCCGCCGATAACAAAATAATTCTCCCCCGATTCCAGCCTCAGAAGTCGAAAAAGCGTGTCGAGCTCTGTAATGAATAGAGTGGATTGTGGAGCCTCAGGTGCATAAACAGAGGCCAAGTACAGCCGCTTTCCACTGCGGAGCGGGATATAAATGACGACTGCCTCCAACACCCGGAACCCACGCAACACTCCCTTGTATACTCTGTGAAATTTTATACCTTGTTTAATGAAGATCGCGACACCGCCTCCACGTTTGGATCGGGGCCGGTTTCTTCTTGTAACAATATAATTATTGTACTCCAGTTTGTGCTTATCGGTTAGCTTGGTTTCGCTAGCGAAAAGCACATCAGGAGTTTGGTCTTGTAGCAATTTATTAACATTCACCGCAAGGACCTTTAAAGTTTGCTTCTCCATGTGCGTACCCATTACGACATGTGTTGCGTTAGGCCCGGCAGCAGCGCGTAGATCTGGTCCACCCGCTTGGCCTGTTCTTGCACCTGCTTTTGCAGCTGAGCCATCTGCCCTTGGATTGCGAGCAAGATGGCCAGCATGTTAGGTGCAGCTTCCGTTGTTCTCGGCATTGGCGCCGGAGAAGCAACAGCCGCTTGCTGTACCGTAGCCCCCTACCTGCCGCCATTTGGGCGTAGGAAATTTGGGACGTGACGGCTGGTGTTTGAAACCTTAGAGGTGAACGTTTGACCTCCACCTTCTGCTGCTGAGCCAGTTTTGATTTTTTAATGTCAGCGAACTTAGGACAACCCCGATAGTTTGCGGTGTGTCCCACGTTCCCACATAACACGCACGTGAGCTGCGTCCTATCGGAAGCTCCGTCCCTGCCCAGAGCACACTCCTCTGAACTGTGGTTCTTTGCGCACTTAACGCATTGTATAACACCTTCGCTCCTTTTTAATTTTTCCCAGTGAACCACCTGGTAGTCTAGGACATTGATACTCCTTAGACTATCCAGACGGCTTTCGGGACTGAGCTGCACCAGGAAAAACGGCAGATTCCGTTTCTCCCGTCTGGCTCTAGCTGTGGTAAATGGCTTTACCCCCACAAACTTGAGTCCTTCGCACTCCTTCTCTTTGAGCAGTGCCAGGATCTCCTCAGGATCAGAAGACGGTTCCAACCCCTTCAGCAGCATCGATTGCCGCTTTTCACACTTAGGTGTGAATGAGTAGTGCTCCGTCGTCGTTTCCTTTAGGAGCTCTTTCACTTTCGCGTAGCCCTCCACTGTATTACAGTGGATGGCATGGCGATCGTTCCCCAACCTCTTAATATTAAAATTATTACCAATGACTAGCCTACACAGGTCCTTGGCAGCATTTACCTCCAATTTATAGGTGTTGATAGGAGGCACCTTCTCCTTCTTCTTCTTCTGCTGCTGCTGCTGCTGCTGCTGCTTCTGCTTCTGCTGCTGCTGCTGTTGTTGTTGTTGTTTTTGTTGTTGTTGTTGTTGCTGCTGCTGCTGTTTTTGCTGTTGCTGCTGTTTTTGCTGTTGCTGCTGTTTTTGCTGTTGCCGTTTTTGTGACTGCTGCTGTTTTAGCTGTTGCCGGTGGTGTAACTGCTCTTGTTGTTGCTGGTGGTTCTTAACGTTTTGTTGTTGTAGCACTTGTGCTACTTTAGTTGTTTGGTGTTGTTGTTTTTGCTTTTGAGCATGCTGCTGTTGTTGGGATTGCTCTAGCTCTTCCTTCTTCCTTCTTCCCATTTGCTTTTCTTTTATGGCCAGCACTCTTTGTTGTAGCATTTTTATGCTGCTACTTATGGCCTTCATTTCTTCTTCTTCATCATCAGATTCGCTTGCGGCCAATGAAGCGAAGGTGTTCCCTTCCCTCACTCCGCCAAGCAGCTTTACAGTGGTCGTTGTTAGCTTCCTCCTTCTCTTTGTCTTTGGCGTTTGGCTTGAACCACTCGAAGCCTCACCTGACATTTCAGCAGATCCCGCTATAGGCATAGCGGACTGCTCACCACAATCCATCACGTGATGTTCATGCGAACACTTTATACTTATTTTTATTTATAAAAATAATAATAAAAAAAAAAAAAAAAACTGTCTGCCGACTATTCGGAGTCGAACCCACAACTTTCGCAGTCTCAAGCGAACACACTACCGGTGCGCTAATTGGAGCCTAAATCCAATTTGTTTATTTGTTGTAAGTAAGCGTCACTTTTCACTTACAAGTCGAAACACGTTTAAACTCTGCAGAGGTCTATGAACGACTGAGCTCTCGTTCATTCGTCGTATCGTATGTTTGCTTAACGTTAGTACTGTGTCTTGTCTGTCGCCAGATACAAAGTAAGAGAATTTACTCAAAGGAGAAAAAGTGACTCATTATCTTTTGATCGTCGTATCACGTGTTTGTTAACCGGTGGTGCTGTTTACCTTTGTGTGTCTTCTTTTGTCTTTATTCTCGTATGATCTTCGTCTAGTTGTTGCGGTTAGCGGTTCTTATGTACCTCTCGTTTGATCTTGTGTCTGTTAGGTAATTAGTCTGTCATCTGTTATATAAATTAAAATTCTTTAAACTTTATTTCTTTTAAAAACCAAACTGGCAGCGATTCTGCCTTCGAATAAAGACTGAACAAAATCTTAATAAAATTCATAGCTTAAATACTAATTATGTGCTGAGACAAGTGAAAATCGTTGGTCGTCATGTTTCTCGCATGCTTGTTCTGATGTTACCTGATGTTGCCACGAACGTGATGCAATGTCGTTTTTGCACTGTGCTCCGATTGCAATTTTCAGCTAATATCGTGGGAGTGTTCAGGTTGAGAATTGGAGCTGTTGCTAGGTGCTTCTGAATATTGTTGTTGCTAACTCCTCCGCCTTTTAAAATCGAACGTCCTCGTTCGATAACATTGACTTAATTGTTTTTAAAAGCTCTTCGACCCCTACTGTTCTAGGCATTGAAACTGGGTGTTCTCTCGATATGCCTGCTGGTAAGTTCGATGTTCTTGAAACAAGTTCATCCGCATTAGATTCTTCTTTCGCCGATTCTCTTTTCCAGTATTTGCATGGTTTCCATATTTTCGCTTAACATTCTCCATAGTATGAATAGGATGATGAGAATTGTTAGCGTTGATAGTACGAACATACCCATAGTTTCCTTGCGACTACTTATCTCTAATTCTCGGATGTAAGCGGTGTTATTGGCTTCCAATTCTTTAATCATTTCTTATGAAAGCAGCTCTTCAATTTGTGGCCTTACTGCTGATGGTTGTAGTGAAGCAGGAAGGGGGTTGTAGTTGGTGGTTTCTATGGCCTCAAAAGTATGTTATATTGCTGGGCTTTGAAGGTGGCGTTATGGAATTGAATGATATAGGTTCCATTCAACGCTAATTTATTGCCGTCAATTTCTATGTTGTCGTCGAATTGGTGCTAATGCCAGGTGCTATTTCTTCAACTGTTGGAACATGCTGGTTGTTTGTCTGCGTACGAGACGGAGGACGTCTTAATAGAAGGTTGCTGATACACTTCTCATTACTTATATTAATAATATACAATAAGTTTGATTACATATTACAAGACTGTCAAAACTCTTACATTTTGTGGTTATTCCGTACATATTATCCTTACATTTTAAAATTTCCTTAAAATCTAGTTTTACGACATTTTTATTACGTTTAACAGGTTTAATGAGCAGTTTGCTATATAATTCCTTACCAGTTATTGGTAGGCTTAAAATGTATAGTAACATTGTATTATTTGAGGCTATTCTGATCTCTGAAAATTCGACAGCCTCTATTACATTACTATAGGGCATGTCATCTTTATTTATTATTTTCTGCATCAAAATTATTTCGATTGTTGACAGAATAAAAGTATTGACTACGCCGGCTTTTGCCCGTTGTATGGCGTATTCGATATAAGTTATTTTTTTCTTTTAAAGTATCAAGCCTAAATTTAAGGTTTAACAAAAGGTCAAATTTTGTTTTGTCGTTACCTTTAAGGTTTTTTATTATTTCATTTGTGACATTACTTATTTCATATATTTTTCTTAAAAATAGATTTTTAACAATTCTCTGTTGATTGTTGTTAGTTAAAACATTTTTTTTTTTCTTCTATTATTTCAAAATCATGCCTATCCGTTGTTCCGGCGATCTATTTCCATGCGGAACCGAGAAAATCTAGGGATCGTTTTGCTTTGAACTTGGGAACAAGGCGGTCAAGGTGTATTTGGATTTGTTGAACTTTGTTGGACAAGAAAGGAAACATCAGATGGGGAACACTTTAAAATTTTTGTACATTCTAGTCTATTTCCTTTAGGGATTGTCAATAACATGAATCAATTTAAAAGTTCCAGTTTGAACTTTTGCAATACCCGAGCTTATGGATACTATATGAGTTGGGAATTGGAATAATCGAGCATTTTTACATCCGCAGTGCAACACAGAGCCTTAAATAGATTTTAATTTTTTATTAAAAACTTATGGACAACTTTTCCTGATATTGTTAAAATGGTTGAAGTTCTGTTTTCTGAAACTGTTTCCTTTTTGTTTTTTATTAATTTTAACATAAATAGTTTCTCCTACAGAATAATTTTTTAATGGAGCCCTATTCTTGTTGTTGTAGTTTAAGTCTGCGACTTGTTTGCTTTTGATCCTTTCAACGTTTTCTCCCCTCTCTAATTCAAACTGTTCTGGATCGTTCAGTTTTTCTTTTCCTAAAATGACGTCTATTGGCTTTCTTTTTGTCGTGGAGTGTATGGACCTATTATATTTATAAATTGTCATATCTAATAATTCTGCAAGTTTGTTATGGATTTTCTTGGATTTAAAACAACGCATTAACTCAGAAAGTGTGGAATGGAACCTCTCCACCTGTCCATTAGTTGAGCTGGTATAGGGGGGAACCTTGAATATTTTAATTTTGAAAAGGGTTTCTAACATAAAAGATACGGTGGTTGAGCTTAAAGACTTTTCATTGTCTAGAACAATGGTTTCAGGGACGCCAAATGCTAAAATGAGTTTTCTAAGCGGTTGCTTTATGTCCTCGGTAGCTTTAGATTTTACGATTCTTGTTAAAGCATATTTGGAGAATTTATCGATGGCAGTCAAGATTATTTTACCGTCAGTAAAGTAAATATCGACATGCACAATTTGGCCGGGGAATTCGGGTATCGGAGTTGGCAGAATTTCGGGCTTGTTAGGATGGCGATCACACTTGTTTTCCGTAAAGATATTACACGCCTTTACCCTTCTAACCTTTCTAATCATACCTTGAAAATAGTATTTTTTTAATATTTGAGCTCTATTTTCCTTTGCATCTCTATGCATTCTCTGATGTGTGTTGATAATGACGTTTTCTTCATCTGTCTCACTGGTTATGTCTTGAACCTGCAATATGGGTGGCATATATGGTTTGTATCATGCCCATTATTTGTTCGGAGTTTTTAATACAGTTTATGACTGAGGGGTTTAAGATTTTTTTGAGGATCAGCTTCAGTTTCTCTTGATTATAATTATGTTCTGTCACTACGTGTCTGTGATATGTAGGGAAAATCATTTCGAAAGTTTTGGAAGAAGTTGCGCCAAGTTGCAGAAAAATTTGCTTTTTGAACGCATTTATGGGGGCCTCGACACTTTGTATAAGGTTTTAAGATGAACTGTCATCTCTATGTTCAGTAGGTGTAAGCGAGTTTATTTGCGAATTCATTTCAGGAAGGCGTGACATTGCGTCTGCCATGACATTACTTTTACCTGGTTTATAGTGCAATTCGTAATTATGTTCTTCCAGAATTGCTTTAAGCTGCTTTATCTTACTATATTTGTTTTTGCTGCTAAGAGCATAGGTAAGAGGCTGGTGGTCGGTGTAAATTTTAAATTGTGCCGATCGATACAGGTAATTACGCAGGGAATTCAATGTCCATATTATTGCTAACATTTCCTTTTCATAAGCTTCGTAACCTTCTTCGGTTGGTCGAAGCGTTCGGGAAATAAATGTAATTGGTCTGCTTCCTTGAGACAAAACTGCACTTAGAGCGAAATTAGACGAGTCTATACTGAATTCAAATGATTTGCTGAAGTCTGGATACGTAAGAACTAGGTCTTTTGAAATAAGGGAATTTTTAATTATGGCAAATTCATCGATAGCTAAGGGGTCTAGAGAAATTAGTTTTTTAGAAGATTGTTTTTTGGACATACGTCCTTCCTCACAACTTAAAAGGGCGGTAAGTGGCCCGTTGCATAAGTGGTAAGTTGCATAATCTTTGACAAAGCGGCGATAATAGCCTGATAGCCCAAGAAAAGAACGTAGATCTTTTAAGGTTCGAGGTAATGGAAACTTATTTATCGCTTCAACTTTTGCGGGGTTGGTTTGGTTTATTCTCACAGAGTTACGTTTCATATCAATGATAGCAGATAGTTGCTTAAAGCTATCATTGCCAAGGATGCCATGAAAGGTTCGCAAGGTAGGTAAGATAAAGAACTTAAGGCTAACGTTTTGAATATTAAATAAATTAAGCATTGTGTACTGAGGAGACATCCACTACTATGAATTTTGCAAAGAAAGGATTTTCATTATGTAAAGGTTTTGATACAAGGGATGATTGAATGTAATTTTTTGAATATCCGGTGTCTATAAGAAATTTATAAATGTCACCACTCTTCGACTTACTTTTAAAATAAGGTAAGGAAAGGTCGCTTAACCTAAAAAAATGATGTCGATATGTTCCATTTCTTCAATTTGGGAATTATTGGTATTGGAAGGCACGTCTATGCTTTCGACATATACATCGAAGGGTTGCTCGGCTTGTCTGTCACTCAATTTAAGGTTTTCGTTCTTCTGGGGTTGGGTCATTGTGGAAATTAGAATGATATCTTGCAACTTGGAGATTTTGAGGTTTTTGTTGAAATTTTGTCGATTTTGGTAGTGTATGTCTCTAGCATGAGCACTAGGTCTTTGTGTCAAAGGTTCTTACTTCACACTCGGTCCTAATTGAGGTGTTTTGGCCTTTTGATTATTTTGATGATTATTTTCCGAAGTTCTTTGGTGGTAGTTGTGTCCTTGGTTCGAGTGGTTCCTTGATTCCTTGCAATAAAGCATTTTGTCGACGCATTTGTGTAGATTGCGGATTAAAACCGTTTTTAGTTGCTCCTTGATTATTCCTAGCGTATTGAGACCTAAAGTCTTGATTCTCATATTTTAGATATAGATGCATAGCTGTAGGCAAGTAGGTGGGAAATATTATTAATTATTAGGGTTAATTGTGAGTTTACTACCTGATAAAACTGTTGAATAGATTGGTTACCCTGAACCATGGTTGCCATCTGGAACTCCAGTGTCGTAACATCTCGCTTGTCAGCGTATTGCATTGTAAGGCAGTTGAAAATGCTGCTCCAATTGAGATGAGTGTTATTTGCTTCTAACGCTGCATCTGCTTGACCAATTATTTTATTACGAATAACGTTAAGTATTCTGTAATATTGTGTGGTACCTTCTTGTGTTCATAGAGTTCCAGCACACTTTCTCCAGGAAGAAAACTCGCAAGCTTCTCCCGAAAAGGTACGATGACATTTTATGATGTCAGAAATTTTTTCGAGACCATCTATGTCACTCTGATACTGGGGGAAAATGACCTGATCTACATTAGGAGGACGTTGAACGTGAGGATTAAGTACATTTTCTATTATCTGTTTCCTTGTTGTTCTAAAACTCGACTAACTATGGAAGCAACAAAAACATCCAATTCTGGGGTTGACCTAATTTCTTGAATTGGAAGATCCGCAGGTACTGGCCACTAGCGGAAGGAGCGTGAGATGTGTGAAGATTGCCTACTATCGTTAAAGGCATTGCCCATAGGGTTACTGGGGATCCCTCGTTGACTCCTTGCTAATGCTGCCTGGCCTCTATAGTTGGGATCACTGTTAGGGGTTCCTTCGTACACTCACTTAATTTGCTTTACGCGAACGAGTAGCTCCTTAAGGTCACTGGCTTCCTAGTCTTTGTTAGTTACTTTTCGCCGCGACTGCCTTTGTGAAACACCAATTGTTTTTGGCTCGAACTTTAAGTTTTATTTTTCGCGAGCACGGGAACTATGTTCTTTTAAATCACTGGCTTCTTGTTTAGGCTTTTTTTCCTCTGTCACTTTTTAAGGCGACATATTTTGCGGACCACCGTTTTCCTTTCTAATTAAGACTACGTTTTCGCGAGCACTGGAGCTACTTGAGGTCACTGACTGCGATAAAAGAAAAAAACCTGGTCCCTACCGCTCGGGCGCCATTTAATCAAACATTATATGAATTGATTTAAAAAAAAAATTTTAACTTTATTTCTTTTAAAAACCAAACTGGCAGCGATTCTGCCTTCTTAAAAATCTTAATAGAATTCATAGCTTAAATACTAAATATGTGCTGAGGCAAGTGAAAATCGTTGGTCGTCATGTTTCTCGCATGTTTTTTCTGATGTTACCTGATGTTGCCATGAACGTGATGGAATGTCGTTTTTGCACTGTGCAATTTTCAGCAAATACTGTGGGAATGCTCAGGTTGAGAATTGAAGCAGTTGTTAGGTGCGTCTGAATATTTTTGTTGTTAACTTGTATCATACCATATGCCTGGTTATTGTGTGTTCGTCAGGCTTCCGATCCCACATATATTTGACAACTTAGAATGTCACATATTTCACAATTTAATTACTTTCACCCCGCACCCACAATTATTTAGTGCGCACTCATTACTTTGACTTTTCCTGCATGTCATATATTTCACAACTTAGCATGTCACATATTTCACAACTTAATTATGTACTTAATTATAAAAATCGCTTATCAGGCATCCAACCAAATGATCATCGATCGAGTGCATGACCATGACACATGCATGACCATGCATGTCGCCAAACAAACACACTTGCATACACAAGTGCATTATCCCTTACCCAGCATCTAGAATCTATTTATAACTGGGTCATTAAGAATTGTTTATAAAAAATATCAATAACTGCAACACTCTGATTCGGTTTGATTACGAAGTTTGGTAGACAGAAATATGAATAAGTTAGATCCATTTTAAGAAGGTAACAAATAAAATATTAAGTTCGAGACAGAACTTTGTGTTTTTATTTTACTTTTTATTGATTCGCTGCTAAAAATTATTAGACTCATAATCTCCGATGTGAAAGATATAAACCTTAAGGTCTTCGAATCCCTGCCTCAATTTAACGGCAACAAAGCGGAATACATATCATGGAGAAATAGAACTTGGAAGCTAATGGTGGATATAAAAAATTTCCAAGAAAGCCCTCAGTATTACAATTCTCGTTTTGTACTACACACTAAGGTAGTGGGACCAGCAACAGACAATCTTACTAATCATAACACCAAGATGAATTTCTACTCAATTATAAATTGCCTCGACTATACTAGTGCTGATCAAAGGCCTTTGTATGTACTTCAAGATGTAATGAAAAAAGATAAGACAAGGAAGGAAAAACTGAGTATCATGATGAAATTACTAGATGGGGTGAAAAGTACCCTCCTTGGGAACGAAAAAAAAATTTTTTTTAAATGTTTTTTTTATTTTATTCAATATTCTTAATCCCGTCCGAAAAGTAATTTTCCGGAAGGTCTGCGAAATACTCCTCCGTGGCGTCGATGATTTCCTCGCGTGAGCTGAATTTTTTATTGATGAAGATGGTTTGGGAAGAGATAATAGTCCGAGGGATCCAAATCGGGCGAATATGGTGGATGCGACAACAATTGGAGCCGTAAGTCATTGATTTTAGCGATGATTACGATGCTCTTGTGCGCCGGTGCATTGTCTTGCAAAAACAAAATTTTTTTTCGCTTCTTGTGAGGCCGTTTTGCAGCGATTTCGGCCTTCAATCGCTCCAATAATGCAATGTAATACTCTCTGTTGATGGTTTTTCGTTTTTTGAGGTAGTTTACGAAGAGTGTGCCATAACAATCGCAGAAAACCGACGCCATAACCTTTCCGACACATCGAGCCTCCCTCGGCCGCTTCGGAGCACTCGTGCTGGCTTCAGTCCATTGCCGGACACTCATTCTGTTCTCTGGTATTCAACAGTTACCAATCGACACTAAAAGTCCGCCCGATTCCGCATCAGCAAGTCCAAACACTCTTTCGAAGTGCTCTCGCGTTCGCTTTTTTTGGTCAGGAGTGAGTATGCGCGGCACCCAGTGGCAGGATAACTTTTTCATATGCAGAATATTGCCCAAAATATGGCTTGTGCTCTCAGTACTAATCTTTGTGGTATCTGCTAACTCGGGCACCTTCACTTTCCGCTCAGCTAACACCATTTCATGTATTTTTTTGACATTGTCCTGTGTAACCGCATTAGAGGGCCTGCCGCTGCGGACTTGATCAGTAGTGGAGATGCGGCCACCACGAAACTCTTGAAACCAATATTTGACTGTGTAATCTGACGGAGCATTAGCCCCATAATATTTATCCAACTTTTCTTTTGTTTTCTTCGCCGTTTTGCCTCTCAAAAAATAATGTTTTATGAGAGAACGAAAATCTTTTTTGTCCATACAAGATGCCAAAGACGTCAACAACAATCAGCTGTCAAAACAAAACTAAAGACAGTATCGCACTGAAATTTGGCATGTCTGCCTAAATATGAACGGACTTCAAGACCTTTTTTGCAGTAGCAATGCATTCTGGCGGTCAAGGAGGTTACTTTTCACTCCACCTAGTATTTAAGCGCTTAACCTTATACTCTCGAAAATTGATATGTCTAATCAAACTGGGAAGGAAACTCTTATAACTGACGCTAACCAAGATGCTGTCCGTACCTTCATTAAGTGACTTAACAGTTCATTCTCCAGAGGAGCATTGTATTCCAGCAATCCAAAGGATTTAGCACAAGCCTAAGTGGCTGCATGCACAATATACCACGACAATGAATATCAACATTTTGACACACAATCAGGATACACTGAGCTAACAGAAAGACGTCCATAACCACTTCGCCTTAAATTTAATCCTTGCATCCAAGTGAAACGAAAAGCTTTCGTACCACAACAGTACTACGGGAAACGCACATTAATAGAAGTATCTAGATGAATCAAGACAATTCGTGCGTCTAACAACCAACAGCCTAATTGGAAAAATGGACTCAAACAAAATCCTCCACACCAAAACCCCTTCAGAACAACCAATCCAATAGAGAAGAGAGAAAGAAATCCTTCATCACAAAACTACAATCAACACAAGATGCAGCGGATAAATCAGACTAAACAAGCTGAATTGGAATCAGTAACACCACAGTACAAGGAGCTATACGAAACAGGAAACACTTTTTTAGGAGTATAAACGGATTGCCTTGTCTTCAACGATAATGCGGAATCACAGGTACATCCGTTACTATATTAATTGATAGTGGTTTAACAAATGATTATAAGTGCGGGAAAGGGATTTATATAAATATAAAGCCTATAAAAACAAAGTCATTACATGGTGACTTGATAAAAAATTTCAAGATAGTAATAACATTATTTGATCAGCATTTAACCTTTTACGAAATTGATGAGCTTCAAGATTTCGATATGATTCTGGGCGAACAAGGTTTGAGAGCTATTTAAGCAGAAATTAATTTATTTGATTATAGCCTAAATTACAAAATAAAGAAAAGGGAAATTATGAATTTAGAACAAAAAATACAAATACAATACAAAAAATACAGTGGACATTAAAAAATATAAGAAGGATATAGAAGAAATAATGAAAAGCAATGAGGAAATTTGTAAGATCCTGCTCATTATTACAACCATTCAGGCTACGACTAGGAATGAAACTGACGAACCTATATGGACGAAACAATATCCATATCCCATAGCTAACAATGAGTTTGTTAATGAAGAAATCCAAAAATTATTAGATCACCATTTAATATAACTCACCGATGATACCGGCGAACAAGGGAAACCAAAAAGGCGCTTGGTCATAGATTTTCAGAATATGAACGCCCAAATTATAACAGTAAAGTATCCAATACCAGACGTGAATATGACAAAACAAAATCTAGCAAAAGCAAACATTTTTTTGAGTAGTTGATCAAAAATCAGGATTTCATCATATACAAATAGGGGAATTGACAGGGAGAAAACCGCGTTTTCATGAATTTATAAGTATGCCATTTGGACTTAAGGATGCACCCTCAATATTTCAACGATGCGTAGATGATATTCTCCGTCAGTATATTGGAAAGTTTGCAAACGTATACATGGATGATGTGTTGATATATTCTTCCTCACCTGAAGAACATATATATAGAGCATATCAGAACTATGGTAAACGCCAGTATGAAATTTTCTAATGAGAAATCTCATTTTTTTTCAGGACTCAGTTGAGTATCTATGTAGGTTACATAATAAAATAAAATAAAGTGACCATAGATCCCAATAATTTCAAACAATAACACTATATTCTTCTGCAAATACATTAAGAGAACTCAGATCCTTCCTGGGACTAGCCAGTTACTACAGAAAGTTCATTCAAAACTTTGCAGCTATCACTAAACCTCTGACTGTACACTTACAAAGGGAAAATGGCATCATAAGCAAACATCAAAGCGCTAAAGTAGAAGTTAAATTAGATGAAGCAGCTCTGGAAGCTTTTGAAAAGATTAAGAAAGTCTTACAAGCTCAAGTAGAACTTTTTCAACCTGTCTTTACGAAACCTTTCGATTTGACTTCAGTCCCCAGCAATTTCGTTAAAGGTGCATTACTGTCCCAAAACAGACAACCTATATCCTTCATATCACGAACACTCAATAAAACCGTACAAAATTATAGTGTAAACTGAACTAGAACTATTAGCTATTGTATGGGTTCTACAAAAATTAAAAAATTATCTGTGCGGAATAGCTAATTTAACAATATATACAGAGCACCAAACCTTAATTTACTATATATTTGAAAAACCCTAATAGCAAACTAAAAAGGTAGAAAAATCTAATAGAAGAATACGGTGCAAAATTAGTATATAAACCAGGGCAACATAATATAGTCGCTGATGCTTTGTCAAAATAGCAAATAAATGTTACCACTGATTGCTCAGAACACTCGGCGGAAAGTTCACCAGTAGAACATCTGAAACGAGTAAAACAGCCACTTAATTCGTTTAATAACCAAATTATACCAATTATAAATTCAATAATATTCAAGAAACATATAAATTCATAATCCCCATTGAGGAAACCCAATAGAGTTCACTATATACAGTATCATCGCACTAACAGCCTTTAAATTCCTAGTATATTGCTCTGTCAAAATATGCCAGTGCAACAAGACCCAACAACAAGCAAAACAAAGAAGAATATATGATGAAATATATCAAACAGAAATGCTAAGACTACGTGCACAACAGGCTCGAAAGTAAGGACACTTTTTCTTAACAACAGGGAGAGTTAAGGAACCTTATACACACCAAACACAATCCATGTTTATTATCGGATTCCGTATCAATACTGAAACGCAAATGCACTTATCGACGGTTGCATTATCAGTAGAAGAACATACTATAAACATGCATTTATCCTAAAATAATAACTAACAACAAACAACTGATAATTCCATTACAGCCACTCAGAATCTGTATAAATAGTTCTAAAATATCATATTGAAGTTAGTCTTAAGAATATATTAAATAAAGCAAGTGCATTTAAGTGCAAGCAAAATATATTTCTTTTTACTCATTTCCACTGAGGTAGAAATAACTCGCGCTATGGTGTCGAAGGGTACTCAAAATTCAACGAAAAACACATATAGTTTTTTTATGTTTCAGTTTATATATCATCGCAATATTAAGTACTATAATACAAATATTTGATCGACTGTCGAGTAATTCTTCCTAAAACCTGCCTGAAACTCCTGCAAATTTTTTTCTTTTTCAACCAAATAGTTATAGTTATATATATATAACAGTTATACACAGGGCGGCAAACAACTTGGCAGAGGTGTTCAGAAAAGATATTCCTCTGTAGTTTGTAAGATCGTCGTAGTCACCCTTTTTGTGCTGTGAATAGATAGTTGCCTTTTTAAAATTTTCTGGAATATTTGCTAGTTCAATGATTCTATTGAATTCCCCTACGAGCGCAGACATGAATTCATATGTGCAGTTTTCTTAGAACTCGTATGGAATTCTGTCATCTGTCGGGGCCTTTCTCGTTTTTGCTTGATAAATAACTTCTTTGATTTCTTCTAATGAAAACGGGCTGTCTAGGAATTAAGATCTGTGGTGTATTAAGCAGATTGATGAAGTAGTCCCTTTGCTGTGTTGCTTTAAGCGACGTGGCGATGCTATTTGTTTGTCCATTTATATATTTTATAGCTTTCCAAAATTCTGCTGAACTATTTATAATAGCAATACGTTGTTGTTGTTATCTTTTTTTTTACAAATTTACAAATTTATTTATTTCTAATTCATTATTCACATAAGATTTTTATACATCTTTTGAAAAAATGGAACAAGCTTTAACAATATTTCAAATTCAAATTAAAAAAAGGAATGAAACAATACGATGCTATATTATCTAACAAACATAAATTAAGAAATAGATAGAAAAGGAGAGATAGAAAAGAAATATAGAGAGGATGATAAGATTTTGGAAAAATCGGACAAGCTTTAACAATATTTCAAATTAAATTTAAAAAAAAAAAGGAAATGAAACAATACGATACTATCTAAAAAACATAAATTAAGAAATAGATAGAAAAGAAATATAGAGAGGATAATAAAATAAAAAAATTAAAAAGATGATTAGGAAGGGGAGGGGGGAAATACATATAAAGGTTTTTTTATTTCTTTTTTATGATGGTGGAGATATAAATTTGGAAGTACAGGAAATTGGGATACACAAAAGGACTTTACTAGACGTTGTCAGCACAATATTTAAAAACTATTTTGCTGAGGGAACTTGTGTTACTCATGCGCTTGATGTCTAAGGACAAACGATTCCAGATTTGAATTGAATGTACAAAAAATTGCCGAGATGTATTTAAATACTTGCACCTAGGTGCTACCAGCTGTACAGTTCTTTTATTTCTCAGAAAGCTAACAATTTCGAATAGATATTCTGGGGTTTTCTTTACTAGAATTTTATGCAAAAATAAAATTGAACGATATTTTAAAATGCCAATCAATGAACAGCCGACGATTTGCTTGCTATATTCAGAAATGTGATCATATCTTTTTACATTAAAAATGTATCTCGCGTAGGCATTGTATGTGACTGTTAATTTTCTGCCTTTGTAAGTTTTAGTTTAGTATTGGTTGGAAGGTAGTTAGCAGTGAGATTAAGGCCTCGGAGTGCTCCATAAACTTTTGAAACAATTTTATTTATATGAACGTTCCAATTCATATTGCAACTCAAATAGACTCCGACATTCTTAATGTGGTCAACGTATTCTATTCGGGAATGGTTCAGAAATAACTTGGTAGCTTGTGTCATTTGTATTATAAATTGTATTACAAAGGATCTCTAAATTGATTCGAGAATTTCGGTATGTTTTGAAGTTTGTTTCAGTTTCAACTGCTGGAAATATATCTACTGTCAGGAATATCAAATTACTGTCAGGTGAGAGAAACCAGATGCAAACATCTGGTCATAATGCCAAATTAAATCTGGATCAGATACTAAAGCAACATCAAGCAGCGATGGTTTGGTTTCATGATAAATCCGCTTGAAGTTCTTATTTGGTTCGCCATAGAGTGTTTTAAATACTCGTATGCTGATATTTTATTCCCTAAAAAGGTTTAATGATTTGAAAGAGTTATTTAAAACTAACCTCTGCGTAATTAAGACCCTTTCGATAGCCATGCAATTCTCCACCACTTCCCCTTCCAAATGTTGCTGGTTTAATTACAGGTATCCACTTCAATTCGTATTTTAAAAATATGTTTTCAAATCTCTTCTCTTCAATTTCTAATACATGGGTTTTGAACAGTACAAAGATGTCGAAGCTTTTGACATAATGTGCAAATAATAATTGTTTTAATCCCAGCTACGTTATAATTAAAAAGAATGTTACTTAATTTAATACTATTTATATTCTGGTAGACTTTTGCGTTTCAATTTTCGTATGCAGACGTACGCATGTGGAACTCTTATATCTATTATGTTATTTCCACTTAACAAATATTTCTAGTTCTTTACAATTTATATTTACATATTAATATTTTTGTAAATGGTATTTTATAAATTTTTGTGCCAAACTTGACACCTTTTATTTAAATATAATTATACGTGTAATATAAGCAATATTCTTGCCGTCTGTAGCTATTTTAATATCGGCGAATGCTGGAACTTCGTCTATGTTAATAAAAGGGATATTCCCTGATTTAAACAATTGTTCAATAAAATTTGTATCCGTATTACTTAATACGTAGAAATGAACAATTTGGCTTTTGCCAATGAATTGAATAAGCAGCATTTATTACTTCTTCCTTGATTAATTTTAATTTATACATAATTTTAAGTATCATTTCATCAATATTTTCTTTTGTTTCTTTTACAATTTTCACGATTTTATTTCTTATCAGTAATTTCGTTTATTCTCTGTATATTCAATTAGTTTATTATTGCCTGTTTATTACTACCTTTAAGGAAATGTTTTTTTTTCTGCTATAATTTCGTGATCATGTCGGTCAGGACTAGTCTCAATCCATTTCCAAGCGGTGCCTAGAAAATTTTATGTCCTATTATTATTGTTTTTTTTTTTTTTGTATTATTTTAACCTTGCCAAATGATTTATAATCTGATTTCATATCTGTAGTGGAGTGAAAAGAGCATTTGTATTCATAGTTCGAGAAGTTCCGTAAAGAATTCATGGAGATTTTTCGTTTTCAAACATCTCATAATTTAGATAGCCGTTGACCGTGCATGAACTGCGGAGTGTTATGAAGACCTTGATCTTCAGCTCGTCTTCCAGCATGAAGTTTATAGAAGCAAAAGTAAAGGTTTTCAATTACTTCTATTTCTGGTAGGCCAAATGAAAACAGGATTTCCATAAGGGGCTGGTGTACATTTTGTATCGTTTTATATTTTGTACTTTGTAACCTTATCTATGGAAGTTAGTACCAGCTTTGTTTTCTGTAAAAAAGATATCTAAATGTACAATTTGTCCTGCATATTGTGGTATTGAGGTAGGTTTAATTTTTGACTTATTTGGTTGAAGCTCGTATTTCATTCATTCAGATCATTACACACTGCACATCTATTAATTATCTTTTATGATAGTAGTAGTCATTGCTGGAAAGTAAAATCGTTAAAAATATTTTGCTTTGTTTAACCGACTTGAAAAAGAATTTGGTTTTTAAAAGCGTTAATTGACACATCCACACTTATTATGAGATTCTTGGACGAACTTTCGTAAGGGAATTTAACTGTGTTCGAGGAAATCGGGAGAGTGAATTCGCCACGACATCACTTTACTGCAATTCATAATTATACTCAATTACGTAATGAACCAAAGGCCCATATTATTGCCAATTGGCAGCGTAATTCTCCTCTGTTGAACTAAGTGTTCGAGGAATAAACGTTATCGAATTCTTCTCTTGGGATAAAACAGCATCAATGGCGTAGTTAGATGCGTCAGTTGTCAGTTCGAAAGTTTCACTAAAGTTAGGGTATGTAAGAATAAAATCTTTTGAAATGATAGAATTTTTGATTTTGTTAAAGGAATTTATTACGGTTGAGTTAAGAAAAATTTGTTTTTTTGAGGATCAGGTTTTGGACGTACGTCCTTCCTCCCTTAGCGGAAAATAATTGTTCATTTTGTAAAGGTTTTGGGACAAGAGAAAACTGTACATAATTTTTTGAGAATCCGGTGTCAACTTAAAATTTAAGGATATCGCCACTCTTCATCTAGCATTCAAAATAAGGCAAGAGGGAGTCGTTTCACCTAAAAAATTTCAATGTTCCAGTTCTGAGATTGTCTGTTCATTCGAATGTATATAGCTCAGTCGCATCCTTGGGATAATAAACTGGAATTTGCTCTGAACACAGTGCTTTTACTGCAGTTAATGGTTAGACCACGGTTCTGTACCATAACTAACGTGGTATTTGTAGAACAATATAACAATACCCAAACTTGAGACAATAGGTTGTAACCTTCCAAGCAGACTCACTTGGAATAAAAATCAAAGTCTTAGATAGCTGACAAAATATGTTTGAACAATTCAATATTTATTTGGCAATATTTATACAAAAAAGTTGGATTTTTTAACACAAAGAGTTCCTAACGCAATTAGCTTACTTTACAAAAAAATATATGGAAGAACTAATAAAAATGAAATTTCTGCAAATTATTATACATTACTTGCACATTATTTGCACACATAACCTTAACAGCTTCATTTCGGCCGAAACTTCTAATCAATAAACGCACTGTTTGGGCAACGTGCTGTGTTGCCATGTTGTTATTTTTGAAACATATTTAAAACGTTTTATTCTGCGGAGGTACAATACTGACTGACAGGCTTAGTCACTTAAGCAGGAAAGAAAAGAAAAGAAAACAGAAAAGAGAGTATACGACCATCGACAGAAGCAGTTGAAGCTGTCAGTTACTTTCGGACACACACAGTTAAGAAATCTTTCCAGACTATGTACGTAGTGAACTAAATGACTATTGCAAAACCATCAAATAGCCGTTTTTTATAAAATTAGTTATGTTTTTCTATTGGAGTTAAAAAATAAATTTCATTTTCGGGTGCTGAGATACACGTAAGTGCATTCTCCAAGCCCCAAACTATTTGAATCGCAGATAGTTATCGAAAAGCTTATGAACCCACATTACTTCTGCTTACTCCTAAAACAAAAATTAAAATTACCTTTCTTTGTATTTAGTTCTAACTGTGTCTCTTTAGCTTTATTGGAAACCCTTAGACTGTGAAAAGCTGTATTAAAAGAGGAAAGAAATAAAGAGCTGTTGAATAAAACTAGAACTGTTTGTAAACTTCCGGAGCCGAATAACCGCAATCGATAATAAAAATAAATCGTCAACGAAATAAAAGATGACAGGATTCGATATAGTGAGTCATTTCATTTGAACGCTTTTGTGCTGTCGAGTCGTTAGACGAAACAACAAATATGTGATTATTTTTGAATTTTTTACTTACAATATCCGTTTTTTAAATAAGGTCCAATCTCAGCAACCCTTATTTTTCATAAAAAATATTCTGCTGATTGTATAGCCATATACCCCCAAATTGGCAAAAAAAATTCTGCAATTGACATATGCCCTTTGAATTCAAGGCTTTGCAAGATGTGGTTAAATACAACGTTATTAACCCTAAATCTTTTGATAAATATGAAAAATAAAAATGGTATTTACATTTTCATTTCATTACATTTCATTACTTATCCGGCATCTGCCAATGAGAACGGTTTGCCCCTATCCCTTAAGCGCCGCCGCTCAACGCGTATCGCGTACAAATATATCCATTATATAATTCAATTTCATTGCACACAATATTTTTCTATTTCTTATATCAATCGGAAAAACATCACTTTGTGAGCTGTAATAGAATTTCTCTAGTACAATTTTATTTTCATTCGATACGTGAGCTTTCGAGTGCCATCATCCCAATGAGGTTTATCGATCATTCGATTACGAGTCCTACATACTTAGTTGATTTCGATTGCAGTAATTCTGCAATCCCAGTATCCTGCCCACACTAAATTTTAGGTCCCATATAAAAATAAGTACAAAGATAAAATTTAGCGGATCAGTCCATATGCTTAATTCTTAATTAGATATATGTATTGGGTCTATAACTATATTGTCATTGTACGTCATTTCAGTAAACAAAATAATTTTTTTTCACTCAAATATGTCGAACTTTGTGCCTGAAAAAGTGTTTTTGCGGGGAGTTCTTCTTCATTACTTTAATATGAAGAAAACTGCTGCCGAAATTCATCGTATTTCGCATTTCGCTAGCTGAGCGAACGTGCCAAAAATGGATTCCACGATTTAAAAGTGGTGATTTTGGCTTGGATGACGATGAACGTCCTGGGCAGCCAAAAAAGTTTGAAGATGAAGAACTGGAATCATTACTCTATGAAGATTATTGCCAAACACAAGAAGAGCTCGCAGAATCTTTGTCACTCAAGCAGCCATTTCAAAACGTTTAAAAGCAGCTGGATATATTCAAAAGCAAGGATATTGGGTTCCACAGGAACTCAAGCCGAGAGACGTCGAAAGGCGGTTTTGCATGTCCGAAATGCTGCTGGAACGCTACAAAAGGAAGTCATTTTTGCATCGGATTGTTACTGGTGATTAAAAATGGATCCATTACGACAACCCTAAGCTCAAAGAATCATATGTGAAACCCGGCCAACCAGCCAAATCAACGGCAAAGCCGAATATCAATGGCGCAAAGGTAATGCTCTGTATTCGGTGGAATCAGATGGGTGTGCTGTATTATGAGCTGCTAAAACCGGGTGAAACCATCAATGGACAACGCTACCGAACACAATTAATCCGTTTGAAGAGAGCAGTAGCCGAAAAACGCCCGGAATATGCGACCAGACAGGAGGCAATAATTTTCCATCATGACAACGCTCGGCCCCACGTTGCCACTCCGGTTAAGAACTATTTGGAAAACAATGGATGGGAAGTCTTACCCCACCCGCCTTATAGCCCAGACCTTGCCCCTTCTGACTAGCATTTGTTCCGGTCGATGCAGAACGCCCTCACTGAAATACGGTTCACATCAAAGCAGAATATCAAAAGTTGGCTTGATTCATTCTTGGCTGCCAAGCCGGCGCAGTTCTTTTGGGATGGGATCCACAAATTGCCAGAAAGATGGGAAAAAGTCACAGCTTCTGATGGGCAATACTTTGAATAATACTATTGTACATGTTTTTCTTAAATAAACGTTCAAATTTTGAAAAAAAACCGCACGAATTAAATTACATACCCAATATATGACTCATATAAAATGCAGCAGAATATAAAAATTCAGGTTTCTTTTGCCAAAATATAGACACGCAGTCAGATTTTCTAATTCATAAATTTTTTACCCTGTACATACATTTCTCTTCGTCATTTTGTCTACCTACATATGACTAAATTACGGAATTACGAAATGCAGTTCCTGCAATTTCTGCCCTCCATTCACCTTTAACCAGTATAGTCATAATAATCCGCACATTGTGGTATACAATAAAAAGATTTATTCATTCGTAATAGAAAATTATGAAGATAAAAGTAGCTGGCCACACTTCGTTTAGCCTTGTCTGAAGCACAGAACATTGTTCTGCAAAAGCAGAGTCATTTGGAGCACAAAATTTAAAATAAATTTTCAACACACAACGTTTAGCTTTGTTAATCCCATAGTTAGTGATAGGTTCATCAATGTACAGTTTCTCCGGCTTTCTTAGTGCAAATAGTTTCGTTTGCTGCAAATAAATGTGGAAACTTGTCTGACCCAATTTCCATATCCTCTGGGGGCATATTGTCTTCCAGTACATGACTTCAAAGGTAAGTTGGACAGAAAACATTCGCATCACCATCACTAGCATATGCAAATACATGAATTTATAATTTGTATATATAATGTTATGGAAACGTGTTTACCATCGATAGATGCTATCTAACATTTTGTGAAATTTCACATGGCATTGAACTCATTTGCAATTTTTACATTTAACGATGGGATTTCGGGATTTCATTGCTCATTGCTTGGCATATAGCAAAACAAACTTTATCAATTGTTTTCCCAAAATGCTGTTTCCTTACTCTTCCGTTTTTAGAAAACTACTGACTTGAGATGAAATGATCTAACTTTTATTGTTTGTAAATACGTGTATCTATGTTTCAAAATTTCAAAAAGTGGGGGCTAATAAGATATTTTTCCGAAAAAAATATATTGAAATCATTTTTGATCTTCAATTACATACACACTCTTACAAAATAGTTAAGATATATTTATATTTATATATATTTATATGGATTTACCCATAATTAACTTATTCATAATGAATTACTATACTAACCTACTTATGTACATACGTATAATTAAATATTTTCACACCCCATCCGCCACACCTTACTTTTTCTGTTCTTTCATGTGAATGGTCCAACGAGTGACAATAACTTACTAAGGCCTACAAGACGCCGAAGATGAACAAGATAGCTACAAAAATATAGCAAACATATGAGAAGTGTAGCAGCATGACCCAGTAGGATTTTCCCTGGCTGACCCAACAGGATGTTGCAACGCAACAAGCACTAAATATCAACAAACAGGATCAAAGAATTTACCTTTTGAATTTACAATAAAGCGAAAATAACAACAACTACACACACAAAAAAATTTGTTTTTTTGTTACCTCCCACTGACAGCAGTCAATGCACACAAGTCGAAGTCAAGCTATTTATGTGTTGTTGGTTAATTTTACATAGCAACTAGCCAAGTGCAGTAGGCCAATTAACTATTGCATAACGACGACTGCGGCTATTAATAGCAGTTCCTCAACCAGGGGTGAGGGATGGCAAACAATTCCGGCCATTAACTCAAGTAATCCATGCCCACGATGGTGTATCGGTTGCCATTAAAGGTTTCAGGAAACGGCCCAGCGATGTTTATGGCTATTCGTTCGATTGGCGCTCCGACATTGTATTGTTGCATTTGTCTCTGTGGCTTTACTTTGAGGCCTTTGGTAGCCGCACACCGTATGTACTTTTTGCACGAAATTCACAACATCTTGTTTAGCCCTTAGCCAATAAAGCAGTTACCTTACTTTTTCGAACGTCTTGTTTTTCCCAAATGTCCTCCTGAGATTCTGTCAAAAATTTCATGGTCGAAATCACGAGATGGTCTTCCATCTGCACACAAAGCGAGTCCCACTGTACTCAATATGCCTTCAAAGTTTGGCTCCGGTCCGACATCTCCTGCCAGCTTGGTATTTCTTCCCTTCCGGGCCAATATTGGTTCGATGTCATTATCTGCCTGTTGGGAAAAACAGATTGCATCTGTGCTCCAACCCATTATTGGCTCGGTTCTTATCATGCTAATAGTGGCCTGTTCTTTCGTTTTCTTACGGTAGCAGTGTTTAAATTAAACTTTGCTCTTCAAGTCAAGAGTTGAAAACCATTTCGCTCCAGAAAGCGTATCCAAAGTGTCATCGATTCTCGGAAGTAGGTTTTTAGTTGCATCGTTAAGACGTCGGTAGTCTACACAAAACCTCGTGCTGCCGTCTTGCTTCTTTACGAGGACCACTGGAGATGCCCACAGACTCTGCGATTCTTCAATCAGCCCCTCAATTTTCATCTTCCCACTTCCACTTTGGTCTAAATAATTGCTTTCGACAAAGGGTCTAGAATCTGAATTCTGCAGATAACGACTTTTAATACTAAAGTATTGGAATTTCCGTATATCATTGGTATATCCATGTTTGCGCATTTCAGGGCTTGTGCCCCAAAGTCCATAACTAGTCCATGTTCTCTCATAAAGTCTGTACCAATGATATACTCTTCGTATATGTCAGCTACAAGAAAAAATTTGAGAGAAGGCTATTCCGGCCAGGTGGATTTTTATACGGACTTAACTATATACCTTAGCTGTTTCTGCCGTAGCCGTTTTCAAGCTGTAATTGATGGTGTTACGTTACCAGGATTTCTGCACCAGATCCCTCCTGAAGATTCTGTAGTGGCACTGGTGCCTATTATCAAATTTTCCTTTATACTGACTGCTTCTACTAGAAAGCTTTCATTACATAGTTTTGCTACCGAGACTTAGATGATGGTCCTGGTGCCATCGATTCCTGCTACCAACTTCTGGCCCACGAAGTTGGTGTTTAAAAATTTCTCGACTGAAAGATTGACCGCCTTCTTGAAAGCATTTTCTGCCAGTTTCTTCCCCCATTTGCTTGTTACCACAGTGAGAGCAGCCTTTTCGTTGCACCGGTTCTTTACATCGCCTTTGAAGATGTCCTTATTTATTGCAGTTTCAGAAGCGCATTCTTCGTTTATCCCGAGGAGTATTTCGTTCTCGGCACTAATTCTTGCGCAGGAGCATTCAACAAATTTTACTTCCCTTCAATCAAAAGGTTGTGTTCCCTTGGAAGCCTGATTGGCTGCTTCCATCGCCAGAGCGAAGGCAAGTGCTTTAGTAAGGGTTCTTTTCTCGGCCATCCTTACTGCTGACTGTAGCTTCGAATCTACAATTCCTCTGCTTGGAGTTGCTGCAATTTTGTTACTGAATTTGTGGCTATCGTCAAACCGTTTCTCGATAGCCTTTACTAAAGCCACATAATCTTTATACTTTTCGATGACTTATTATTGCAACAAATTTGTTGCCCTAGCAAAATCTTCTCTTCTACTTCTACTACTTCTAGAAGTACTACTACTACTTCTTCTCATTGTCCCAGTCATGCACAGAGCAATTTCAAATTATTTCTTATAAGTAGAAAATCAAATAAGAGAGGTTTAAACTCTTTTCTCCTTGGACCACTTAAAGAACATTATTGGAGTTTCTGTTTTCGCACTGTGTCGAGCTGTTTTGCCAATTGCTTAACTTTGCTGTCCATTTGTTCAAATTTTGCATCAATATTGTAAAATGTTGGTGTGGGTACAAATGATAGAACTTATTACTTTTAATACAATATCTTTAAGTAATTCAATTAGAATTCACAATTTAATCGCTTATCTTCACCTTTCTACTTTTATTTATCTATAATTAAAACCACTTAATCACGTGTCTTAATTCACACTTTAAATTCAACTGAAAAAATTGATTTGCATACCTTGGGGATGATGATAATTATACTCCAATGACATATTTCGACAATAATCTGCGCCATCCAGTATTCCATACATTTTCCATTATGCTAGAAAACTCGATTCTACTCTTCACTCACTAATGGTTGATGCTTCTGCTATCAAAATCGTCTAACATGGAAACATAGATGAGGTTGCTCACATTCATATATATTTCACAAAATTTTTCTCTATTTTATCAAATTTGTCATCAATATTCTTCTCTATTCTATCAAATTTGTCATTAATTTCTTCGAACTTTTGCTTCGTTCTTTTGTTCTTCCAGATTATTCTTTTTTTCATGCATTTTCTATTGAGAGCAAGCTGTTCTTTTGCTTATCGAATTTCTTCTTTGGATTTTATTTGGGACTATTCTTTTGTTCGTTTAGATTTTTCTTTTGGTCGTCCATCTTTTGTTCAAGGCTATTCTTTTGATCTTACATGTTTAACAAGAGGAATTACATCATTGCAGTTTTGTCATTGCCAGTACTTATCTATTTTTGCAGCGTCATCTATGTTTCCATAGGAGAAGATTTCGATAGCAGAAGCATCAACCATTTGTGAATGGAGAGTAGAATCGAATTTTCCAGAAAAATGGAAAATTGTATCGAACGCTGGACCGCACAGATTGTTCTCGAAATATCTCATAGGAGTATTAATATCAGCATCCCCATGGTATGCAAGAGAGTTCATCAGTTGAATTAGAAATATGATATACGAGCAGTGATAAATTGTTTTAAGGAAAAGATGAAGAAAAATAAAAGTGGTTGAGAATTGAAATAACCGATTGGGTTGTGAATTGTAATTGTACTGAATAAAGCGATTGTATTTAAATAAATCATTTTTACTCATCAATCATTTCATTTTCTATCATTTTTACCCACGCAAACGTATTACAATATTAATTCTCTACTTTTTTCTATTATTTTTTCGATGTGTTCTAAAATGTAGCTAAACTGTTTTTGGTTTTTAAAGCTAAAGGGATGAAATTTGTCTTACCAGTTTCTGGTAAAGCATAACTCTGATGTTGGAGTGGTTGCTGGCTGGGCTAAATGTAACGAACTAACAACTACCACGTACTTAAGACCCACTGGTTGAGGATGCACTGGCTCCAGTTTGACAGCCACCTCTGGGAAAAATATCGAAACCTAATACACCTGAGTTTCAAACTACTACACCACCCGCCCGCGCCCTGGAGAAAACTAGAAATATGATATTCATATCCCCTTGACGCGAGCGCGGAATTATAAAAAAAAAAAAAAAGTTTGTTGAAATTTGTCTGAAAATGTTCCTCTGTTTCTTAACTATCATCGTTATCCATAGTTCCGGTATGGTTTAAAGCTATTTAATTGTAAATAGATGTGTTCATATTGATGAATTAAGAATGAGACTTATTTTTTGTCCACAACTTTTCTTATTGTATCTAAGAGATTTTGATATCTGGTTATGTTAAAAACATGAAGTATTTTAGCGTAGATGTTTATCATATTAATTTTGCCTGTCTGAAGAATTAAGTATCCAATATCTTTGATAAATTTCTGTAACTTCTAATCTTTAAGTCATTGTCATCGGAATGAGTAGTAGAATGAATGTCATTATCATGAAGATGTATCCCGACAGATTCGACCTTTGCTCTGTTAAATTGATATTTGTGGAAGGTTTTGTTTTCCTCTTAGGTTTTTGATGTTTAACTGAATTGTTTATTTATTTCTTATTTATGTTTTATTTGTTTCTTAGTTATATTGTATATGGGCTTGTGTGTTCCTTTTTTCTATTTTTATTCTTATATTTTAATACTTTGTTTTTCCTCACCTCAATTCTATTGTATGTTTATAGGAGGTCTTTACTTGGGTTACAAAATGTAAGTCTACTTGTTTTTCGTTGGTAGTCAAATACCTATATAGTTTTGCTATATATTTTCAGAACTTGCAGTATGAAGTCATCACTGAAAATTATGTCATTTTCTTGTTTTCTAATTTTCAGAAGTCTAATAAATTCGTTTAAGTTTGAATGAAATCTTTCTATGGCTGAAGTATGTGTGGCTATATGGCTATGTGCAATTGTAAAGTGGTATTGGATTTTTCTTTTTTTAAGAATTCTAAAAATTTGTGATTTAAATCCCACTTCGTTATCTGTGGTTATGTATTCATATTCGTCATTATTTTTGTGAATGTTCTGATTATTTAGATTGGGGTTGTTTTGGGAATTTCTTCTATTTGTGCATACTCGGTAAATTTATCTATGGCTGTTAAGTAAAGTAAGTGAGGTTTGTCTTATAATGTAAAATAAAATACATAAATTTCAAAGTGAACTTAAAATTTTTATTATCAGTTAAGAGAACAATTCATGGCATTTACCTTTTGAAAATGATATCATCTAAATGTTGGCCACGACTACATTTGAGGTGATCCTTTCGGAAGGTCCAATTTTGGACGACTCGTTCCAGCATATCGACTGTAATGTAATGTTGGCTTCACTGGCTTCAATTCTTGCACAAGTTGAAATTTGTACGCTTTTAGGCCGTGATCCTCACGTAAAATACGCCTAGCCAAGTGGCTGAGAACGACGACGAATCGATTCGTCACGGTCTTCGCGTACACTCTCGGCTACAGCAGCTATAGTCTCTTTACTACGTGCTGGATGTGGTCTAACACTAATATAAACTGGAACTCAAATTTGCGAATGGTATTGGCAATTGTCGATTATGCGCACCGTAATTTCCTCGAATCGCACGAAAAACATTTCTCACAGAACGTAATACAGCTGAACAATTTGGAGACTTGCCGACGATACTGAATAAAAATGATAAAGCAGTTTGATAGGAGTCATACGTGATCTGCCTATTGAAAATCAAACCTCACGATGAATAACCCCATATTTGCTTTGTTGATGAGTCTTGACTGGTGTGGAAGTTTTTGCGAATGGCAGTTTGATTGGGTTTCTTTCTTTTTGTAAATTTTAAATGTGACAGTTGTTTATTATTTAATTTATTTCTTTTTTCACATTTGGGTGAATAATAGATTATAATTCTATTTTTTGCTTCTAGGTCTTCTTCTTTTGTGTCTATTACTATTATTGGGTGTGCAAAATTATTAATTGGTTTTTCATTAATTTGAAAATAATCTATCCCGTCTTCTTCTCCTGAGTGAACCATACATTACCATATTTTTTTTATACTGTCTCATATATTTTTTGTGTGATCTTTTTATTAATGATGAAATTTCATAAATCTTACATTCTAGTTCTGGTAGTTTTTCGTGTCATTGCATATGTTTTTTTCATAGACATTTTTTTGTTTAATGTTAAGTTACATTTTGGGCAAGTTTGGTTTGTTAATGTTTCAATTTCTCTATTTTTTGACAATGCGTCTGCTACTTTGTTTTCTTTGCCTTATTTTCTATTTGTAATCCGTTTTTTATAGTCCATCACTATTTTCCATTCTTTAGTTTCTATTTTATCTTATTTTTTGGGTACTATCCATATTGGTGATTTGTATGATGATGAACTATGTTG
The DNA here is from genome assembly GCA_907269105.1 of Volucella inanis. Taxonomy (NCBI): domain Eukaryota; kingdom Metazoa; phylum Arthropoda; class Insecta; order Diptera; family Syrphidae; genus Volucella; species Volucella inanis. Next base: position 58,471,191 of record OU026154.1, on the reverse strand, counting down.
TATTGTATTATTCTTTGTTCTAACATTTCATCTGTCTGTCTACCTTTTATATGTCAATATGTTGGTACATATAACTTTTAGTGTAATCTGGGATATTATTAGTGGTTTCTATCTTATGTCTTACTTCGTTTGTGAAATTTAAATCTGTTCCGTTTTTATATTGTAGAATATGTATTTTTTATTTCCTGTTTGTCTTCAATATTTAAATGTTTTGGTCTTAACTTTTCTTCAGTACAGTACCAGTACCTACATACCTACAGTACATACAATTTTGATAATGAAAATCTTTCTTCTTCGTCTTCACTGTCGACTTAGAATAAAATTGGATAGTCAAATAGTCGTGTAATTTATTTTAATATTTTTGTTTGTGAAAAAATTTGTTCCTAAGAGTCCGTCAAAGAAATTGTGAAATTCATATATGTATATAATCGTATAAAGAATGATATTGGATTTTCTGTTTCAATTAACAATTTCTGGGATGGGATTACAATTTCTTTATTAATAGTTAATTTGCCTCCTGCTGTTTAATAATGATAGGAGTTTTTGGATTTTTTTCCAGGTTGCAATGCTCTTCTAAAATGAAGTCCAAAAATAAAATAGAGTCCGTCGTTTCCAAGTCTAGTTCCTGAAAATTTTTGTGATTACCTGATAGTTGGTTTGTCGTCTTGATTGTTGCCTTGTGTCGACTTCCATAAGTTCTGGTCTTGGTTGATAAGGTCCTTATGGTTGAGGATTTTTGTGTTTTCTTGCATGGAACGTGTGTTGATTGTTCAATTGTAGGTAACGTTGCTGTGGTTGTTGAGGGTCCCCTTTGATCCTCAACTGTTGTCGTGTCTTTGTTGGTAATTATTGTTGTCTCTTTGTTGTGAATTTCTTTTGATAATATTATTTGGTCTTTGATTGGGTTATCTTGTTGGTTGTTCGGTCCTTTTATGTCTTCTTTCTTCTTTTAGAAGTCCTGTTTGGCTTAAATCGGGTAAAACGGTTTCCATTGAAGTAGGTTTTTGAACACAAAGCACTGTCATCCTGTGATGACATCATTGAGTAAATTTTCTTGTCTACTTTTTTGATTTATGGTTGCTAGTTTGTGGTTATAAAATTCTTGTATATATTCTCTATATTATTCTACTCTTAATTCTTCACAGAGTTGGTCAGTTGTTGCAAATCCTCCAAAATTTGTTTCCAGCATAGATTTGACTTCGTCCCATTCATTGAGATGTGAATGGATTTCCATGCATCCCTGTGTGTTTCCCATCAGCTTGGATTTGACAGTGTTTATGCACATCTTCTGAACTTGTTTGTTGTATTGAAGTAATGTAGGTAAGATATCGTCTACATTTGTACATAATGTTGATAAATCTTCTTTTCTTCTATCGAACTCTTGGATATTCTCTAGGTATATTAATGGATTAATGTCCAAAAATCTTGCTCTTATATAGAGTTTTCTAATAACGACTTGACAACTATTTTTTTAAATAAAAGGCAAACCATTTGAGATATTTCAAAAACTTTGTTATTGGCTTGAAGTATAATCAAAACATGTATGAATGGAACTCGACTTCGTTCATATGGCCACCGCGGGCACGTTTGCAGCGGTCGATTCGTTAGACCCAATTTACAACGACTCGACCACACATTTCGGCCGATACGACCGCTATTTCGCGTTTAATGTTGGCTCGCAGCTCTTCCAACGTCGTCGGCGTGTTGGCATAAACCAATGACTTAACGTAGCCTCACAGAAATAGTCAAGTGGCGTTAAATCACACGAAACGAGACGAAAATCGACTGGCCCATGTCTAAAGATAACACGCTCACCATACTTACTCTTGTAAGTACTCCTGTGGCACCATCCTGTTGAACCCACATGTCGTCCATATCGTCTATATCTTCCAATTCGGGCCAGAAATAATCGATGATCGTGGCGCGATAACGCTGACCATTCACAGTAACGTGACGATCGTTATCGTCGACGAAAAAATATGGCCCAATAACGCCGCCGGCATGCAAACCGTACCAAACAGTTATTTTTTGGGGATGAAGTGGTGATTCATGAAGTACATGTGGGTTTTCACAGGACCAATAACGCATATTTTGCTTATTAACGAACCCATTGAGAAAAAAATGAGCTTCGTCATTGAAGATGATTTTGCAATGAAATTCATCATCTTGGCGCATCTTCTCCAGAACCGTACGTCGCTTCAAATGGTCCATCGGCTTCAATTCTTGAGTCAGCTTGATCTTGTATGGGTGTAAACCAAGATCCTTACGCAAAATACGCCATAATGTGGTCTGATCGATGTCCAATTCTTGAGAATTGGTTGGATAAATTTTTCACTGATCTGTTTTTTATATTCTCTACATAAGGCCACTCTAGAGGTTCTCTGATGACCTCTCTGTTTTGTAAGGCTATACGGCCGTACCAACAGCTCCTGTAAGTTTTGAATTATGATAAGTCACTTTTTTTATTGTACATAAAAACGGCTAGATAATTATGTAGAATTTTTTTGATATATTGATTTTTGGCCAAGTGACGCACTTCTAAAGTCAAACTTGCAAATTCGCAGAAAAATCGCCAGAAAATTGCTAATAACAAATGAATTTTGGCATCAATATTCAAGCTATGGATGTGGCCAATTTTAAAAAATGCAGTTTTGAGATAAATGAGCTTAAAATTTTAAGCTATAGAAAGTTATTTTGCAATACCTATAATCCGCGTTGCCTGCACCATATATTTAGCCTTCTGCTTCTATTATATTTTAATGCGATCCTTCACCCTTTTGCAACTTTAGGCAGCGATCTTTCTGCAAGCTTAATGCCGCTCTTTGTCAATCTCGAAGCACATTTCGTAGCTGTTCGGGCCGTTTACTGTTTTTGCAAACTATTTTGGTTGCAGTTAAAATTCTTTTGACAGAGTGAAACATAGGCCGAGGTAATTACATGAATTCGCAAAACTTTTTTTTCCTACTAGGATACTAGGTATCTCAGTCTGAATACATTTTTCACAGTACACTACTATTTTGAATCCTAAATCGCGCTTATCACTTTCCATAAATTTTATTTTCGATTGGCGCACTTTACAAACGACAAAGTTTGAAATAGCTGAAAAAACTGCAATAAAGTTTATCACACGATAACCAAAACCTGGATTCACTTCAATATCGTACACATCTTCCAGTTGCTTAAATTTTTTTCGCTTGTGTACTTGGTGTCTCTTACTCGTGTCGACCTAGCGGTTTTCTTCCAGATATTTTCGGTCTATAATTATCTATAAAAGGCAAACTTTGCTCAAATAGCGTCCTTCTCGAATGTTTCACTGTACGAAATTTACTGAAACCGACGTTTCACAAGACAGTCTGAACACGAGCAAAAAACTTCAAAAACATCTGCGTATACCTACTCTAGTCCCCTAAAATACCATCCCTCTTTTCGGTCATAAGAGGCTCGCTACCTACCTGGCGGCCTTGTACTATGTTTTGAAAAACAAATACTTCGAGATATTTCCCGACCATAATCTTTTGGGATATCACATTTGAGGTCCTAAGGGACCATTAAAGCAATAAAAAAAAATCGATATTTTGAAAATCCTAGAGTGACCTAACCCCTTAACTTATAGGTTTTTTCCTTTACAAGTTTCTTCCTCTTTTTCGTAGTGGGCCTTCTATTACAATCTTTCTTCGTAAGATTCTGTAAGTAGAAAGGTTGATTATTTTTAGTCTCGTGTATTAGTTTACGTTGGTTTTTATTTACGGATAACTAAACATTTTGAGCTATCCTATCGACTGCTCCAATTACGTCATGAGAAAATTAAAAAAGGGAATTTTTCTTCCTAGACTTTCGTTTGAGAGTTAAAATAAAAACGCTTAGATTCGAAAGTAATAATTCGAATTGCTGTTTATTAAAATGTTTCTTCCTATTTATACTTATAGATGTTCCTTATCTTATTCTATGAATAGTGTTATTGTTTATTAATTCTATAAATAGTGTTTGTTTGATATGGAATTCAGAGGTTATGTTATCTCTTGTTTACTTAGGATGGTTAAAGCACTAATATTTCGTAAAAAATACACAATTTTTGATAGGAAAATGTATTTCAACACATGTGTTAATATATATATATATATTTTGAATATAATATATAATAATATATATATATTCCACTTACTTTAAAATCGTTCTTGCTTTCAAACTTTGGCATTTGTTTTCGAAAATGAATTTTGTTTTTAATCAAAACTTCTCTAGGTTTTTGTTTGTCACAAGGCTGTAAGGACGGCTTTGTGACTGTCTCTACTGTCCGCTGGGATGGATGGCTGAAAATATGTTTTTTTTCCAGTCAATCAAATCCATATAAAATAAGCCTTTTATATTAATCTTTGGCACCTCGAATAACTGAAGCTGTCCAGAATTAGGCACTGCCCTTGTCTTCAAAAAAATTTTTTTTTCTCACTTTCATTTTATTCATACATTTCATACATTGAACTTAATATTATTAACAAGAAAATAAATATAATGTATGTGGTCATTCTGTAACCAGAGGTTAGTGGTGATTGACACATCAAATTTAAAATTACAATTCATATGAGGGGTGGCAAGGCTTAAATTATAGATTAGAAAAATAATAAAAAAATGATAAGATAAAGAGAAACTAGATTCTCAAGCGCATAGAGAAAAGAAAAAAATGGAAATACAAGAGCTTTACAATTTCTTAATTAAATACATTATAGTTTTTGACATACATCTTAATAATTCGACAAAATCATAATTTAATGTGAATAACCAGTTTTTAATTTTCTTAGTGAAATTTGAAAAATGGTACGTTATTCTTATATGTAAAGTCAATTTATTAAATATATTTGGAGCTGTATATGTATAAAAATGGGAGAAATGTGTTCTATGTGCGAAAGGTAAATTTACTAAGCTCATATTGTTTATACGTAGGTTGTACATTTGATAATTTCTACTAGGTATATTCTCGCTTTGTTTGAAGAACTCTCTTAATACTTTAGAAAACATATTAATGTCTCATTGGTAATATTCGCAATTCTTTAAATAACGGCCAACTTTTCGCGTAACGATTTTTATTAAAGATTATTCGTATTAAGTGCTTTTGTGCAATTAATAAGGATCCAAAAGTATTGGCATATGAACCTCAACAGCTTGTTATGCTGTATTGCAACCTTGATTTAGCAAGACCATAATAAATCATCGTAAGTATTTTTTTTTAGAGCAAAAAGGCTTTAACAAATACAATTTACGTATGACTAACAATAAATAGGCATTAATCATTTGTATATGGTCTTTTCAGTTTAGATTGAAATCAATTATTGTCCGTAAATACTTGAACTGTTGAACTGATTCAATTTTGACGCAGTTTTCAGTGCAATGCAAATTGTCCATAAAATTATTTCTACCACAAGTATGAAAAGGTAGTGGAAAATGTTTGCAATCATTTACGTGAAACCATAGATAAAAGTCGTATATAATATTTTCAGACACTTTAAAACACATCAATTTAGTTTTTTGGCTTATGATTAATTTATGATAGGTAAACCACGATCTTAATGTTTCAAAATCTTCATTAATCAATACAATATTTTCAAAAATTGTTTCTGCTTCATCTGTTAAAGCTATGTCGTTGAAGCAGTTGAAGTACCATTTAGTTTTAGTTTAAAAGAGGAATTTACGTAAACTAGCAAAAATAAGGGATCAAGTACAGATCCCTGTAGTGCACCGTTTTTTAAAAGTCTCGTTTCACTGAAGATTCCATTTAAGTTAACTTTTTGTTTTTTATTTTTTAAATAAGAATTCAGCCATCTGAACATTTTACCACGAATACCAGCCTTATAAAGTTTAGTTAGCAGAAGGTCATAGTTGATCAGATCGAAAGCTTTTGTCATATCAATAAATAGACCCACAGTTGATTTAATGTTACTTAAACTCCCATAAAGTTGACTACACACCTTAAGGATGGCATCTGTTGACAAACCTACTCAAAAACCAAAGTGATTGTTACAAAAAAAGTTATACCTCTCCAAGAATAAGACAAAACGACACTTCATTAACTTTTTAAAAAAATTTGAAAATGTCGAAAGAAGTGGTATAGACCTATAATTCGACACATTTTGCCTATTACCTTTTTGAAAAAGTGAGATAACTTCAGCACATTTCATGTGGTCAAGAAAACAACCCATTTCAACACTTTTATTGAATAAGAAGGTTACCATATAAGTAATATACCAGGCAATATTTTTTAATAAACCACTAGATACACTATCACTTATGCAAGAAGGTTTATTTTTTAATGACATGATAGCATTATGAACTTCTCTCGGAGTTATAGCAACAAAAACAAAACTGTTGAGTTGAATATCGTCAGATAGTACTTCTGTAGCAAAGCTGCAAGTACAATCTATTATGGTTTCAACAGTTGGTTTCAATTTTTCAGAAATTTCTGTAAAATATTCAATAATTTTATTTAAAATCTTGCCTGAATCTGACTCTGTTACTCTCTAATTCAATAGTATCAATTTTTACACAATTTTTTTCCCCTTCCTAAAATGCTGTCAACCACTTTCCCCTTCTGTCTAGCATTAGCGAATTTTTTGCTGTAGAAATTATTGCGTGTTTTTGATTTCTTTGTTCACTGTTTTGCAAAAAGTATCAAAATGCTTTTTTAAGTTTATACAGGTTAATCTTTTTTCTAATCTTGATAAGAAGATTGTTAGTCATCCATGGTTTTAGATCTTTTTTGACACTCGATTGTTTTTTAGGAAAGCACTTCAAATAATATGCGTTTGTAAAATGTCCATGAAAAAACCAAAGGTAAGAAATTCTTTTAAAATCGTAAAATCAACATAAGATTTGACTATCATATTTAAAATTTGCAGCACGGTTGCGAATTGAAAAACAATATAGTGTAATGGTGCGATGTAACAGACCATATCAGCGCTGCATATTTTAAGGCAAGCGCAATCGCACATATACCCATCCCTCACATAAACAGCAACATCTCCAGCAGCATAAGAAAAGTTACAATTACCATAAGAATTATTATACCCCTGCATTTTATATACCACAATTCAAATTCATTATCATAAATCCAATTTTCACTCAAAACGATCACAACAGGTATCTATAACAACGAATCAAGATAATCTAAGAAGATTGAAAAGTTTTTTTCTCATGCTACGTAACATATGTTTTGATGTAAACAAAGACAACGTTCAACAGAACTAATTTGGTCGACTGGGTATTTACATGTATTAAAATTAGAAAGTGGAAAAAAACTAGCAACATTCATATTTTAAGAAAATCAGCAGCACAATTTATTCTTACAAAGTTATCTCCCTCTTTTCTTCGCATGCCCACAGTCACATTTCTCGTCAAAACATATTTGTACCCTTTCGATGTCTTCATCGTTTGCAGTAATTTTCTTGTTTCATAGGTTAAACTCTCGTTAACATACATCTTCTTCACTCTTTCTTCGGCGTTAAGTATGTTTGTTGTTAGTTTTTCTATTTTCAGTCTATTCGTTTTAATTGTTTTCTCCTTACATTGGAGCGACACTAGTCTAACTTGCAATATATTTTTATTGATACTTGCGCCTTTTGTTGTTGATTTGACTAACTTAAATTTTTTTAAGTGACATTGGTCGATGTCTGCTTCAGTTACGTTCGAGCACAAACCTTCACGAAATATTTTGACAGCTACATCTATACATGACATGTCGTTATCGATGGTAGGAATGTTGACTATGTCTATGCTGTTCGTATGCAATTGTTGTTCCAGATTATTAACTTTTACCTCAAGACAATTGATTCTTCTCTTTCACTCATCATTTTTGGCTGTCAGAGCATTTATTTGTCGCACTTGGTTTTCTTCAATTGAGACAACTTTTACGTAAATCATCTCTAATGTTGATGCACCATTAACTTGTTTAGTGATTGATGCAATTAGATTTGATGTTGCTTCTGTTGATTCCAAATTAGAGGTGGTCGGTTGAGTCGAAGCAGCAGAGGTAGACGGTGGCTGAAACGGCGGTGAAATAGTTGATGGCGATGACGGTAGGTCGTTGAATTGAACCGCCTAGTTGAGTTTTTGTTCGCAGGTAGCATAGACAATAGTAAGTTTTCCGGGAGTGCAAACAAAGTATTGTGCATAATAACATTTTCCAATTTTTGAGGAAGATAACTATCTAGAATTAAAAATCAGTTTCTAGAAATGTTTGGCACGATGGATGTCATTTGATTTCAAACCAGATGGGAGCGTAAGTTTTAACTATAAATGTAGAAAGTTTTTTCAGTTTGTTCATCAGTTCCTTAGTTGAAACATATAATCGCAAAATTCGCTTAACCTTAGTCAACAATCTGGCATGAGAAATTTTCCTGGGGAACGATTTGCCAAATCATTTTGCCACTTATAACAGCAGACGATACATCATAAAGGTAACGTTGGTCTTTTTACAGTCATTCAATAATTTGACAACACCAGAATAAGGTTCAATTGTGATACCATTGAGTTTTGAAAACAAGACACTCGTTGTTAATCAATAATTAGTCCATGTGTCAAAGTCAAATAATCCGAAGGGATCTATTTAAACACATTATGCAACGACATAATCGACAAAAATCGAATTGGTCCTTTGAGAATTAAAATGTGGTCTTCTGTTGTTAATGGGAATTTTTTTTTCACTTCTATTTACAATTTTCAAAGTCTTTTGCCCATCAAATTACAAAGCAGGAATACTATCAACTACATCTTCGGTTAAATTTCTAGTCCTAATCTTTATCAGGCCTCTTGTAATCTTGATTTTTAAATTATTTCGTTGTTACTTTCAACATTGTACATCAGCGCAGGAACGACAGCAGCTAATTCAGCTAGAGTAGAAAAGCAGAAAGCCAACAATGACCCCTTGCAAACTGTGGCTAGCAGTTTTTTTTTTTACAATAGACAACTGCGAAAACGTAGCAGTAAGGGTCTTATGGCAAGAAGCTGGCACAGTGGCGATCACTTTCAACCAAGTTGTCTAACAAGACGATTGAAAAAAAAAGTTGTAAAACGAGAGCGATACAGTTTTGTTTTATTTATTTTTATTAGACCACATCCACCTAGGATTCTGTCAAGACGGTTTTTTTTTTTTGTTAAATTCAAGCTGCAGCTTCAAGTTTTGGTTCTTGGTAAAATCACCGCCCAGCTTCACAGTCGCAAACTCTAATGCATGAACTGGAATCACCTTTGACATCCTTCTTGGAAGTGATATTTTTTCGTCAATTCTACTTGATGGAGTAGTTAATGGAAAACTCGGTACTCCCATGGCACAACGAACCGAACTGCGACGGGTTTTTCCGTGAGTCAGGAAACAAATATGAAAAGCAAAGAGAACTGTCATCAGCAAAAGAATATATTGGATTAGAAGTAGCAGAAAAGAGATCATTAATGAAAATTAAAAAGAGTGTCGGAGATAGAACGGAGCCCTGGGGCATACCAGCATTTATTTTGTGAATATCAGACTTGAAACCGTCCAAGACAACTTAAATTGAACGTTCCGAAAGGTAATTTCCAATCCCTTGAAGAAGAGAGTCATCGATCCGGATGATGAGCCTGATGCCAAACTCTGTCAAATGCCTTAGAAATATCAAGTGCAACTATCTTGCTTTCGCCAGATTGATGTATGCTTTAGTTCCACTTTCCGGTAAGACATGCCATCAAATAACCAGTGGACCTGTTGCTACGAAAACCATATTGCTGGTCATTGAGAAGTTTTCGTGTTTCGAGATATTTCATGACCTGTCAGTTTATCAGCGTTTCCATAACCTTGGAAAGAAGGGACGTCAGTGCAATGGGTCTGTAGGAGGAGAGAGAAGAAGATTCGCCTTTTTTAGGGACGGGCTGGACAAATTCTGTTTTACATCTGCTCGGAAAGAGTCCTAAAGAGTAGGATTGATGAAAAAGCTTACGCAGGAGTTTTGCCAGCGTGGAAGAACACCTCTCCAGAAGAAGGGGCGATATACCATCTGGACCAGCGGATTTATGCATGTTAAGATCTTTGAGTACTCTTGCTACTATACGAGAGCGAAAGTGGATTGGTCCAATTGTAGATTCGGCGCACTCAAATGTTGGCGGGGACAAAGCACAATCTGGGAGTGCTGAGCTAGCCGCAAAGTGTGCAGCAAGCAGATTGGCTTTGTCCAAAGAACTGACAGCTGGAATGTCATTGTAAATGAGCGTTGGGATGGAGGATGAGGCAGAATTTCTAATGTTTTTGACGAATGACCTACAATTTTTACTGCCTTTGGGATATTGCAGTATTTTTGGCAAAGCATCAAGTGGAGAAATTCAAAAGTATAGAGAAGGGGAAAAATGAGAAGTGGAGAGAAAGTTCAAAGCAATGCTGCACTCACAAATCCGATTTTTTTTGGCGCCGCCCATCTCCTACTTATACTACCAATAGATTCAGCTGTTATGTCACTGCAAGTGCATGGAGCTAATAAACTTTTGCAATTGTCTCTTGCGTAGACATATGACTGACTGTTACCTTTTGGCTATAGTAGAAAAGCAGAAAGCCAATGACCCCCTCCTAGCAGTTTTTTTTGCACTAGACAACAGCGAAGCCGTACCAGTAAGGGTCTCATGGCAAGAAGCTGAGACAGTGGCGATCACTTCCAATCAAGTTATCTAACAAGCCAGTTGGCAAAAATAAAAGTTGTAAAATTAGAGCGGTACGGTTGTGTTTTATTTATTTCTATTAGACTAGGATTCTGTCGCGACGTTTGTTTTTTTGTTATGTAATTTCCTTTTACTAGTTTCTAGGCGAAACAGCACTAAACATACTATAATTTTTGGCTTTATGGCTATTATGTGAAATCTCAAGGATAAATAATGACACTTATTGAACAAATTACACCATCGGACATAGCTATACAAATTAATTAAATACACGCGACCTTTCACTTGTAAGTGCTCACATCTCGGCTGATAAGCGTAGTACAATATTTTTGTTTAAACTTATTTGTAATTCTTATATTAAAAATAATTTATGGCATTACAGCCTCTGTAATTTGAATCAAGAGCAGTGTATCCTGATTGTGAGTAAGCTGATATATATATTCGCTTCGCAATATGGCCATACGCAACCCGTTCAACATGGCAATAAAGCCGGAGACTCTCGAACGATCCGCCAACCTGTGGCGGCCACGGGTGTCCGTAACTCAAGTAGTAGTGGACTGGCTTCCAAATCGGAGGGTTTGGTGTTCGATTCGCAACCACGCCCGAAAGACGTCATCGGATAAGATGGCTAGAAATCAACAACAAACCAACTTCCACCCAAGGAGAAAAAACAACCACTGAGCCTAAACAACTTTCTTTTTCTTTCTATCTCATTTCAAAAAAACTTAACACAGGCTAAGGCATTATAAGTGTATTTATACCCAGTTGAATGTTAAATTCTTAAAACAAAAAAAAAAGAAAAACAAAAAAAATGAAAGGCGTCTTGGTAGAGCAAACAAAAGTTGCCGAAATGATGTGAAAGATAAAAAGTGAGGGGATAGTTGAAAAATTGCACAGTTCGTGGGAGCACGTGTGTAGACTATCGCCATCGCAACGATGTCACCAAAAAGCACAGCTAACAGATATGCTTTCTTGAGCAAAATAAATTTCAACATTTAACCTGAATAGTGGTTATTGGCGGGTAGAGATAAGCCGAAATGATCGTGAGAAAACGGCTTTCACTATAGAAAGTGGTCTTTGCCAGTTAACAGAGTTACCGATTAGACTGCACAATGCAATATGAGACCAACCAGAGCTTATCGTCTCAAAAATCTTAACATTTATACCAAAAACATATGCCTAAAGTTCTTGAAAGAAATTATGTCACACAAACAGTTTTGTGAAGTAACTTTTTAACAACTTCATACCTTATAACCACAAATGTAACTACATAATTTTGAAAAGCTTATAGGTTCTACTTTCTAAATTAAAGCAATTGGAATATTCTTATTTACTCCATTGAGAAATAAAAATTATTTCTTAAATATGTAAAAATGGCCTTTGTCTAATGTTTAAAGAGAGATTTGACTGTTAGCGCTGTTTGTCGCTGTTTAAATTTACATTGCGTTATATTACTTAGTTCATCAGAAATTATGGCGAAAAGAAAAAATATGCCCCAATCTGCCCTCTTTTATTCTAAACCTATTAATGTTCCACTAAATTACAGCTTGATAAAGTAAAATTGCGGCCAATATATATTTTACACGTAATTGTGCACTAATTAACGACTGACGTGGTACATATGTACATATCTAAATAACAGTCAAGTGATCTACTTATGTATTTCTGGTTAATTGACAAATAAATATTCAACATATCGAGTGTAACATAATTTTATTCGCACAAAATAAGTTCTTAAGGTATCTGCAAACATACCAGGTGTACCTGTATCAAGTGATTTTGATGGTATTTTGATGGAAAATAAAACACTGATTTTTAATGGGAAAGTAAAAAAAATTTTATTCAAATTATTGGCCATTGCTAGATACACATTTTTCTCCTCTCTCAGGCAATTTTTGAACTCCACGCCATAAAAACTGTTCGTCTTTTGAAGCAAACTAAAAGGATTCGAAGTGCTGCTCAGCTAATGCGTGTCCCATCAACGAAAACAAATGGTAGACGGAAGGGGCCAAGTCTGGTGAATACGGCGGGTGGGGTAGGAGCTCCCAGCCAAGTGATTTGGTTGTATCCTAAACCAGTTTGGCTTTGTGTGCAGATGCATTGTCATGCAGCAAATTATATAGCCGTATCTTCTAACCCATTCTGGTTGTTTTTATATCAATGCATGGTTCAAATTGATCATTTGTTGTCGATAGCGATCTGTATTAACGCTTTTACCAGGTTTTAGGAGCTCATGGTACATCACACCTTTTTGGTCCCATCAGACACACAGCATTGTCTTCTTGCCGAATCGATCTGGTTTTACAGTCGTGAACAAGCAGGCTTGTGAACAATCTCTGCTGACCCTTACTCGGAGTTTTGAGGTTTACGTTTGAATATTTATCGCCATGCATTTACCATTTTGTTCACCCATCTTACCATCAGTGGGTTAACCCTACGTTTTTTCAAGACTTGTTTCAGACTTTCAAAGCATAACTTATCTAAGGCACATTAAATGTCTATTATAGTGGTCATCGCAATGCCCCCGGTATCTAGCACTTCCTCCCCAGCGCGTACTACTTGATTTAGCGCTATTTCTGTAGACATACCTGCCCTATAGGCATGTTGTTTACTATTCAAAGGATAGATGTATCCTTATTCTATATAGTCCACAACCACCCTTTCCATTGTTTTTAACAAAAAGAATGTTAGGCTGACCGATATGAAGGACTTTGCCTCGGTATAATCCTTTTTCCCGGTTTTGGAAGAAAGACCACCTTCGTCTCTCTCCATGCAATCGGGATGTAGCCTTTTGCTAGGCATGCAACGTATATATTCCTGATCCTTGGTGCAATTAAGTCTACTCCCCATTGTATTAGACCTGGAAATATACCATCCGGTCCCGCGGTTTTGAAGGGTGAAAACATTGCTATCGCCCCCTTGACCTCCTCTGGTGTCGCGATCCGTTTTGCTTTTGTCCTATCCATATTGTTCGCTCCTTGTTTCCTGCCCGCCCAGAGTTGATCTGTTACTTATGGCTTCCTAGAAAGTGTACTTTCATCAGGACCTCGTTTGTCTGATCAAGAGTTTCCACTTTCTCCACCGCTTTATTACGAATGGGTCCGATCTTGGAAACTGGGTCTCTGGAGACAATCTTTTGAAGTCTACTGACTGCAGATGTACTCCTCATACAGCACAGAGCATTAAGGTAACTGATATTGGTGCTTCAATCAAGCAAGATCTGTTAGATCACACTGTTAAGTACATTTCGATGAATGAGTCTAATTACAAGCCTAGATTAAAAAATCTCAAGCTCTTAACCAAGTGGGACTGCGATGATTCTTCGGGGCAAAGTGAATAAAAAGAAATAATACCAGGACAAGATTTTTAATTTCTGACTCTAACTTATTTATTACTTCACTTGTCCCAATAAAACTTATTAATATGGATCCAAAAGAAGTTCTTTGGCAAAACCTCACTTGTACTTCAGTAAGATATTGTCGTACGATTTCCATGGAGTTTTCAAAAGAAACTCCTAACAAAACAAGAGCTGTCGTTAATGATACACGAGTACAGATAAATAAGTTACACGCTACTCTATTAAATAAATGAATTCAAATCAGACATGAACTGTTTTTAACAAGGATTGATGGAAAAGTAGTTCAAGTTCTTACTGATACAAATTTTAGTGCTGTGTGTACTATTTGTGGAGCAAAACCAGGAGAAATGAATGACTTAAACAAAGTGAGATCTAAGTCAGAAAATAAAAATGCATATCAGTATTGCCTTACAACTTTGCTTACAAGTGTATAGAACTGATATTACATATACCGTACAATTTATGTTTCGGGAAATGGTGTGCAACTACACCTAAGAACAAGAAAGGGAAAATAAAACATACCACCTTGATCAAATAAATAAATAAATAAATAAATAAATCACCACCGTGTAACGCTCCCATTGTTCCGATTTGAGTTCTTTTGTTTTTTTTTTGTTAAGTTGGTGCATCTGTTGTTGATATTCCCTCTAAATCTTAGCGTCATAGCTTGACATTTGCAAAAGTTACGTAGCCAAGAGTACATCTAACTCTGTGTGTGTTGGCGATTTTTTAAAACTCTAGAAATGGATTTAAATTTGCAACAATGAACTTGTATTCAATTTTGCGCAAAAAACGGATTTAATGGTGTGCGAACGTTGGAAATGTTGTGAAAGTGTTTCAGCAACGATTCTCTAAAGAAAATCGTCGCTTTCGACATCGAAAACCGAAGAAAACATTAATGAAGTAAAAGAAATGTTGGTCACACCTTCAGAGTGATCCAAGACATTTTAGTTAATGATTTGGGTTTCCGTCGTGTAGCAGCAAATTTGGTGCCAGAAGACATCAATTTCATGCAAAAAAGAGACCGTGTTAACGTCGCAAAATAGATGATTTGCGAGGCTGAATCCGATCCCACAGATCAAAAGGATCATTACTGGAGACGAGACGTGGGTTTATGAGCACGACACGCAATCCAGATATCAGTCAAGTGAATGGTGTTCACCAAATGAGCCAAGACCAAAAAAACCACGTCGTTTTCAAAGTTTCAGCAGCCGAGAGGAAGTAATGGAAAATCGCAGGAAGCACTGATGGACATACCGAAAACCAAATATAAAAATTGTTTCGAGGATTGGATCAAGCGCTGGCATAAGTGTGTTGTAGTCGATGGGAATTACTTTGAAGTGAACAATATAGATTTAGAGGAATAAACTTGTATTTTTAATTTTCTGAATAAACTCTTTGATCAAGGTGATATGTGTAAAATCGTTTCGGGACTGAACTAGGTTTACATATATGTACATAGGAGAACCACGACAAGGTAGTGCGCAGCAATGATGGTAATACAGCTCGAAATTTTTTTTTTTAAATTACCACACTTCGACGATGAAAAATTAATAAGAAGGTTTTACGTTATCTTGCAAACATTTTCATCAGCCATGGCAATCAATCCAGAGCTATTTGGCAAGTACAGCCTAACTAATCATTAAAGGTATGAATTATTTAATTTACTGCATCGTACGCCTCAATTGTGTACTAAAAATGCGACATTTAAATATGTGTGCATTATTTTTATTACAGCAAAACATATTTATATATTGTATATGATATGTACATTATTTAAAAGCCCAAATATTTAATATTATGTATGCGAAGTTTCACCCTTTTATCACTAAAAACAAAAAAAAGTTGTAAATTTTTGAGACGATAAGCGCTGGTTCCTCCCATAGTGCAACGCTCCGGTCCCCTTTGAGCGATTTATGCAACATACAATGCAAGGACACATGTGGAGAACTTGTCTATTATATCTGGAAGATATTATCGTCACAGACAAGAAGTCTGGGGAGCACCGCGACATCTTAAATGAAATTGTTGACCCCAGAAAAATGTGACTTGTTCCATCTACAAATAAAATATCTGGGTTACATTATATCAGCTGAAGAAGTAAAAGACAAACAAAAATAAGCCCCAACTGAGGAGTTTTTTGCTTCTCGTTTTTATTTTATGTCAAACCAGATTTTTGTTTTCGTTTAATTAATTTCATTATTCCATTGGAATTCAAATTGCTGAACTTCCGAAAAAAAAAACAAACGAAAAAGGCAAACTATGTTCCCACTACTAGAAATTACGCAATTTTCCAAACTTTTCTCCCAAATTGAGCAAATTGGGAATACCTTAGGTCTGTTCGCAAACTTTTTGGACTAAATATTTAAAAAAAAAACTATTAAATCCAGAACGAGAATAAAAAAGTTAAAAGTGAGCGTACGGATTTGACACTACTTTGTAGACAAATGTCAACCGTCTTTATTTTGATTTTTTTTTCCGAACAAAAATAAAAAACAAGTATCAATGAATTTAGCATTTTTTTTATTTAAAATCTTAATAAAAGAACAGACCTTAGATGGACCGATGGGCCAACATGTCTAGCGACTAAACAAATCTGAACAAAGATGAATCTTAATTGGTCTAAGAGTCTGACCCTTCTAAAAAGGAAACATCTCATCTAATACGTGTCATCATTTGACACTGCCTTATAGGCAAGTATGCAAGACGGCTTGACGCCTTTACAAACGATTTCTATAGAAGCTGCATAGCCGAAGAGGAAAAGGAGACAATCATCCACCTCCTCTGTACATGTCCAGCTCTCTCTCAAAGAAGAAAACTCCAATTAGGAGCTTTCTTCTTCGCGAAGACCGTGACGAATCGATTTGTCGTCGTTTTCAGCAGCTTGGCTTCGCGTATTCGACAACTTGGTGTATTTTACGTGAGAATCTCGGCCTTAAAACGTACAAAATTTAACTTGTGCAAGAATTGAAGCCTGGCGAGTTAAATTTGCGTCATATATTTAGTGAATGGGCTCTAAAAAAACACACTGAAAATCCGATGTTTTACCGTGAAATTTTGTACAGTGATGAAGCCCATTTCTGACTCAATGGATACGTTAATAAACAGAACTGCCGTATTTGGGCTGATGAGCAACCCGAAGAGTATCAAGAGCTACCATTACATCTATTAAAAAACAACGGTATGGTGCGGTTTATGGGCTGGTGGGATCATTGGTCCATATTTCTTCAAAAATGAGGCAAATTAGAATGTTACCGTCAATGGTAACCGTTATCGCGCCATGTTAACCGACTATGGGCTTTCTGAAATTCAAACTCATGGTTCCGGTGAGCTCAGGTTTCAACAAAACGGCGCTATGAGCCATACAGCGCATGGAACAATGGACTTGTTGAGAAATCATTTTAGTGAGCACTAAATTTCACGTTTTGCTAAGGTAAATTGGCCGTCTAGATCGTGCGATATCACACCTTTGGACTATTTTCTCTGTGTATATGTAAAGGTTCAGGTCTTCAGAAATAAGCCAGCTACAATTGACCCTTTGGAAGCCAACATTACTCGTGTTATCAGCGAGATACCATTCGCTATTTTCGAACGAGTCGTCCAAAATTGAACCTTCCGAACAGACCACCTCAGACGTAGTTGTGGCCAATGTTTACAAGATATGATTTTTAAACAGTAAATGCCATGAATTGTCCTTTTAACGTATAATAACATTTTTGAGTTCGCTTTCAAATTTATGTATTTTATTTTACATTATAAGCCAAACCTTACGATGATCCACCCTTTACAATACGCAGATGACAAATGTGTATGGGGAGCACTTTCGTTTTATCTGCCTGCTTTAGTTTGTCTGTAAACACTTTCTAAGAACTAATTTTAAAACTTTAACTATTAAATAATCGTACACTCAAGTCTCACTTATTTTTAGCAAAACAAAGTAACAAAATTTGAATTTCCGAATAATAAACCAAAATAAACCAAATGACAGTTTTAAATAAAAAAAACAATGGTATACGAAAGGTTAGTAAAAAATAATAATACGCAACAATGAGGTTCTTGTGTGGGAATCGAGGGAAAATGAAGGTTGTGCGTAACGAACCATTACAAATGCGTTTATTAAAACATTATATCTACATGTATTCATATATGCAGGAAAATTATCCAACAAAATACAATAGATATAAATGTTAAAAATTAAACTCGATAATGAAGTGTTTTGAATCTACGAATTGAAAGGAAATTACGCATTAAGTTTGTCTTTATTATGTTTTGATAATATGATATGATATACTATAATACAGCATATTATAACTTTAATGGTCATCTTATATATGATTAAATATTTTATTATATTTATTCCATATTTTATAGCCTTAATGAAACCGTGGTGTTAGCTAAACAGTTTTTATTTAGAAATTAAACTAGACTGTATTCAAACTGCAACCTACTTCAATATCTTACAATATCTTGACAATTCTACTTAAGTGTATCACTAAGTTTAAAAAAAAAATAAATTGATTTATCCGTACCAGCTCATATATCAGAAATACTGGAATTAGGCAAATTTGTATTTAGCCCAGCTGTTGAAATATATCTTGATAAAACGAAATTAAGAGTTCAACCTCTATCAATTATAGACCCCTGTTCGCTTAAAAAATGTTGGCTGGCTTGTAAAAGCATGAACAAAACGGATTCGGGAACGGTAATTTGTTAAAAGAAAACTGTTTGTTGAAAAGACGCCGAATAACTTCCCCTTTTGTTAAAATTATCTATAAATATTAAAAAATTTGACTTAAATTGTTGAGTTTGACTATACTTGATTTTCTGCGACCCTGAGATGTGGATTTTATATTGAAGATTTTCTAAGCCATTTATTGCCATTTGATATTTTGATTGTAAGTATAAATTATAATACATAGTATAACGGGGTACTCCTAATGTTAATAGTGTGAAATAAAATGAAAAATCAGTTTAAAATTTATACTATCATTCATGGTGTTAAGTAAAGTTCAAAAATACATATGTATATACGCATGAATTTCTATTATATTTAGCGACCAGTAGTTTCGCATATATTGTACGATCATACGATATGATGGCAATTTAAACATTCAGAATTCTATTCAATAAAGTACTTTTTACAATACAATGAATTGATCGAAAGGATCGAGTAACGACATAATTTATCGCATTAAGTCTAATCTGATTTGACAGTATGTACTAATTTCCAGAAATTTAAAATGTTAGATGAATAGGTAGTGGTTTTATTTTCTACGATGAAATTTATTAACACAAACTTAAGAACCTTCGAAGCATAAATGAACTAACATAGATGGCAAACTTTTCATATATTGGAAATCCAAAACCCGCTTTCCACTAATTTATTCTTGTACAACTTTACTTGTAAATTGCTTTCGTACTAGCAAATTCCAGCAGTTTACAGGCTTATATAATGTGTTGGTAATTCACTTATAGTGTGGTTGTGCAAAGTTTAAGGGTTTGGAAAAGCTTAAGTAGAATTTGCCACTTATTTGGGGTTATCTATGCTCCGAAGCTAAAGGTATAGATGAACTATGACCTTGTTTAGATGGGGACTCTCGACTACGTAGTGGGCAGTCATGTGTCTACACACTGTAGTGCTCACTCCAGCACTATTTTGATAAAGTTTAGGAGGGATGTATGAATTGAAACACTACGCTCGCCCGAATACTCATTATTATAAACGAACTTCATGACCCAACGACTTAACCATAATAGACTTCAGTGGGATTAACTTTATGTCAAAATTAGAGCAATTGATACCCGTATACACGGGTACCTGTATTTTCGGGTATTACCCGGGTACCAAAATATCGGGTACGAACAAGGTTTTAGATAACCGCTACACTTCGGGTACCCGCTATATTTCTCATATATCAATACCAGACAAACAATAAAATGATCAAACCATAACTTAAAAAACATTTTATTCTGGGAAGCATTAAAAATGAACACAAAACTAAAATTTATCGTAATCACAATTCAACAATTCCACCAACAAATAAACTTGTTTTTTTAATTCACAAAAACAAGTCTTATTTCATTTAGTAAATAAAATACGTATATAGTATGCATGTAAGTAACATTAATCATATGTTCTAACTAATCAATATATAAAAGAAATGTATTAAAATTCATTATTCCAAATAATTTATAAACAAAATACATGTATTTATTTATTTATTTATAGATTAGTTACAATGTAATTAAAATTATAGAGAAGCTTAGTAGTCAGAGCAACAAGGGGCCTAAGGCTATGTACACATATTTTAACATAGTAATTAGATAAAATCGTGGTTTTGTCGTTTTCAAAAAATCTATTATGATATTAATGTTATTGTAATTAGGATTAGAAATGAATTCATTTATTTTGGAGGGAAGTTTATGATTTTGGAACGATGGACATTCGAAAAGTATATGGCGGATGCTAATGGGTGATTGATTGCAGTATGTACAGATAGATGACTTGTTTTTAGTAATGTAGTGTTCATGGGAAAGCCTAGTGTAACCGAGTCTGAGTCTAGTGATTTTAGTAATATCTTGGTGTCAAAATTTGGAAGGTTCTAAATTCCTGATATAATCTTTGATGGATAATTTGTTTCTGTTGGCTGTTTTGTACCAATCCGAAATTTTCTCCCAGAGGAAATTGGAAGAAACAGGACTTTTTTGTATAAAGTAGTTTATTTTAATGGTTTTGAAGTTAGGGGAGAAAATTGATGGGGTTTTGAGTACCTCTTTGGCGGCTTTGCCGGCGAATTAATTTCTTGTGATTTGGACATGGCCTGTAACCCATATTAATTTAGTATTAGGAAATTTAAGTTTGAGCAGGTAGCGGATTAAGGAAGGATAATAGGTTTGGTTGTTAGGGTTGAAGTTTGCATCAATAGACGACAGAGAATCAGTGCAAATGTTAAACTTTTTGTTAGATTTTTTAGTGTATTGTAAAGCGTGAAGGAGATGTTTGATGGGAGTTGTTCGATATGCGTTGAGTGCATTTCTTATTGCTGCATTATAGATTGTTTTAATTTTGTTAAGGTTGGCTTTAGAAGAGTATCCGTAAAGGAAAAGGTCGTATTCAAATTGGCTGATTTGAAGCGGGAAGAATATAATTAATATGAGCGTTCCATCTGTAATTTTTTTTTGGAAAACTATGCCTAAAATTTTCAATCTGTCAACAATTTCTAAATTTATGATGTTCGATAACATTTTACATGTGGATTTATGTTTTCTTCATATATGGTGATGTTTACTCTTCGTTAAGGATAATTTGGCTCCAGAATAGTCGCGCCAGGATAATATATATTTGAAAATTGAGTTAAGGTCTATTATGGATGAAGTCGATTTTTTATTTAGTTTTTTGATGATGTTGAAGTCATCAGTGTAGGCACAGAACTTAATTTCTTTTTGGAGGGATAGGGTACTAAAGAGTTTGTTGACGGCTATAAGGAAGAGAGGGGCAGATATGAGAACCTTGTGGGATCCCGTTGAAGAGGGGTAAAAAGGAGGATAAGATGCATTTAACGCGAACCGAAATTTTTCTATTGCTCATGAAGTTGAATACCATATATATTTGATGATATTTGGGCCTATTTTCCATGTCTTAAGCTGGTCGATGATTTTTTTTTTTTTTTTTTTTTTTGAGAGAGAGAGAAAGAGAGAGAGTCAGTAATGTGTGGTGGTCTAGATATAAGAGAGTCTGTTATTAATTTGCCTTTCTTGAACCCCATTTGTTGACTGCTAAGTAGTTTGTTGTGAGAGACAAACCATCAGTTTCTATTGGCGATTATCTTGTCGAGACTTTGGCACAGCAAGGATTAAGATAAATGGGTTTATAAGATTCCACAAGAAATTTGTCGGTCTTTCGTTTAAGGATAGTATGACTGTGCTATTTTCGTATGATTGAGGGATAATACCATAATTTGAAAAATTGAGTTGTAAAATTTAGGAAATCTGTTGCTGTTGGGTATGAGAATCTAAAAGATGTTATAGAAACTCCAGTTAGCATCATCTGTTTTAAAATTTGGGGTTTAATTTTCAGGAGGGATGAAATTGAATGGATCATGGAGATAATAAGAAGGAAGTGATCACTAACGCATTGATCATCAAAGACAGACCATTTGGTATAGACGGTTAAACTCGGGGAGCAGAAGGGAAGGTCTACGTTGATGAGGGCAGAATAGGTTCTGAAGTGGGTTTGTGATCCATTGTTTAATAATTGGTAATCAGATTTTGTAATATATTTAGATATAGTGTTGCCACGGATGTTGTTTTTGGGCGAGCTCCAGCTTGAGTTCCAGCCATTAAAATCGCCGACTACTAGAGTTGTTAGATGTTGAGAATCGAGAACATTTTTCAGATTTTGGAGGTTGAATGGATTTGAAGAGGAGATGTAGGAATTTATTATGGCGAGTTTTAATTTTGATATAATTGAAATACCAAGGGCTTCAACATTAGAAAGGTTGATTTGGTCAAATTTCCATTTCTGATGAATCACTGCAATCTGATCGAAATCTGAAATGGCGTTGTAATAATTGTGCAAGCGTTAGTGGTTATTCACTTTCTATTATAGCACAATTAAAAACCGACGTCGGAAAAATTAAGTCTTCTGTGCTTAAAACTTATATCCCCTCAACTAGTCAGAGTGCTAAAAAAAAAACGAATCATACTATACAAAAAGTCAATCAAACATCTGTAACTTCGGTTGCTCGACCCCTGCACCTCCTAATAAGACAGCATCCCATTCCTCCTCATCAATACATATCACTGATAAGCAAATATACAAAATCACTGAATAATCCATGGAAGACTGTTACGCAAAAGAATAGAGGTCAACGATCTGCAAAACTGTTTGGTACAGCTGATGTGCAAAAAGACGGCATAACACTTTCATCCGTACCGAAGCTTAAATTTCTTCATCTCTCTCGGTTATACACAAATTATACCTTCCAAAGAATGTGCTTCATTGTAAAAAATTGATTAAAAAAGATGCTGATCCTCAATCGTTTCCTTATGTCAATTTCAAGATGGGTATTAAAGCCTGTTCATACCAAAAATCTTCCAACCTATTATCTAGTCACTGGGCGTACAAATTAAAAACTTCTCTCATTTCCCATTTACTATTACGTTAGATCCTATTTCAAATAATCATTTGCTTTTGGTTTATAGTTATATGGTATGTTATACCACCTAGAAGTATACAACAAATCTATGAGAATCATTGATGAATATCTTGTGCATATCTTGCGCAAAATGTGTAAAGCATGTTATCCATAAGTTAGTTTTCTTGTTTTTTACTTTTTGTGTATGTTTTCGTGTAAGGAAAGAAATTTTTTTTTTGGGAAAAATGAATTGCACCGAAGAAAAGTAAGTAAAAAACAAATAAAGAATATTTACATGTTATATATGTAAACATTTTATACACCTTTTAGACCTTTAAACAACTGGACAGGACCTGAAACAAAACTGCTTATTATCGTATACATGACTTTTGTTCGGGCAAACGGAAGAAGGCCAGCATACGACATACGACATCACCAGCGTTTCCATTTAATAAGGATGCAATTTGAACTGTTTCATGAAATTTATGTAACGAAGCATTTCATCGATCCGTCAAGAAATAATTTAGCGTCAACTTTGAAAGAATCCACATCCAGTGAGTCTGAAATCGAAGAAAATTTAAAGGCAATCGCATCGTTATCGTCTCAGTTGCAACTAGTGAGGCCTAAACGCTTCAAGTCCGCAAAAAATGAATTGTTGGACTTTTTAAAAGCGGAAGCTGAAGAAGAAGAAAAAAAACTCCATCAAGATCAAATGGAAATAGAAGCACAACGGATAGAAGTAATGCGAGGTATAAAAGGAGTATTGGATAAGATGTTGTAAGGAAGAGCAATTCAAACCAAGCAACTGCATTAATTTTTTTAATGTTCCTTTTTGTTGTTGTTTTTCAATACTGAAACTGAACTTGTTTATTTTTTCTGTTTAAAACATTTTATTTGTTATGCAAATATAAGCATCATAATCGAGTTTCGTTTATCTTGGGCTTGATTGTAAGTTCCACTTGAACTAGTCGACTTCTCTCCTCGACCGATAATTGTTCATACTCGGCTGAAACATTTTGATTACGTATAATGTAATATAACAAAATGCTTTGCGTTTTTTAAACTACGTATATCTAGTTATTTTAGAACTGCACACCCTTGTTGAGCTCAAGCAAATATTGTATCGTACCTGCTGACTGGTAAGACGGCCATTGCCTCGGAATGGAACCATCATATGCATTGACAAAGGATAAGCCGAATCTCTCAAAAGATGTGCTCCTTGTGGAATCGAAATTGATCCGTTTCTTAGACGTTTACTTACGGGACTGTTTCGCCATACTGTAGCGTCACGTGTTCTTCCAGGCCAACCAAAATATACATCCGTGAAAATGCAGTTAGCGTCGCTTAGTGCCTAGATACAATGAAATGAAATATCGCGGAGCAGGTATAGGAATATGAGTCCGAGCGATTCAACCAATAACATTAGGAAATGGGTACCTCCTTAGTGTTTGGAACATATCCATTTTCCGGGTAAGCCCTTCATAAGTAGTTGGTCACTTTATTTGTGGTTTTTAAAACAATTTTGTACGAAACACCTCGACCTATACAAAACCGATCGGACAAATCTGTGGGAACAACCATTGGCCAGTTTTCATATCTGTATCAGTAAAGCGTGGTTCAAACTGATTGCAGATCGTCCGATTTCAGCTCTTTGTCAAAGAGGCTCGAATTTAAAAAAAAGTTGCTGCCAACCAAAGAATCTAAAACAGTGCGTCTAATAACTACTTTTTTATTTTGTATGTTTGTTTGCCAACTCATTCTAAAATGACTAAAGAAAATGTCATCGGTAAATGTTTGTATCAGTTAAAAAAATCCTTAATTTTTGATAACATGGCGCTGAATTCTCCATATTTTAGCGTACACAATTTTTTATTTTTATTTTATTTTTACCTCTTTTTCTATTTATTTCTTCCTCGATTGCAAAACAATCATATGCTTTTGACGTTTCAGCTGCTTTTTTGCACATGCTTTGCAGTAGTATGATTTGCAAATATTGCATTTACGAATTCACCTCATGCTTTGAATATTGATTACATTAATAATATGTGTAAAGATAATGACTTTTTACGTATCTTAGGGGATTTTAACCTTTCTAATCTAATCTGGATTAGTTTTGATAATGATTTCCTTGTACCAATGAATGTAATTAATTCTTATGAATATATGAATATATGAAAATAATATGAATATAATTTTTGGATAAATTAAAACAAATATATTCAGTCAAAAATTCATATTCGAAAAATCTAGATCTAATTTTTGTTTGTATTGATGATATTACTACTAATGTTGTAAAAGTACCATTACCACTTTTATTGTATTTGTATTGAATTATCTTTATATAAGTATCTATAACCACAATTTATTTTGACAAATAAGTCTTTTAATTTTTCTATACCTAACTTTGTCATTCTGATTGGTTTAATGCATTGCGTAATGTATAGTCGTTTTGTTGAAATTCTAAGAGAAGGGTTTGCGAAGTTCGTTCTTCTGTCAAGGAAGCGCGTCTCCTCTAAACTGCCTTGGTATAATACAGTTATCAAACCTCAAGAATCTCAAAAACAAAGCATTTAAGAAATTCAAAAACTCTAATAATCCCTCCGATTATGACACATTTAGTAAATTGCGTAAAGACTTTTCCGTTCTTAATAAGTTTCTATACGAAAACTAAATACTCTGTAGAAAATAATATAACACATGATAGCAGATTATTTTGGAAATTCATCAACTCCAAAAGAAACCAACGGGAACTCGTAATTTAATTTACTTGAAGGAAAATAATTCTGATAACATCAAATCCACTCTTGAACTATTTGCAAATTTCTTTCAATCTACTTTTTCCATTTCCAATCCCAAAAGTGGCACTCGCATTAACGTGGCTAGCTCAGTAGACATTGGTTAATTAGCTTTAAACATGACTGATGTCTCCTTGCGCTAGAATTTGAAGCCAATTCTAAATTGTGGAGTGGATGGAATTCCATCAATTATTCTTAAATATTATGCCGTTTCGCTTCGCAATCCTCTATTACTTATATTCAAATGTTCCTTAACTGAAGGAGTTTTTCTCGACGAATGGAAAGAATCATTTCTCGTTCCCAAACACAAATTGAGTTCTAAAAATAATGTTGAAAACTATAGAGAAATTTGCAAGCTTTCAGCAATTCCAAAACTTTTCGAAAGTATAGTGAAAATAAATTAGATTTTATAATTAATGAGCACATATCGGATGCGCAACATGGTTTCATATCTGGTCACTCGTCCTCCACCCATTTATCAATTTACTATTCCTCCGTGATTAACGAGATCGAAGACAATAAACAGGTCGATGCTATTTATACTGATTTCAGTAAAGCATTGTTGATTAACAAATTTAAGATCTTCGGATTTCACTCTCAGTTCCTTTGCTGGATATCCTCTTTTCTTTTAAACCGTATTCAAAGAGCCAAAATTAGAAGCTCGTTATTCAAGAAAATAAAATTTAGTTCGGGTGCAACGCAAGGTAGTCATTTAGGACCACTATTATTTATAATCTTCATTGATGATATTATTCATTCGGTTAACCACAGTAAGTGTTTGTTATATCCCAATGACATGAAAATTTTCAAAAGCATCAGAGAAGTTAATGACTGCTAATTATTACAGTCTGATATAAGTAACAGTTTCGATTAGTGTTTAAATAACGACTTAAATTTAAATTTAAGTAAGTGGCATTCAATGTCATTAACGTAATCTGCATCTAATCTCCAATTTAATTGTTCTATTGGATTCACAGTCCTTTCAAAGACAAATACTGTCAAAGATTTGGGAGTCATGCTTAACTCATCTTTCTCATTTCATTCACATGTTTTCAATATTTTATCAAAAGCCAACTCAGGTTTCATAAGGCGTAACACCAAAGGATTTACTAACCCATTCGTCTTATTATCGCTTTCCATTTCCTTGGTAAGGCTTTTCCTTTAATATGCTGTTGTTATCTGGAACACCGCCTTCACAACTTTTTCTAAATGTATCGAAAAAATACAAAAGCTAGTGTATCGCTTCTTCATTTTCTTTAAAATGCATTAGAACTTTTTCCGAGCTATATAGCTTAAACTCTTTAACAACTAAACTCATTATCCATCAACGATTTTCGTTCTCTCATAAAACATTATTTTTTGAGAGGCAAAACGGCGAAGGAAACACAAGAAAAGTTGGATAAATATTATGGGGCTAATACTCCATCAGATTACACCGTCAAATATTGGTTTCAAGAGTTTCGTGGTGGCCGCAATTCCACTACCGATCAACTCCGCAGCAGCAGGCCCTCCGATGCGGTTACAGAGGACAATGTCAAAAAAAAAAAAATGAAATGGTGTTGGCTGACCGGAAAGTGAAGGTGCGCGAGCTAGCAGATACCACAAAGATTAGTACTGGTGCACACGCCATATTTCCATATTTTGGGAAATATTTTGAACATGAAAAAGTTATCCTGCCGCTGGGTGCCGCGCACACTCACTCCTGACCAAAAACACGAACGCGAGAGCACTTCGAAAGAGTGTTTTGACTTACTGATGCGGAATCGGGCGGACTTTTGGCGTCGATTGGTAACTGTTGAACACCAGAGAACAGAATGAGTGCTCGGCAGTGGACTGAAGCCGGCACGAGTACTCCGAAAAGACCGAGGGAGGCTCGATGGGTCGAAAGGTTATGGCGTCGGTTTTCTGGTACTGTCATGACATACTCTTCGTGGACTACCTCAAACCGTCAAAGCGAGTATTACTGTGCATTATTATAGCGATTAAAGGCCGAAATCGCTGCAAAACGGTCTCACCGGCGCACAAGAGCATCGCAACCATGGCTAAAATCAATGACTTACGGCTCCAATTGCTGTCGCATCCACCGTATTCGCCCAATTTGACTCCCTCGGAGTCTTCCGAAACCTCAACAGATGGCTCATCAATAAAATATTCAACTCACGTGAGGAAATCATCGACGCCACGGAGGAGTATTTTGCAGACCTTCCGGAGATTACTTTTCGGACAGGATCAAGAAGTTTGAAAATCGCTAAAATAAGCGTATCAAACTAAAAGGGGATATTGAATAAAATAAAAAAACATTTAAATTTTTTTTTTTTTTTCATTCCCAAGGAGGTTACTTTTCACCCCACCTATTAGGAAAATAAAGAAAAAAAAGAAATTTGCTGAGTTTTAATTATTTATTTTTTATTTTGTGTTAATATTGGCATCGTAGAGAACTGGATATCCGTTTATAATTCTTGTTGCTTTCTTTAGAGTGTAATAGAGTTCTTTAGCTCCTAATATGCAACGAAACCTGTTTTTTAAAACTCCTATTGTTCGTTCAACAATGTTTCTACCCTGGGCATGTATCTTACTAAACGAGATTCTTCTGAACTCCGATAAGATGTTAATAAATAAGGTGTTAAAGGATATCCACTATCATCTGTAATTATATATGGATACATGTAAATTAGATAAGAATGTCTGTTCATTAAATGTTAAAGGATATAATTTTGCGTGGATTCATGACGATAATCTTTTTCCATTTTTATCTTTAAAAAAATATATTATTACAGAATTCACTATCATTGCATTTATACTTTAAAGCCCCTTTCTATTATAATATACATGGCGAAGATCTTTTTTAAGGCCAATAATTTTAATGTGTGTCCCACCAACCACTCCTATGATATTCGGAATACCGCTCTTTAAAAAAAAAAAAAAAAAAAAAATACATCTTTTCTCGTCGTTCTTCTTCGGAATAACTTAAATGTATCCACTTAGAGCAAATATACCTTTTCAGTACTCCGAAGAGTTCTTCCAAAACAACTAATATTGTTGGTTGCGCCATACCGATATTAAAATCTTTGCCCACACTCATTTGATAACTTCCTTGAGCGCAAAATCGTAAGGTAGCATCGAGTTTAATTATACGAATATTCGGTATGGCTTGACGTTATTTTGGTGGTTTTAACTTTTCGTCAATGTCTTTCAACAAAACAATGAAAGTCATATTAATAAAATTATTAAAAATTGTTAAAAAATGCACTCGAACTGCTGCACTTTAACAATACATTTGTTCCTCCATTTCGAGTGGATTTGAAGCATCTCTCAAATTTCTTCGTATTCTTGTCATTTGTATCACATCATCTTTGTATTCATTGTTACTTCTAACAAAAAACAATTCAATCGAAGAAAGAAGAATCGTATCAATCAGAAATTTTCAGTTGATAGAAAAATTGAATAAAGTCAATATTTTTGGTAATCGTAATATCGTTGAATTTATTTACAATACAATGACTACAAAATGGGTTGTGTATTAACTGAGTTAATGATTGACAACCATAATATTAAATCGCTATAATTAAAAAGAATCAACCATCATATGGATAACTGATAACCGTAATAAGGCTGAATATCTCTATCTGCCACAATCGCAATAACAGCACTTCGATTTGCTAAGACCCTTTCGCACGTTAACCCTTGAAAACTAACGTGTTTGAACTACAATGAAAAGCTAATCATTCGACTTTTTGACGAACATTTAAAAACTGTTTTGTTTTTGATATGAAAAGGCACTTTAATGCTAGGATGAAATAAGGAACTATTATTAACAAAACAATTTTTTTTTTCAGTAATAAAAAAGAACATCCAAATAAACTTTAAACATATAGTTAACAAAACTAAATATCTTCGGCGCAATCTGGACAAAAATGAACAGTATGTTCGCCACAAATCGGAACTTTGAAACTTTTGCAAAAATCCTTTGTCATGTATCTGTACTTGTAAAAACACAAACTGCAACTCTTTCTCTTGTTGGATAATTTTCTGGAACCGGAGGACTTCTAGAATCAGATGGTCCCGAAATTTGACCTTCAGGTTGGCCTTCAACCCGTTGTTGGTTACTTAAACCCAACACATCCTGTGTTATGACCTTTATTTTTCGTGTCATTCTTGTTGTTTCTAGACAATTTTTAAGCCATGGTTCAAGTTTGTCATGCAATTGCATCACGTAGCTTCTTCGAGATAATGGTTCGCCTCCCGATATGCCGATATTATGGCAAAAAATAAACTCTCACTATCAGAAAAATCAACATTTGAGTAGTTTTCATCATCCTTAGGTACTATTCTGTCATCCGCAAAAAACGGCATCGCAGCCATTGTTCAAACCATCGTACTATGTAAAATATATATATATATTGATCGACACAAACAAAATTTGTAAAAGTTACACATAAGCTAACCATTCGTCAAAATGACGAGTACACTGTACATATATCAAAAACAATAACACTTACAAGCAAAACACATCCACTACGCGAAACAGACCACCGGTGACTGAGTTGGCGCGAAAGCACGATCATATAAGTCAAACAATAAAAAAGGTAAAGGGAAATATTTGTTGGATGTTCGTCAGTTTGATGAAGATTAGCTTTCTATGGGTAAATAAGATGTATTCCATCTTGAAGGGCAACTTTGAATTAATTTTAGCTCATGCAAGCCAAGTTGTCTCTGTTTCTTACTTAAAACGGAGTTGCAATATTGGAATGATGGAAATTATGGATGGACTTACTAAAGTGCTTATTTTTTTCAGCACAGCTGAGTATGATTTCACAGATTTGTAACGTGTGTGCTGCCCAACTAATACTATTCTGAACTTCTTCAACATAATAAACTGAAGATACAACATTCCCAGTATTATTCGTTACAACTGCATGCACTTTTCTTTTTAAGTTCCACTCTGCTATGACCATTTCCAACAATAGAGCTAAATTTTCTTCATTGTGCCGTTCCTCCAAATATACAGCACACAGTGTATAATTTTTCAATTCCCAATCATCATTATTAACATAGTGCAGGGTAATCGATATGAACGAATCATGAGCTCTGGACGACCAACAATCTGTAGTAAAAGCTACGAAGGAATTTTGTCATGAACCTGATTATATAACAGGTGATAATTGGGTTCAACAATAGACATATAATGCTTAAATCCATTGCTTTTAATGAAATTGGAAGTCCGTTTGCAAATATCATGTAAGCGGATGCTTGCGAAATTTGTTCTTGTCGATGAGATTGTATTTATCCTCATTACCACGTTTCTTTTTTTGAAGTGTTCGATGAAGAAGGCGTATAATTCACAAATTCGGCACTAAAATAAATACGATATAATAAAATATAATATTAAAAAGGAGGGGCAGCAATATGATTTAAGATTTTCATAGCTTTTTTAGCTATTATACTGGGATTCGTTGGGTCATAAAAACATAACAAGTGTTTGAAAATATACTTTAAACCGTATTTAGACCGCAACTAGGATAAAATAAATTTATATTTTCAAAAATATGTGTGAATTCATGCACAGGATACAACAAAAGGAACTAAACGTCTGTTCCGTTGTATACAAACCGCAGAAAATCTTTTGTCTATCGTTGTCAATATGTCTTGCCTCTGTTATTCAGTCTCTGGATCATATTTCAATTTAAGTGTCAAATCCTTTGGTATAGTCATAACTTTTTATATTTATAATAACTTTCCTGAATAATAAAGATTAACACCATTAAACGCGAATTTTTTTGGCCATTGAATAATAAGTAATTTATTTCAGAGGTCGTTTTAATAAGCTCCATACTCTAATATAAATCGTTTCAATAACGCAATTTAAATTCACTGTCCAGCGCTGAATGACAACGGTAAATATAAATATAAACGGCAATATAAATGTAGTAGCGAGCGCTGAATGATGACAGTAAATTTTTTTGTGCTGTCTTAAAGTAAAATAAATTAGTCAGTCACAGTCAAATAGGCGCATGATCAAGTAATTATTATTACGTATAAAGTGTAATTGGGTTTATTTTAACTTCTACTGTAAATTTTACCAATATTAACCGGTTAAAAAACTACAAATATTTCAACGAACACATTGATTGGGAGGAAAAGAAGTCGTAATCCTGATAATTGGGAATGAAATTTACAAAAACATAAAAGAACAAAAGGTTTGGTATATAGGAGTAGAGGAAGGAATTTAATACCTGTAAAAAAATTTGTCGATATAAAATGCAGATGCCGTCAGAATTGCAACCAAAAAACATATTACTTTCGAAAAGACAAACATGATATTCCCGTTTGCAAAAATTATTTAAGGGACACTTATCAGGTAAATGACGGGCGGATATGCAAATGTTGTTCTAAAGAAAAAGTTACGTCTTGTATTGCAAGCGATAAAAAGAAGATACTAATTTTATAAAACATATTAAGTCGTTTCCAGCCTATGCTGTCACCACACCAGAGCTCATCATTTTTTGTAAGCGGGTACAGCTAACATACTTGCCTGATGATTCTGATTTTGGCATTATTGAGTCACGTGCGAAAAAATTCAAAACATTTTTTCACCAGATGATTGGTTCAATATAATCAAAAGATATGAAAAAAAGCGCCATTTAACCCATTTACTACCACTGTGCCCGCTTGGGTACAGAAAATTGAACAACTTTATGATTTTACCGTTGCTCTTCTTCAAATTTGTTTCGATAATTTTTGAATTTTTTTTTTTGTTTGTTATATCATATGTTCATATGTTATTGCAGTTTACTGTAAAAATTATGAAGCGATAGTTTTTTTTACTACTTCGTCTCAGATGCAATTTCGTTTGGCCTCTATTTTGGAATGCAAAAATAATTTGTTTTATCAATTTTCTATTCTTTCTTTGGAAAAAGTTCAAAAATTAATAATAAAATCATATAAAGTAAAAAAAAAAAAAAAAAGTGTTCATATATTTTGACGCTAGGTAAGCACGCGTAAAGTTAGGTGTACCCGTTTGGGTACAATGGAAAAATCTGAAATATTTTTTTTTAGAATGGATTTCAAAGCAATCTCGTCATTATTTTATGGGAGGAGATTCGATAATCTTCCAGATGCAAACAATGCAATCGTAAAAGATGATCATAACACTGCGTTTTACATTGCATTTACGCATTTGTCGTTGACATGTCTTATGCGCTAAGAGTGATTACAAACCTTAAACTATAATTCATTCATTAAAGCTAAAAAAAAAAGAGTTCAAAAAGGAGAGACAAGGGCATTTTGAGCACATTTATGACGTAAATAATAATATTATTTTTCTAAAGTGGAATGACAATAGTGTTGTCACCATGGGCACAAACTTTGATACCATCTAGGCTATGCATTATGTCAAACGTTGGTCATAAGTAGAGAAAAGGAATGTTTTCATTCAGCAGCCGAATCTTATTGCAGATTACAATAAAGCTATGAGTGGCGTTGATTTACAATGTGTCAATGTATGTCAATGCTTATAAAATCAAAATTCGAGGCAAAAAGTGGTGGTGGCCGCTTTTTACGTTTAAAGTTGGTGAACGCTTGGAAACTCTATAAAGTCGCAGCAGATTCCGAAGTTGACTTGCTATCATTTCAAAGAGATATCGCTCGATATTATCTTAGAAGATATACAATTCTACAACCTTCGACATCAAAACGATCCATATGTGCAAGAGTTGCTTTAACTGAAAGTCACGATTTTCCTAAGAGAATTGAAAAGCCTCTTAGACTCAAAGTAGCTGGGCTTGTGAGTTCCGCAACATAGTTCTGTGTGTCGAAAAAGAATGCTTTAAAAAACTCCATTTAAAAAATTAGCAATCATATGTTACCATTGTACCTGCTTGGGAACAGCTTGAACACAGTAGTTCCTTCATTTTTAAAAAAAAAATTAAAAAAAAATAATTTTTGTATTCTCTTAACACTATTCAATAAAGTTATGTTACCAAAAATTTGAAATTTTACTTTTAAATGTCTTTGAGAATGAATAAGTTAATCTAATCCAAATGACCCACCAAGATTTTTTTTTTTTTTTTTTCAACAAAATTCAATCATTAATAGGTAAATAGCCGTTACAGGATTTCCAGTAAATTGGCTTAAAATAAGCTCGATAAATTTAGAAAGGTCTAAACCCTACCTCATACAATTCAAATGTGACTATAATGAATATCTAGAATTTAATGACATTAATATAAGGAAATTTTGTAGAAGATAGAACTCAAAGTCTATCTATATCTACAAAAATATAGATATCCAAAAGGTAGACCTGTAACAATAAAAAAATTGTAAACATGATGGACCTGCTAAAATTCATTCCTCCTGTTAGGCACAATTACTATAAGAACTTGACAACAAAAAGAAATGACGAGTCCCCTTACATACAGCTGATGAAGAAGACATTATGACAGAACTGTTAACATTCATTTTTTAACTGTAATAAAAATATATAATATCTTTTTCTGTACTAAAAAACTTAAAAATATAAACACTGAATTTAACTTTATAACTTTTTTTAGTTGCCAAATCGATTACCTCCACCACTCACATAAAAGTTGTAACATTTTTTGGCTATTATTTCTTATTATTTTTATTTCAGTTATTTATTTTATTAGATATATTATAGCTGTATTTGAACTTATGCATTCTACACTTTTTTTTTTTTTGAATTTATATTATAAAGGGAATTTAAAAAAAAAAAATTCATTATTTTATTGCACTTCTCAATCTTTTGTTCTATGGAGTTAATCGATTTGTGCAATGAACGGCTCATTTGTTGAAATATCTTAGGTGTTTATTCATCGCTGATGAGTGATTGTATGAAATTATAGTTCCACAAATATTGCAAATAATGTCTTTGTTATCGCCACTTAATGTGCAAAACCGCTAAACCTAGCTTTTTCTTCTTTCACTCAATTTATCTTTGAAATTAATAATGCCACGTCAGGTGCTAATTTCTAATTTCTGCCAAAAGTCCAGCTTAGCCATATACCAGGTGTACCGGTATAAAGTGAGCGTTTTTTTGTGAAAATAAAACACTAATTTTTAATGGGTAAGTAAAAAACATTTTATTCAAAGTATTGGCCATTGCTAGCTAACACATTTTTCCGATTTTTCAGGCAATTTATAAATTCCACGCCAATAAAACTTCTTTTGAAGCAAACCAAAAAGTCACTCAATTTTCGACTTCCTCGTAGGATTCGAAGTGCTGATCAGCTATTGTGTGTCCCATCGATGAAAACAAATGGTAGTCGGAAGGAGCCAAGTCTGGTGAATACGGCGCGTGGGGTAGCAGCTTACATTCAAGTGCTTTGGTTGTATCCTGAACCAGTTTTGCCCTGTGTGCAAATTATGAAGCAAAATTACCTTGCCGTGTCTTCTGGCCCATTCTGGTCGTTTTTTGATCAATGCATGGTTCAAATTGATCATTCGTTGTCGGTAACGATCTACAGTAACTGTTTCACCAGGTTTTAGGAGCTCGTGGTACACCACACCTTTCTGTTCCCACCAGACACACAGCATTGTTTTCTTGCCGAATCGATCTGGTTTTGCAGTCGAAGTTGATGGTTGTCCCGGATTAACCTATGATTTTTTCCGTTTGGGATTCTGAAAATAAATCCATTTTTCATCGCCAGTAACGATTTGATGCAAAACTGATTTTTTATCGTGTATTTGAAGCAAAATTTCACAAGTGGTTTTTGGGTTTTCCATCTGTTTTTTCATTCAATTTATGTGGGTCCCATTTTCCAGACTTTTGGATCTTTCCCATAGCTTTTAAACGGTCAGAAATTGTTTGCTGTGCAACAAACAAAGAGTCATCTACATCCAATATAGTTGAAACCATCTTTTACATGTTGCATGATCACCATATGCCTCGATAAGCATGCAGCACTTTTCTTCAAATGAAACCAAAAAATTAATGCTTTCCGCAAATCATCATTTTCAAAATTCAAAATTCGACATTTTTAACATGATGAAAAAGTATGATGATGATTGCTCAATGACTTGATGTGTATTAATATGTTTGACAGGTGTCATAGTAACCAAAGAAAAAAAAATTAAGGCCCGTTCACAATAAATGTTCCCTATCGAGATATTTGTATTTTGACGCTAATACCGGTACACCTGGTACACATTAAGCAAACTTTATAATCTGCCAAATTGTGTACATTCAGATTGATTTTATAACAGGAAAAATGAAAAAGAAGATAAGTTAAGAAAATTAAAAATGGCAAATTTAAATGAAATAGAAAAGAAGTGTTTTATTTGTGTCAGCCGTCAAATTTCCGCACTGAATGCCTTATTCTATTTTTTTAGATTTTGTGTAAGACAACTAAATTTAACGAAACATGACGAAATCTTAACCAAATAAAGCAAAATATGCCAAATATGAACTTTATTCTTCATTAAAAATATATATTGAGCACTTAAAACACGTCCGATCAAAACAAATTCTCCAAAAAATGTAAAGGATAACCCTCTCTATTGTAAAAAATAACAAACATTTCATAACGGTATACACAGAGACTATGGTTGCTTCTTAATAGTTATAAAATGGAATAGGTACGGAACATTTCTGTTGTAGAACGTGACCTCGTTTTTATATTTTCTTCGTGACCTAGTGGGTTTACACATGTTGTGTATCTATACACGAAGGAGCAAACTGGTAGCTAACTAGTATGTTTAAAAGCAGACTTTGCTTATGAGTTCGGCTCCTAATTGGCCTGCTTATAGATTGATTTTTTCTGTGTTCCTTTCCCATTTTTACTTGGTACTACAATTGTTCTTCTGTCTCATTTTAGAATTATCTTTTTTTTTTTTCAATTAGTATGTGCATATATGTATTGTGCACATATGCATGGATTGTTTTCAAACAATTTTCGTTTGCCGAGTAAAGCGGTTAGTAAAATTTCTGAACTGAAGATTACCATCACCCCATAGCGAAGTTCAAGAGTGTTTTTCGCTTCAAATTTCGAGGGGGTTAATAAAAATGGATTTGCCCGCAAAGTTCTCCTTATCTTTAGGCTATTTTCTTGTTCCTCAGCATTTTCAACTTCTTTAAACCTGTGTCAATTTTCCTGACTGACATTCCATACATTTAAATTTTTTTTCTTCTAAAACGGTCACATAGCTGCATCCCCTTCATTGTTTAAAAATTCAATTAAACAATTTTGTTTCCTAGAAAGTTGATAACCTAAGTCTGTAAAATCTAGGGTTTAATTTCTTTCCGTAGTTCCATTATTAATTTTTCGCATCGAGCGATAACTACCTTAGATTTTTTTGTATTATAAAAAGTGAGCCAACGGATAGTGTGGGTGTTGACTATCAATTACTGTTATTTACTGAATTCAATGTGCATTATCTTTTTGACAGATGTCATACAATCGTTGGCAATTTTAAGCATGTTCACCATGCAACAACGCATTTTTGTTCAAAAAACAAAACTTTATTCAAACTTAATACGAAAATGGACGGTTTGTAAAAGTAACATTTCATAAAATTTATGAATTTTTCTGTCAAAATAATCGCCCTAATGAGTCCTGAATCCGGAATTCGGTATCGGGTCAAACTCCATACCAGCATGCTCGGTCAGCACGTATACGCCAAAACATCACCACTGTGAGCGAAAGTGTTTAAAACCAGACAAGTACCTCACTTCGTCGCTATAAAATCCAAATTACACAAAAATTGAAACTTTTGGATCATCTGCGACGTCGCCGATTTGTTAACTGGACGTTTGATCGCCAGGACAATTTGTCATCCAATTTGAACTTTTCCGATGAAGTCCATTTTTGAATTGATGGTTTCTGGGAACCGGAAAACCCATATGCACCATTTTTTTTGGGTCTGCCGTTGCTTTTAAAACATTGTCATCAATTACCGTTTCTGATTTCCCACGTAGTTCGTGTACGTAGTATTTACAAACACACAAAAAAAAAACAACAAGTCGGTAGTTTTTAAGATACTGAGAAAAATGGTGTATTATGCAACAACAATATAAAAATGAACTAATTAATAGCTGTTTTAGAATTTTTTTAATAATTTTATTATTATATTTATTATGTAAATATGAAAAAGATTTCTGAAAAAAGTTTAATTTTATGACCTTTAAAATAGAGAAAAATGGAGGTGTTCCTCGAGTAGGTAACGCCCACTTTTTCGGGTAAAAAAAATCTTTTGTGAAATAATGTAAAAAGAATGCAAAATTATTTGTTTTTTTGTTTTATCGGAATGTGTAAAATGTAAAAAGTGTGATAGTGATGTTCGATTTTAAATAGAAAGCACTCAAAGACAAATTGTAGATCCGTATTCATAGTACAAACCGACTTTCATTCATTCGTGCCCATACGTCAACACAGCTTACGAAATAAATACACGATTCTTTTTTGTTATGCGCCTATTGGGGATTGCTTGCGTGGAGCTATGAAATTTTGCGGACTCAAGTATTTACCGCCTCCGATTCAACAAAACGACGTAGGATATGATAATTAATAACATTCATTTTGCTGCTTCAAGTATTGAATTGGTGTTAAAACAATCTGTAAAAGAAGAACAATAGGATATAACAAAACAAAATTCGAGTGCTGATTTAACAAAACTAACCGTTTCAGGAGATGATACGTGGCGAAAATATGGTTTTACTTCATTGCATGGAGTTGCCGTTGTCATTGGTCAGTTTACAGGAAAAGTTGTTGATTTTTTTGTAAAATCTTCCCATGTGTTGAATGTATTATCTATTTCTATGAATCTATGAATCTCTTTCTTATTTTACTTAATTAATTACTTAATTACGCACAGTAATTGCAGAAATCCCGATATTATAGTAAGCCGTTATTTCATTTTTTATGTCAAAGGATTACAAAATGATACTATTAAGTTAGAAGGTGTATAGCCTTTTTCATAATAACCTTAGTTTTTCAATAATGTGTTTTGCAATTTACGAGTATATGCTTTATGGTTTTTTCTTTTGTACATGCTAAGACGTATTGTATTTTGTTACATATTGACACGTACTTATTACACAGTTTATTTAATAGATTCCGGAACTAATTTTATATGAAATATACAAGTAGCGCTTCTATATTTTTTCCAATAAAACTTTCATTGCGATGAATTGATTTAGTAGGAAACAGTATTCGTATTTTAAATTTGATAAAACCACTACGGAAAAGTTTTAAATGTAAACTACGTATGATCATTAGTCATTTGAGTCATTTAAAAACGGATAATGGTGAATGAGTGCGGCTCGCTCTTTATTCTTTCGCGTTGCCCTCTCGAGGCGAGTACATATGCTACCTCGTTTATTTCGTCGTCATTTCGGAGCGACTAGTGCGATACATGTCCACTAATTTTTGACACTCTTCAGTAGTGAATGATTACCATATCACTTATTTTCCGGTATAAATCCTAAACAGTTATCCCCAATTATGTCTAAATGTTCGTTTCATTTTGTGCTATAATGTTTCAATTGGTGAAAGATAAGAGCTGCTGAAAAGCCATTTCATGAAATGAACAGCTTCAGCACCGTAATGGTTACAATTTATGGCGGACTCCGAATTTTTTGGCAACCATAATGTTTTCTCCCAACTAAAACTAAGTTATTTCTACCTAAATCCTTTATTGTCTATTCTCTTATATGGATGTGAGGTCTTTTGTAACTAACAAAGTAAAAATGATTACCGGACAATATGTATACAATATTAAAAGCCACAAACATAACTCTGCGTACTCCAAGGAAATTTACTGGTACTCCATTTAAATTTACTACAGTTTTGGTCATTTTGTTACACGAAGTAACACAAACTGGTCAACAAACTAACTTTTGTACCTATACGCAGAATGTTTGTGTTAGTCCAAACGAGATATTTCTATCTGACATCCTATAAAACTGAAACTGAAAAAAAAAAAAACATATTTTTGCAATTTTAGTATGAAGTTAGCTTTTTGATAAATACAGAATTAAATAAAAGAAAAATAATAATGCTCTTAAACTTGTTTAATTTTATGAAATTGCTGCGAAGTCAGTCCGGTGTTCGGATTCAAAACAAAACCTTTCACAACATTAAAAGCATTTAAAAGAGCTTTGAATATTGCCTTGATGTACTCCAAGTTAAATTTAATTCCACGCACATGTCACGCAATATTTGTTTATATGTACATTTCGGGCATATTTTGAGGTCTAAGTGCTGTTATCACAAGGTCACACGAACTAGCAGTAAGTTAAATAATATTGCGCTGTCGACTTCTTAGATATTGCCCGTATATTTTTAAGTATGTTTTAGTTAGACCTCCTATTGCCTTTACCTTTCAACAGCAGAACAAGAAAGCTCTACACTAGTTAAATCGCAATTCATAATTTTTTTAATTATTATTAAAATTAAATTTTGTTTAATTGAGCTGCATTCAATAAAAACATCATTTCATGCTATGGAAACGTTTTGGACAAAACGTAAATTAAATTAAAAGCTTAATGTCATCTCATGATTTTACAATCCATACTGCCAAATAAGTAACATAAAAACTGAACTCTAAACTTCAGATGGATTGATAGTGGGCAATTGTCAAAATATGTAAGCGTTATCGATTTAAACTTGATCAGTTGCAATCTAAAAGACCTCCTATTAACTGATTCACTTCTCATTAAAGTATCGCCTCTAGTAGGTATTTATTTTCTGTAATGCGTAATTGAGTATTTATAAATTAGAAAAGATTGTTTTTTGGCCTAGAACAAACGGATGCATAATCGTTTCATAACAGTGAGGTCA
Source organism: Volucella inanis (assembly GCA_907269105.1). Lineage (NCBI taxonomy): Eukaryota > Metazoa > Arthropoda > Insecta > Diptera > Syrphidae > Volucella > Volucella inanis. The sequence goes on along the minus strand of OU026154.1, from coordinate 58,430,444 downwards.
AAATAGACTGAATATATTGGGTAACTTAATTCGTGCGGTTTGCGTAACGAAGGCGTAAGTTGTATTATTCCATTGTTATTATTCCATTGGAACATGCGTTGGAAAGCTACTGTCATTGTACGTCATTTCAGTATATGTCATTCATTTGAAGCGTAAATAACAATAATTTTTTTTTCACTCAAATATGTTGAACTTTTTGCCTGAAAAAGTGTTTTTGTGGGGGAGTTCTTCTTCATTACTTTAATATGAAGAAAACCACTGCCGAAAGTCATCGTATTTTGGTGGAAGTTTATGGTGAACATGCGCTAGCTGAGCCAACGTGCCAAAAGTGGTTTGCACGATTTAAAAGTGGTGATTTTGGCTTGGAAGGCGATGAACGTCCTGGGCAGCCAAAAAAGTTTGAAGATGAAGAACTGGAAGCATTACTCTTTGAAGATTGTTGCCAAACACAAGAAGAGCTCGCAGATTCTTTAAGTGTCACTCAAGCAGCCATTTCAAAACGTTTAAAAGCAGCTGGATATATTCAAAAGCAAGGAAATTGGGTTCCACATGAACTCAAGCCGAGAGACGTCGAAGGGCGGTTTTGCATGTCCGAAATGCTGCTGGAACGCCACAAAAGGAAGTCATTTTTGCATCGGATTGTTACTGGTGGTGGAAAATGGATCCATTAAGACAACCCCAAGCGCAAAAAATCATATGTGAAACCCGGCCAATCAGTCAAGTCAACGTCAAAGCCGAATATTCATAGCGCGAAGTTAATGCTCTGTATTTGGTGGGATCAGATGGGTGTGCTGTATTATGAGCCGCTCTACCGAACACAATTAATCCGTTTGAAGAGAGCAGTAGCCGAAAAGCGCCCGGAATATGCGACTAGACACGATTCAATAGTTTTCCATCATGACAACGTTCGGCCCCACGTTGCTATTCCGGTTAAAAACTATTTGGAAAACAGTGGATGGGAAGTCTTATCCCACCCGCCTTATAGCCCAGACCTTGCCCCTTCTGACTACCATTTGTTCCGGTCGATGCAGAACGCCCTCACTGAAATACGGTTCACATCAGAGCAGAATATGAAAAATTGGCTTGATTCATTCTTGGCTGCCGAGCCGGCGCAGTTCTTTTGTGATGGGATCCACAAATTGGATTGGGAAAAAGTTTTTCCCAATAAACGTTTTTCTAAAATAAACGTTCAAATTTTGAAAAAAAGCCGCACGAATTAAAATATATACCAAATAGAATAGAACTGAAATATCTTATGGATTAAATACATTATCACATGTTTTGAAAATTGTATTAAAGTTCTAAAGATAAAAAATATTTACATATATTTTTTGAGCGAAGAGTGAGAAAAATAATTTTAACGAAGTTATAATTGTGCAATTTTTTACAAAAAATTTTTAAATATGGTATATTTTTTCTTTGCTTTACCAGGATCTAAAAAAGTGATATTTTGCCTAATACGAGCATTTGAACTAATCCTTCCTAACTATCTCAACGTCACGTTTAAGGTAGAATACTTGATAATTTCTTTTGTACGCATAGTTTATTTCAAATAAAGAAAGATTTAATTAAAAAAATGCTACTGTGGCTAATTTTCAAACCTGAACTGGTTATTATTAACATTCTAAAAAATGTGCTATGTAACCTTGCAATTCTATGCCCTTCTCCGGCTTCTTATTTTTACTGTAGTAGCCACGTATCATCTATTATTGATTTTCATTCAATATTGGCATTGTTTATAATTCTGTCCGCCCAACAGGTGCTTCTAAAAGTTTATTTGGGCTGTTGCAGAAGCTCTTGCCAACAATTTTTCTTGGTGGTGTGACTTTTTTTATACACTATACAAAAGATGAGTTGCTACTTTTACCAAATCTATTTTTTATCATAAAAGAAAAAAAAAATCATTAAGTTAATATCGTTTTCTTCCTTTCTCCATTCTTCCAATTTTATAAGTAATAATACAAGTATGCACTTTTTCGATCGTAGATCGTAGATCTAAAATTATATAGATGGTCCGGAATTAATGTTGATATTCAGTGTTGATATTGGATGCAATGATGCTAGGTGGTTTACACGGCTTCGGTATCACAATAATCCGTCCGACTTTCCAACTTTTTGTTTTTAAGTTTTTATTTCTCCTGTTTTCTCCTGGATTTCTGACTCATTTTTTAAAATTTCCTTAGCTGACGCCAGACTGATGCATTTCTTCATACCCTTTTTATGTTTTGGAGTATTCGTAATTTTTATTAACTTTATACACTTTTTTGTTGTCTTGATTGTTTGTTGCCAATACATTATAGCTTTCCTCTTTTCTGCAATAATTTTACACATTTATTTATGATTTGAGTTTTTCTTTTACTACTGATTTTGTCTAAATACATTCAGTGTTAATATCTTCTCTTCTCTATACTTTTTGATAGCTGAATACTTTTTTAAGTTCTGTCTGAATTTAACTTCATGGTTAATTTACCGTCAAGTACTCTACTGGACAAATTAAAGCTACCACTTTCGAATTTTTAAAGCACTTCATTATAGCTATGAATTAAAATTGTAAGTGGGTCAAACTGCTAGAAGTTGCTTTCTCAAATTATTAATGAATAATCATCTGATAGAAGTTTTAATCAAATTTGAGTGGATTCCAAAAAAAGCAATTTACATTTGCTTAAGATTTTTTAGCTGAAGTATCTAATAGGCAACATACACATGTGTATGTTCAAAAAATGCTTTCTCTACACACAACGATTATATATATGTGTGTGCAGACATCAGCTTTAAATCGTTTTTTTTTTCAAGTAGTCAGAGGTCGGTGCAATGACAGATACTGTTTGTGCAATTTAAAAAAAAAAAAAAACGATGAATTTTGTGTAAAAACTTTTTTTTATTATTCATAATTACACTTTGAATTTTCTTTCGGGTATGAGCTAAGTTTAAAATATTTTGAACTCACGCAGACCACAAGGGCATACACGAAAAAACATATACGTATACTTAGTCATTTCTGTGTAGTAAATGGGGCCTATAAGTGGAGAATAAAAAAGTAAATAATACTTTGTATGACCGCAGCGAACCTTGATTACCGCTAGAATAGAATATGTCGCGTGGCATAGAATTTATTAGACTTTGACAGTATTCACTTGTTGCGTAATTTTTCAAGTCTTCTTTAGTTGCTGTCTTAAATTCTTTTTTTGTCCTTTGGGTTCAGCGATACTATTTTAGCATTTAAAAGTGCTCAGCAGCTCTCAATGGGATTCATTTTGGGGCTTTTTCCAGGCCAGCGTAATATTTTTAACCCGATACTTCTTACTTTTTTTTTTTTTTTTTTTTTTTTTTTTTTTTTTTTTTTTAATGAAAATAAAACAATAATTTTTAATGGGCAAGTAAAAAAAAATTTTATTCAAACTATTGGCCATTGCTACCTACACATTTTTCCCATCCTTCAGGCAATTTATGGATTCCACTAGAATAAAAATGTTCGTCTTTTGAAGCAAGCTCGAAGTGCTGATGAGCTATTGCGTATCCCATCGATGAAAACAAATGGTAGTCGGAAGGAACCAAGTCTGGTGAATACGGCGGGTGGGGTAGCTGCTCTCAGCCAAGTGCTTTGGTTGTATTCTGAACCAGTTTTGCTTTGTGTGCAGGTGCATTGTCCTGGAGCAAAATTACCTTGCCGTGTCTTCTGGCCTATTCTGGTCGTTTTTTGATCAATGCATGGTTCAAATTGATCGTTTGTTGTCGGTAGCGAGCTGTATTAACGGTTTCACCTGGTTTTAGAAGCTCGTGGTACACCACACCTTTCTGGTCCCACCAGACACAGCATTGTCTTGCCGAATCGATCTGGTTTTGCAGTCGAAGTTGATGGTTGTCCTGGATTAACCCATGATTTTTTCCGTTTAGGATTCTGAAAATAAATCCATTTTTCATCGCCAGTAACAATTCGATGCAAAACTGATTTTTTATCGTGTCTTTGAAACAAAATTACACAAGTGGTTTTTCGGTTTTCCATTTGTCTTTCATTCAATTCATGTGGCACCTCTTTTCCATGCTTTTGGATCTTTCCCATAGCTTTTAAACGGTCAGAAATTGTTTGTTGTGCAACATTTAACATTTCTGCCATTTATTTCTGACTTAAAGTGTCATCTTCAAACTTTTTTGGTGGTCTTTCAGGTTCTTCACATCAAAATCGTTATCTCTGAACCGTTGAAACTATCTTTTGTATGTTGCTTCTGATAGAGCATGATCACCATATGCCTCGACAAGCATTCGATTTGACTCTGCGGCACTTTTCTTCAAATGAAAACAAAAAATTAATGCTTTCCGCAAGTCATCATTTTCTGTTATAAAATTTGACATTTTTAACACAATGAAAAAATATGATGTTGTTTGCTCAGTGACTGATGTATACTAAATATGTTTGACAGGTGTCATAGCAACCAAAGAAAAAAAAAAGTTCACAATAAATGTTCCCTATCGAGACATTTGTATATTTGTATCACTTTATACCGGTACATCTGGTAATGTTCCATATATTTTTGTAAGGAAAGAACTTATTTTTTTAGCTCGATGACGTGGGGCATAGCCATTTTAAAATATAGGATCAATTGTAAGTAGAAACAGAGCATCTGTAAAAAGTATCACAAGGTTTATGTAGCCGTCTGCGTTCATTGAACCAGTGTAAAACACTAATTCCCCTTAGCCGAAAAATTAAAGGCAGTGACACACTTGCTACTTAAGAGAGAAAAACAAGTAAAAAATATTTATCGCGGGAAATGACTTTGTTGGTTTTCAAAATACTCCCCATTAAGATCAGATGAAGAATTTTCACGTGTGTTTGAACCAATTGGCACACTGCTGAGTTAATTCATGCCGAAAATTATAAAAAAAATCATCACAGGAATGTAAAAGAGGGAATAGGACTCATGTGAGAAAACGTTATGAGAACATGTACCATTAAAAACAAAAAACTTTACGATGCTGATGTCAAATTTGAAGTATCTTCACCGGTATTGCCATAACTCAAAACTTAAGTAGCAACCTACCATACATACATACGTATCATAAAACTAAGTGAAAATTAGTTTTTTTTAATATGCATTTTTTTAATTCATTTACTTTCGTGAGTAAAGGTAATTGTATGGTGCGGATTACCACATAAGTTGGCGGCGTAATTGGCTCCCAAGTTCTGTGCAACCTCCCGCACCGTTTTTGTTGGGTCTACCGTTGCTTTTAAAACATTGTCGTCAATTACAGTTTCAGGTTTCCCATTGGTTCGTTTTCGAGGTTAAGGGACATTATGTCCCATCAAAACATCGTTTTCCAACAGTCATTTAGGCGACGTGATTTCTTAGATTTTTTAAACTTCCTGTTGCTTTTTATTTTGGTTTTCTTTGGGAAGCAGATATTATAAAAAACACAATATAATACAATATTACCAACTTTCTTAAGTCTGGGGTGAACCTGAGCCTCGACGACTAAAGCTCACCACGTAGCGTCATTTTTGGCTACTCAAAATCTTGAGTTCCAAACAAACAATGAATATTTTTATCCCCTTTCACTACTGAGCTTTTGCGCCATAGAGGAATCACTCGAAAAGAGTGAATATGAAATTAAAGCTCTACTCAAAGCGATCGAAGAAAGGTACATAGACCGTCTCAATGAAATGAAAATTGCTCAAGAGACATGTGTGAAGAGTGTAGAGGAAATCAAAAGGATGAGTGATTTTAGTGTCATTTAAGTCTGAGAGTAAAAAAAATAGCAGATGATGTGGAAAAGATGGCAATAGACAACAAGATTGTTGTCAAAGAAATTAAAACCAATATTGAGAATGGGGTAAAAAGGATAACAGAATCAAACAAAAGCGAAATGAATTGTGTAAATTGTATATGGTATAACGAAAAGTATACCTTAAACCTTGACACTAAACATGACAATCAGGGCGTTACCTGTGCGGTATACAAAAGATTAATACAGTCGGAAAAAAATAGAAATGTTATAACACATGGGTCCGTGCCGTTTTATAGTAAAACACAAAATTTTTGTAAAATTCAACTTTATTTATCAATATAGTTGTCTTCGAGGGCGATACACTGATTGAAATGATTTTTCAATCTTTCGATACCAGTTTTGTAGTACGATTTCGGTTTAGCCTCATAATAGGCCTCTGTTTTGCCGATTTCTTCTTCATCGGTCTTAAATCTCTTTCCGGCGAGCATTTTTTTGAGGTCTGCGAACAGAAAATAGTCGCTGGGTGCCAAATCTGGAGAATACGGTGGGTGGGGAAGCGATTCGTAGCCGAATTCATTCAATTTTGTTATCGTTTTCATCGACTTGTGACACGCTGCATTGTCTTGATGAAACAGCACTTTCTCTTTTTTCAAATGCGGCCGTTTTTCTGCGATTTCGTCGTTCAAACGCTCCAACAACGCAATGTAATAGTCGCTGTTGATAGTCTGTCCCTTTTGGAGATAGTCGATGAAAATCATTCCATGTTTATCCCAAAAAACGGATGCCATAAACTTACCAGCCGACTTATGAGTTTTTGGTCGTTTTGGACGAGGTTCGTCGCCTGCTCGCCACTCAGCTGACTGCCGACTTGACTCTGGTGTGAAGTGATGGATACAAGTTTCATCTATTGTCACATACCGGTTGAACAACTTTAAACACTCCTCTGAATCATCAACACGTTGTTGTTTTTGGTCGACCGTGAGCAAACGCGGCACCCACTTTGAACAGAGCTTTCGCATGTGCAAATAATCGTGTATGATATATCCAACACGCTCCTTTGATATCTTCAGAGCCTCAGCTATCTCGATCAACTTCACTTTACGGTCATTCGTAATCATTTTGTGGACTTTTTTTAAGTTTTCAAATCTGCTGAGAAACCAACCACAAAGGCAATATCTAGGCGTTTAGCATTTGAAAGATATATAAGAGATCCAACAAACTCCTTGTATGACACCGTAGTTATATCCTCTGCTCCAGGTTAATAGTTGTTGTCCATGTGACAGCTGTCCATATGCGCCGCGCCCGACTTTTTCCTCTGTTGTGAAGATGTGTTGTTGTGTTGTTTTTGTGTTGTCATTCTCTGTGCTGTTGCTTGGTGACATTTGAGAATATGAACCCTCATACTCATCTTCAGAACTGAGTTCCACAATTCACTTCTCTTGTTTCTTCGCTTTAGGTGTCGTCATGGTTATAACGTCTTCATCGTTATTGTCTTCGAGTATTTTCAGTTTTTCAGATTCAATGTTATCACAAGGTAATATAGTTCCCTCAATCAGTCTCCAGTAGTGCGCTGTCGCTGAATTAATAGTTCTTTCCATTTATCTCCTCAAAGAATTTTTCGTCTCTACTCCTCACTACATTTTTGGTATTGACGTCCCAAAGTCTATATGCTTTAGACCCCTGGGAATATCTTACCAAGCGAAACTGCTTTCTTCTTGGATCCAGTTTCGTTCTTTCAGGTCCCTTTTGAACCTTGAAATAACCTTTTGTGACTTTTCACCGCGCCATACTTTCAACGGCGTTCGATTTCTTAATGTACTAGTGGGACATCTGTTGCGGATAAATTCAGCAATAGTTACAGCTTTTGCCCATAGGTACTTTGAAAGTTCAGCTTCGATCAATATGCACTCTAAGAGTGTTCGATTAAATCGTTCAGCAACTCCATTTTGTTGTGGAGTGTGAGGGATAGTTAGCTGCCGTTGTATAACCTCCTTTCGTAAAACTTCGCTGTATTCCGCTGACAGGTATTCTGATGCATTATCACTTCGAGGGCGTTTGATTTTGGATTTTCTGCTCATAATTTAAAATTCTTAAAGCGTTCAAAATTTCACTTCGAGCTTTTAAAATCACAACCTCAACATAACGCGACTTGTCATCGATGAATTTTACAAAATATCTGGCACCTCCTAGTGATTTGATATTCATCGGACCACAGATGTCTGTGTGCATGGCTCCCAAAATCTATTCGTTAAGCTGATTTGAAAAGTTAAATGGTTTCTGGCAAATTTTGCTTTTTTCGCACACCGAGCATTTACAGCAGAAAACCTGTTCTTTTAACATTTTTAATTACTTGAAGTTTAAATGCCCAAGTCTTTGATGCTATCGAATTAGATTTGAAAAATCTTTTCAAATACACATAAGCGTCTCTCCTATGGCTTTACAACGTCCCCCGATGTATTTTTCTTCTTCATGCTCTTCCACAATATACAGCATTCCTTTTTTGGTTGCTCTGAGAAGAACAGTTTTATCACATCTTCACACAATAGCACCGTTTTGCTCGAATGTAAATGAATATTCGTTTTTCGTAGCTTGTGAGACAGATAACAGATTATGTCGCAGTGTTGGTTCACCATCTGATGATTTTAAAACTATAAGAAAACTTCCATTTCCATGTGCTTCCATGATTTCGCTGCCAGCAGTTTTAATTTTTGAGCGATCTTCATTACTCCATCTAAAGAACTTAATCTTATCATTGCACATGTGTGCATTAACTCCGCTATCTAAGCACCAGCCGAATCATATGTGGCCCGTTTTACCACAGTTATAGTACTTTATGTTTACCTTTAGCCGCTGCCACTGGAAATGTGGTTGATTTTTGCCTCCTTTAAAATTAGACTTGTTTTTGCTACGAAATTTCTTTCTCGATAGCAGTGCGTGAGTGTTTGTATCGTCAACCGCTGCTATATTTTGGATTTTTCTTGCATCCTCTTCTTATAATTTTACCTTTAGACTATTTACTTCTGGCAAATCATCTCTCGTCTCATTGCGACGCAGAAATTTTCGAACTCCTCTGGTAAAGTATTGAGCAGTATTATAGACAGTAGTTCTTTGGGAATGGCAATTTCTACTTCCTCCAAATAATCTACACTGCTCTGAAAATCGCGAAGATGTTGCTGCATACTATGCTGATGTTGCTTCTTCATTTGGAATAACTGCCTGTACGGCATGATTTTCTTTGTAGGTCCTTTTGACTTTTGCACTTTTTCAAGAGCAGTCCATGTCTCACTTGATGTCGTCGACTTCTTGATGTACCCCAATTGACTTAAGGATAACGCCAAGAAAAATCATTGCTTGAGCTTTGGCACCTTTTTTCCTTCACTAACCGCTGGCTGCTGCATCGTTGGTCTCTTGAAGAATTAATCCAAATTAATATTATTCTTCTCATTGAGTTTTTCTAAATAAGAAGAGTTTGCTGCATTTATTTTAAGATTGAAAGTACGCACACAAAATAACCCGAAAATTCTCTATATATGACAGCACAGAAGAAATATTACCGAAACTGGAAATCTCACTCTTCAAGGAAAGTGTTTCTATGAAATCCCTCCTCTTATTGGAAATCAAAGAGTCAGAAAAACAAATAACCAACAAAATTGCCACTGAAATATCGGCATTAAGATCGACTCTTAATTAAGTCAAAACCCAATTATCTTTAATTTAAAGGCTGAAAATAAGGACTAAACAACAACAAACAATGACATTAGTACAACACAATGAAGCAATAAACAGTATATTCACTCACATAGAATTCAGCGAAATAAGGCAAGAGCTAAACGAAACAATGTGTGATGTACATACTTTTACATGGAGGGCTTCTCCTGTTGTTTAATCACCTTTTCGTCAATTTAAATATAAAACCACCTACGACAATAAGTATATCTTGCATAAGGCCGAAAAACAACTGCACAACAATTCTTTAATTCTTCGATCCATCACCAATTACCAATAAAATAATCAATGGAACCCGCCCATATCTATCAGATCGCTTTGATCTGAAGCTACCTGGCTACGGTATAAAACCATTATTATTATTATTATTGTTTGTTTCATGTGGTTAAGGGGCACACCTAGTGTGACCGCCAAAAAAAGGTGATTTTTGGGATTTTTTTTAAAGAAAACAATTGAACATAATGTGTTGATGTGTGTATTACATTTTTTACTAGCTAGACTACTTATTATGTTTGCTCTCGCAGCAAGGCTCTTTTTTAGTTCTAAACAATGGTCTTTCCAATTATACTTATTATTAAATATTAAACTTAGGATACTTAAACTATTTACACATTCTATATTGAGGTTATTAACGTTTAAAGTTAAGCCACTGCACGAAGTCTTGCGGCAGATGTGTAAGGTCTTGCATTTGTCTAATGACAATTTGGCTCCAGATGAGTCTGATCATTTTACTATGTCTTTGACTGTATTTGTTAGTAGTGTTTTAGTTTCATCTAGATCAGTGTGCTTAGATAGGATGCATATATCATCAGTGTAAATACAGGGATCAATTTGCTTATGTTTACTTATTGGGTATATATTTTAATTCGTGCGGTTTTTTTCTTCCAAAATTTGAACGTTTATTTAAGAAAAAGATGTACAATAGTATTATTCAAAATTTTGCCCATCTGAAGCTAAGACTTTTTCCCATCTTTCTGGCAATTTGTGGATCCCATCCGAAAAGAACTGCGCCGGCTTGACAGCCAAGAATGAATCAAGCCAATTTTTCATATTCTGCTCTGATGTGAACCGTATTTCAGTGTGGGCGTTCTGCATCGACCGGAACAAATGGTAGTCAGAAGGGGCAAGGTCTGGGCTATAAGGCGGGTGGGGTAAGACTTCCCATCCATTGTTTTCCAAACAGTTCTTAACCGGAATAGCAACGTGGGGCTGAGCGTTGTCATGATGGAAAATTATTGCTTCGTGTCTGGTCGCATATTCCGGGCGTTTTCCAGCTACTGCTCTCTTCAAACGGATTAATTGTGTTCGGTAGCGTTGTCCATTGATGGTTTCACCCGGTTTTAGCAGCTCATAATACAGCACACCCATCTGATCCCACCAAATACAAAACATTACCTTCGCGCCATGGATATTCGGCTTTGCCGTTGATTTGGCTGGTTGGCCGGGTTTCACAATGATTTTTTGCGCTTGAAGTTGTCGTAATGGATCCATTTTTCATCACCAGCAACAATCCGATGCAAAAATGACTTCCTTTTGTGGCGTTCCAACAGCATATCGGACATGCAAAACCACCTTTCGAGGTTTCTCGGCTTGAGTTCATGTGGAACCCAATTTCCTTGCTTTTGAATATATCAAGCTGCTTTTAAACGTTTTGAAATGGCTGCTTGAGTAACACCCAAAGATTCTGCGAGCTCTTCTTGTGTTTGGCAACAATCTTCATAGAGTAATGCTTCCAGTTCTTCATCTTCAAACTTTTTTGGCTGCTCAGGACGTTCATCGTGTCCAAGCCAAAATCACCACTTTTAAATCGTGCAAACCACTTTTAGCACGTTCGCTCAGCTAGCGCATGTTTATCATAAACTTCCACCAAAATACGATGACTTTCGGCAGCAGTTTTCTTCATATTAAAGTAATGAAGAAAACAAAAACAAAAACACTTTTTCAGGCACAAAGTTCGACATATTTGAGTGAAAAAAAAATTATTGTTGTTTACGCTTCAAATAATTGACATATACTGAAATGACGTACAATGACAGTAGCTTTCCAACGCATGTTCCAATGGAATAATACAAGTTACGCCATATTTAAACCGCATGAATTAAGACCCAATATAATTTTACTTATATCATCAAAAGCGATGATGAAAAGCACCACCGATAGTGGGGAGCCTTGAGGAATACTATTAAATAGTGGATGGGTAGAAGAAAACCAATTGTTTGCTCTTACAAAAATTTTCGTATTCGTGAGAAAAGATTTGACATAGAGGAAAATTATCGGACCAATGCCCCAAGTTGTAAGTTTATTTAGCACCAAATATTTGCCTATCTTATCGAAAGGGAATAAGTGATATCGGACGGTAGCCATTAATATTATCTATGCCCTTACTAGACCTAGGAAGAGGAAGAATTGTCGCTGGCTTCCAGGTTTGTGGGATCACACCTGAATTCAAAATGTTATTATACTATATAGCTGTATGAGTCTTAGTTTAGTTGATGGTGGTAGGTTTTTTAACATAGGGTACGATACTCTGTCCCTGCTAGGTGTTTTACCTTTGAGTCTACTTAAGCAAGTATCAAGCTTTAGCAATGTGATTTGGCCTTCGATGAGTCTTGCTGATGTTGATATTAGTCTAATATCCGGGGTAAGATTAAGGGACATTGTCTGACTAGATTTGAAACTACTGGAAACTCCATTGCAGAACTTTTATTTTTAAATTGGTGTTATATCATTTTAGTTTTGGGTTGGGTAAGTTAGATAGATTTGGGTTGGGACTCCGACTTCTGAGAGCCGAAGCATCCAAGCTTCGTTGGGAGCCCGAATGAATCAACCCTCGAACAGCAGAATCGGTGTTCGCGGCATCAAATCTATTATTATAAGTTGTCATCGTCTACTTCTGAAGGGTTTACGTAGTAATCCTTATTATTAAGAAGTGCTTGAGTTACTTTTATATGGGTGAGTAAGAGTGTGGTGTGGTGTGCCCAAGAAGTTGACAATTACGGCAGCGCATAGGGTTTGGAATATATTCCGGACTGGTGGTTTAAAAGCCAATTTCGATCGATTTGGGTGTTTGGAAAAGGTCGAAATTGAAAGTTTTTCGTGAACTTGTACACTTCCGTGACGCCCTGCGGTTTCATCTCAGTAAATTTCTTCGTTTCGGAGACGTTGATTACACATGGGCATAAGCAATACCCTTGGATGCGTTTAGACGATCATGAAGTTTCACTGGAACCGGACACACACTAGCAAGATTGTTAACTTTTAAGAAAATATCAGTAATTTTGTGTGACTTAAACAAGATCAGGAGGTTACCGTCGCGCAGTTGGGATATGTTTTCATATTCTTTACTGATACAGTCTATCGATTTTTTTTTTATTAAAAACGGACTGAGAGAGGTGATAGGGAATTCTATATTTTTTGGAGAGATGAGAACAAATCTGGGATTTTTGTTATTTGTTTTTCTAGGTAGGTCAGAGTAATTGTAAAGTGGTGTAAAGTTTGTTTTATGTTTTTTATTTGGTTAGGATTCGGGGGGGTCTTCGTCGAGATCACTGAAACGATTCCCCATCCTCTGCGGCCCGAGGGCCATATTAACACGTGATAAAGTGTATAAAAAATCTTATCACTCAGAAAAGAACAAACAAAAAGAAAAGGTAAACAATAACTATAACGGGGAATTTGTACTGGTGTGCGCTATTAGCAACGGAAAAAGCCAACAAAAATACTGCCGGAAATGCTATCGGCTCGGAGGTTGGACCATAACTGTGAATTATTAAATTATTATTAAATAAAATCTTAAGGGGGTCAAGATTCAACGGCCTCTGTTAAAACCAATGACCAATGCCTAGTTGCATCAAAAAAGCTTATCGATACATGATATCTTCCTAAATCCACCTAGACGATAAGCCCGTGAAGCTAGTTGATTCGGCTAAAAATCTTAGAATTGTCTTCAACAGAACGCTTATCTGGGATAATCATATAGAACCAATTCTAGGCAGAATAAATGGAGTTCTTCGAGAACTGTTAGTCACGGAAAACAAATAAGGATGATCCTTTCGAAAACATTTGTTATCCTTATTTTTTCCAATTGTGACTAGGAACATAGCCGAAGACGCATTCTAGAAGAACTAATACTCGTACGCTATTCTTTATTAATATCAGAAGGTATATTTTTTATAAATGCTATAAATTAGTAAGCTCTTTAGCTCTGTTTAAGTTGAAACTTAGACAATACTTAGAGATGTGTTAGTTATGATAATTGGGTTGTTTGTCTTTATATTACTTCTTTATTTTCAGTTTTAATAGGTTTTACTTTCACTTTTATAAATTTTCTATCAAATATAACCTTTACCACTTAAATTGAATATTTTAACGCTTTTAAATTGAATCAGCTTGCTCTTATAGTAACATAAGTAACACATGAATGAGAACACAAATATGGTATTAAGCTATCTTTCTTTCTGTGCGAGACTATACTTATTTCAATAAAGAACTAAAGAACTAGAAAAAATCTGTACCTATCCCAAAGTTATACAATGATAGGTCAATTAGTCCCTGAAAATTAAAACAGATGGCGGTAGCACCTCAAATCCAATATTTTGCTTGTCAAGAAACATATTAAAAAATAACGCACCCAAATTTTTAGACAGATCTATCAAATAGCTTTGCTGTGACAGTCATTTTACACAGTATAAATGACGCCGAACGTTCTAGTCGCCTTATTGAGGTCATCATCATCATCATCTTGTCGCCTGTCTGGTGCAAGGTCGGACATAGGCCTCTTCTAAATTTTTCAACGTTCTTTCCTCAGCTGTTTGGATTCAATTTTATTGAATTTTATTCGAGTTTCTTCATTTGGAATGCGGTCCTTTAGTGTTATAGCCAGCATTGCTCTTTCCATAGCTATTTGGGCTATTTCGAGCTTGTTAGACCATTTTGTAAGAGTTAAAGCTTCAGGTTTATAATGGACAGTATACATCGGTCGAATACTTTTCTCTTTAGGTGCATAGAATCGCTTTTCATGACATTTCTCAGCTTGCGGAAGGCAGCCCAACCTATTCCAATACGTCGTTTGATATCATGAGTTTGGTTGTTTCTTGATATGCTAACTTCGTGTCCTAGATATTTGTATTTGAATACCTGTTTGATATTCTTCTCATCTGCTGTCTTAAGGTTTCCTGAGAGCGATCTTTTAAGGTTTGGGCACAAAAGGAAGTCGTAGAGAGCTAAATCCGGAGAATAAGGAGGAACGGGCACAATTCGCAGTGCAATTTGACCATTTTGGCTGTGTGTGGCGACTGCCGAGGTGTGAGCCGATGCATTTTCGTGGTGGACGAGCACTTTTTTCTTCGCCAAATGTGTTCGTTTTTTTCTTCAAATCGGCGTTGAATCGGCCCAATAAATGGACGTAGTATGCTCCTGTGATTGTTTTTCCTTTGCCATCACTGATTTCGTTTCGATTGTTCTTTGGTCTCTGGTGTGTACCAATGCATCCAAGTGTCATCGACGGTCATGAAACGACGCAGAAACTCCTCCGGATTTCAATTAAAAAGGGCCAAGCACGTCTTTGAAGTGGTATCACGATTGCGCTTGTTCTCCGGTGTGAGCAAACGCGATACCCATCGAGCGGACAGCTTTCTCATGCTCATGGCTACGCCGTTCGATTGAGATGCCTTAGCAGGCATCCGTAAACGGTTGTACGGGAGGGTGAATGGTTCTCATATACACTATCGAGAATGTGCTTATTTTCTTCGCAAGTTTTGCCACTCAAAAACAGTAATCGGAGCACGGAGTGACACTGCTCTTTTACCATGGTCGCAAAAAACACTAACACGATGTTTTGAAATTTGAGAAAAAACAAAACTAAGCTTGCAAATGGCCATTTTTGCTAAAGCCGTTTCTAAATTCAGCTTGCTCTCGTGACTGAAAGAAATATAGTTTTTGTTCGATTCTTTTTGTTATAATTATTTTCATCAGTTTATAAAGGCGCACCAGGAGACTAATCGGTCTGTAGTTTTTCAGAGGGCCCGCGCCCTCTATTATTATTTTATTATTTATTGTGATTAACAGCTGCTTTAGAATTTTTTTTCCGTAAAATAATTTATTATTACGCAATAAAATTTTTTTTAAAGTTAAATTTTACAACCCCTAATAGGGGAAAAAGCACCACCTCGAGTAAGTAACGCCCATTTTTTTATGTTAAACAAAATTCCGGATAATTTTTCTGAAAAAAAAAAACATATGTCTTATGAAATAATATAAAAAGAATGCAAAATTATTTATATTTCCAGTTTATATCATAGTTTTTAACCGAATTATCAACGCTCAATTCATAACATCCCCGATGATGAACTTTTCACCACTAGAATACACAAAAATGGTTTGTGTCTACCATATAGTTTCTGCAAAGGTAACGGCTAACGGGCGAGATTGGAATATCTGAGGCGATTATTAGACAATTGAGTTGAGGGAGACAGGAACAACGCGGAAATCGTTGAGAGACTCACATCCTGCTTTAACAGAAGGCGTTCGCAGCTACGAAGACGTTTTACATTACGTCAGAAACCATCCAAACGCCAGTTGTAGGAACTGAGGAGATATTTTAATCTAAGCATGACTCTTACATTTGGATAATTCTAAATTCAAAAGTCATGCATGCATTCCATCATATACCAAAATATACACTGAAATAATCCCTGAGCACATACATCTTTCTCTCTCTCTCTCGATCTAATATTCTAAAAAAACTTAATACGTGTTTCGGCATTTTAAGAGCAGCTCTTGAGAGTAAAGTTCTAATTTTCGCGAAACTTATTACCAGAACTGTTAGGTGATATACCATTGCAACAAAGAACATACATGCACTTTGAACAATTGATATAATACAAGGTTTGATAATTAAAACAATAATAAAAATATGCATCAATATTTGTATTTTTTTTTTTTTAATTTTTAACAAATTTTAATTTAATTTTGCATGTTTCAATAAGTTAGGTCATATCTTGAAAACTACTGACTTGAGATAAAATGACTTGACTCCTTTTTTGCAAATACTAGGTACACTTTTCAAAGCTGTAAAAGGTGGTTGTTAATAAGTTATTGGAAATATGGAAATTTAAAGTTAAAAAACCACTTGATCTTCAATGATTTTTGTCACATTTATTTTAGGGCAACATTTACCATACTTTAAAACAATTACGAGTTCAACGATACCCTATTTAGGAGTCAAAACAGGGCGACGTAAGGCTTTGATTAGAACATCTGTATCCCGGGTGGGATGCATTTCCGACGCTTCGTCAACCCCATGCGATTTTTTTCTCAAAATATGTCAAGGAATCAACACTTAAAGTCTTCAACACATTATCAGGGACACTCTGTATAGTGTGACAAATCAGATCAACAAAAATATAATTTAAAACAACATTAAACCTTTTTTAGTACCACTTTGAACATTTACTGTATTTTTAAGTTTTTTTATTAGAACTCGTAGTGCAATCGTGAGAAAAGAGAAAAAGAGAAATTTTTAGGGAATGCACTCTTTGAAAAACACCCAAAGAATTCAATTAAAGATTGCATTGATTGACTTCACTTTGAGAATTAAAAAAAATTATGCAATCATCATTCATTTGACAATAAATAGATTGCAATCATTTTTGTTTTAGGGTCATTCCACGATAAATCGCCGAAGCTATATAGGGAGCTCTGAACGACTTCCCCTGATTTGGCTGAAAAGTGGGAAAAAGGCAAAAAGAGTTTTGCAGAATTCAAAATAGTTTGCGTGTAACGGAACTTCAAATATTGTCAAAAAATCAAAATTTATGCTTTCTTTTATATTTAAAAAAAATCATAACTTTGGCTCTGCTGATCAGAATTTGATAAAATATACCTTATTGAATTCAAGAAAAAGTGAACTTTCAAAGATTTCGAATAATTTTTATTTTCAAGGACGAAGGATATTCCAGAATATCCTTTTTACATATATCCTTGAATAACTCAAAAAATGGTATTTTGTTTTTTATTTTTTTTATTTTTTTATGTATTATAGAGAGATTCGTCCACTATTTCCATTACATGTTGGGATCTCTATGGGTTCGGCCAAAATAATGTTTCATAGGCGGCTTAATACTCTGTAATAAATATTTTCATTTAAAAAAAAGTCACACTGGGGTCTTTGTATCCCAAGGCCTTAAAAACTAAAAAAATCATTATATATTTTCTTTTAAGAGTATATACATATTCTTCCGAAGAAAGGGAAAAATATTTTTCTTTAATTACTCCTTGTTTAACAGGTGAAATATGATGAAGTTTTTTTGTTTCCGGCACAATTCTTAAATTAGAAAATCTCGATTCTATCAATAATTTTTCTTCATTTACTCCTGTGTGGTCACGTAAGAGAACCCCATATTATTTATATTTTCAGTTGCCCAGTTATATAACTGTAAGGGAGTTGTTATGTGTTCCCTATATGGTCTTTGTAGGCTAGCTCTGGCAGCCAGTCTTTTTAGTGTACCACTAAGTCCGTCGCATGCGCCGCTCTTACCATGAGAGGTCGCAAACAAGTTCCATTCAGCATTCACTCCAAAATCCTGTTCATGCAATGTTAAATTAAAAAAAATTCTATTTGTTTTTGTACTACGCAGCAGATTCATCGCAAAAATAAATAATTTTCTTAAAATGCATTTCTTGTGCAGGAACTCTAAGAGACGGCGCTGAATTAGTGTACTTTGATAATGTCATGACTGCTTACACTAATTACAACAGCTTTCATTTTTAATATCATCCATCTGGTTCCGGTAATATATTGCGAAAAGGTGAATCGTCGCCTGTTCGTTAATCTAGTGGTATCCCTGCACTGCATCTTGCACAACAAAACCATAATTTTCGGGAAAGTCCAATAAAACAAGTATGTTTGTTTTCTTTAAGAGAGTTTTGACTTCCTTTATGTACCTGTTTTGTTGATCAGTTATAAAAACATGAAGAATGAAAACATCAAACCGTTTCAAAAAGCTTTGATTGAAATCCTCAGAGTTTTCAATTCACACTTCCAATTTTGATCGGTCTGTGTGGGTACACTGATAGTATGTTACGTCTTCTATGATGTGATTACTAAAAGCAGTTCTCCTTAATTTAGAATAGTTTGGGCAATTAAGGCACTTGTCAAAGTAACAATTTATATCAAGAGGGTTACAAATTACCAAACCTAAACAGGCTCTGCTGTCATTGAGATGCTTATCTTTGTTTTCTATAAGCCTTGATATATTGCTACCCTAAAACATGAGTTTAATATATTGATGGAGGGTGCAAACACACACGGAATGAGTTCCTGATGCCCCAGTTCAAATGCAGTTCTTTGGTCTTAACGACGCGAATTATTATTATGAACTTCTTTGAACTTATAATATATCTCCCTAAGGTTAACCAGAACCCAGCGTTTTTGAATATGTTTTTTCTGATTTTCAATCTAAAAAAAGCAAACGTCTTATTTTTGAACCTGAGAAAATAAATTTTTGCTACCTTTATAGATACGTTGTCTTTTTTTCTGGCTTTAAACGGCTGATATCGTCGTCACAATAAAAACTTTCTACCAATTGCTTGATATCAGCATCTAAGCGTTTCCCATAAGTTGATGGAACGGTTTGATCTTCTTGAAGTTTTCTAGATTTCTTGATCATATAGCCTGTCGATCCTGAGAACTCTTCTATAATTTTGTCGAGGCTCCATTCTCTTGAAAGTAAAGACAACAAAACAAAGTTGTTGTTTTATAAAAATTTTCTTTTATTTACCCTACGAAATATTCTTCCCCTCTGGAATTATCTTCATCATTATCAATAATAACAGAGAAAACTTTCTCTGCAATTTTCAACATAGACTTTTTTTTTTTTTTTTCAAAACGTAGAGCAAATTACCAACTTTGTGTTCAATTTTGGTTGCATCGTAGGCATTCATGGTCGTACACGCCCCAAATCATGAGCACTGGGTTGATGAAGTGGTAAATCCAGAGGATTGCAGCACGTTTTCTACACAAAAGCACTCATTATAAATTTATATTACTCACAACTATTGTTACGATACAATCTAAAATAAATCCCGAGCTCACGACAGATTGACCTCAAGTGAGTGCAAATAAATTAAGCCTAACTTCTAAAATCCTCAAAAACGGAAAATGTGCAGTTACTAGTTATTGAAGAAATAAAACAAGCACAGTGACGTTTTTTTTTTTTCTTTTTTTCTAAAAAAAAAGGCTATGTACTTATGTATGTGCACTCGGGTTATATGTGAAGATGATAAGAGGAGTAACGTAATAAATATTTATTTTTTTTTCTCGAACCCATAGAGATCCCAACTTGAAATTTGAAATGGGTTATTCTTTTAAATATGAATAAAAAATGAAATTTTTAGAGTTATTAAGGATATATGTAAAAAGGATATTCTGGAATATCTTTCGACCTTAAAAATAAAAATTATCACATTTTTTTGAATTCAACAAGGTATATATTATCAAATTCTGATGAGCAGAGCCAAAGTTATGATTTTTTTAAATATAAAAGAAAGCATAAATTTTGATTTTTTGCCAATTTTTGAAGTTCCGTTACACGCAAACTATATCGAATTCTGCAAAACTGTTTTTGCCTTATGATTCGTAATACTCCAGTGAGTATTTCTACCACTTTTCAGCCAAATCGGAGGGATGTCGTTCAAAACGTCGGTTGATTCTTCATGGAATGACCCTTTATTCATCTCACGGCAGTCCATTGAATGCAATCTCTTGGGAATTCTTTCATTCTTTCCATTCTTTGTACTCCTGCATTCTTTTTCTTTTGCATTCTTTGCATTCTTTGCATTCTTTGCATCCTTTTGCATTCTTTAATATTACATCAAATTCTGTTCCACCACAAGCGTTATTTGTGATTTAATTGAAATTAAGGCAAAAAGAAAATTTGTAAATAGTTTAGAGAAGTTGTTGTTCAATAAGTTTTGCGATTTTTTTTTTTGTAGGAAGTAGTGTTTATCGTTTCAGTAAACCTCTATGTATGCCGTTATAAAATTTTTGTTGTTTATTCCCACCACAGACGAGAATTAAATCTTGACTGCTGTTACAGTTGACAGACATTTGATGACAATACGACATCGCTCGCAGGAATCCAAAAGGCAGTTGTTCACTGTTAAATACCAATTAAAAGATTGAAATACTTAGAAAGTACACAATAAAGGTTGAAGCTCAACTAACTTGTTTGACAGCTAGCTAATACAATAGTGACATGTTGGTGGGGCTACTAGTGTCCCTCAATTTCACATTACATGCTCTTTTTTTTTTTTTTTTTTTTTTTTAGAAACCTAAGTGCCGTGTGTGCCGGCGATACACCATGTGTCAACTTCTTGTAATGGAATGGTTATTAGATTCCATAACATGTAACTTTGATGAAGTCTCTATACTTGAGCCAATTGCACGGTCAGTGCTTTCCTGATCAAGGGAGGATGACGACGAATTCATTAATCGATCTTTTCCAATTTTTAAGCTATCCCCTTCACTCGTTACAATATTATTGCTTGTCTGTAATACAATATTAATTTCTTTAAATTAAATGCCATTCTTTTCCATTTTTCTTAAATACTAGGTGGAGTGAAAAGTAACCTCCTTAGGAATGAAAAAAAAAATATCCCCTTCACTCGTTACAATATTATTGCTTGTCGGTAATACAATATTAATTTCTTTAAATTGATTGCCCAAATGCCATTCTTTTCCATTTTTCTTAAATACTAGGTGGAGTGAAAAGTAACCTCCTTAGGAATGAAAAAATTTTTTTTGATGTTTTTTTATTTTATTCAATACACTTATTCCGGAAGGTCTGCTGTGGCGTCGATGATTTTCTCGCGTGAGCTGAATTTTTTATTGAGCCATCTTTTGAGGTCTGGGAAGAGATAATAGTCCGAGGGAGTCAAACCGGGCGAATACGGTGGATTTGACAGCAATTGGAGCCGTAAGTCATTGATTTAAACCATGGTTGCGATGCTCTTGTGCGCCGGTGCATTATTTGCAAAAACAAAAATTTTTTTTCGCTTCATGTGAGGCCGTTTTACAGCGATTTCGGCCTTCAATCGCTCCTATAATGCACAGTAATACTCGCGTCGATGGTTTTTCCTTATTCGAGGTAGTCCACGAAGAGTATGCCATGACAATCCCAGAAAACCGACGCCATAACCTTTCCGACCCATCGAGCCTCCCTCGGCCACTTCGGAGCACCCGTGCCGGCTTCAGTACATTGACGGGCATTCATTTAGTTTTCTGGTGTTCAACAGTTACTAATCGATGCCAAAACTCCGCCCGATTCCGCACCAGCAAGTCCAAACACTCTTTTGAAGTGCTCTCGCATTCGTGTTTTTGTGTATGCGCGACACCCAGCGGCAGGATAACTTTTTCATATGCAGAATATTGCCCAAAATATGGCGTGTGCGCCCAGTACTAATCTTTGTTCGCGCACCTTCACTTTCCGGTCAGCCAACACCATTTCATGTATTTTTTTGACATTGTCCTCAGTAACCGCATCGGAGGGCCTGCTGCTGCGGACTTGATCGGTAGTGGAGTTGCGGCCACCACGTAACTCTCGAAACCAGTATTTGGCGGTGTAATCTGACGGAGCATTAGCCCCATAATATTTATCCAACTTTTCTTTTGTTTCCTTCGCCGTTTTGCCTATCAAAAAATAATGATTTATGAGATAATGAAAATCGTTTTTGTCCATACTCAACATGATGCCAAACACGTCAACAACAATCAGCTGTCAAAACAAAACTAAAAACAGTACCGCACGGAAATTTGGTATGTCTGTCTGAAATTTGCATGAACGGACTTTTAGGCACCATAACCTTTTTTGCAGTAACAGCGCATTCTGGCGGTCAAGGAGGTTACTTTTCACTCCTTACATATCTAGTATAACCCTATCATTAATAGTCAACACTGGCAGTGATTTGACATTTCGATTAAAATACTATTTTTGCTTTTCTGTTTTCTTATTAACTTTTTGTTGAATGATCTGATCTGTATTTTGGTTATGATATAGTGATTTTTCAGTTACCGGAAACTTTATTTTGATTAGGCGACCGAAAAACAGCTGTGATGGAGCCGATTTCATACTTGCAACTGGTGTTGCATTGTATTCCAATATGCGATATTGAAACTTATCCACTTCACCTATCGCATAACATCTTTTTAGTATGTTTTTGACAATAGCCACGGCTTTTTCAACCGTTGCTTTGTGCAAATCTAGGGCTTGACAATTTAAGCCTGATATTTGATGCGCTTGCGAATTGGTCGATTTACATTAAACTAAATGGACTGTTATCACATTTGATCTCGATAGGGTATCCAATGCGAACAAATATTTCACATAATTTTGCAATAATGTGTCCAGATGTGTTTTATTAATTTTTTCCGATAGGAGAAAACCCGAATATGCATCAATCAATGTCAAGAAATCATGAATGACCAGCGTATTGAAAAAGATCTATTGACACCTTACGAAAAGGGTATTTTGGATTACCTGCTTGAATCAGTGGTTCCTTCTGTATATCTCTTTTGAATTGCTCACATGTAATGCAATTCAAAAGGATTTCTGTAATTTGTTTTGCCATTCTTGGCCAAAAATACAACATGCGCGCATGCGCCAATGTCTTTTCAATGTCACTTGCATATGTTTTGCTGTAATTCACTTGAAATTACTAGTCTGTGATCTTTAAATAACAATCTATTTTCAAAATGCAATTCGCTTTTTACCTTATGAAATTTTTGTACAATTTCATCCAGTTGATGGTATGTTGGCCAACCATGCTGCACATATTTACACACTCGTGTATACAGGTACAGGTACAGGTACAGGTGTCAGGTACAGCCTGACAAGCACACATTGTGTGGGACGCCATTGATGATACCCAGTAGTTCGATATCTTCACATTCTTTAGGTAGTTGTGCACGTGACAAACAATCAGCTAATAACATTTTTTTGCCGGGTGTATAGATATTGTTAGTTTCGGGTACTTAAGCAATTGCATAAAGATACGTTGTAATCTTGGCGTCGCGTCATCAATATCTCGCTTGATAAGTGATTCAAATGGTTTGTGATCGCTTTGAACCACGAACTCACGTGCATATAGAAAAAAGTGGAAACGTTTGCACGCAAACACAATTGCTAACAAACCTTTTTCGATTTGAGCCCATTTTTGTTCACTTTTGCTAAGTGTGCGCGAGGCACACGCTACTGCATGCCCATTTTGTAACAAGGCGCAACCCAATCTGTTTTTTGGTGCATCTGTTTGCACAACCATCGGTTCATTTGGATTGTATATTGGTAACACTGGCTTCGATGTTATCAGATTAAGCAAATTATCGAGTTCACTTTGATGTTTCGTATTCCATTGCTAATCAGCCTCTTTGTGTATTAAACCGCGCATTTCGGCAGTTTGTTGTGACAAGTTAGGTATATATTTCCCTATATACTTTAAGAGACGCAATAATCGCATGACATCTGCTTTGTTGCTTGGCTTAGGCATTTCACAGATCGCACGAATATGCTTAAAATCTGGCTTAATTAACCCATCCGATATTATGTGGCCCATAAATTTAATTAGCTTTTAGCGATATTGGATTTTGTCGGCATTGAATCTAATTTTATGATTTCGCGCGCGTTGGAGTACAAACGTGAGAATTTCATCGTGCTTGATTTCGTTTTCAATAGCTATATCATCAATGTAAATTGTAACACCAGTTATAGTTTCAAATCTTCTTTTGAAACATTTCTGACGCACAATTTATGCCAAATGGCGCACAATATAATCTGAAGTGTCCAAATGGCGTCATGAATGTATGTGTTAAGTCTGCACTTTTATCATCCGATTTCATGTGTCAGAATCCATTGCTGAGATCCAATACTTTAAATAAACGCTTGTTGGCAAGACTAGTTCCATCATCAATGGTATGAATGAGGAAATGTTCTCGTTTGATGCATGCATTTAGTGCCTTCGAATCCAGACAAATTCCCAACCTAATCATTCGGATAGTCAACTAGAAAAATTATTTTTTCTTTTACCATTGTTTCCAGTTTTAATTTCAATCGATCAATTATGTTAAATGGCACTAGTTTCTTGTAGTGCAGTGACGGAATCGCACCGTCCTTTAATTCAATTGAACAGGTTCCCGGAAATTTACCAATACCCGTGAACACGTCACTAAACTGTTCAATGAGTTCTTCTATGCCCTCTGGCAAGCACACCACAGATTGTATATCCAATCGACCAACTAATTCAAACATGTCGGCAGATCCAAGAATTGTTCGAAAGTGTTTTCTACTACCATAAATTCAGCAGTTTGCTATTAATATCAATATAATTTAATTTGACTGTACCAACAAATTTAACTTTATTTGAACTATAATCAATGACAGTAAAATTGTTATTTTTATTACTCATTTGAATTTTGAATCGATTAATGATTTGACTGGAATACAGTTAACATCTGATCCTTAATACTATTGGTACGTCTTTAATTTAATAACTCTAATACAATTTCGTTATCCAGTTTGCTTTCGAGTCTATCCTAAAAATACGATTGCGTATTAATAAACTAATTTGGCCATCAACATGCTCCCTGCAAATCATTCCATTTGAGCGAATGTGTTTGTGTTCCTTTTTTATTGCTGTTATCCTGTTTCTGTTACATCATTTGCATGATACCCAGTTGCTTTGTTGTTTACTATACTTCTGTTTCCCTTTTTGCTTGCAAAACCGCTTGAAATGCCCTTTTCTTTCACAGTTGTTGCATGTTACATTGTTCGCCTTGCAGTAACGAATGTGTTTTGTCGAAAATGTTATAAACCCACAGTTATAACACTTGTTTCCCACAGCGTTGATTGTCCCATCGATTTGTTGTTTTCCTTCCGTCAATGCACCGACGATGTTGCTTTTAACATTTGCGATTTGCGTTGGCTGCTGCATACACCTTGCATGTATCAATGACAATGTATCGTCCCGACCATCCAATAGTTTCAATTGTAGTTTTTTATCATGAACACCAAGGATGATTCGATCACGAAGCATGCGAATTTCGTAAGATGAACCACATGCGCAGTAAAACGCACAATAACGCATTTAATTAAATTTAAAAAATTCCACTGTCACTTTTTTTCTCGGCGTACAGTTATTAATCCCGGTGAAACACCGAAATCGGTTGGTAAACAAGATTTACATCCCAAAAAGGTCATAGTGAGCATTTGGTGGAACTGGCGAAGTGTTCTTTACTTCGAGTTTCTTCCACGCAACCAGACAATAAATACCGCTCGATACTTTGAATTAGGCAGTGAAAGAAAAACGAATAGGAAGGGCGTTGTTTCCGTCATGACAACGCCAGACCACACACAGTTTTGGTGACAAAACAAATGCTGCATTAATTTGACTGGAAAGTTATGCAGCTTCCACCGTACTCTTCAGACATTGCGCCTAATGACTACCACCTGTTTAGCTCTCTCCAAAACAATTTAGACAGACGGGAATCCAATTTCGAAGATGAGATCAATACATACCCATAAGTCTGCTGACTTTTAAAAAAAGATTCATTATGTCTCTTCCAGAACATTAGAAGAAAGTTATAGACTATGATGAACAATATCTGATGGATTAAATATAAGCTTTTGTACCAAAATGTGTGTTTTGCTTAATATCCTAAAAAAAACGCAGAACTCATTGAACAACCCAATAATCAATTTCAATTTATTTATTTGATTTGATAATAATAAAATAGAAAAAGAACAGTAATAATTAATAAACGCAAATAAAACCAAAAATTTAAAATAATGGGTGGAGAAACCAGAGGGGAGGGACATGAAAGGAAACGATATTATTATAAAGGAGAAACGTAGAAGAGTATAAAAGTAGTTGTTACTGTTGCTTAAGTTGTTCTAGTGCTGTATTTTTAAACAATGTGGCTCCCACTGTTTGCTTAGACGTAAAGGGGGTATTCTAGTCTAGAGGCGGGTTTTGAAGCTCTGTACAAACGAAACAAAATATTTTTACGATCCATTTTTTTTATTGATATTTTAAGTTTACATAAAAAATTAACTGAAAAAAAAAAGAAATTTCAAATAAATCGACTCAATAGAACTTGAGATATAGTTTCAAGAAAAACGCGTTTAAAGTCTGGCTGTAACTAATAAAATAATTGAAATTTTGAAAAATCCTTTTAAGGGCATGTTAAGCTTTGGAAATATGAAAATTTAGATTTTTTCAAATTTGTAGACTTAAAAGACTTTTCTTGTCTTGATAAATGAGTATAGAAAAAAACTTAAATGAAACAAAGTGCTGCTCTCATTCATTTTTATTTAAACAAACAACTTAATTAAATAAAATGAAACACAATTCATAATTTGCAACTTTAATAAAAATGACAAAAATATCAACATGGCTTCTTTTTAAGATTCCTGTAAATAATTATAAAATGTTTTGTGTGCAGAGAACATGACCTATATTGAATAAGAGGAATATATGTTATACAAGTATTAAACAAAAATCACTTTAAAGTGACACTTGACTACTTAGTTGCTTGACTTACTTTTTTTTTAACTTATCACTGCACTGCAAGCTTATTTATAGAGAGTACATCTCTCCATGTTTTGCAGAGTTTGGTTTGGGTTCTAACAAGGCTAGTTTATCAATACAGAATGCTTCTTGCTCTCTTTGAACGAATAAACATTGATTTGGGCTGTATTTGCGGCCAATTCAGGTGTTGTCATAAGACTCGGAATGCCAAGCGAGATGTTTTTTTTTAGAATTAATTATTTTAACTTTTTTATTACTTTAAATACTCTCTTATTTATTAATATTTTCGGTATAGCAATTTGCCTTTCTTATCCTGCACGCGTACACTGAGAAACTATAGGGTTGGTTGGGGTAAATGGGAACAGTTTCTGCAATTTCCTAAAGGAAAACAAAAAATATTGAATTTTTGCATTTTTGTAACTTTGGAAAACGGATATTATATTATAATTTACAAATATTCTACTACCTAATGTCCAAATTAAGGTATGAGAACCTAAATGTGATTTAGGGTAGTGTTTTCATTTAATCCTTCATTGTTTACATTTACCCCATAGTTTTTAAAAATAATGGGGTAGATGAGGACATCTTACTTGCGTCTAATAAGTGCTAGGATTTAGCGTGTGGGGTAAAAGTAAACAGACATTAATTTCCTTTGAATGTCTTACTTAACAAATCTAGCAATGTTAACATTTACCCCTTACATGTCCGTAAGGGATACTACTTACCCATCAAAGAATGATCGGAGAAGTATTTAAATTCAATTTTTTTTTCAAATAGAAACAAATTTGTTTTACTTTAAAAGCGATATAATTAGTCACGTGATATGATAGTAGAATAGGTACATTATAATAGGAACAAGGCACAGGTATGTGCACGTGAACACGTGCTTTTAACATATTAAGAGTCGGATCTGGAAAAATGGCAAGTATATTTTCCAAAAAAAAAAAAAGTGAAAGTTGTTTTTGTAGTGCCCAAACAGCACAACTTCAATTTCGTCGCTTTTTCCAGATGACTCTATAACAGAAATATATCTGAAGAATATTGATAGTCTGGTGCCCCCTTTTAACTGAATCAGGAGAAATTGACCTTTGTTAAGTCTTTTGGAATCGACAGGTTTTAACTGCTCATGGTCATCGTCGCCATCTAACTCCTCATTCCACGGACTGTCCTCATCATAGAAAATATTTTTATTTCATTTTCTGACTCCTCAGAACTCGTCCTTATGCTATTTTTTTTTGATAGGACACGGGTTTTTAACTTCAGTGGTTGTTTTCCTCTTGGGCTTAGATGTTTGTTTGGCTTTTACAAGGGTCTCTGCTTCTTTAAGTCGATTTAGAACATCGTCTGAAGTAAAAACCTCACCATAAGTCATTTGCTTCAGTCTTGGTATTGGTTTTTTCGATGGTACAGTGGTTTGTAATGGAGAATTTGTACGTAAAAACAAGGTGCTGATGGAAGTTCCAGGTAAAGCCTCAGTCTCCATAACAGGCTGTTGTGCACTTACTGTTTCAGTTGACTTAGCTATTTTCATATTATTTTCTTGCATCCTTTCATTGTCCGGAGTTATTTCGTTGCTAGAAGTTGCAATTGCACCTAATTTGGAAAAATAAAATTTGCCTGATTTAGTACCTACCTACTTTATCCATGTTGTTACATAGGTACATAAGGTAAATGAATAATAACTTAGGTACCTACCTTCAGCAAGTTCTTGTGCAATTACATCGGATGGCAATTCCAAGCAATTAGCATTTGAATTCGAACGGTAGCTTTCTAGAGCTTGTGGCGAAAATTTGTTTTCTGGAAATTTAGTTCGATCCACAGATAAATTCCGGTGTTGACAAATCCGGATATTATGTTGTCAGCTCTCATAGACTCATTCCAGGTTTCTCCGATAAGTTTCGAAAACATCTGTTTATTAATGCGCAAACAACTCTTGCCCATTTGCGATTTCCCATAAATTATCAGTTTTTTTTTTTTTTTTTTTTTTTCCAAGCTGTTTTTAATAGACAGTTCCTTTCCAAACCCAACAAACTCTCAACTTAACCTTGTTTGCCGTCAATCCAGGCTTTGAAGTCGTTTGTGGTCGGTCATCGGCCTTTAAGCATGATCGCTTGCGTTGGATATTCTCGTATTTAAAATGTATTAAATCGCCGTAATGAATTGCTTCAAAAATGGTTCCATTTTGTTACGTTTCAACAGCGTTTCACTAATGGTTATTCGGTTAATTAAATTTATTTGCGTTAATTTATGTGGCACCAAACTTCGAGCTTCTTTGAGTAGCCTGCACGTTTTAGATGATTCCAAACTGTCATACGATTGATGTTTAGTGCCCCCAGCTTCCACACAGCTTCCGTGCCGGTCTTGCTCCATCAGTTACAAAATTTCATCGACTTTTTCAGTGACAGGCCGACCAGTGCGAGGTGCATCTTATACATCGAAATTTCCGGAACGGAATCGAACAAATCACTCCTGGGTCCGGCGTTCACTTACAGTATTCTCACTGTAAACTACACAAATTTTTCTGCATGTTTTTGAAGCGTTTTTCTCTTTTATATTGGGTATATAATTATTTTATATAATTATTTTCGTGCGTTTTTTTTTTAAATTTAACGTTTATTTAAGAAAAACTTGTACAATAGTATTATTCAAAGTATTGCCCATCTGAAGCTATGACTTTTTCATATCTTTCTGGCAATTTGTGGATCCCATCAAAAAAGAACTGCGCCGGCTTGGCAGCCAAGAATGAATCAAGCCAATTTTTGATATTCTGCTCTGATGTGAATCGTATTTCAGTGAGGGCGTTCTGCATCGACCGGAACAAATGGTAGCCAGAAGGGGCAAGGTCTGGGCTATAAGGCGGGTGGGGTAAGACTTCCCATCCATTGTTTTCCAAATAGTGCTTAACCGGAATAGCAACGTGGGCCGAGCGTTGTCATGATGGAAAATTATTGCTTCCTGTCTGGTCGCATATTCCGGGCGTTTTTCGGCTACTGCTCTCTTCAAACGGATTAATTGTGTTCGGTAGCGTTGTCCAGCTCATAATACAGCACACCCATCTTATCCCACCAAACACAGAGCATTATCTTCGCGCCATTGATTTTCGGATTTGCCGTTGATTTGGCTGGTTGATCGGATTTCACATATGATTCTTTGCGCTTGGGGTTGTAATGGATCCATTTTTAATCACCAGTAACAATCTGATGCAGAAATGACTTCCTTTTGTGGCGTTCCAGCAGCATTTCGGACATGCAAAACCGCCTTTCGACGTCTCTCGGCTTGAGTTCATGTGGAACCCAATTTTTTTGGTTTTGAATATATCCAGCTGCTTTTAAACGTTTTGAAATGGCTGCTTGAGTGACACACAAATATTCTACGAGTTCTTCTTGTGTTTGGCAACAATCTTCATAGAGTAATGCTTCCAGTTCTTCATCTTCAAAATCACCACTTTTAAATCGTGCAAACCACTTTTGGCACGTTCGCTCAGCTAGCGCATGTTTACCATAAACTTCCACCAAAATACAATGACTTTCGGCAGCAGTTTTCTTCATTTTGAATGAAGAAGAACTCCCCGCAAAAACACTTTTTTAGGCACAAAGTTCGACATATTTGAGTGAAAAAAAATTGTTGTTTACGTTTCAAATGAATGACATATAATGAAATGACGTACAATGACAGTAGCTTTCCAACGCATGTTCCAATGGAATAATACAAGTTACGACATCTCTTAGCAAACCGCACGAATAGACCCAATAGTAAAAAGCATCACATAGTGTATTTCTTCAGATATTTCACTCATATTTAAATCAGTATAACTTTCAACAAGAGCAACGAATTACACAACTATCTTTACAAAAAATGTTGCCTGACGTGTCACTTTTCAAACACGTGTTCGTTTGACACAATCAGATTAGTGTTTCCAGATAAATGGTCACCAACACCGTCTTGTGACAAAAAACCGCAGAGGCTTTTTGTATGACCCAATATATTTTTTATTTATTTTTATTTGTTATCAACCAAACCAATTTGACTTCTTAGGCTTAGAAACCTCACTGCAGGTAATGGTGTGGTCACCATGTCAGCCAGTTGATTACCTGTAGGAATATACTCGACAACAATTGCTTTGTTTGTTATTTGCTCTCTGGTAAAATTATATTTAATATCGATATATTTTTGTCAATGTACAGATTTACAACCTTTAGGTTGAAGTGAGTTTCATTTTTTATGATAAAATCTTTGAAAGTAGAAAATACGTCAGATTTATAACATATCAAATAAGTTGCACAATAATGGGTATACTAATCTATAAAACTACATAATAGTTCATCCTATCAATACTAGAAGGTGTTATCGGACCGCAAACATCGGAATGAATTATAAATAAAGGCCTCTTGATATGTTATTTATTTTTAAATTTCTAAAATGGGATTCTAGCTTGTTTTCCATTTATACAAGCTTCACGTTATTCATTATCGAGTTGCACATCTTTTAAAAAATCTATATCTTCAAACATATTATTTCGCAAAATTTCTAAAAACTTTCCTTTGCTAATGTGTCCCAATCTTTCATGCCACTATCGATAATTTTTATTTATTTTAGATTCAGTGGCAAATACTTTATGGTCTATTGGTATTGAAAAGTGTTTAATTGTACTGTGCCGTATGTATGAAAAAATGGGACATGCGCAAAAAGTCAAATGTCAGTTTTTAGCATGGAGAGATATTTTCTCCTGGAAAATTAGAAAAAAAAGGTACATCTAATTTGGGATAGAAATCGCACTAAAGAAATACGATACTAAAATTTGAATAATTCAAAACTACCAAAATGGAAATACGCTCTTTAAGTTCAGAACAGCAGCATAATACCAGCACGGTTGGCCTTGGCTCAAGTGGTAGTGAACTGGCTCCCAAATCGGAAGATTTGGTGTTAGAATCCAACCGCCCGAAAAAGACATTATTTTTTTCAGTTAACAAAAATGAAATAAGATAGTAGTTGACTAGAAATCAACAACAAGCAAAGTCCACTTAGAACTGGATGTCCATTTTCCATTTTCCAAAAAAACTTTTGATTTTTTCTATACTGATCACGCCTCTATTGTCACCAACTAAATGAAAAGGTATGTTCAAGTTTATGTTACATCATCAGAACTACTCACCAGTATTATCAACACACGCACGGAATTATTAATAGAAACCAATAACATATTAGCAAATGTTAAAATTTTTTACAAACGAAAAATATTGATATCATTAGGAATGAATTAAAGATAGTAAAGCATAAAGCATATAAATATACTTATAATATAGGTGCGCAATAGATGGCTCCAGCAATAAGTGCTGGTCGATTTTGACATATCCAAAACGTCATGAGCCAAGCTTAGACATATGGTAAACAAACTGTTTTGACACATTACTGATTTTGTTTTGGCATCGTATACTTTTGGTTGTGTGAAAAAAAAAAAAAAAAAAAAAAAAAAATGGTGCCTAAAGTTCATCGAGAGCTCCAGAAAGAAAGGGTTTTTTTCATTGAATAAAGTCATGCCCGGTCATGCTTCTACGTCGTCAGGTCGGCCAAATATTCATGCTGCGAAGCTGGGACCAGGTCGGTGTCATTTATTATGAACTGTTGAAACCCAATAAAACCATCACTGGAGAACGGTATCGCCTCCAATTAATTTGATTGAGCCGAGTGAAAAAGGCATTCTCCAGCATGACAACGCTTGGCCTCACGTTGCCAAACGCGTTAAAACCTAACTGGAAATGCTTAAATGGGAAGCCCTACCCCACCTGCCATATTCCCCAGATATTGCGCCGTCCGATTATTACTTGTTCCGTTTGATGGCACAACGTAAGTTGCGTAAGTGCGTAAGTTGCGCACCTAATACATATAAATAAACGTGGACTACTTTTACGTGTCGAGTCATAGCTTATTCAAAACAATGGATAAGTTAAATTAAATAATTACTTTTCA
Source organism: Volucella inanis (assembly GCA_907269105.1). Taxonomy (NCBI): domain Eukaryota; kingdom Metazoa; phylum Arthropoda; class Insecta; order Diptera; family Syrphidae; genus Volucella; species Volucella inanis. Next base: position 58,397,453 of record OU026154.1, on the reverse strand, counting down.
AATTCATTAAAACAAACGGAAAAGGTTTTAATAGACAAATGAAATAACATGGGTTATATGAGTCATATAAATTAAAAGCCTTGACCAATTGGCTTTTGCAGTTTTATTGTTTTTTTTTTCTTTTGCTTATTCTTATTCGTTTTCTTATTCTTATTCTTATTCTTATTATTCTTATTCTTATTCTTATTCTTATTATGCAATTGACCTTGAATTTATAATGGTTATTTAAATACCTTAGACAATAAGCAGGGGACTACTAAAGTATTTGTTGGTATATAATCTTTTATTTTTGATAAATATACTGATCGATATTCTTATGAAGTTTAACGGAATTAGAAAAAGTAGAATAAGTGCAAAAGTTAAGTGCATGAAACACAAAAAAAAAAAAAAAAATGAAAACCATGCTTAAGTGCACCAAAACAAAGGTAAAACAATATATAATTTCAAAAAACTAAAATAATTGTAAAATTTGTCTTCGGAAGCTGTATGATTTTATAACATTCTCAAAATAATAGCTTGTAATTTTTTGAAATTAAAGAAATCGTATTTTGCTAAAAGTAATTTTCTAGTAATTTGATACTATGTATTAGCTTTCTATTTTCCCTACTGCCTTACTTGCGAAGATGAAATAAAATTAACTACAATAGTAACAAAGGGGGGGGAGAGTGTATGCAATGGAAGAAATCATTTTTTTTATAATAAAAGATGCTTATAAAATTTAAAGAACATACGCCCTTGTACCAAAATACAAACATATAATACTACGACCGAAATCAAGCTTTTTTTTATTATATCATATTATATTGGTTTTTTTTTTTTTTCAACTGTTTACGTTTAGTTTGCGCTACTGTTTTTTGCTCAGTACGGTATATGTATGTATGTCGACGATATATTTATATACGCATATATATATACAAGCACAAAATTAATAAAATAATAAATACATTATTTTCTTTTTTATTTAAGGATTTCCAAAGTCACCATGAAATATCCAAGTGGAAACTCTTCAACCTTGTTTTGTGAACAAGTTAGTACAGTAACATCTTTGTTTGAAAAATGGAATGATTGCGAGCGAACAGTTGTAATATATGCTTTGTTAAAACGTTTGCGGTACTCAAACCTAAAATTTCTTCAACATTCAATTGAAAATAATTTAAGCCAAAATTCAGGGCTACAAAGTCACATGACAACTTTCGACATAAATGCCAATAATCCATTACATCTTCAAAATTTAATAAGCGCATATAAATCATTTCAAGAAATAGAAATGGTAGAAATTGCTGACAGAGAACCGATATATTTTGGTTCAGATTTCGTCTTTAAAAACGACGGCAAAGTATATAGTAAAAAGGAGGACGTATTAACTGAAATATTGGGAATGCTTCCTCTTTTAAAACCTGGAAATGACGAAGCTAAGCTGATATATTTGTCTATTATTCCAATCGCTGTAGAAGATACTGTAAGGCAAATTGTTTCAACGGAGCTGGTACAACAGATATTCTCATATCTTTTAATTCACCCTGCAATTTCAAATGAAGATAGAAGGTAACAATTTAACTGAATTTCTTCTATTTTAATTTTGGGAATGAAATGTACATTTTTCACATCAAAATATTTTTTTATTAAACATACAAAACTACATAAAAATCAAACAAATTTTGTTTACAGATAAAGGGACATAAAATATAAAAAAAATTGTTTAAATCAATATTTGACAAAAAAAAAAAAAAAAAAGAATTGGTCAAAGTGGATCTAACATTCATTTGTTTTTCTTAGGCTGTTCTATTTTTAACAATTATGGACTTTTTTTGATTTTTTTCGAAGTTATTTTCACCATTCGTTAATAAGATAATTTTAAAATTTTAAGCTTAGAGCTAAGTGATAAATAAAAGTATATTATACCTGTGTACTTTATTTATAGATCTCTTAGTCACTGGTTGCGACATTTGGAAGATCACATTCAGTCATCATTTGCTTCAGCAGGTCAGCAAAGTTTTTATGTACTTTCAAATAATACAGGTGCATATTTATCTAATTCATCTACGTCTATGTCATCATCAGTAGGAAGTGTTGCATCTCGTAATGCTTGGCAAGCAATAGCCCCTCCTCAACAATCGGCGCACAAAAATCAGTTACAATCGTTACCAACAGTTGTTTCCAATAAATCCGAATGGAATGTCACAATTCCAAACATTTCCGACAATCTCTGTGATAATTTTAACGGTATTAAAATAAACGAATTAGGTTCTAGTCAAAACAGTTTAGGGCTGTGTTATAATGGAACGACAAACGAAAATTGTTCCTTTGGATCAAATGGCCAACTTGATGTCGGTAATATAAACATTACCGAAGACCACCATACATCTTTTTCTAAAAATGGCACGGAAATTTCTGATTTTGACTTAAAAACATGTGAAAGTTGCAGCTGCGCTCAAATGAATTTTCCTTCATTACTTAACAACTGTGATCATTTGAACGATAATCGATGGAGTTTGGATAGCAGAGTAGGTTCTATAAAGACAAGACGTTCAAATAGTTTAACAACTGCTATATCGTCGGTATCATCTGCAAATGCTTCAGACACTACTGGGAATGATAACTGTAGTAACTCATCTGAAAACTTAGCCCAGTTTGCCCAAAAACCAAGGAGTTTTTCGCTTTCAATTGACAATCCAAGAACAACACTTATGTCAACTGGTTCAGACACTAGACTTGATGATATGAAACCAAATTATCTTAAATTTACTTCGCATAATAGTGGAATGTCGAATATTGGACAATGGTTAAAAAGTTTAAGATTGCACAAATATATTGATCTTTTTAAGAATATTACTTATGAAGCAATGCTTGAAATAACAGAGGAATATTTACAAGATTTGGGGGTAACTAAGGGTGCCAGTCATAAGCTAGCACTTTGTATTGAAAAGTTGAATGACAGAGGAAAAAAGTTGATAAACATTGAGCAGGATCTTGTTAGTGGTCAAATAAGACTTAATTTTGCAATTGAAGAACTTGCTGGCATAGTTTTGACGCCAATGCAACCAGCTGATTCGTCTACTGAAAATGTGGCATACAAATTTATAAAAGTTATTGAATTAAGTATGTTTGTTTTGATTTTAGTTCTTTATTTAGTTTCTATAAAGATATTATTCTAGTTTGTAGTTCGATAATTCAAAAGGACTCATTTTGTCTGCAAGACGAAGAAAATGTGTCAGCACTACTTTGGATACTAGAACGAACTATTCACGGTGAAGCTTTTTCCACACATATAAGTCAATTAAAAGATATGAAATTGCAACTCTCTAAACTTAAATCATCGTTCGTTCCAAAAGGTAACACCAATGTTAGTTTAAATAAACCAAGGTAATTATAGTAAAATTATTATATTTAGAACCTTTTAAATAAATATATTATTTTATATTAAAGATGGGGCTGCAAAACGCGGAAGTTAGATCAAAAAAATGGTAGCAACGATAGAATAAATCGTAAAAATTCAAATGATATGTTTAACATTTCTGTAAGTTGCTCGCAGCAACATGCCGCTCCAATGGTAACGCGCAATATGGCATAGACATAGTTTGTTTTATCAAATATTTAAAATTTTTGTTTCTTTTCCTTAGCGAAATACGGTTACTAAAAGTAGTAGTGGCAACATAGGAAGTTGCTCCCAATATAAAAGCTCTTCATATCCGAATTTCATAAATGGAGGTGCGATCCCGAATCAGTTATTTCATCAAGCTAAGGCACCAGCTAATCACCAGGCAATGATGGGTCACCAGAAACAATTTACTTCGCTATCAACTCAGCATGGTAATCATCAGCAGCATAGGCGCTCTTTAAATAATTTAATAGTAGTATCAACAGGTCAAGGGAGCTCGAATATCTGTGCAGATAGTTCTTCAATGTTTTCTAAAAGCAATTTATCACAAATAAATGACGGGAGGAATAGAAAACAAAGCATAAGCCATTCTTCATCTCCCAGAAACCAACAAAGTAGTGATATGCATCAAAAACAAACTAGGGAAACTAAGAAACCACTAGAAAAAACAATGGCGGCTGTAGTTTTGGTTAGTAATAAAAATGGCAGTGAATTAAACGGAGTTAATAGTATAGAAAACAATAACCATACCCTTAATGTTAAAAATGATAATCAAGTATTTAGAGGTAGTGTGTGTTCGTCTTCACAATCGTATTCATCTATTTTGTCTAACAGCATTTGTTCAGCTATAACAAGTAACCTTTTTGCGTCTCCAACATCCAGTTTATTGTTAGGTAAAGAAAAGTATTGTAAAAACAACAATATCAGTGATATAAAAAGTTTGGAACAATTAGAGTTTTTATGTTTACAGATGACAGAACAAGCTATTAATTAGATATGCGACTTTATAGTTAAATATATATATATAGTGTACGAGTATGTCAGAAAGTGTCGGTATTGAAGCAAACGATTTTAAAAACAATTTAATTTATTGCGTTCGAGAAAAAATGTATTTTACTAGTAAACTAAAACTTTTGATTATCCTCTCGTAATGTAGTGCTGAAGTTCCATTTTAACGCTCTTTATCATCTCTTTCCAGAATACTAACTCAAGTTTGAAAGATTAGTAATATTCAAAATATTACTTTTGAATATATTTATATATTTATGAACATATACGCCAATGACATCTATTAAATGCTCCAAGTTCTGGAACTGTATAATCAACTTAATGAATCATTTTGCGTAGATTGAAGTTACATTACATTACATAAATAGTTGACTCCTCAATTTTTACTTCTATCTCTTCCGTATATTTTTGAGTTGCTTTAATATTTGTGGTAGTATTTGCGCTCTGACCGCTTTCTCAATACATTTTTTATTTTTGCAGATATGCCATAGTATATGTATTTGCCTGTAATCTAATACAACAAATAGGATGCCACTCATGGAACAGAATAAGCAATTAACCCAAGCCTTGTTTGTCATTACAAAATTGAAAACAGATATATTTATAAAATTGTAAGTCTTGTTTGGCGCCTGATATTTAAACATTTCCAATGTTCTGCTCTAGGTATCGAATTCCCTAAAGTTATTCTGAATGGTATTATGGTATTATAAATTTATTATTAAGAATGGGTGGTATGCAAGTTCCATTAATGTAAAGCATTCATTTTTGGTGGGCATCATAATATGCTCTAAGTACTCGAATTTCCTTTTCCATGTTAAAAGCATTATTTCTTTTCATTCCTACTGGACTTAGGACCCAAGAGATTCGCAAAGTTCTTCTGTACACCAACTTTTCAAAGGCTTCTTTTTTTTATTCCAGTAAAGATTCTCATTGACACATTATTCTTGCCGAAGTTTAGACATACTTTTGACAAAAATTGGACCTCTCTGATGCTTTGGTAGGATACTTCCCATCAAACAATAAGGAATACAGGATGATGCCCTTTTTGTACTCTTGGCACATGCTCCCCAGCTTCTTTAGGTGACCGCGCATAGACTCTGTCAATTTGTTTATTAAAGTTTTCTTCGGTGAAAATTTTTTCATTCCTAAACAGAATTCGAAGTAATTCAGCACCAAAGTAATCAGATAACAGTCGCCTCGATTTTTCCTTAATTCCGTTAGTCACCGAACGGGCAGTTTGTCTTTGGTATGCCCCCAAACCTAAATCTTGTTTGATAATGCGGGACTTTAAAATTTGTGAAATCCCCATTTCACGAGATTTCGCCTTATTCGCGCCTTCATAGCTTTGATAGCGTTTGTTTTAACGGTACGTGGTCTTCCAGTTGTTTGTCTGTTTTTGATATCACCAGTATCCTTAAACGATGTAATGGCCCTATAGACAAACATGCGGCTGATTCCTGGCAGCTGCATAATTTTAAAAATAAGCCTTTTTCCATACCACACTTATGAAGGGCAATAACCTCAATCCTGTGTTCTGTATCGCTCCACTCCATGTTAAAAACTTGTACAAATGTAAGACCACAAATGACACAAGTCAGCACAAGAGTGCGAGTAATACAAGAGGCCGTTAAGAGTTGTAACAGTATTTATGAAAGTTCTTAGCATATATGAGATAATTACAGATAACTTATTAAATAATGCTATAATATAATAATGTGATGGTGATATTAGTTTCTTAAACAGCGGTTCTAGCATCAGTGTACAATGAATTCATATACAGATTTTCTTATTGGACCACATTGCTTATTTTCTGCCGACTTTGAATATTTTCAATTTCTATTTATTAAGATGAATTTTTAGGAAAATGAGTAGGGTTATATCTCATATTATAATTTTACTATGTAAAAATCAAGTACAAATATGTATGTATATATTTCTAAAAGTGCAATAAAAGGCGATGAGTGATAATTTCTCCACAAATTCCTACGATGACAAATAATTAAAAAGATAAAGTCCAACGATGAGCAAATATAGCTGGTAGAAAAAAAAAAATCCCAGAATTCTTACAAATTTTATTACCGGCTTCTATTGTAGTCCAGATTCAAATGGACGAGAAAAATAATTTTACATTTGATCAAGAATGTTACAATGTAACGAGATAAAGTGCAATAAAAAATGCAAAACATAGAATTCAAGTTATGCTACAGTAATAAGAGAGCGCACATATTGTAATTCAATGAGATTATGATATAGTGATAAGAGAGCAAGTAAATTAATCTAATTATAGTGTATGTTGTTTGCATAAATGGCGAAAACGCATTACATTTTCAAACAGACGAGCTCACAATAGAAAAGAAGAGCTGTTTTTTTCTATTTCGAATTTTAGCTTCTAAATGTCATTAATATACACATTGCAAAGTAGGGAATATACAAATTAAGAAATACCTAAAACATAGACTCCTAAATTTTTTTTGCAAAAAATTGATTGCAATAATGCGTGCAGCAATAAGAGACTTAATAGCGAGAGTATCGGAAAGAAGCTGCACACACATTTATTCAAATGTATTGGAAAGTAAACATTTTTTTTTTTTTTTTATTTCTGTTTTCAACTTAATTTAAAGAAACATATTTATAAACAATATTTAAAAAACGAAAAGAAGAAGACAAAACTATTTTCGGTATTTTTGTTGAATTTTTTGCTTGACCCCTTTCATCAAATTTTGCACCACATTGAAAGTTACTTTTTTTTTTTAATTCAGAATGATTTGTTGCCGTCTTCCCTTCATATTTTAGATTTTGCTTGATGACAGCCCAGTACCGCTCAACTGGTACTAATTCCGGGGCAGTTGGCGCATTCTAGGATTTTTCAACAATTTGTTTTGTTGAACCCCCTCGACTGTCTCCCTAGCGTAGTGTTCTGTTGCCAAGTCTGGCGAAAATATTGTGGGGACTGTATGCTTCTGTATTAAAGGAAGACGCTGTTTTTCAGGCATTCCCTCCGGTTAATTATTTCTTGTAAATATTAAAACTTTTTCTTATATTTGGAGATTCGTCCACGTTACTGTCTTTAAACTTAGTGTAAAATTGAGGACCTGGTAAAACGCTGGAGTCCATTTTTACATAAGTTTCGTCATCCATTGCAACACATTGAATTTTTCCACCATACATTCGTTTGTAAAGTTTTTTTTTAAAATTGTGTTCTTAACTGAATTTGCACACAACATATAATGTTTACCCAATTTCCGATATGACATAACACTTTTTGTACACCAGACATGAACTCGAACCTCCAAATCAATGCGCGGCATAATTACAACTAAAGGATTGCAATAAAAAAAAATAGGTACGCACATTCTTTCACACATCTGTCACAAGCGGTACTTTAAAAAAAAAAAACGAAAATCGCATAGGAATTGAAAGAAGAAAATGTTTTAAAGTGTGCAGTATCTTTTTAATACAGTCCTTATATGAATATTTTAACTCAAATTGACAACAGACCAAGCGTCAAACTATATAATCTGTATCAAATTGTATTATTTTGGTCTTATAGGAGTGCGGATCAGTATCAAGCGTGAATTAATTATAGGAAATCATCCCTTATTTTTGTGGCCGTTGCTCAAGTAGTATTGAATTGGCTTCCAAGTCGGAACATTAGGTGTTCGAATCTCAAACGCACCATTAGGAAATTAATTTTTTTAGTTAACTAAAATCAAGTAAAATGATTAGTTGACTAGAAACTAACAAGAAGCATTTCCCATTCCGCTTATGTCAGCATTACAGATTACAGAAAATTTTTGTATTTATGTTGATCCGTTATACAATTTATGCAAAGGGTTCATTCGAGCAGCAGAACCCCCCCCCCCCCCCACACACCATCACATTCCTTCCATCATATCTACCCGTTTTCAGACAGTACCGTGATTGAAGTCGCTTGCCGGCTGGTCACCTCAAATAACTCCTCCCATCACTACCAATTATGTTAAATTTTTACTCGTCAATAAAAAGTTACATAATAATATAAACAATTAGAAGTTGCAATTCCTTGACCAATCTAGGGGTAGATATAAATGGGTTTATTTAATATAAATGGTTTTATTTAAGCAACTTATTTCGTTTTGCTAAATCGAGCCAAAATTTGTAAAATCGACAATTTATTAACTTTTTATTCTTACGAAATATCTTTTTGAGTAACACCTGATAAAAAATCATCGACAATGCGTTGTCTTAATTCGATTCCAAATTTGTTAGGTGTCATTTTTCCTTTTTTTTTACCTCAAAGTAATATTAACGGGGATCTGTTCACTACCGAAGTATTTACGCAACTGATTTATCAAATCTTCAGCTCAGAACATTTTCTCACTACAAACAACAAAAGAAAGTTTTAAGCAACTCAGAAATAACTGTTGGTGTCTAGTCAGGAGTGAATACCAAATCAGCTGCAACTCTGAGTTACTTCGTATAATTAAATGCAATTTATTAAATATGAATAATGATCTTGAAAATTGTTTAATTGCTGATTGTTTCAAATATAAAACCTTGGTAAAATTCAATATTTCTTATGTTTTACATACAATAACTGATTGTTTTGAGAATAATCCGGTGACTACACTACTATGATAGTTGCAAATGTTTTGTTCCAAAAATACAACTCTAGGTTACTGTCTGCGTTTTAGAAATCCTTTTTATAGGTTGAGAGTAATTTTTAATTTTCGGCTAAGGAGTACTAAAAAGTAACCTGCAAAGACGTACGGAATGCTGTATTTAAGATATAAGTTAAATTTTACTAGTAAATTCAATACTGTTTTAATTAATATGCGTTGCTAAATATTTATTGGTGCCGGAAAGTGCTGATAAGGAGCCTGTTTAATATATGACTCTCATTTCATTCGTTCAAAATTATAAATTACAATTTCATAAATTCTTTAAGTGAATATTTTGATTTTGACGATAAATTTTTTCACAAGTTTTGGTTACATAAATCATTTTGTTTTTGGTTAGTCTTAAAAGGCTTCGTTTATAATTTGGTTTCGAAACTTTCTTGCTGTTTTATGAAAATAAAAAAAAAGAGTTATCATTCTCGCAAGAGGAGGAGCGCTAAGACTTCTGCTTTTGTTTTGATGTCGCTGCCTAAAAAGTTTCTATGTATATTTCTAAGAACATGATATTTTCCGATAAAATAGATAACATCTTCCCACCCGAAAGGTTGCATATGTCGCAATATATAGCTTAGACCGTGAGATGGGACCTATTTTCTATTTTCGGAAACCATGCGAAGATCCGTTCCGCAGTATGACTTCTAGTTTCCTGTACCAAGTGCTCCTCCTCGCGATAGTGTTTTACGATGCAACTTTAAAGTTTTAATGAACAAGGGGGGTGATCCTGTTTCGATGTGTGTTATATAATTAGACGTGTTGATGGGTAGACGGAAGCACCTATTTATGTAATATCGTAAGAATTTTTCAACGTTTACATCATGATGAATTCGGGCACCGCTAGAGAAACTGTTATCATGTTAAATTATTTTATTTGAAAAAAAAGAAAAAAAAAATCTAAGTAGCACACATTTCACTTTTTGGTAACTAGCTTATATTTTAAGTAGATTTCCATATTTATGTTGGTCGTTTTCGTTACTCCATGATACTAATAAGCTCTTACTATTTTTCCGTTAAAGTACCATTTCTTATTTCATTTCTGGATGTTCTACCAGCTTCTGTTTTGAAAATAATAACTTTGAATTTACTTAGATTAACCGTTAGATTACATAGTAATTTCTTAGTTTTAATCAATTGCTGTTTGTTGTTCAAAATTTTTGTAAATATTTTGTAGGACGAGTTGAGAAAGGATATTCCTCGATAGTTATCTGGATCTGATAAACTTTTTATGGATGGGAAATAATAAAGCTTTCTTAAACTGATGGGGTATAATGCCAGTTTGAAGTATTTTGTTAAAGGCCATAGTTAAGTTACTTGTGATGCCGTCCGTAGCATATATTTTGAGGTCCTATTTACACCTGGCAACTTTCCATCATTTAATTTTCCCATGGCCGCTAGAATTCCTTGAGTAATAGATCAATCCAAAGTTTCATCAGAATGCTGCCGCATAGTGCACATTTACTACATGACAAAATGGGCTTCAACCACTCATTAGCACTTGCTGGTCTACAAATGTGAATTTCATCTGAAATACAGACATCATTCGAAATACGAAATCTAAACCAATTGTATAGCTCTAGCATTTTGCCTGATTTTGAGTTTAATGTTTCATCCTTAGATTTACTTATGTTTTCCCTGATAATATTTTTATAGTTTATTATGCTCTATTATATCGCATCTTATTAAAATAATACAAGTTTTATTTTTAACTGATGTGAATTTCAAACAAACTGCTTAGAACTTTTACAGAAATGTCACTTTCCTTAAAAAAAACTTAAGTATACGACAAAGTAAGTAAGTGCCGCAAGTATCATATTTGCGAACAAATAATTTTATCGGCAGGTTGTGTGCAAAAAGTTCAGTGCAAACAAAAAGTCGATCCTAACTTTGTTTCTTAATTATTTTGCTACGTTAGAAACAATACATTAAAAATAAAGACTATCGGCTTAAAAATGCATAGTTAATAGTGGGTTATATCAGCTTTTGAAGATAATCGCATTTACAATTGCTAGTAGATTATTCAAAGTTGTATAACAAAAAAAAAAAAAATTATGATTTTCTGCACAAACATTTTTATAAAATGTATTTACTTGACGATAAAAAATAATTCAAATTATATCCCCCGAGCATCTCCTACCGATGTCCTTTTGTTCGATTTAAATAAATTGGTGATTTTGGTGGCCTTTTCAATAAAAAATTTAATTATTTGGCTTTTTTTTTTCTCAGAACGCAAGGAAATAATGAAACTATAAGTTCTGCGAAAGTAAATGGATCTAGGTAATTTGAAAAATAAGAAAAGATCACCTGTCTATTGTATTTACAAAATATATTGTAAACGCGTTAATGCGACTTTAATAAAACAAACTCTCAAACTAGGTATAACTTAGGATTAGATGTAGCGACTTCGAACTGTGCCGTTGATTAGTGATTTGCATGTTTTATGCAATGAAGAATTCTAATTCATATTACTCTGTTGACGGCTTATCTCACCTTCAGATTTCTGTCTATGCACACAACAAACAACGCTCGCCGACTTAGTAGTCGACTCGGTTTTTATTTTGAAAAATATCCGTGATACTTGCATAAATTATATGATAAGTTAGAAGATCTTTGTATTCGAAGTTCTCAACTTTGGTGTATTTGTTAATTTCGTGTTGAAAACATATATGTATCAGGTTGTAACATAGGTATCGCGCTATTTTTGAATGTAATATATTTGAATGTAAATATATATAGGTAAATATAAATAAAATGAAGGACCATTGAACCTCATGCTGTCGATGAGTTCCAAAACATTTAAACTTCTAGATACTATGTGTATCTGCTGGATTTGACTTCGAACTCACATGCCTCCAGATCGCAACTGGCAGTTCAGACTGTATCTCTGAAACCCTGTTGGCAACGAATATTTCCCGCGAGAAAGGGTTAGCAGAAATCCAGCCTAGCACAATCTCTGAATCCGATCAAAGAAAATATTTTTCAATGTTTTCGCCTAGATTCTGCAAAAATCTTTGCACCAAATCGACCAGTAGTATTGATTCATCTGCAAATCCATGCAGCTCAACCTTAAAATTTGATCGACACGAGTAATGAATGTCTCTAGGTACTTTAATTGTACCTAACCGCACTATATCCTTACGATATTCCTTCCGCTGCGAATGTATTTCCATCGGAACGGACTCATCCCAGTTACATTTGGAAATCCAGAGATCTTGCATTATAATTTTTCTCTTTACAACTATTGGGATCGAAGGTTTGTGCAAGTGCATTTCGAAGTATCTATCTCTGGGACGATGTATTGAAAATTATCTTCTGAAGGATTCCATACAATACCTAAAATTTTTATGACGTCCTTGTCGTTTATACGCAACGCATCTCTAACCAGCTTGTTTCCAGAAATCTTTTCTAAGACGCTGCGGTCATTAAGGCACCACTTCCGCAAATCGAATCCAGCGGTCTAAAGAATGAATTTGGTCTCACTATTAATCTTAAAACCGGATTCCAATGAATCTGCCCCTGTATCATGTCATCCATATAGAAGTCTTCGCCTATAACTTTCGACCATAATAGAAATTGTGATACATTTCCATCTACCCACCATTTTAAACATCTTGTAGCAAGGTAAGGGGCTGATGTAGTACCGTATGTTACTGTTTTCAATCTATATACAATACTAACAGCTCCTTTTGTTCTTTCGACCTCCATTAAATACATTGAAGATTTTGGTCCTCCTTATCCACCAATATCTGTCGATACACTTTGGAGATTTCGGATGTAATTACAAATTTATATGACCTAAGGCGTAAAATAATGTCATAAAGATCATCCTGAATTACTGGTCCTTTCAAGAGAAGATCATTTAGGGAAACATTAGAGGAAGTTTTTGTGCTACAATCAAACACGACCGTAAGCTTTGCACTCAGTGAATCAGGCCTAAGTATGAATTGATGAGAAGCAAAATATTGATTTACCGAAACTTAATCCTTCGGGACAATTTCCATATGCCCCAGACTCTCGTATTCGTATTTACTTCTTCCATTTCCCAGAACTTGCTTACTGTCTCGTTCAACGAATCGTCTTCAAAGGTGGAAGAATCAACTACCATACCCGCAGCTTCGGGCATATCAGATAACCCGTAATTGCCAGAGGCTATCCAACCCAACAAAGTTTTCTGTAAAATCGGTAGCTGGGGGCCAAGTCTAATCTGCCCAACACAAAGTAGATGGAAAAAGCTATCGGCGCCAATTAAGAGATCTTTACGACTGGGAATGTTGAAATAAGTATCAGCCAGAGATAGATTCATAGGAATATTCCAATCAGAAATATCCATTTTTGTTTCAGGTTGAATATTAGTGATTGACTTTAAAATCAACAAGTTAAAATTTAGTTCAAAGTCAGAAATTCGTGACTTCCAATTAGCTTCTGTCTTTTAATGTATGACAGAATTTGATTTTCCTATTCCGGAAAAGCATGTATGCGTTTAACCTTTATGCAACTTAAGTTTCTGAACCATTGATTATAAAGTTCAACTGGGATGCAGAATCTAATAAGACGTGAGCTGGTTGAAATCTAGCACATTTGTCTCTTATGTAGACTATAGCAGTTGCTAAAATAACATTTGCGTTACATTGTTTACTTGCATTTGATGCAATAATACTGGTACAACTGGTGCTTGTGTTTCCACTGCGTCTCAATCTGAAGCTTTTTCAGTTACCTGGTTCACTGTAAATCTGTGAAGTAATCGGTGATGTGGCAATGAACAAATGGTGGACTTTGGTGAATTGCACCTTCTTACGAAGTGACCTTTCCCCAAACAGTTTATGCAGAGAACATGTCTCTTAACCTCTATGAAACGTTTGGAGACTGGCAACTGGGTAAAATCTGGACATTCAATTATACAATGCGTTCCCGACTGACAAAACTCACACATGGATTTGTTCACAATCAACGAGGTATTGGACGACTGGTTCCTATACATTTTTCGAGCACGGCTGCGGCTATTATAACTTTTATTTGGTTCTAGCTTACAAATCTTAGATTCTCTTGCTTCTTCGACTCTATCTAACGCAAACGAAATTAAAATAGATTCTGCAATGTCTTTATAAACACGTATACTAAGCATCGCCGCAAGATGAGTGTTAAAATTATTTTTCAAATTTCGAAGGTTTAAAGAAGAACACTTTGTGTAATTCAACAATTTGTAAAATTCCATTAATGTGCTCTTGAAACATCATCATCTTATTATCAAACCTTTTCCTTAATCGCTGTATTGATTTAGTGTAGTTTCCACTCGTCAGATCAAATTTCTTAACTGCACCTAATGCTGAGCCGCATAAATGAATAGTTATAATTATATTAAATTAAAATAGTTAAATTTTTGCAGACGATCCCATGAATCATCCTTATCTACCAGGCTATCAAAAAATCCTATAAAGTTAGGAAATTCTGAAAACTTCCCAGAAAAAGACGGCAATTTAATTTTTTCTAACCTAGATGACCTTGACTAATGTTGCAAGACTGCCAAATTAAATTATCACATATGCTAGTCTTCAGTTTCTTTTCCGTCAACAGCGTTAAGATGTCTGATTTTGTAACAACATACAGATCCTCAATTTCCGCTCTGCTTGTGGCATTGGCTTACTCCTCTCCAACAACATTCATCTTCTCTAACGACATCTGAACATTTAAATTCTGTTTAAAATAGGATTCGAGAATTAACCGAAATTCCAATTCAGTAACAGAGATTATTGAACCCTTTTAATTTATAAGTCTTTTGATTCTACTTATATTTGATTTTGTTGTAGATCGCAAAACCTTCAACTCAGCTAACTGCTGACGCTGTTGACTATCTAACCCCTTTACACCCGCCTGCTCGCTAAGATCCTGTTCACTTGTCTCTCCTCTCTCCTCATATTCATTGGCAGAATTATTCATAATTAATTTTCAAGAAAACCCAATCGAATCAATAAATGGACAAGAAAGAAACCGACAATTTTTAAATATTTCGTGAAATAAATTTATCCAAAATGATTTTTCAAGGAAATTGACGAAAATTTTTGTAACAATTGTATTGCAACGATGAGTGTTTCAGTCAAATGAAGAGCTTTTTATGAGCGATGGCTTACAATTCAACAACGAAAGTCAACGACAAAATTTAGCAGCAACAAAATTCTCCAATAACATCCAACATCCATCCATGAACAATGCAATGTGGCGAATTATAACTATCTATAATTATAACTTACTCTATAACTCTATTGCGGTTTGCTAAGAGATGGCGTAACTTGTATTATTTCACTGGAACATACGTTGGAAAGCTACTGTCATTGTACGTTATTTGAGTATATGTCATTTATTTGAAGCGTAAACAACAATAATTTTTTTTCACTCAAATATGTCGAACCGAAAGGCAATTTTGCATGTCCGAAATGCTGCTGGAACGCCACAAAAGGAAGTCATTTTTGCATCGGATTGTTACTGGTGATGAAAAATGGATCTATTACGACAACCCCAAGCGCATCATATGTGAAACCCGGCCAACCACCCAAATTAACGGCAAAGCCGAATATCCATGGCGCGAAGGTAATGCTAGGTATTTGGTGGGATCAGATGGGTGTGCTGTATTATGAGCTGCTAAAACCGGGTGAAACCATCAATGGACAACGCTACCGAACACTACAATTAATCCGTTTAAAGAGAGCAGTAGCCGAAAAACGCCCGGAATATGCGACCAGACATGAGGCAATAATTTTATATCATGACAACGCTCGGCCCCACGTTGCTATTCCGGTTAAGAACTATTTGGAAAACAGTGGATGGAAAGTCTTACCCCACCCGCCTTATAGCCCAGACCTTGCCCCATCTGACTACCATTCACATCAGAGCAGAATATCAAAAATTGGCTTGATTCATTCTTGGCTGCCAAGCCGGCGCAGTTCTTTTGGGATGAGATCCACATATTGCCAGAAAGATGGGAAAAAGTCATAGCTTCAGATAAGGCTCCTTCGCCTTATACCATCTAATATATTTGAAATATTTGTATATTATTTGAATTATATATTTAGATAATTTGCCAGTAATGAAATAATTTATTAATTTAGTTTCTTATTGTTTTTACCCACAATTTTCTCCGTGTGTGTGATATTTCCAACGATTAATCTCTCGCTGATAATTGCCTTTTGAGATCCATCGATATGGCAGCTTTTCGATGAAGCAATCTCTTCTTGTTTGAATTTAAATCTTCTCTTCCGTCCGTTACTTTAAAATTTTGATTTTAATTTTATGATGAGGACTTCAATAATTATAAATTACTGTTTTTTGGACTTTTAACTTTTAAAAATGAAATAAATTCGATATAGATGCGGCAACGAAAATAAAAAATCCAGTAAATTTTCAAATTAAAAAGGAAAAATAAAAAGAGCTTTATTTCGCTGTAGCTTCGCTCTTTTATACTATTTACATTCAGCATAGAAAATTCATCGAAAAAAAGTGATTACAATCTTATATAATATAATTATAGCAAATAATTAATAAGCATAAAATGAATATAATTAATAGATATGATGTAAAGCATCAATAATCGTATTGTTCTTATGGATTTGCTTGGATCCAATAGATCGTATTTTTTTATTGAATTCGTTGGTAAATAAATAAACATGTTGGGGTCGGGTCGCAATAAAAAGTAATAAACCTATATAAATATAAACAATGATCATAATAAAAATTTGAAGCGATGAATCGTCGACGGTTTGAAAATTAAATAATTACATGGAGAATAAACTAATAAAAATGTGATGTGTCGACTTGGCTTTTCTACACTCGGCCAACATAATTTGTTGACTGTCCTCATTTGACTTGCATTAATTCGTCATTTCATCACCGTCGTCCGGATCGCTTATCTCTTTACTTTAATGACTTCGTATGGTCCAAAAAAATTTGGGCAAAGCTTCAAGCCAGCTCCAAATTGGGTCTGTATGGCAATCAAATCACACAACTCGTGTTTACTTGCTTGTCTTCGTTTTCTGTTAAAGGTTTCTCTATTTTGCTTTGAACTTTAAGGATTTCTTCTTTTGCGGCTTTTTTTAATGCATCTTTAACTTCACATCTTGATCTCTCCTCATTACTGCGGCAAACATTAACTGGAATAGACTTCTTCTAGTACTTCTTGATACTGTTGAGTTCAGCGTTGCTTGTAGATTCCGTACGAACCTATACCACTTCGCAGGGTCTTCAACGGCCATTTTACCTAGGACTTCAATTAATTAATTAATTCGTTCTACCTGCCCATTGCCACGTGGAACTCCTGTTGTTGTTAACACATGATTAATTTTTCTCTGATCACAGAATTCCTTGAATAGGTTAGATTGGAGGAAGTCAATACCGCTCCTCTTTCTGACATGACGTGAAAAGTGTTGCCAAAAACTTCACTCTGTAGCTCGAGCTTCTTAGCATCAAGCAGCATACACCTTGCCTTCTCTATGATGGTGCGGTTCATTTTTTCTGTTTTCTCATTCTGTTGCATGATATAAGGAACGGTGATCTGCTGCCTTTAAATCGTTACATCCACCACATTTTTATCTGTCCTTAGCTGCATTCTCACATGTCCCTTCACTTCAACAATAAAATTGTAACTATTCACCATTTCTTCTTCTTCGCCGTTCATATCTAAAATGTTTTGGAGCCAATCTTTTCGCATGGTCATATAGGAAGAAGTTTTTGAGTCCAAAAACCAACCTGTTTTATACTGCTCTTTCTTCCTCACTATAAGCGATGAATAGACTAATGCTTTGTTAACGGTTGGTTATTTGGCGTCGGTTGATTTTCTCTTGCTTGGACAATTTTTGGCTATGTGACAAAACTTTTGGCACTCGTAGCAATTTAAACCACTTTCGTTTGTAATCTTTTTCATAGGGGTTTTACCACTTCCATAAAATGCCACTGCTTGTACATTCTCGCCAGGCTTACAATCATCGTCCTTAACGACCTGCAATAATTTTGTTTTTAATGAATCTGCTGTAATGGCGATTCCCGAGCCATTTTCTTTTTGGAAAGCTAATTGGACAGGTTTTGAAATGGAATCGTTTTCTGAAGGTTTGTTCTGAAGGTTTTTGACAGATCACGCGTGACTCCTATCAAACTGCTTTGTCATTTTTGTTCAGTATCGTTTGGCAAGTCATCATGAAAAGTCTCACACCATATTTCTTCAAAAATGAGGCAAATCAGAATGTTACCGTCAATGGTAACAGTTATCGCGCTATCGAGCACATGGTCTCGGTGAGCTCTGTTTTCAACAAAACGGCGCTACGAGACATACAGCGCGTGAAACAATGGATTTGTTGAGAAATCATTTTGGTAAGCACTTTATTTCACGTTTTCCTACAATAAATTGGCCGCCTAGATCGTGTGATATTACACCTGGGGATATGTAAATACTCATGTCTTCAGGAATAAGCCAGCTACGATTGACGCTTTGAAAGCCCACATTACTCGTGTTATCCGCGAGATACCAGTCGTAGTCAAAAAGTAAATGCCATGAACTGTTTTTTTAACCGATAATAAAAATTTTAAGTTCACTTTTAAATTTATGTGTTTTATTGTAGATTATAAATCAAACCTCACGATGAATCACCCTATACATATAATAAAAGGAATCTCTCAGAATGATAATAACAAGGAAAAGAATAAACCGAGGCGTGTTCATGAATCCTGTGCGTGATACAGGTTTGATGATTTATATTTGTACATTCCCTCTAGTCATGTAAACCAAGATCCTTGCTCACATGTTTAAAGCGCACGACAGCAAGACTTTTTGTGAATATATCAGCTAATTGCTCTTTGGTATCTACAGATAGAATTCGAATTTCGCCTTTTTCGACATTATCTCTTATAAAATTATGTTCAATGTTAATATTCTTCACTGTTTTATTATCGAGGTTATTAGCCATTCCAATACAGCCATTATTACAGCCATGATGGCTCTTTATGCATCTCACGATATCTTTTAATATCCCTTTTAGCCATAAAGCTTATTTTTCTGCAGAACTTAATGCAACATACTCAGCTTCACTTGATGATGTTAAAACGGTAGATTGTTTCTCATTAGACCATGAAACCGTGCGGCTATATACCTTAAACAAATAACCAGAGACTGACTTATAAGTGGTAGTCCATTGCTTTTGAACATTAGCTTCATGTTTCTAGTAACTTTCATGTACCTTAAAATTATTTTTAAGTGCTGCCAGTGCAGATCAGATGGGTTTTGCTGATAATGGACCATGTAAGCAACAAAAGCGCGGGTGGCCGTGGTGTAGTGGTATATGTATAGACTCCTCAAGCAAAGGGTCGCGGGTTCGAATCCCGTGCGAGGCAATTCTCTGAAAAAGTATTTTCATAGAATTTGTATGTAGTTATGAGAAAATCACGTCGGCGTCAACTCTAAAATGAAGGCATAACACTGATGTTGGAGTGGTTGCGGGCTGGGCTAAATGTAACGAACTAACAACTAGCACGTACTAAGACCCACTGGTTGAGGATGCACTGGCTCCAGTTTGACAACATCCTCTGGAAAAATATCGAAACCTAATACACCTGAGTTTCAAACTACTACACCACCCGCCCGCGCCCTGGAGAAAAGCCAGTAAAAAAGGGTATTCATATACCCTTGGTGCGCGCGCGGGATTATATAAAAAAAATAAGAAAAAATTATCAGGTCTGGTACACAGCATGATGTACATTAAACTTCCAAGGAGTTCACGATATGGCTATTTTATTTCTTCGCCAGGTGTCGATAGCAATTTCAGTCCTTTCTCCATTGGGCTTTTTACGGAGTTGCACTCGGACACTCCGAATTTCTTAAGCAATTTATCGATACTACCATCTTGTGAAAGGTACAATGTATCTTTATCGTTTTCTATATTTATTCCAAGAAAATGAGTTAATTTTCCACAATCAGATATTTCAAAATACGCTCTCAAATCCTTTTTAAGTTTGGTTATCGGCATAATGTTATTACCCACAATCAATAGGTCATCGACATATAATATAAATATTATATATATATATTCCAGTTCAATTTTTATATACATGCAGTAATCGTGTTCGTTTTTCGTTCCAAAAACGAGGCGATTGTTTTAAACCGTATAATGTCTTAACTAGTTTGCAACCCATACCTTTATTTTCAGACATGCCCTAAGGTACCTCCATATATATGTTAAGATCACCGTAAAGGAAATCTGTTTTTTCATCTAATTGATGAAAAAAGTATCATCGATGAAACCCAATAGCCAGCACAACACTTATAGTAGTTAGTTTCTTTAAAAAAAAACCCTTGACAATCAACCTTGCCTTGTAATATACTTTGCGTTGCTAGTACCATTGTCCTTAATGCGAAACAATCATCTTGATTTAAGAAGCTTCACTCCATCAGGTGCCTTAACAATCTGTCACACGTTGTTACGCTTTATTGAATCCAGTTCTTCTGCGATCGCTTTTTGCCATTGGTGATAGTCATCAGATGATCCATAATGTCGTCATAGTCGGTAGGTATATTCCTAGAAACATCAACAACAGCAGTATTTGCTTCTAAGTTATGAACAGAATCAAGCAACTTACCGGGTATACGGCGCTCCCTGTTGCTACGCTTTGCATGAATGTCTTCTGTACTACTGCTATTATTTTGCAAGGGGAGTGCAGTTGCATTGTCACTTCCTTTTTCATTACCTTCAGAGTCACTATAAAGAACATTTTGGTCGGATAGTTCCACCTCCTCTTGTTCATATGCTGTTATTACAGAAGATTCTTCAACATCAACCGTATACTACTGCTGCTATCAGTCACTTTGTTCAGTTTCCGTAACGTTCTTTAAAGGGAATTTAAGTTCTTCGAACTTTACATCTCTAGCAATAAACACTTTTTGCTTTTCAGGATCCCATAGCTGATATCCATTTGGGGCATATCCAACCATTACTGCTTGCTTACTTTTAGAGTCATTAGCCTTACATCCAAATACTTTCAATTTTTTAAGATTCGGTTGGTTTCCATCTCATAACTCTATAGGAGTAACATAAGGACTGAAGCTTCTCATAGGACTTCGATTTTAAACGAAAACGCCAGCGAACGCAGCCTCATTCCACAGACACTTTGGTATTTTTGCCTCAAACAACAAAGCGCGTACTTTTTCAATCAATGTCCGATTAAATCTTTCTTTTGTACCAGTTTATTTGCTCATATTACAAAAGTATTCTCGTACTTGGTCAATTGTAAGCTTTGAAATAGACAAACTGAACATTGCAGTTACAAGAGCTTCATATTCTTTTGTAGCTTGAAAAACATCAGACTTATTCTTTATTGCATATATCATAGCGAAATGACTATAGTCATCGATGAATGATTCAAAATATCTAGAGCTATCCTAAGCTATAGGATCAATTGGTCCACAAACATCGGAGTGGATATTTATTTATTTATTGATTTATTTGTGCATTCCCTTGTGCATTCTGCCTCCTTGCGATCATTCAGTTTTGCCTCTTCGGCTATCAGTCGTACCGTTCCTCACTTTAAGATGTGCTAGGATCGATTGCCCTTCTTTCATCCGAAGTTTGGCCATTTGACTGGTCAATAATTTCTTTGAAAAAATTGATTGAAAACTGTCCCACATTGGCTTTGCAGTTTCTTTTTCGCGTACATAACTTATACATTTTGCATGAATGAAACTCACCAACTTATTTTTGGCCTTTTTATCGTTCTGCAAAAACGTCTATTTCTTCGATCTTAGTCGGAGGGTTGCCGGTTAGAACTTCTAAGAGACCAAGACTATCCATATGTATTAATTTCCATGGTGACTGGTCCCAAAACCTGTTGTACTATTTTAAGTTTACTATGAAAAATAAAGAAAACAATAAACACAACTGGGCGGCTTTTAGAATAAGAACGGAATGGATTTATTTTTATTCGTTATAAAATTCAAAAAGTACAATAAAAGGAATCTGTTAGAATGACAGCAAAAAGGAAAAGAGTAAACCGAGGCGCGTTCATGAATGCTGTGTGTGATACATGATTCATTACTTATATTTCAACAACAATTTATTCTTATCTGATATTCTTAATTTTTTTAAATTTTGTATTTTATTTTTAATATTTAATAATAGTGTAATAACATTTTTTAACATTTAATAATAATAACATTTTAATTATTTTAGTTTATATTTGTTTTCATGTACTTATATTTTTATTCGGTATCGTAGTGTCTTAGTCGTTGTTTGTGCACAATTGTGGTCTTGTCATTATCGTCCTTTGAATGTACGTTGTTCCTATTTTTTATGTTTACTACCTTAAATGGTCCCTTATTCCGTGTGACGATCCATTGTCATTGCAAAAGCTGATTAACCTCCATGACAGATAAAATTCAAATTAATCAAAACAGAGTTTCCAAAAATATACGTTGAATAAATAAATATAAATAGTGTGGCATTATTTTGGAGTAGCGATGAAGAAAACAAGATGCGAAAATAAGAACTTATTCACATAGGAAAAAATATAAGAAGAAAATCTAATCTTCGATTCTTTGTGTTTCTTCACGTTCTAGTTGCACTTTGTACAATTTGAGTCTTTCTTCTTACAAATAGAACCGCTTTCTATCGTTCCTGCTACTTTCTTTTAAATAGTTTTCAATGCGGTCTAGGGACTCTTTCAATTCTTTGTACAAATTCTCCTGTACTTGCGTCTGTAGCAATTCTGACATCCTGTTCTTATCTGAGGACTTTGGTATTTTCTGACGGTTTATTTTTTCTGCTTTAGGTTGAACCTCTAGAATTATTTGCATATTTGTTAGATCTGCAAAGACACTGGTGCTCTCGTTCGTATTTGGAACGATGGGAGAATCTGGAAAAAATGTATCTTGATTTGAAGCGGATGTTGAATTTGATACGGGTGTGGGATTCGATGTGGATGCTGTATTTGATATAACTTGCGATGAGGTAGATGGCTGTGGAATGGAACGATTCTCCGCAAAACCCAAAGTTTTTCCCTTCGGATTGATTATTTTCTCATAATAGAGAAGATTCGAAATCACTAGTTCCAAATCTGACAAATATTTTTGTCTGAATTCACCTTCTCTTGTGGCTTTACACTCCTTTTTGTTATATTGGGTGATTCATCGTGAGGTTTGATTTATAAATTTATAAATTTAAAATTATAAATTTAAAAGTGAACTTAAAATTTTATTATCGGTTAAAACAACATTTCATGGTATTTACTTTTCGAAAATGATATCCATTGAGCCAGAAATGGACTTTATCACTGAACAAAATTTCACGATAAAACACCGGATTTTCATTGAGTTTTTCGAGAGCCTATTCACTGAAAATATTACGCAAATTCAAGTCGCCTGACTTGAATTTTGTATGTTTTCAGGCCGAAATACGCCAAGCCAAGCTGCTGAGAGGGACGACGAATCGATTCGTCACGGTCTTCGCGTACACTCTCGCGAGCCGTAAGTTCCTTGCATAGCACGAAAAACATTTCTTATAGAACGCTGATTTTCGTAATATAGCTGAACAATTTGGAAACGCTGTTGTGGTGTGAGTATTTTCATGATGACTTGCCAAACGATACTGAACAAAGCTGACAAGCAGTTTGATATGAGTCACGCGTGAACTGTCAAAAAAAGCTTATCGAAAATCAAACCTCACAATAAATCACCCTATAAAAAATCTTTTTTAATTTTAATTTTATATCAGGCGAGACCTGTGAATACGAATACGCACTTAGTTATAAAAAATTTGCAAGTAATAAATTGAGGACATACTTTTTGCCATTCATTCCCGTCTCTTGTCGGTGGTCTGGCTATGGTTTCCCATTCGGCTTTAGCATCAACGTTTACACATTCTTTTTTAAATCCGTAAGCTAAAGGTTTATTGGCTTCCATTAGTTCCACCAAGGCCTTAAATTGCTTTTAATTTGTTATTTTGACAGTACAAAACAAAATAAATTAATTTAGATTGACAAATAAATTAAAAAATTAAGAAAACTTACATTTTCAGTTGATGTTCTCACTCAGGCGTTCACTATTTTATGATCGACAGATACCGTCGTTTTTTCTGTCGTTTTATGGCGTTCAACGCCTCATAGAATAACAGATGAAGAGCACTGAAGGCGTCAGTCGTCAAACAAAGGGTTCTACAAACCATTCAACGACAAATGTCGTTCAACGGTGTAAAAACGTCACACATAATTGCAGTGTGGCGTTTTACTAACGAAACACTCTTAAAACGCCCTTAAAATGTCACGCGGAATAAGGGTGATTATCTAATTATGTCCTACCAATTTTACTAGAACTCTATCTCTTATTGCTCCTCTCGTATAAGGCGTTTCCCTTATCCTTTTTAATTTGTATTATTTCCATAGCTCTTTTATGAGCCGATTGTAATCTAAACTTCACTTCTTTTTCATACGCATCGACATTATAAATCTATATGTGCATTTAAGAGAAAGTCGTAATTTACAAAACACTTTTTCGAATGGGAAATAGTCATGCGCCATTGATGGCGTTGTATTGTAGCAATACGTGAAGTAGTTTGGTGATGGTATGCCATTGACGTAATATTTTCTACTTTCAACAGTTTACAGATTTCGTCAAAAAGTTCGTTTTTATACTCGGTGCCTATATCAGTAATAGTTTTTTTCATGGGAAAGTAAATTAGTATGAAATGATCAAAGATTGATTTCGCAATTGTTTTTGCATTGGTATTGATACCATATATTTTGATAAATCACATATTATTGTGACTGTGTACGCATTACCATTTTCTGTTTTTGGTATAGGTCTAATGGTATCTATTAGTACCATGTCAAATGCAGTTGTTGATGTATCAGTTATTATCATTGGTTCTTTAATGTTTTTCAGTGATTTGTTTCTTTGACATTTGTCACGTCTTTTAACGTATTTAATAACTTATCTAACATCATGTTTTTCCAATGATATTTCTGTCGTATCCAGATTGGATGACCAGATTGGATCCTCATGGGATTTCTGTATAATCTGTTTTCTTTCGTCATCATTCGTAATTTTTGTTGTTACTGGCGTGAGTGCAATTCGTATTTTTTTCAGGACTCTGTTACTTTTTTCTTTATATTCATTGATCCGGACTTTTTTAAATATATTGTCACCTAGTGACTGCTGCAGCTTTATTAAATAATCGATACAAGTCTATTTTTCCATTAGTGATGAGGGAATTAATTTCTTTATTGATCACTTTTTTATTCTTTATAATTTTTAAACATTCGCCATTAATAGCTAGCCTGTTTTTCTTATTTCTGCTACTAAACGCTTCGTATATTTTTATTTTATCTGATGACTTTTCTGTGTTTTCGGTTGTCAGTTTTGCTTTATTTTTCTAAGATTGGAGGCTGGTTGTAATTTTTAATATTTTGTTGGTTGAATCTTTTATTTTTTTGAATTTCTTTAAAATCAATGCGCGACAATGGGTCTGCAGCATAGTTTTCTTTTCGCCGCAAGTACTCTCCGGTAAAATCATATTCTTCGAGATCTAGTCTCATTCGTGTCAATTTAGAAGACGGGTTTTTCATTGCAAATAAATAGATACGATAGTGGTCTGTGATCACTTCTGACCAAGCATTTAGTGCCAAATATATAAGGTCTGAATTGCTTGTGGTAATTGCCCAATGAATAGCAGAAAGTTCTTGTTCAATCGTGGATTTATTGCTTTCGCATTTGGTAAATAATCTTGACGCGTATACCACTAGGAGTTGTTTTCCGTTGTGCTCTTGGCTAAGTATAGCACCGCAGGCGTATTTGCTAGCATCGGTGGTTATGCGGAATTGCTTATCGATATCAGGATACTGCAGAATGTTAAGGCTTAAAAGCGCCTGTTTTAAGTATTGAAATGCATTACCACATTCTATAGTCCATTCAAAGGGTATGTTTTTCTTACAGAGTCTCGTTAAAAGTCTGGAGTGTTCAGCGAAATTTGGAACAAATCGTATATAATAGTTGCAAAATGCAACAAAACACTTTACTTCGTCTGTTTTTGGGAATTGGATAGTCTAATCTTATCTGAAATTTACTGTCAACTAGAAGAATGCCATTGTTCGTGCATTTATGACCTAAGTATGTCACTTCGTGACTTAAGAATGAGCACTTGTCAGGATAGATTGTATTTTCGGCATTGAACGGCATAATACAACTAAATCATCGATATATAAAAATGCTTATGATGTATCCAAATCGGAGAACGTAATGGTCATCATTCTTTGAAATGAGTTTGGTGCTATCTTTAGGCCATACGGTAGACGTTTGAATCTGGAATTTTCCTCTAATTCGATTTGATGAAAACCTGACGTTAAGTCTAGACAAGAGAAATATTTAGTTTTACTAATTGGTCTAGAATATCGTCAATTCTTGGCTTTGGAAACTTATCTGCTATTAATTTTTTGTTTATACCTCTATAATCGACCACGTATCTCCATCGTTTTTAATCACTGTCTGGTAAAGGTTTTTTAGGTACCAATAGTATTGAACTATACTATATAGTTCGACTATATCGTCTCGTATTAATTTGTCAACAGGTTTTCTTATTTTTATGTGTGTGCGGTATTCTATAATTTTTGATATATGTCGGCTCGTTGGTTTTTAAACCAAGTTTCTGTTTATAAACATTATTAACAGTTATTTTATCTGTTTCGAGTGCGAATATATCAATGTACTCCGAGCAAAGTTTGTGTAAATCAGACTACGAAGTTTGGGAAATTTTTGGACAGTTTTTGTAATTTTATGTCTTTGGACTGGCAATTTTGTGTTGATACTACTAGTACTACTAGTCGTTAAGACTTTCCGTTCTTAATATAAGATTATGTATCAGTACATTTTCATTTTTTGTATTTATTATTCAGACAAATGCTCTAGTACTTCTTGTTGTAACAGTATTCGCAACATATATGACGTCTTGGAGTTGTTGTTGTGGAATGAGCACTTCTTTTCCCAGGCATTGGATATTGGCCTGTCTAATAACTTCAGATCTTGCCGGTATTGCTATTGCATTCCATTTTGGTGAATACGACATTGCTATGGCAATGATGTCAAAATTATCTGGCCTTAGTACCAGCCAGTCTTGATTCTAATTATACTTTAGTAAACAACGGTATTTTTTTTTTTTTACAAAATCAAGACCGATTATTCCGTCGGATGGGATTGGGAAATCATCACTAACGACATGTAATCCATGTGCTATAAGTATTGTGAATTTTCAAATTTTAAGTCAGTGTAGACTTTCCCTATGGTATTTGTTATTCCCTGACTTATGCCGTTGAGATGTTCGGTTTGTCTTTTCATTACTACAGAGATGTCCACGACCGTGTCGTCTATAAATGTTGTTACATCATAATTTAATGATGTCCTTAATGCTATGAAAGTTTAAATTTATATTAAAGATTTTACAGTTTGTTTTTACTTTCCTTAATGAGTACATGGGGTTGTTTCGTTTTCCGTACCCTGTTGCGTCATTCTGATGTTTCTATTCGTACAGAACCGGTTAGAATAATTTCTATTACTGTGTTATTATAATTTTCGCGTCTACGTCCACGGCTTTGGCCGCGTCTGTATTCACGTCCACGAAAATTGTTATTGTTTCGGCTATTATAATTTAATATTGCATTCGGCAGGTCATAAGCTTCAGTACAGCTGTTTACGAATTTAGCCACTGCCTTATTCATGTTTCTGAATTGACCGGACTTCATAATAAGTTTTTGATTATAGCTTTTATGTCTGTTTTGGTGGAGTATATCTCAGCCAATTTGAGGTGTTAATCCGTCGGAAATATAAGCGCTTTGTAATTTCTTAGTAAGATCCACGATCTCTCGGTTTGGAGCTTTGTCGAACGTTCATCAACTTTGCTGTAATGAGATCTACCGATTCGCCTTTTACTGTCGTGTTTAATTTTTCGACTACTTGTGCTATTGTTGTTTCAGTTCCTGCGATTAAATTAATAGCGTTTTCTTTTAGCTTTGCCTTTAGATTAATACCAACGATGTCGTTGCTATCATTTATGCTATTTACCAACTCTAAAGCAGCTAAGAAACTCTGCAGTTTTTCCGCAGTACCCTCGAAATCCGGCAGGATTTAATAAGTCGACAGGCGTTTGCGACATTTTGTTTGAATAAGAAATCTTCCTGGTGGTATTGTTAATGGCTTCTTTTGTATATCCTATACTTTCTAAATCCTTGTTACTATCTATTGTTAACATCTCATTGAGAGTAATTGGTATTTCAAGGTCTATGCTCTGTCGGGATGCTGTTCACAAGATTTTGCCTCTACAGTGACTAAATATTTTATGAGCGTTTTCCTTATGTTGGTTAGTTAACCTTGAGTAGTTTACATTAAGTAGAACTCTAATGTTTTCTAAACTGTGTACAAATATCTCGATGTGTATGTTTAAAGTTTCTCGAGCTATATGTCTATCTCTGTTGCGACATTTATAAGATTTGTTAAGTATTTCTTTATGTTCTCGTACTTTGGCGACAATCTTTAACCATTCCATCTAATTCTGATATTAACTAATAGATTTAGAATGCCTATCTCCTATACATTATAATAAGTACTAGTTAATTGTTATTATTATTATTTATTAAAAAGGTAATCAATTACGAATTTTAATACAAGCTATAGCACCAGCTACCAGGGCTTTCGGCTAGACTAATTAATTGCATTTTCAAGTTTTTAGTGAAAATATGCTTTTTATTCTTCTATTAATATTCTTTCTATCCTATCATCTTGTAATGGGTTTAAGTGACTTTCTATGCCACGAATACAGTTTAATGGTCAAATGGGCGGCGGCACACTAATTATAATAAGGTATGTTTCATAACTTAAGTTTTCTTCAACTACTTCTACCTCATTTATAACATTGGCACTCGGCCTTTCTATTTTAGATTGTTGTTTGCCCACAGTCGCTCTTGTTTTTTTTTTTTTTTTTTATTATTTATTTATTTATTTGTTGTTTATTCTATTTTTTTTTGTTAATTTTTTCATTATTCTTTAAAACAATTTTTTACATGGTAATATGTATAATGTATATGATGATGTTGCTGTTGACTTGCCTTCGATGTTAATTTTTCTTACTCTCCTGTTGTCGTCTTCTAAGTCGTATCTCTTCTTTGGTTTTTTTAATCTTTTCTTTCAAATTTGTTTAACTATTTATTCACTCCATTTTATATAAATGAATTTTTATCAAAGAAAAGTTCTAGATTTACATATGGTTTATACTTTAACTACCACTTCTTTTAGATGGACTGTGGTATTAAATTACGCTTCAAGTTTGTTTGCATTTTTTTTATATATATAGTTTTTTCCTTTTATTCACAATTTCATTTTTTTTTTTGATTACATACACACCTTTTGCACTGATCTTTTCATTAATTACTTTTTTTTTTTTTTTTTTTTTTTTTTTTTTTTTCAGTGATCACACTCTTTTATTTCTAAGATTAATCTTTTTTTTCACTTTTCCGTTTTTTCTGCACACTGGCAGGATCGCCATGTAATATTTTAAGTATTCATTAAATTTCGACTTGCTTTCTCTAAGGTTTCTTTATTACTCTATCTTTCTTATGCAACAGTGTCGCTAGCTTAATAATATTTCCTACGCTTACACAACCATGGGATCCGATGACCAGACGATCGGAATAGCTGGTTCAACAGATGGCTGGCAGCACACGAGTGTGAATAGCTGGTTAAGCAGACAGCTGACCTTACTACACGAGTGTGGTTTCCGATGTCCAATACATAATACATAATTCACAATATATCGTAAAATTATTATCATAGAAATAACGTAATCTTAAATTGTACGATGTATGTTCAAAAAGTAAGGTAACTTGAAATTTCGCGGGCAACATACATTCAATTATTGATTTTCAATTATTATAAAAAATGGAGCAAAAAAATTTGCATCAAATTTTGTGTAAAAAATGTAATCAAGTGCTCTAAAACACTTGAAATGTTGTCAGTGGCATACAGTGAGTCTGCTCATCAAGATGGCAAAGAAGATGCCAACGACGAACCTCGCTCTGGACGCCCCAGCATATCAACAAAAGATGATAACGTCGAAGCTATGAAGAAAATTGTTTTGGGAAATCGTCGAATTACCATAAGAGAAGTTGCTGAGAAGTTGGCTTTTGGTTGGCTCGTTTCATGCAATTTTTTCAGATGTTTTGTGCGCGCAGGCGTTTGTCAGCGAAGTTTGTTATGAAACTTCTTAATTTTGATCAGAAGAACAGCCGCATGAGCATCGCTTAGGAGCTCTTGAATGATGTCAATGATGATCTTGACTGGCTCAAAAAAAGTGTCATAACTGGTGACGAAGCACGGGTATATGGTTATAACGTCGTTACCAGAGCCTAATCGTCCCAATGAAAGCACCCAGGAGAGCCAAGACCGAAAAAAGCACGCCAAGCTCGACCAAATATCAACGTTTTGGTTTTTTTTTTTTTCATTACATCAGTTTGTACAGTTAATAAGGAGTATTACCTTGAAGTTATGCGCCGTTTGCGAGAAGCAATACGAAAAAAAGTGCTTATGAGAAGTGCTTCGAGGATTAGAAAAAGCGTTGCTACAAATGTATTAAATCTGAGGGGGATTATTTTGAAGCGGACAACATTAATATTGATGAATAAATACCAGGTGCACCGGTATTGAGCGTCAAATGTCTCGATGGGGAACATTTATTGTGTACGGGCCTTAATTTTATTTTTTTTTTTGTTTGGTTGCTATGACACCTGTCAAACATATTAAGTATACATCAAGTCATTGAGCAAACAACATCATATTTTTTCATCGTGTTGAAAATGTTGAATTTTGTACCAGAAAATGACGATTTGCGGAAAGTACTAATTTTATGTTTGCATTTGAAGAAAAGTGCTGCAGAGTCGCATCGAATGCTTGTCGAGGCATATGGTGATCATGCTTTATCAGAAGCAACATGCAAAAGATGGTTTCAACGATTCAAAGATAACGATTTTGATGTGAGAAATGAAGAATGTGGAAGACCACCAAAAAAGTTTGAAGACGTCGAATCGCAAACAATATTGGATGAAGATGACACTTTGATACAGAACCAATTGGCAAAAATGTTAAATGTTGCACAACAAACAATTTCTGACCGTTTAAAAGCTTTTGGAAAAGATCTAGATGTGCCACATGAATTGAGTGAAAGACAGATGGAAAACCGAAAAACCACTTGTGAAATTTTTCTTCAAAGGCCCGAAAAAAAAAATCAGTTTTGCATTGAATTGTAACTGTCGATAAAAAATTGATTTATTTCCAGAATCCCAAACGGAAAAAATCATAAGTTAATCCGGGACAACCATCAACTTCGACTGCAAAATCAGATCGATTCGGCAAGAAGACAATGCTGTGTGTCTGGTGGGACCAGAAAGGTGTGGTGTACCACGAGCTCCTAAAATCTAATGAAACCGTTAATACAGATCGCTACCGATAACAAATGATCAATTTGAACTATTGATTGAACATTGATTGAAAAATGATCAGAATGGGCCAGAAGACACGGCAATGTAATTTTGCTTCATGATAATGCACCTGCACACAAAGCAAAACTGGTTCAGGATACAACCAAAGCACTTGGTTGGGATCTGCTACCCCACCCGCCGTATTCACCAGGCTTGACTCCTTCCGATTACCGTTTGTTTTCGTCGATGCAGCAGCAGCACTTCGAATCCTACAAGGAAGTCGAAAATTAGGTGACTTTTTGGTTTGCTTCAAAAGACGAACAGTTTTATTGGCGTGGAATTCATAAATTGCCTGAAAGATGGGAAAAATATGCAGCTAGCAATGGCCAATACTTTGAATAAAACGTTTCTTACTTTCCCATTAAAAATTAGTGTTTTATTTTCACAAAAAAAAAAAAAACGCTCACTTCATACACCTGGTAAATATAAAATCACCTTACTTTTTGAACACACATATTTCGCTTATAATAAGTAACTGAAACTTAAAGTTTAGGATAAAATAGTGGCTTCTGTAAATCAAATGATAGTCCATAATATTCCTCGCGATTTTCTTTCGATTTTTGCTGGTTATTTTAACTTTCGAACATTTTGTTCGGGATTTTGTAAACGTGAGTCATGATTTCATCTAAGATTTAGTTTCTTTTGTTCATTTGTGCATGTTTCAATTTTCAATTTTTAGCTTCAGTGAGTGACAACTTTTGGCACGTAGGGAGGAGAATAAAAATTTAAGTTAAATTCCGTATTAAGTCCTTTTTTTATGTCTACAATTAACACATGTTACATTATTTTCCCTATATTTTTTTTACATACGGGCCATACATTTCTGTAATAT
Source organism: Volucella inanis (assembly GCA_907269105.1). Classification (NCBI taxonomy): domain Eukaryota; kingdom Metazoa; phylum Arthropoda; class Insecta; order Diptera; family Syrphidae; genus Volucella; species Volucella inanis. The sequence continues at coordinate 58,365,049 of OU026154.1, read as the reverse complement.
CTAAATAATGAATAATAATATCTAAACTTAAATATTTTCGACCTGAAGTATGGCGTGCTCTAGTATAGTGGTGTTTATATGCAGAAAAACCTAAAATGTATTCTTTTTTAGTCCTTATCTTATTTTTTTCTATTTTTCGAGATGATCCGGGCATTTTTCCACGATTATCTGTTCCAGGCTTATCAGCTCTAAGAGCGTTAATTGTCTAGCAGATATTTTGTGAGGTACTAAGAAAAAATCTCTTGCAAACAGGAACTTTAACGCAATTATAAGTAGGTAGGTAAAAGATATTCATAGCTGCCTTTTCTCCTTTGTCTTTCAAGAGTTCTAGGTTTTTGTTTTATTATTCTTTTATAAATGGCATCACATAAAAGTAAGTTTTGGATTTTAAAGTCTGAGTTTCCAAAAGTTTTCAAAATTAGATTTTGATTTTAAATTATTCAAACAATTTTATGTGTGCTACTATTTCTTTTATTTTTTGCGCGTAATTATGTTCGTTTCCTGTCTTCTTTCTTGTTTTCATTAATCTTTGTTCCATGCCTGGGGTTTCTATATATACGCATAATACGTTTGCAGTGAAGGCCCACTTTGGCTAATCTGAAAATTATAGTTATATTATTCACTTTTCTATATTTTATTGTTGTGTATTTGAAAATCATATCAAAGAATCACCGTATTCATATAAACTCGTTACAATGTATATAACTTCTTTTATTATTATCTAAAATACGAGTGTATTTACCTGAATATGTTTACCTAAATCGTTATTTGATGATATGATGGTTAAATAATTCGCAAATAATAATAGCAATCACAAATTCACGAGAGGGCAAGTGACTTAATTCTTTCACAAAATAAACATGAATTTTTTTTTAAGAACGTAAAACTCAAACCACTCTTAAAATACCGGAGCACGTGTTAGCTTTTTCGGAAAATTAAATAAAGAGAGAGAGTGAGAGCGAGAGAGAGCGAGAGAGAGAGAATGATGTTTGGGCTCAGTGGTTAATTCGCTCTATGGGTGGCATTCAAAATTTAATGGGAAGACAAAATTATTATTGTAAATTGACTGGATGTTGTTTGTAGGCAATCATTCATTTCACGAGATTTTAGTTCCCTGTAAAAAGTTTTTCGACCACGGTATTGAACCCCCCAAACCATTTGATTGGCAAGCCAATACTTGACACGATAACCCACTGAATTTTGCTTGACGACGGAGCGTCTTATTCATTTTTGTCGTTAATTGCTTACAGTTTCACGAAAATAGCTTTAAATCACGGTCATGTGACGGTATGCAATACGGAATAAACGATAAACTAATTTTTTTAAAGATTTTTGACTTAGGCCACTTTCATAATTTATGCCGGTAATTATTATACATAATATACCCGAGAAAAAAACATTGAAATAAAATAAATTGTCTAATAAAGTTGCTTGATTACATTTTTTAAATGAAAAGCATCATATCTTAATTACCTTACCAAATATTAATGGTTCGACTCTTGCGTCATTAATCGGGTTGGCGTTACTATTTCAGTTGGCCAACTTCCTCTTTTTGCGCTCTTCAAGGTATTTAAGGTCCTCTTCCTAGGGCGAAAATTTCATCTTACACGTGGTGTTAATATCAATATAATAAATATGGTCTACATGGCCTAGCCATCTGATTGGTCAAACCAATCAGACCAGATTGTTGTCGCTTCTTACAGAGTTCAGTGTTGAATCTCCGTCGTAAACGCCAATGGGATTAATGATCATAAAGTCGAAGGATATTGAGAATAAAATGAACAAAATATATCTTCATCCGCCTTCGCTAGTGTCCATGCTTCTGCGCCAAACAGCAGAACTAAAGTATTTGTGTTTTTTGATAAGGCTTTACTATTCAATTGCCTTCTTAGGCCAAAGAAACAGCGGTTGGCGATTGTAAGTGGCCTTGTAATAGCTCCCCATTCGCACAGTTCGATGTTGGATTACCGGCCGCATCTGAAGGATATTTTTTTTTTTTTTTTATTTTATTTTATTTTATTTTTTTTTTTTCAGTTAACTAAAATTATGTAAGATGAGTAGTTACTGAGAACACAACAAGTCAAATTATATCATTGATTAAGATAATGTTGGATGCTACCCATGGAGAGAAATTGGCACTGAGCATAAGCATCTTTCTTGCGCTATCAAATTGTGCAAAAAAACAACACTGTCCCTCATTTTAAAAGTAGTCATACCATCATACTATACCATACCAAAGTAGTCCCCATCGTCATTCGAATGCCAAAAACTGTAAGAGTACATGGCTCTATATAAATCATTTCTAAAGATGCTCTTATATGCGGACTTGATATTAAAAAAGAGGTAGTGCTTATTGATCAATCGGGTTTTCTCTACGACCTCCGTAATTGACAGGGACTACTCAGATCGTTGGCAAATTGTTTCAGACGTTTTCAAAATATGGGAGACATATTGTTAGCACAGTTTAAAGGGTCCCCTTTTTTGTTGATCTGGCAAATGATGCAGAGGTTCCATTCATCCCAAAATACTTTCCTCTGACGATATTTTAGAAAGAGTATGGACTCTACCATGCCAAGTTAGCCTTGTTAAATTTAGATATTGCTGCAAATCGATATGATGAATTTTTTTTATTCGACCCCCTGTAAGAAAAGGGAAAATCGTTAGGAAACATAATTGGAATATTTTAAGAAGGCAAAAAAAAAAAATTATATTTTACCCTTTTCCTATACCGATTTACAAACAAAATTACGAGACACATGCTTGTATATAAAAGGATTTACGAAAACTGAGAGTGCAAATTGAATGGGATATCTGGCTCATTTTAAGTAAACCGTATATATAACAATTTTAAACAATGTCAGAACATCTGCAACAATAACGTTTTAAAATAACAACATAACATCTTTTAAGGTAAGGTAATATTTGAAGTTATACGATTCATACCTTTGATTTTTAATAATTTGAAGGATGCTAGAATATAATTGAGGTTTTTATTATAAGTATAAAGTGTTTCATACTTATTTTCAAGTTCAACAAATACTATAGATGATAAATTTAATAACTTATTTTGGGTTTAATAAATGATAATAGTCAAACGCATATAACTAAAATGAGCTTAATTATATGCAGTGAGTTTAGCAAATCTGGGTTGATTTTAATATTTTTCCACCAGATATTGTTGACCCCAATAAAAACAGATGGGATTTATCTATACTCAATCAAAAAATAATACATTATTTTTGAGGCAACAAGTAGACTAATTCTAGTCTCTCTTAATCACTCTGTTGTTTATCTTGTCATTTTGTGTTCAGTAAAATGGGTAAAATGTATTGGTTGGAATTCGAACTCAGACTCAGACTCAGACGTACTGGTCGATGAACGTAACCACTGATCTACGCCAATGCTCTACTATGTTCTATTCGATTTATAGTAACGAATAACTGCTCGAGTACACAAAAAAAAAAAAAAAAAATTAATTCCTTTGTACAGCACAAAGTTTTATGTAGGATACTCTGAATACCGCTAAATAATACCTATTTTTGTAGCTCCTTGGTCAATCACCTCATGTTTTTTTCATTTTTGTCTACCAAAAAGTGTATCAGTGTTCTTTGGTTAAGATAAATAAATATTTAAATCATACATTTTTCAGATTTTAAATAAAATATGTTTTTCGATTTGATTAGGAAAATTTGGCCAAATTAGATCAACATTTTAAGAAGTGACTATGAGGATTGGAACAAAACGAATTCAATTAACAAACAAAAAATGTTATAGTATTTAAATTGTGATTTTTGTAAATGTTTGCTGAATTAAAAAAAATATAATAATTACTATTCTGATAAACAGTTATTGTAGTGCATCGCGACAGTAAGACTGACTTAGATTATTTTTCTGAATCTGCCACCAAAAAATTCAAAATTTAGTGGTGCGTGTTAGAATAATAATTGCTGAATGAAATTTATAGAAAGTAGAAAGTTTTTATTTCAAAATGATCTTTTTTAGACTTAAGAACATTAGTAAATTTTATAAATTTTTATTGTTAGTGTAATGACTTTTTTGCTGGGTTTTTAAATTATGTAGAAAAGCAACATTAAGTAAAGAAGAATTCGAATGTCTTATAGTACCTTATATTAAACTATTTACCCTATTTATATAGTCAATTACAATTTTTGCATTAAGCAAGTCAGTTGACAATTTTTATTATATCTATATTTACATACATTATGGGTATAAAAACAAGAGGACATAAAATGTAAAACAAATTACAAAATATTGTTAATAAATTTAATGCATGTATTTTTAAGTAAGTAACAACAGTTCTTTGTGTTTAGATAAAGGCAACAAGATGTTTGTGGATAATTTTGTTATTTTATTTAAAAAATATAGCTCATAAGAAAAACGAATAAAACACAAAAAATCTGAAGGATGCACATATAAAAAGAATAGGTGTAAGTATGGATCTCATTTTTGGTATACGGATAAAAATAGCAACTATATTTCTGATGAGCGTTTATTTGAACTTTAAAAAATCTATTTCATGGATGCAATACGAATATTTAATGAATATTTTAAAATACGAATGTATTTGATCTTTAGTAAAAAAAATCATGTGCCATTAGACGCTAGAGGGATAAAAAATGGTCAAATAATTAATCGACGGTCCGCTAACTTTACTGCCCATGAAATGGATATCATAAAATAGAGAGCGTTTAATTTTGACTGTAAAAGGGCAACACATTAGAAATTTCCTAAGCATTGATTAAATAAATGGATTGTAATGTAATGTAATGTAATAAGAAGAGAGCAGGCATCGACAGAAGTAATTGTCGTAAATTATTTTATTTTTTTTTTTGTGTTCAATGAAAAGTTTAAGTTATGAGATGTTTTTCTCTATCTTCTTTTTATAGTGGAAAAGTTAACGACTAGAAGTAGTCCCGCTCTGCTTACAGTACCGTGCGACTCTTATACACTAAAAACCACCTTAACCCCTTTCAACTTGACAGTATCCACTACGAAACCACTTTCGTGGTTGGTGGTGTCGTTTTCTTTCCCTTTTCGGGTCTGGCTTTTTTATATTTATTTTCTCGTGCGCGTTTGTTCTAAATTACCGGTAAGGCTTATTTCAGTTTGTATATTTTTGCATCTTGGTCTTTTTTTATGCCCTGAGTGTAACTTAAGATGTGATCGCTCGTCGGCATCTATTCGACCATGTTTTATAGGCTAATTACGTCAATGATGCTTTCTAGCTCTCGACGTTGAGCTTCTGATCTCCTATAAACCAAAAAAAAGTGTGGTTTTTATCGTCTACTGGAAAGTCCTCAGACTGACAGACTGGATAGTTTACTTAAGCGATCTTATGAAGAAAGGCGTTGAAATATCTGTGTCTGAAGAGAAGGTGGGTGACGTAGTAGTTCACTTCGCCGTGTTTCACTTCAATTTCTATCTTTTTATCGTAGACGTTCTTTCTGCTGCTAAGCTTTCTATACTTTTCATGTCAGAGTGCGTCGGCCCAGATCTCAGATCTATAGAAGGATAACGTGCATGGTTGACTTAGCAGCCTTTGCTTGCTGACCGTAGGTCATGGCATCATCTTGCTCAGTGATATTCAGTCTTATTTTGAGATTCGTTTTCGAAGGAATAGAGAGTTCATTTTACTAAACGAAAGTTCATTATTGTTCGTATTTTGAGATTCTATTCCTTCGAAAGAACTGTCATTTTTTATACATTTGCAATTTTCCGGACGAATGTAAATAAGATGTAAATAAATTTTATTTAATATGAAATAAATTTTAATTAATTAACTGTTAAATATAGGACATATTCCAATTGGATAAATAAGTTTAATTCAGGATTATACAGGAAAATGCAAAGAAATCACAAAAGGATTTTCGTCCAACAGAATGGACACAGCGATTTTGGAAGGATGCTGTAGAAAGGCTGAATAGCCGCGGACCTCCGAGTAAAGACGGTTCTACTTGGGAAAAGGTTTAAAATTGCCATTTGTTTTAAATATGATTTTATAATTTTCAATTTCTTGGTTTGGGCTGATTACAAGTACAAGACAAAGAACAAGTTGGTGGAGAACGATGCGAAAAGAAAGCAGTCTGGCTACAATGACGATAACATCATAGCTCTTTCCCAATTCGAACAGGCCGTCGTCAGAATTAATATACGTCGCTAAGCCAATCCGTCACGGGCGTGAATGCCAGGGTATTTGGCATTACCCAGGCGGCCGTATCTGAACCAGTTCCATCAACTTCTTCCTCGTCCACCCTCCGAGATGTATCCATGACGTCATTGAAAGAAGATGAACTGGAAGATGTAGCAAATGAAAGCCAGGAGAAAACTGAATATTGTCGCAAAAAAGACAAAACAGACAAAAAGCCGCGCCAATAGAAATCTTTCAAAGGCAAAATGAAGCGGAGTAGGATGATGCGGGAGAAGTTGGACCGCAAAAAAAAGCTATTAGAAATGCAGATTAACCACATCTACGCTCAACAACTTGCAACTGATAGTTAAGTGTTATTTATGGTTCTTCTTTTTTTTGTTTAAGTTAATAAGCTTAATGTGAAGATTATATGTTCCTTCCAAAAAATGAAATAAAAGACTGTTAGAATTAAATGAAAAACTCCATATTTTATTTAAGTATACTTTATTTTTAAACTATTAAAATAGGCTAACAATACTGTCGCAAGTGTTTCGAGCTTCATGAATGTAAGTAATTTCACTCGTATCAACATTAGCGAATGCATTTTCTGAGCGATCTTCCAATTCCAAATTTTCAGCATTATCTGCCACTTTAAAATGAATGCAAATATTGTGCAAGGCCGCACAAACATTTACAATTTGAGCAGCCTTCTCCGCCGAATAGTGCCGAGACCAAAAAATCCACGTCGTTTTCAGTCAAAAAAGAAGGCAATGCTCACGATTTTCATGGATTACAACGGTGTAGTGCATCATGAATTTTTGCCAGAAGACCAGACAGTAAACAAAGAGTATTATGTGGGCATTATGAGACGTTTGCGTGAAGTTAATCACCGAAAGAGACCAGAATTGTGGCAGAAAACTCGTGGATTTTGCACTATGATAACGCACCGTCGCACAGTGCCATCATTATTCGTAATTTTTTTTTTACGAAAAATGCAACAAACCATCCAACAGCCACCGATTTGGCTCCCTGTGAGTTCTTTCTGTTCAATTATTCAATCGAGTTAAAAAATCACTACCTGGAACGCGTTTCAGCAGCGGAGAGGAAGTAATGGAAAAATCGCAGGAAGCACTATGGATACACCGAAAACTGAATATAAAAAATATTTCGAGGATTGGATCAAGCGCTGGCATAAGTGTGTTGCAGTCGATTGGGATTACTTTGAAGGGGACAATATAGATTTAGATCAATAAACTTGTACTTTTAATTTTCTGAACAAATTCCGTTAACTTCTTTAAAATTTTGAAAAAATAAATAATTTTAATGAAATAACAAAAAGTGACTCCTCACTGAAAAAATGATATATGGTCAACCTCAATGTCAAACGAAGTAAAATTCATTTCAGTTCATTTCAAAATATCTTTCCTCAATGAACCTTATTCCTTCGAATGACCAAATAGGAAAAAATCATTCGAAGGAATAGAGTTTATCGAACGCTTTGACTATTTATTCGAATCTCAAAATAAGGGTGATTGTGACATTCGACTTTCGTTCCGATACGGACCTTATATGTTGCTGTAAGGTGAGTTTCGTATTAACAGTCAGTCTCAAGTATTTCACGTCTTGTTTGTTATAACTCCGGTTCTAATAACGATGGTCGGAATCTTCCTAGCCGGAAGGACGATCTCAGTTTTTCTGTAGCTAAGACCGTGTTTATCTATTCATGAGTTCACCCGTCTCATAACCTGGTTTAGCTTCAATTGTGCTTTTTTTTCGCGTCATTTCCTGTAAACACCGCGGCGATATCATCTGCGTATCCTACCAGGAAGGCATCTTCATGCGAAATATGCCAACGTATGAGATGTTTTTGAGATGTTTCAAAGGTTGGGTCCTAGGATCGATCGCTGTGCTGCTGCGAAGCTCCAGAGGAACGTAGATCAACTCCCGGTTTTTGAGGTAGTTCTGCATTCTTAACATATATGAAATAAATACGTATTCGCAGACAGTGTCACACGGATTGACACTCGGTTAAGTGCTTTTAGCGCCCCTTGGTGGTGTTTTTTTTACCTACATTCTTAGATTGAATTTCGACACCCCGTTGGCGGGAGAAAATTCATATGTAAAGATTTATTTTGGTGTGGAACAAAATAAATAAATTTTTTAAAGAATTTATTTTTGTCTGATAAGTATAAAGTTGAAATGTCGAGAAAATCTATGTAAGTTTTGAAATAAGTGCTTGTGAAGTGTTTAGATGGGTAAATTGAAATATTTAGAATCGTGCTTTAAAAAATGTAAACTAAGCGTTTGTGAAACACGAACAAATTGTTGTATTGTTATTTTTCCATTAAATATTTAGTAAACGCTATGTAATATAATGTTTTTTTTTCGTTAATATATGGTTTAACAAATCAATTGACACTCGGTAAAGTGCTTTCAGCACATTTTTTGGTGGCATTTTTTTTACGCACATTCCTGGATTGATTTCTGACAGCTCCTTGTTGGGAGTAAATTCATGTGTAAAGTTTATATTATATATATTTTCCATGCTGACCCATGCTCGTCTTGCTCGCCCGCCCTTAGCAGTTACACAACTTATATCTGATCCATTTGGCATTGAAAGTTTATTTTTAATGTAAACAGCGATTTTTCTTATGTTTTAAACTTTTAGTGCAAAATTTCATTTTAATTAGGTTAAAACGGATTTGAATAAAGGCAAAAATACATACAAATTATTAAATATTATAAATAAATATAAATAAATAAATTATTATTAGTAAATATTATATATACACAAATTTATATTCATCAAATGTAATTCACAATCCTTGATTGTTGATATATAATATTTAGAGTATTATCTGTGCTATTAAGTACTATATGTTTGTTCATAGCTGCGAGTAAAATAAGTAAGTTTTGTATATGCATTCTTGTACTTAATTACAAGTGGTGCCGTTTCTAAGAGAGAGCACCACTTTCGCAAGTGGATTGAAAAATTTAAAAGTGGTCAAACAAGCACCGAAGATGATGCACGCAGTGGACGTCCAAAAGAGGCTGTTTCAGATGAAAACATCAAAAAAGTCCACAAAATGATTACGAATGTCCGTAAAGTGAAGTTGATCGAGATAGCTGAGGCTTTGAAGATATCAACAGAGAGTGTTGGATATATCATACACGGATATTTGGACATGCGAAAGCTCTGTTTTAAGTGGGTGCCGTGTTTGCTCACAGTTGACCAAAAATAACAACGTGTTGATGATTCAGAGGAGTGTTTAAAGCTGTTCAACCGCAATAAAGCCGAATTTTTGCGTCGGTATGTGACAATGGATGAAACTTGGCTCCATCACTTCACACCAGAGTCAAGTCGGCAGTCAGCTGAGTGGCGAGCAGGCGACGAACCTCGACCAAAACGACCAAAAACTCAACAGTCGGCTGGCAAGTTTATGGCATCCGTATTTTGGGATACACATGGAATAATTTTCATCGACTCTCTCCAAAAGGGGCAGATTATCAACAGCGATTATTACATTGCGTTGTTTGAAGGACGAAATCGCAGAAAAACGGCCGCATTTGAAGAAAAAGAAAGTGCTGTTTCATCAAGACAATGCACCGTGTCACAAGTCGATGAAAACGATGGCAAAATTTAATGAATTCGGCTACGAATTGCTTCCCCACCCATCGTATTCTCTAGATTTGGCCAGCGACTATTTCGTGCTCGCAGACCTAAAAAGAATGCCGGAAAGAGATTTAAGACCGATAAAGAAGTAATCGCCGAAACAGAGGCTTATTTTGAGGCTAAACCGAAATAGTACTACAAAACTGGTATCGAAAGATTGAAAAATCGTTTTAATCAGTGTATCGCCCTCTAAGGCAACTACATATTGTTTAATAAAGTTGAATTTTGCAAAAATTTTGTATTTTACTATAAAACGGCCTACTACTTTTCAGCCCATGTGTTATGCCTGGTACTGTTATAATAACCGCTTCAATTACATCGATTTTGGACGCAGAATCATTTCTTGAAGTTTGAATAGCTCTTTCTCTAAACCAAGAAGGGTCTTGCTAATTATGTATTGAACAGAGGAATATACACAATCTACCAATTCATTAATGTTGCTTACTTGCTTCCCAACAGAAATGGTAACTTCCATTTCCAATTTGCAGAAGCATATTAGCAAATGTTTCAGCATCGATATCGTTAGCAAATGAACTCGCATACTCTTTAAAAGAGTCATTTTTTCGAAGAATTGTAATATTGTCGATTTCTGAATACGGGCATTAACTTCATCTGCAATGTTTGACAGAAGTCACCTGTTAGTAGGGTTACAAATGGCGCATTAGTTGATTTTAAGTCCCTCAATCTTCTGTCGACAGCTTCTAATGAATTTTTGTGAGTCATAGTACATTCATCTTAAACAATGGGGCAACATTTTTGTAACAATTTTGCCGTTGCACTTTGCTTAGAAACATTACAAACCAAAATGCTAATATGCGCATTACCGACTGGTAATTTAAAAGCTGTGTGTGCTGTTCGTCCACAGAGTCGCTGCAATACCAGAAGATGCTATTGCTAATAAATAAAATTTACCTAATAAATTAAATTTATTACAAAGGTTTTGCTCATATTGCGTTCGATACTGTTCAGAATGTTATTGAACGTTAATTTTGGCTCCACAGTCAAAGAGTTTTCGTATTTATTTACTTGCAGTAGCTCCTCTCTGTTATATGAGATTTCTTTAGTAAATGCAGTGTCAAGTAATGTATCATCATTAGCACATGAAGTTGGCAGAGGTAGTCCAAAATTTTTAATACTTTTATTGCCAATTGATTGAACGATTCGTTCAAGAAGCATGAGAGTTTTATTGTATATGCTGTCGTTGTAATCAACATCTGGACATACATTGCGGTTGCGATTTAATATGTCTTCGGCCAAATTATTTCTAAACTCGGATACGTGGCAAAAAATCAAAATAATAGCGAAAAGATTGCGCAAAGATGTCGGTGATCAAGAAAGAGTAGCATCAGATAGGCATTCATTTCAATGTGTATCATCTTCGAGCATTCCAAGTGCCTTGCAAGTAGATTGGTAGCTGCATTGTGATATTCCATTTACTATTTTTAAACTGGAAAATGATGTTGGACCTTGAATATGATGAAACAGCATACGGAGATAAAAGCACTCTGAATTATTAGGGTGTACCGTATACACACGTCCAATAGCATTAATTTTACGTACACCGGTATCACCATTTACATGCTCGCCTTGTTTTCGACATTGGAACTTATTTTGATTCCATGTGCAGTACATTGTTATCTCATTATATGGAAGAGTTCTTGCAAAATAGTCTTCTATGCAGAGTTTAAAAAAGGCTGTTAAAGTTTTTTCACGGTGAAAAAAGCTTTTTGGTCATTTTCTAGATGAATCGCAAGGTGGACAACAGTAGGCGAGTGTTCGTGAATGCTAAATGACAAAATTCGCCACACTGTTTCCGAAGTACTTATATATCGTACACTTTGATACATTTCTATTTCGTCCTGTTGAATTTGTAAGGAAAACGTCGCTTGATCACTTCCTTTATTAACATACTTGCAGATATATTTAATTGATTTTACCGAGCTGCATACGTTAACACTAATATGTGCATTGAACGTGCGAAGCAAAATTGGATTATACGGCACAACCCAACGATTATTAATAGTTATTTTTTTTTACCCACATTTAGCTCTGCAGTTCCCCCACCCGACGTCGCCTATACTTAGGCTAGCCATCATCTCCTGTTACAGTTTGGTCCAGAAAAGGTGCACATATTGGAGTTCATACAGCTCCAGTAATAATGAGATCAGTAATAGTAATAAAAAGATCAGGACGGCCATAAGCTCTAACGTATGTCATTGCATCTTGAGTTTTTTCGTGCATATATCGTCGACTCCCGGTTACAATGGAAGGTAAAATGTACACCTTACCAATGCTTGAATATTTTCATCGCACACGGAGGGTATCGCGTAGATGTATGTAGGTTTCTGCTCTAAGCTTTTTTTGATTAAGTTGAATGTAGGTAAGAAACGTCTTACGTCAATTTTTGCATACATGTCAACCCAATACTGGTTGGTCAATTCACCGAAATGGTGGATTGAATTGAACGTATTCTACCGTATCATCATCATCATCGTTGGGGGTGGCCGTGGTGTAGTTACATATGCACAGACTCCTCAAGCAGAGGGTCGCGGGTTCGAATCCCGTGCGAGGCAATTCTTTGAAAAAGTGTTCATAGAATTTGTATGTAGTTACATATAAATCCCGTCGGCGTCAACTCTGATATGAAGGCATAGCACTGATGTTGGAGTGATTGCTGGCTGGGCTAAATGTAACTAGCACGTACTAATACCCACTGGTTGAGGATGCACTGGTTTGTCCCGTTCAGTTTGACAACCACCTCTGGGAAAAATATCGAAACCAAACACACCTGAGTTTCAAACTACTACACCACCCGCCCGCGCCCTTGAGAAAAGGCAGTAAAAGGGTATTCATATTCCCTTGGTGCGCGTGCGGTATTATAAAAAATAAAAAAATAAAAATCATCATACGATAAGCATAAAAATTCATGCAAGATACAGTTTTCCTCTCGCCAGGTTGTTTTGTTATAGAATTTATTTGAGGAATGTTTATGCAATATCTGTCTTCCCCATTACAAAATAAAAGTGGATATTGTAAAGCGTCATAAGATCTGTGAGTTTCACATATTTTACGCAGAGACTCATTCCGACCGTGCAATACAACATCCCTGCTTTCAAATTCCTGTCCAGTCAATACTACTGCAACCTCATTTGTTGTAGACGCATTATATCTACCACGATGTTGTCCACTCGGAGTTTTATTTGCCTAAATAACTAAACGAAACTCCTGCAAATGTACGTACGATTAATTGCAGTTTTAAATGGCTTTATGTATCCGTTATTCTGGTGTAACCTTTCTTGCAAATCGGATACGATCGGATGGTACACTTGTCCTTGTACCTTAAATGTTGGCATAAATCTTATCTTATCTTTGCTTAGCATCAAATGAAGTCATTTGAAAGGCATTGTTATAAAGCCGTATGCATTGAATGAATTGCTTAGACGAACTATGCTGCATAGAAATTAGAGAAAATAGAGGTTCAGGTGGATTAGCTATTTCATCCAATTGCACTTTTCCACTTAAACAACACATTTCAACTGATTCGTGCTTCCATTTTAGAGCTTTGCAGTGTTCACACACCTTTGTAAATGTCCCTAATATGACAACTAGATCATCAATATAATTTGTTTTATGGTTGTAATTTAAAGCAGATCGCTTCTTTAACGACCATAGAGCAGAGACCTCATCAGAATCGAGTTGATCTTGTATGCTAATCGCTGCTTGAGCTGCCGAACTTGTAGAGGCATAATACCTGATTTTTTACAGACGGATTTCTCTTACATCAGCTGGCTCATTAGAAATGGTCTTAGACGCATTGCTTCTTAATGTGGATAAGCGAGCTGACCTTTCCCTTGGCGTTTCTGAGGCTCGTATATCACTGAGAAATCCCTCATGTGAGAAAGGCGATGCTCCCGTTGCTGCTCCGATTGTTGTTGTTGTCGTTGACGCTGTTTTGTTTGCTTTTGAAGCAAATCGCAAAAATGGTCTTCGTTTGGGCATCACTTACTTTTTACAAAAAATCTAAGTAATGCCCATTAAGAGAGAAAATAAATTACTCATGAAATACACAACACATATGAAATGAAAAGGAATGCTTGAATTCACAGTGGAAAGTTAAATGATTATTCCCCGATTGTGTGGATTCAATTTACAGTAAAGTATTCAAGTATTACTTGACTTTGAACGTAGATTTTAGCTGCATACAACAGAGTGATGGAACTAAAATCTGATCTTACATTCTACATATGTATGTACATACTAGGTGGAGTGAAAAGTAACTTTCTTTACTGCCAGAATGCGCTGCTACTTCAAAAATGGTTATGGTGCCTTGAAGTCCGTTCATATTTAGACAGACATGCCAAATTGCGATACGGTCTTTAGTTTTGTTTTGACAGCTGATTGTTGTTGACGTGTTTGGCATTATGTTGAGTATAAACAAAAACGATTTTCGTTCTCTCATAAAACATTATTTTTGAGAGGCAAAACGGCGAAGGAAACAAAAGAAAAGTTGGATAAATATTATGGGGATAATGCTCCGTCAGATTACACTGTCAAATATTGGTTTCGAGAGTTTCGTGGTGGCCGCAACTCCACGACCGATCAAGTCCGCAGTGGCAGGTCCTCCGATGCGGTTACAGAGGACAATGTCAAAAAAATACATGTTGGCTAACCGGAAAGTGAAGATGCGCGAGCTAGAAGATACCACAAAGATTAGTACTGAGCGCACACGCCATATTTTGGGCAATATACTGCATATGGAAAAGTTATTCCGCCGCTGGGTGCCGCGCATACTCACTCTTGACCAAAAACACGAACGCGAGATCACTTCAAAAGAGTGTTTGGACTTGCTGATGCGGAATCGGGCGGACTTTTGGCGTCGATTGGTAACTGTTGAACACCAGAGAACAGAATGAGTGACCTCCAATGGACTGAAACCGGCACGAGTGCTCCGAAGCGGCTGAGGGAGGCTTGATGAGTCGGAAAGGTTATGGCGTCGGTTTTCTGGGATTGTCATGAAATCCTCTTCGTGGACTTTCTCGAAAAAGGGATAAACCATCAACAGCGAGTATTACTGTGCATTATTGGAGTGATTGACAATGCACCGGCTCACAAGAGCATCGCAACCATGGCTAAAATCAATGACTTACGGCTCCAATTGCGGCGCATCCATCGTATTCGCCCGGTCTGGCTCCCTCGGACTATTATCTCTTCCCAAACCTCAAAAGATAACTCAACAATAAAAAATTCATCGATGCCACGGAGGAGTATTTTGCAGACCTTCCGGAAAATTACTTTTCGGACGGGATCAAGAAGTTGGAAAATCGATGGAATAAGTGTATCAAACTAAAAGGGTACTATATTGAATAAAATAAAAAAAAAACATTAATAAAATTTTTTTTCATTCCCAAGGAGGTTACTTTTTAACCCACCTAATATGTATGCACAAAAAAATAAACACAATATGTACTCTCAAAATCTCAATTGTTTCAAATTAGTTTGTACACTGAAGTTCCACCAGAAAACAGTGTCAAATATATATGAACATATATGAATATGTGCATAAACATATGTATATATACATTTGCCACATTTACATTTATGTACATACCTTGTTTTAAATATACCAATTTTTTATTATTTATTCATTTTTGTTATCAATATATTATTATTATTCTAATTTACACAACGTGTAAATTACATTGGATGAATGCACTCGTATATAGATGTATTCATGCATGAATAAACACAAACACGAACATAAACATAAACATAAACACGAACTTAAACATAAACACGAACGCCGCTTAGACACTGAAAATGGCAATGGTCTCCACTAATCGTATTCGCAATACAATGCAATTATATATGTATGTTTTATGTTTTAATAATGTTGTAACTTTTCTCTAAGATAACGTACAAAGATAATATATATACTAATGGATTTGTTCTACATAGTATGTAAATTAAATTTATTTTTGTTTGGTGAGAGCTAAAAAAAATTGAGATAAACCACAGAAAAATGTGAAAAAAAAAACAAATTTAACACTTCTTTTGTTTATTTAAAAGGTGTTTGTTTAAAGAAACTTAATATGTGGTATAGAAAAAACTCCGCAGAGGAATTCTGAAACTACAGGAGAAAACTGCACTCGAATCCGTTAGGTAAAAGTAAGTGATTATTTTCCGAGTTCTCACATAAAATTTTTCCAGAAAATGATGGTAAGGATCCGTATTCTTTATGGAAACAATATGTAAATAAAGAGATGTCATCAGAGATTTTGCTAGGAACCAACGAGAAGCTAACTGAATATAGATTTAATTATACGAATCAGGATCGTCCAGAAATAAAAGATATTGATATAATAGTTGAGTTACAAGCTTTTATTGGTCTATTAATGCACACAGCTGTATTCAAGTCTAACCGCGAAGACACAGATTTAATATTTGCTACTGATGGTACCGGAAGAGACATTTTTATGTGCGTTTTGTATAAAAACAGATTTCTATGCTTGCTTCATTGTCTTCGGTTTGACAGAGCACAGAGAAAGGAGACTGATCAATTGGCTGCGATATCGAATAGTTTCAACAAATTCGTATCAAATTGTCAGAGAGTATATAATATACGTCATATGCTACAGTTGATGAAATGCTAGTTCATTTAGAGGGCGATCGTTTTTGATGATAAACATATATGTATGACAAAGGAGCCCGCTAGGTAAGGGCTAAAACTAATGTGCCTGTGTGATGTGATGTATTTTTATAATTGTTATGTATACTGTAGAAAAAGGTCAGATAGAGAAACATTAACAGATGAAGGAAAAAAGCTTTTAGTTCCTACGCAGTCTGATACGCTTGAGTAAGCCATTACATGGAAGTCACAAAAATATAACCTATGACAATTGGTTCACGTCAATACAACTAATTGATGCATTGAAACAGAGAAGATTGACCTGTTTAGGTTCGGTAAAAAAAAAATACCCTCAGAATTCTTGCCTGCTAAAACGAGATCAGAAAAATCAACCTTATATAGCCTTACAAAAGACATAACGTCACTTTGTCATGTTCCCAAGAAGGAAAAAGCGGTCATTTTGGCTTCGTCAATGCATCATAATGAGGGAACAGACACGGGCTCAGGGAAGTCGGAAATTATACAGTTCTATAATTCTACGAAAGTGGTGTAAATGAAATAGATGAGAAGTGCTCTCTACACGCTTACAGCCGCCGTCTTGCCTATGACAATTTTTTACCGGATTTTGGATATATGGTAAGTTCCGTTAATTCTCATCTTTTACATGATGTACATGTAGGAACACTAACTGATAGAGGAGCCTTTATAAAAAAAATTAGGTCGATAGTTGGTATAAGAGCACATGAAATGAAGATTTTGTAACCTAAGGTTGCCTCGTAAACTCACAATGAGTTTGGCAAGAGTACTTAATTGTGATAAGCCAGAGACATCTGAAGATGAGGCTAAGGAAGTCAAGACACGAAAGACCTGTCTTTCACGTCAACCTAAACTTAAAAGAAAATCGACGTATAGATGCTATTCGTGCAAAAAATACGCTTGCTTACAGTGCGCGAAACAATTGCGCCCTGACTGTGCTTAGAATTGAAGGTTTAGTTGAACTATGGACATTTTTTTCGGAAAGTTTATGTACTTACTTTATTTTTGTTCTGAATGTTATATTAGCCGTTAGTAAGAAATACTAGTTTTTGTTATTATAAGAGGAATATTCTTAATGTTTTGATATTTTATATCTAATATTTGGATTTTTAACTAAAATTCAAGCCATATATTATTGTAGTCTTATATTTAAAAATTAAATAAAATTGATTTTATTTTATTATAACGATACAAAAAATGCACGTCGGCACTTAAATGTTAATATATGGTATTTTTAAAGAAATCAATAGAGACAGTTAAATGCGACTGGAAATTCGCATAGGTGTTTCAAATAATTCAAAA
Source organism: Volucella inanis (assembly GCA_907269105.1). Lineage (NCBI taxonomy): Eukaryota > Metazoa > Arthropoda > Insecta > Diptera > Syrphidae > Volucella > Volucella inanis. The sequence continues at coordinate 58,347,265 of OU026154.1, read as the reverse complement.
ATATTTATAAAGAATGTTGCAATTACTTTCTTGTACTTGATCCTGCTTCAATTACAACTTCAGAACCAACTTTTGACTTTCTCCAAATAAAAACATACCCTTTGAAATAATCTGCTACAATATTAGTAGGATTTCATCTACGAAAATTTTAAGTCGCATTTCACTATCCCAGATATTTAATATTATTTTATTTTATAGCCAACAAACAAAAGAAAAAAAAAACAAATTAGTCATCTAGCAGACGAAGAGAAAATTAATTTTACTATTGGGTATGTAATTTTATTCGTGCGGTTTTTTTCAAAATTTAAACGTTTATTTAAGAAAAACATGTACAATAGTATTATTCAAAGTATTGCCCATCTGAAGCTATGACTTTTTCCCATCTTTTTGGCAATTTGTGGATCCCATCCCAAAAGAACTGCGCCGGCTTGGCAGCCAAGAATGAATCAAGCCAATTTTTGATATTCTGTTCTGATGTGAACCGTATTTCAGTTAGGGCGTTCTGCATCGACCGGAACAAATGGTAGTCAGAAGGGGCAAGGTCTGGGCTATAAGGCGGGTGGGGTAAGACTAACCATCCACTGTTTTCCAAATAGTTCTTAACCGGAATAGCAACGTGGGGCCGAGCTTTGTCATGATGGAAAATTATTGCCTCGTGTCTGGTCGCATATTCCGGGCGTTTTTCCACTACTGCTCTCTTCAAACGGATTGATTGTGTTCGGTAGCATTGTCCATTAATTTTTTTACCCGGGTTTAGCAGCTCATAATATAACACACCCATCTGATCCCACCAAATACAGAGCATTACCTTCGCGCCATGGATATTCGGCTTTGCCGTTTATTTGGCTGGTTGGCCGGGTTTCACATATGACATGCAAAACCGCCTTTCGACGTCTCTCGGCTTGAGTTCATGTGGAACCCAATTTTCTTGCTTTTGAATATATCCAGTTGCTTTTAAACGTTTTGCTTCCAGTTCTTCATCTTCAAACTTTTTTGGCTGCCCAGGACGTTCATCGTCTTCCAAGCCAAAATCACCACTTTTAAATCGTGCAAACCACTTTTGGCACGTTCGCTCAGCTAGCGCATGTTCACCATAAACTTCCACCTAAATACGATGACTTTCGGTAGCAGTTTTCTTCATATTAAAGTAATGAAGAAGAACTCCTCGCAAAAACGCTTTTTCAGGCACAAAGTTCGACATATTTGAGTGAAAAAAAAAATTGTTGTTTACGCTTCAAATGAATGACATATACTGAAATGACGTACAATGACAGAAGCTTTCCAACGTATGTTCCAATGGAATAATAACAGTAGAATGATACAAGTTACGTCATCTCTTAGCAAACCGCGCGAATTAAGTTATAGACCCAATATATCAGCCAGCAAACAAACAATTCGATCAGCCAGCAATTAGTATAAATATCACTTAGCATAGTAATATAAGTCAATCTTAAAATTGTATTTATAAAGGAAACACATTTACGGTGCAGAATATATTTACATTTTTTGATATAATACAACCTGAAAAAAATGAACTGGAAGCTCAACCGGTATGTCCATATTTATATGCTATCCAAAGAAGCCAAGAAACATCCTTGAAACAGTACTCAGAAAATAAAATTCCACGGGAAGAAGGACTTCCAACCTAACGTTATCCAAGATTGAAATGGCCCGCACCGAAAGCTACATGAAAGAGTGCGTTACCACTGAAGCACTGCGCACATTCATCGTCGGACTCAACAGAAATTTGGCGCGTGGTGTACTTAATAGCCACAATCCAAAGGATTTGGAGACAGCATTTGCCATTGCAAGTACAATCTATCATGACAATGGGAACCAAGTTTTCGATTTACAACCGCCACCATTTAGATTTATCTATTAATAAATTAATAGATAATAATTCATTCAAACAGGGCAGGAATTCCTCTTCGCAAAACCTTAATCAACATCTGGTGCAGCGAATCAATAACACAGACCATGAGGAATCCCAGCCAGAAGAAATTAAAAATTTCGAGCAGCATTACGAAACAGGAAGTACTTTTTTAGGACTATAAACGGGTTGCCATGTTACAATATTAGTGGACACAGAATCCGCTAACAATTATATCAGCTACAAATGCAACATCGGTAAGTCTATACCCATTAAACATTTTAAAACAAAATTTTGTATGGATTATCTATAATAAAATCTAAAAAAGTGCTAACCACGTTACGATATAATTTAGTTTCTTTTAAAATTAAGGAATTAGGTGCATTTAACATGATTTTAGGCGAACAAGGCCTCAGATTAGTCTAAGAAAAGATTAATCTCTTTAATTATAGTTTAAAGCATCAGAAAAAATAACTGAAAAAAATTAACAGCGAGTTAATTACACAATTAATAGTCCTCAGTACGAAGAAGAAATTTAAAAAAAATGATAGAAAACGAAAATATAAGTGATACTTTACCTTTCCCAAGGACTATTTAGGCTACAATTAGGAGGCAAACAGAAAATCCTACTTGGACAAAGCAATACCCTTATCCTAGAGCAGACTATGACTTTGCTAATAAAGAAAGAGAAACTTTTATAGAATGGAATCATTCAGCCAAGTAAGAGTTCGTACAATTCCTCTATGTGGACCGTTCCAAAAAAAAAAAAAAAAAAAAAAAAAAAAAAAAAAAAAAAAAAAAAAAAAAAAAAAAAAAAAAAAAAATGATTAGATGAAAATGGCAAATCCAAGAAGAAAATGGTAGTCGACTATCAAAAAGTAAATGCGCATAATATAACTGACCGCTACCGCTACCCAATACCCGATCTTAATATTATATAACATTAATATGAAAATTCGAAATTTAGGTAGAGCCAGGATATTTTCAACCATAGTTTTAAAATAAGGATTCCATTTAATTCTATTAAAGGAATCCGATCATGAACAGTCAATGTCGCAATGAAGAACGCTCCCTCAATCTTTCAACGATGCGTAGACAAGATTTTGCAGGAATATATTGGTAAATTCGCTTACGTCTATATTGACGACGTGCTGATATTTTCTTCTAGACCCGAACAACCTATAAAACATATTCAAATTATAACTAACACACTACATCAAGCCAATATGAAAATTTCAGGCGATAACTCGTATTTTTTTCCAGGACTCCTTTGAGTACCTCGGCCACATAGCTAAACATCAACGAGTGATGGTTGACCCAAAAGAGATCCAAGCTATAAAACAGTATCCAGTGCCGAAGACTTTATCTGCCATAAAGAAACTAAAAAAACTTTCTGCAGGAACTTCACCAGTCTGACTTTAACAAATAGTTTGAGCTGACTACCGATACCAGTATTTTTGCAATTCTAGCTGTTCTGTCTTAACATCGCCAAACCATTGCTTTTCTTCTCGAATGTTAATCGAGGCTGAACCAGATTTTAGTACGAACAAAAAAATTCATGCTATTGTGTGCGCACTATAGAAGCTCCGAAATTTTTTATGCGGCATCACTGATTTAACCATTTATACTGACCACCGGTCATAAATTCTATTTCGGAGAAAAATCCATACACTAAATTAAAAAGATGGTAAAACTTTATTGAAGATTTTAGTCCCAAACTTGTCCACAAACCTGGTTACCTGGTCACAGACCTGCACATCGTAATTATTAAAATAATGCACAAGAAATATTGCTTAGCCACTTTTGGCCTAACATTAAAGATATGTGCAAGAAAGAAGCGATAGATTATCAAATTTGTTTGACCAACAAATACGAACGGCACTCAAACAAACAACCCATTGGAAAAACACCAATACCAACAAAAATAGGAGAATAGGTATATACAAATGGACATATATTCGAAGAACTGTTATCTCCGAAGAGTTTTTTTAATCGCGATAAGTATCCAACAATTAAAGAAATTCTTCAGAATAAGCAGGAGAAGTTACTCCTATACCACAATAAAGGCCGAAAACCCATCACATATAACCCAGGTGTTATCGTCTATTCCAAAACAGATTGCAGAAAGAAAATTGCTAAACGCTATAACAAACATAAAGTCAAAGACAATCGCGGGGACACGATCCTAAACAGAGAAACGGAAAATTATTCACAAAGACAGTATCCGCAAACAGGTCACATAATGCAATCCACCAGAGGATTAATTAATATTATTATATTTTTTTCCGCATCTTTATTTGACTTAATTACAGATCTTAAAGACAAGAAGTATGTATTAACAGAGACTGATTCGCTTTACCTCTTCAAGAACACAACGTATTTCTATCACGTAGCAAACCTCTCAATTATACTAGCTCTATACTAGAATGTTATGAAGTCTAAATACAGCGCTGAAGAACAAAGGAGAAACAATTTTCATCAATAAAATCGAAACGATTAAGACGCAGTTAATACCTCCAACGATAGACTCTGACGCTCATTGAATTTTTAAGATTCTATTCTCAAGTTTGTCCCAAGTACTCCTGACCACGAAGACCTCATAGAAATCAAGACAGGACTCAATCAGTTGATAGAAAATAATAATCAACAACGTAAGATTAACACACAGTTCGAAAAAGTTCTAAAGACATTAGGTCCAATATCCGTTTCTGAAGAACCAATTATTGAAGAAGTTCATAAAGAATTAGAAGCAATTACTAATACTACTATATTAATTTTGCTAAAATAGAAAACATCTTAAAGATGTTCAAGAAATTGCACAAACAGAAGATTTCAGCATACCTATATTTGATATATTAAAATACCCGCATATTTACGTTCGTATGTACAAAACTGTTATTATCACTATCCTTAAATATCATATTGGGTATATATTTTAATTCGTGCGTTTTTTTTTTTTTTTTTTTTTCAAAATTTGAACGTTTATTTAAGTAAAACGTATACAATAGTATTATTCAAAGTATTGACCATCTGAAGCTATGACTTTTTCCCATCTTTCTGCCAATTTGTGGATCCCATCCCAAAAGAAATGCGCCGGCTTGGCAGCCAAGAATGAATCAAGCCAATTTTTGATATTCTGCTCTGATGTGGACCGTATTTCAGTGAGGGCGTTCTGCATCGACCGGAACAAATGGTAGTCAGAAGGGGCAAGGTCTGGGCTATAAGGCGGGTGGGGTAATACTTCCCATCCACTGTTTTCCAAATAGGTCTTAACCGAAATAGCAACGTGGGGCCGAGCGTTGTCATGATGGAAAATTATTGCCTCGTGCCTGGTCGCATATTCCGGGCGTTTTTCGGCTACTGCACTCTTCAAATGGTTTCACCCGGTTCATAATACAGCTCATAACACAGCACACCCATCTGATCCCACCAAATACAGAGTATTACCTTCGCGCCATGGATATTCGGCTTTGCCGTTGATTTGGCTGGTAATGGATCCATTTTTCATCACCAGTAACAATCCGATGCAAAAAGACTTCCTTTCGTGGCGTTCCAGAAGCATTTCGGACATGCAAAACCGCCTTTCGACGTCTCTCGGCTTGAGTTCATGTGGAACCCAATTTCCTTCCTTTTGAATATATCCAGCTGCTTTTAAACATTTTGAAATGGCTGCTTGAGTGACACCCAAAGATTCTGCGAGATCTTCTTGTGTTTGGCAACAATCTTAATAGAGTAATGCTTCCAGTTCTTCATCTTCAAACTTTTTTGGCTGCCCAGGACGTTCATCGTCTTCCAAGCCAAAATCACCACTTTTAAATCGTGCAAACCACTTTTGGCACGTTCGCTCAGCTAGCGCATTTTCACCATAAACTTCCACCAAAATACGATGACTTTTGGCATCAGTTTTCTTCATATTAAAGTAATGAAGAAGAACTCCCCGCAAAAACACTTTTTTAGGCACAAAGTTCGACATATTGGAGTAAAAAAAAATTATTGTTGCTTACACTTCAAATGAATGACATATACTGAAATGACGTACAATGACAGTAGCCTTCCAACGCATTTTCCAATGGAATAATACAAGCTACGCCATCTCTTAGCAAACCTCACGAGTAATAGACCCAATATAATAAATAAAAGTTTCAAACTATACAAACAAATACCAATTTCATAACAATTTCCAAATGTAACGAACGTTGAAAATGCTGGAAAAGTGTTTCGGCAACGATTCTCTAAAAAAAGCGGTCGTCTACCAGTGGCACGAGCGGTTTAAAAGTGGTCGTGGGTCAATCGAAGATGATGAACGCAGTGGCAGACGGAAACATTGGTGAAGTAAAAGAAATGTTGGTCAATAACCGCAAATTAACCATCAGAAGGATACCGGAGGACTTGAATTTTGCCTATGGATCCGTCCAAGACATTATGGTTAATGATTTGAATTCCCTCGTGTAGCAGAAAATTCGCTGCCAAAAGACCTCAATTTCATGCAAGAAAGAGACCGAATCCGACCCCACATTCATCAAAAGGATCATTACTGGAGACGAGAGGTGGGTTTATGAGTACGACACACAATCCAGACATCAGGCAAGTGAATGGCGTTCACCAAATGAGCCGAGACTAAAGAAACCACGTCGTTTTTAGTCAAAAAAGAAGGCAATGCTCACGGTTTTCATGGATTACAACGGTATAGTGCACCATGAATGTTTGCCAAAAGGCCAGACAGTAAACAAATTGTATTATTTGGGCGTTACGAGATGTTTGCGTGAAGCAATTCGCCGAAAGAGACCAGAATTGTCGGCAGAAAACTTGTAGATTTTGCACCATGATAACGCACCGTAGCACAGTGCCATCATTATTCGTAATTTTTTGACGAAAAATGCAACAAATACCATTCAACAGCCACCGAATTCACCTGATTTGGCTCCCCGTGACTTCTTTCTGTTCAATCCAGTTAAAAAAACCACTGCGGGGAACGCGTTTCAGCAGCCGAGAGGAAGGAATGGAAAAATCGCAGGAAGCACTGATGGACATACCGAAAACCCAATATAAAAAATGCTTCGAGGATTGGATCAAGCGCTGAGATAATTGTGTTGCAGTCGATGGGGATTACCTTGAAGGGGACAATATAGATTTAGATGAATAAACTTGTGTTTTTAACTTTCTGAATACACTTTTATGAACTTTTTGATCATAACCCATAATATTCTTTATCTTATCTGGGCATACTATATATATATATTAAAAGTTAATGGCATATTTTGATTAGCAAACACTTTATTGTGTCGTGTCGTTATTGACAAAAATTGTCTATTTGCATCTGGAGATGTACTCGAGATTTGGTTTTGTAAAAAGATATTGTTAACGCCTTTACCATAAAAATGAAACAAGTTTTCTTCATCCCCGTTGTAACTTCAAGTATATAATTCCTTTTTCTAAATTTAAATTTGCACCGATTTTTTTTTAATCAAACCCAAAGATTCCGTCAAAAATTTTGAGTTTTAGAAGAAAAAAAAGTAGGAATTTTATTAAATTTGCTTATAACTTACTAAGATGTAACAAAATTTGTTCCGTTTATAGACTTGACAGAAAATGGATTGGTAAGTGGTTTGGTAGCATTCAGGTTATTTAAATTTCTATATTATATACCAGGAGCTTTATTTCGTTTCCCGCCAAAATTCTTCCGACGTATGGCAGGAGTGTCTTTCTCTTAAAAAATTAATTATTATTTTTTTTTATTGTTATATTTTTTATTTTGTGTTCCTTTTGGTTACATTCTTCGTTAATGTATTATTGTTGAGAAAATATTGTACAAATTTCCTTAAAATTGTAACAGCCCTGGTAGCAGCGTGTGGCTCATGAAACGTCAAATGAAACAAACCTAACCAAGCTGTCACATTGAGCGAGGTTACGCCATTTTAAATCGCCACTTGAGTCGTTTTCGAAATTTCGGTCTTTCTTTGTTCTGAGCCCACGGTGCCACCACGAGTCTGCCAAAGATTCGAATAAACGTCACCAAAGGAATAAAGGCGTACGTTCATTCATCAGTCTCGGAGGGCCAGAACAGCGTAGCCGCGCACAAAATCTTTATTCGAATTTTTGTCCGTTGACAACGAAATCCCAAATAATCGCCGCCTGCGACGAAGAATTGCTGCCGTGCACTCGTAGTCGCCTGCTTCACATCTGCTGCCGAGCACCAGTCGCCGCCTGCGACAACGAACCTGCATTGAACAGTTCAGTGTTACAGAACGTCACTGCCCGTGACGAAAGAGTGGATCAATTGTCCATGCCCAAAAATCGTTGTGGATAAGAAAACAAAATTTTCATTTCAGTTGTGGGAAGAGTCGCCGCCTGCGACAAAGCCGTAGAACATACCACAAATCCATTTGTGTCCCAAACTGAGAACACCGGTGGAAACAAGAATGTCAATGTCAAACGAGCAAGTACGAAGAAGCTCAAGACTCGCCAAAGCCACATCACAAACGGAAGAAACAGTGAGGTAAGCAACTCAGACGGCACACTTCTGGAAAAAGAGACGACAATGGAGGAAGTCAACAGGCAAATGAGGGAACTACGCAAACAGCTCGAGACTGCCGAATCCAATGCGGCAAGAGAAAAGGCAGAATGTCAACGACTGCAGGAGCAGTCGGCAATGTCGGCACAACATTTCCGTCAAGATTCACCCGTTCGAGAGAGAATGTCTACTCTGCCGAAATCGTCTCAAGGTCGCTCTCTAATGCGAGCATAAGTACAACTGCAACAGGAACAGTCATGTGCACCGGAGCTGAATCAACACAGCGCATGCCAGCATCCAGACCTATGTTCCTACCACAACAACCAAAGGCTACGGTGGCAACGAACATGGAGCAGTCAGCAGCACCACCAGTCCCTAGAGTCCCAACCTTTATGTCGCCAATAAACGCAATATTGCCATTCAAACCAGTCGTATGTCCGTGATCCACCCCAGGCGTCAACGTTCCCGTCATCGAGTCAACAGCCGAACCATCACAGCACCACAGGCAGTCGAAGGATTATCGATCTACCTGAATATGCGGGACGCCCAGAAGAATGGCCGATGTTCGCTACCGCATTCCTGGAGTCCACGGAAGCGATGAATTATTCGAACGTAGAGAACATGTTTCGTCTGCAAAAATGCTTAAAAGGCGCTGCATGGGATGCTGTCGAATCATTGTTAATTCACCCAAACAATGTGAATCGTGTGATGTCGGCGTTGAAATTCAATGCTTAGTCAGAAGCCAATTGAACAAGGTCAGGCAAATCCAACCGATCCCAGAAGCCAAACTGGAACTGCTCATACCAATATCGACAAAGGTGGAAAATCTAGCGACCTTTCTTGAATTCAGTGGAATGTATCATCACCTAACGAATCCTACACTTTTGGATGAGCTAATCAGCAAGCTGCCGATGAGCAAAAGGATGGAGTGGGCGCGGCACAGCATCACGATTCAGCCTTACTCGACAATCAAACATTTCGACGAATGGTTAAGCGGAGTATCGAGGTTAGTCAGTCTCGTCGCCCCGAGTGTTCTACTACCGACGGTCAGCACGGAGCAGAAATCGAAGCCGAAGAAGGTTTTACACGCCGTAGAACGACGTATATCAGCTAACAAGTGTCGATATTGTGAAGAAGATCCACATCTGGTTGTCGACTGTCACATCTTCAAGAAATTCGACGTTCCAGCCAACTGGAAGTTCGTTAAGAAAAACAAGTTGTGTTCCTCCTGTCTTAAGTACGGACATCGTTCCAGATCCTGCAAATCATCGAGAAAATGTGAAATCGATGGGTATACGAAAAGTCATCATGTATCTCTCCACGTCATACGACAGCCACACCAGCACCCTCCAGCACAGTGGAACCGAAGACGCTCATGATCAGCTGTTGTTCCACGAAGAAAGAAAAGATCTTGTTCCGAGTGGTGCCTGTCAGACTATACGGCAAGTACGCTACACAACAGGAGTACGCGTTATTAAATGAAGTCTAGCAAATCGACAGGGATTAAAGGGGCTGAGCGCGGTTGATCTACAACAATTTTGTCAACAATGGAGCCCAGGTACCTTCACTCGGTATGAGAATGCGAAGCCTCAACTCTTGATTGGTCTAGATCATTGTCAACTTGGAGTTCCGTTGCGAGTCATAGAATCTTCAAGCGAGGGCCTGGTCTTTGCAGAAACAAGGCTTGGTTGGCTCGCATATGGGAGGTCGGAAAACTTTGGAGTGAAGAAGCCGACTAAGATGCTTATTATGCCAAACTACGACTACGCGGTCTCGAAAGAAGGTTCATGGGGGATCCGGAGTTCGCTACAGCTTATCGCCACGTGATCGCGAGCCACATTCGAAAAGGATACGCCAGGAAGTTGTCGAAGGCTGAGGTTGAAACCGGGAAAGTTCGTATGATCTGGTACCTGCCACACTTTCGTGTAAAAAATCCGAACAAGCCTAACAAAATCCGTCTGGTTTTCGACGCAGCCGCCAAAGTCGACGAAGTATCGTTGAATTCACTCCTAATGAAGGGTCCGGATGACCGCCCGCCACTTACTGCATTGCTGTTCAACTTCCGGATGAGGCCCGTAGCGGTGTCAGGGGACATACAAGAGATGTTCCACCAGGTCCTCGTTCGTCACGAACATCAGGATATTTCGCCTCTGTATATTTCACAATCAAACGTTCGAGGGAAAAACAATGGGTTGCTCTCTTCACCTGCATGACCATCGGAGCGATTCATCTAGAAATAGCAGCCGATTTATCGACAGATGCCTGTATCTTGTGCATGAGAAACTTCGTAAACCGGAGAGGAATCCCCAAGGTGATAAGGAGCGACAACGGGACCAATTTTATTGGCGCGAAGAACGAATTGGCAACTGTAGAGATTTTCGACAACGATGCCATAAAGACGGAGCTGTGTGCGAAAGGCATCGAGTGGGTTTTTAATTTCCCTCTGAACCCACACGCAGGAGGCTGCTGGGAGCGATTGGTGCGCTCAGTAAAGAGAGTCCTAAGCTGTTCGCTCAGCGAGGTAGCTCCTAGGTTAGAGACCTTACAGAGCGCGCTCATCGAAGCAGAAAATTTCGTCAACAGCTGTCCACTTACCCACCTTCCAGTGTCACCCGAGGAAGAAGAACCCTTGACGCCTAATCACTTCCTGGTGGGCGGTGTGAAATCAAATCAAACTCCAGGACCGGTGAACGAGAGAGCCTTATGCCTTAGGAAGCAATGCTCGTATGTGACGTCAATGTTCCGAGGAGTAAGTGGGCAGGAGGGAGAATCACGAAAGTGTTCGCAGACGATGACAACCAGATCCGTTCAGCTGAAATAAAAACATCTGCCGGAGTTCTGCGAAGACCAGCTGTCAAGTTAGCAGTTTTGAATGTTGGTGAGGCTTCGGTCGAGGACTGGGTCACCTCACGGGGGACGGGGTGTTGAGCAAATATTGTAAAAATTTCCTTAAAATTGTAACAGCCCTGTTGGCAGCGTGTGGCTCATGAAACGTCAAATGAAACAAACCGAAAAGCTGTCACATTAAGCGAGGTTACGCTATTTTAAATCGCCATTTGAGTCGTTTCCGAAATTTCGGTCTTTCTTTGCTCTGAGCCCACGGTGCCACCACGAGTCTGCCAAAAATTATAAACGTCACCAAACGAATAAAGGGGTACGTTCATTCATCAGTCTCGGAGGGCCAGAACAGCGCAGCCGCTCACAATTATTATATTAATATATTAACATTGGTATAAACGTGGTCACCATATTCGCAAGAGTATTGTCTACTTCCTAAGGTTGTGTTTAGTAAAAATTGGGTCTGATTGAAATGGTTGTTGTCAAAATTTCGGAGTAGTTTGGAAGTGTTTGTCGGTCAAGCGATGTTGCTTGAGTTTGCTGGAATTATCAGAGTAGCCTTAGAAATTTTTAATGTCCTGCGTGGGTCTCTGAAATTGATTGGGATGCTGCACCGAACTTTGAAAATGATTAGGAATTAATGTTATGGGTATGTCTATATTGTTGAGGTTCTCTACAGGTTTTGGAAAATTAGTTGATTTTCTATAATGAGAAAAGAATGGGCCTAATTCTATTCGTGATGGTTTAGATCCTGTTTGTCTAGCGACAATGCGTGTTACTGATATTTTTCAGAAAGAGATTCAATTAGGATCGTAATACGATCATATTGATATTTTTATGGCATTTGACAGAGTTTGGCAGCAAACTCTTTTGTCAAAAATGCCTGCTTTAAGTCTAATGTACACAAAATAAATGCTAGTGTGTCCCAGAGCTCCATTCTGTTTCCGACATTCTTTTTAATCTTCATTAATGATCTCTTTCTTGCTACTTATAATCCAATATATTCCTTGCTGACGACAGTGCTCTCTGCTTTACATATTTGTTCCCGGATTCACGTTCATGTTCTCCGGTTGTAGAACGGGAGCGTCAGCGTATGGTAGGGTCATTAAGTGCCGATATAAACAGCATCGCCAATTGGGGAGCAATTGATAGAGTAAAATTTAATGCTTCCAAAACACAATACTGTCTGCTGTCATTAAAGCGAAATCTAAACACATAGCCATTATCCAAGAATGCTGCTTGCATCGCTGAAACCGAAAAACTCATTCTCAGTATGTTTGCTATTGACAACCAACGCTGGTATGACCACATTTTTGATGTCGCCAAAATGCTGCAAAATGTCTAGGTTTCCTTAAACGATGTAAGAAATACATCTCTCCTATTAGAAAGGATTCACAACCGTGCGATAAGACTCATAGGTGATGCTAATATAACCCAGTCAATTGACAACTTCGAACGCCGACGAAATGTCTCACCTTGATTTATCGCTATTTTCACCACCAGTGCTCCATTAAAATTGCTAGTAGCATTCCGTCCCTTCAAACTTTTAACTGTAACACTCGTACCGCTATGAATGCTCATTATTTTCCCTCAAGCCCACTTTCGGACGTACATTGGAATATCGTGATTCTTTCCTAAATCGTACATCTCGCTTATGGAATACTCTGTCGATCCCTTTATTTCCGGACCATTATAAACTTAAATCATTTAAAACGAAGATATATCGTTATCTCTCTTTCTTTCCTCCCTAGCTTTCCTTCGCTTGCGCTATGTGCAAACATTTTAAGGGTACTTTAACCCCTTATTTATAATCAAGTTCAATTTTTTCTCAACTTCGGCGTAAAATTCTAAAATAAATAATCTACCTTGGCGCAGAGTAAAAATTTCCTGCTCTATGAGATAAATAGATCTCTTTTCGGTATACGTGAAACCCAATCTTACTATAATTGCTTTAAAATTGAGGACTGTATTAAACAAAGACAAAACCAAATCTGAAAAACTGACAATTTTATTTCTAATTATGGCCACTGCCTGGTAGCGCCTTTCCTCATGAAACTTCAATAATTTATAAGGAGCAAAGGCGGTTTGGTGCCGCCACCAAACTCAGGCAACGACTTCACGAAATCTAATGGCTCACTGCAGATCACACTAGATGATAATTGGAAAACATTCTTCAACAATCATAAGAGTTTCTGAAAACTTATGGTAGTCTAGTAAATTTGCCAACTTTTTTCTCAAACGTTTGTCTGGTTTGATAGGTTGCAGCTTGAACTGGAACCATAACCATTACCCTTACCTATTCTGCGTTCATTATTTATATAGCAAAAACAAAAGCAAATGTGTATACATAAATTTAAATTTCAAAAATTCTTTTAATATAACTAAATTTTCATTATTTAAAACTAGATAAATAAATTCAAGGGTATTTTAACAAGTTTTACTATAGATTGATATCTTAATATGTTCGTAGTTTTCTCTTTTGTTTGTTTTTTATCGTTTCATGTAATTTAAGTTTTAATTCACAAAAAAGTAACGTTCTGTATATTAATATTAATATTATTACATTAAAATATGTAATACTTAGCTAGATTAATAATATTATAAGAAGATATTCGGCTTAACCCCGCGTGGATGGGCAATCTATTTTTTTTTTCGACAACTGGTGATGGTTCTTTTGTCCTTTTGTCCTTCTGTGATGTCTTATCATTTTTATATTTCAAATCACTTTTATTTCTTTTGTATGATAGCTACTCATATATCACAATAAGGATAACGCTGATCTTTGAATGAAACCAAAATATTAAGTGTAAGTAATGAAAGCACTTGATATATTATTTTATTATAAATTTATTTAATTCTGTGTCAAATCATATTTTTCTCTATACCGAAGTTTTTGTGTAATTATTCTTATCTTCTTGTGGTTTCATATCCTCTGTATTCTCGATAATAATGACGTCGATATCCAAACCCATCTTAGATGTCAAAGCTCATGTTACAATTATTATTATATTTTAGCTAACATAAGGCCTTAATGAACTTATTACTTATTCGTAACAATTGATTTTTTTTAATTATTAGTTTCGTATTTTCTACATGTTTTACAAAAATTTTAATTTTATATTGTATTATAATTAATTTACTTTCTCTAATTTTAGTCATCAAATTTGGTGAAATGATTATTTCGTATATTTTTTTCTCAAAACTTACAAACATTTCATTGTTAATAATTTACAATTTTTGAATTTAATCAAATAGTTTCCTTATATTTCAGGATTCACATTATTACCATTCTGTACAATTCGGGTGTTGTTAGAATTTTGAAGTATGATATTAAATAACATGTAAACGTTTGTGGAGTGAATCCCTTAATTTCTTCAATGTTTTCTAATATTTTAGAACAAATCGACTCAGTAAAAATAAGTATATTTTTAATACAGCTATCGATTGTTGGAATCAAATTTCTTTTTATATTTTTTTCGACTGGAAATTTGTTAATATTGTTCAATTCATTTTCAATTCTTGAAAATCCGATAGAGGTTTTATTAGAATTTTGGTTAAGGGGAGTTCAGATAGCCTTGGTATCAATATGTATAATATGATATTCATAACTTAACATTCTTGTAATCTTCAATATCTGAACACATTTTAATTTCTTCTGGGCCTGAAACGTTTTAGGTAAGAATAATTAATTTGTTTGGAAAAATAATTTTTCAACACCCTCAAACCGATTTCTTAACAAATAATGTCATTATCGACTTGATTATAGGATTTTCCGGACAACATCTCCATTCGTTGACTATGGTGAGAAAAAAAAATCTAATAAAAATGAAAAAAACATTTCAAGGAGGAGGCGTTGCAATCTTTGTAAGAAAAGGACTGCGTTTTAAAAGAGTATACAGTCATGTAGTACGTAAGTTGTAGGTGCTGGAAGCATTCGTCATATACATCTCTCTCCGAAGTGGAAAGCAGTTATACATGGTGTCTGTTTATGCTCCCAAGCCTACTCAATCCAGCTTATTCATCTCTGAGCTTTTTCGATTCTTAAGGCTGGAATTGTAGGAAAATTATTTAATTATCGGATGAGATTTCCTAGACACGGGTCGTATTTGCATCTTCTGCTGTTCGACACTCGAATATTACTTACAGGCACTTACTTACATAACAGAAACTGTCTACGCCCTTTCGTGTATGACAGTGCCCATTGCGGTCTCAGTACCAAAATAACTGTTCCCAACGAAACTGCGGAATTGGATGAATTTTCTCAAAGGCATTCCTACAACTATATTAGGATGCGTTGGACGCACTTCTCCAGAACACTGACGAGAGCACTGTCCTCGAATTCGCTTTACCCACCGCCCAATAGAATTTTGTCAAACAAGGAGATTGACAGGTATCTAAAACTATTGACCGAGACATAAAAGTAGATTGCTGTCAAGAGTAAAAATCTTGTACCGACAGTTTGCAAACAACTCATTTCCTAACTTCGACCTACAAACTGGAGCTAAGTACCCTAATTTTATTAACTCCCATACCCTAAACCCAACATCTCATCCGGCGCCCAATTCCATATCCAACCACGAATCTCCATCTCCCTCCCCCACTGCCCCTATTCTTGATCCTCTTTTTCCCCCTACAGTTAAACTAACCCAGCAAACCAATGGAACTACAGAAAGTCGCTATGCACTCTCTAGGCTTAGAGAGAGAAAGATATATGAAAACATTCGTCTCTTTCTCGCCTATCTACACGACAAATCGGACTTGGTCTGCTACGAAGGGAAGACCAAAACCAGCGTCATGGTATCCATCCAGCAGGAAGGCCTCCCTACCGACCCTATCAGTCTCAGGAACCTTTATGTCAGGTACCACGAGATTTTTAGCATGTCCCCTCAGAAAGTAGCAGACGACCTTGCTGCATTCGGCCACTACGTTCACTCTAAACGAGTCTCACACTTACAGCGAAACCGAGCTGACCACAATAAATTTTTTCGTCCATAACGTGCCTTCCTCGTCAGCACTTAAACCATTTCGCCATACATCTCCACCACACAACATCCCTCTTACATTTTACTACCAGAATGTAAGAGGTCTTAGCTCTAAAACCAATGCTGTCCTACGTCAATCGCATTCTCTTCCCTTTGATATTTACGCCTTGACTGAAACCAATTTGATTCCCGACATAAAGAACCAGGAATTGTTCCCCCCTACTTTTAATGTTTTTCGCGACGACGATTCTACCCGCCCACATGATGATTCCCCCTGTCGAGGCGTCTTACTGGCGATCCACAACAGCCTTAACTCTTCTCCCATTAGCATCTCTTCATCCTCTAAAGTCGACTTTGTCGCTATAAAAATATCACTCCCCTTCAAGTCCCTTTACGTTTTATGTTGCTACATCCTGCCAGCTCAACCTACCAAATCTTACCAACTTGTTGTCGATGCGATCGACTATTTAATTGACCTGTCTGACTCTACTGACAATATCTTTGTTTTCGGCGACTTTAATCTTCCTCAGCTACAGTGGATTCCATCAGACGATCAATCGTTCTTCATCGCTTCAAATGCCAACTCAGCTAAGGAATGTCTCTTCTTAGATCGCTTAACAGACTCAAGTCTATGCCAAGTCAGTGGTGTATCCAACTATATGGGCAGGCAATTGGACCTTATTTTCATAACAGATTCCATTAACTCCTCAGTCTCCATTTGTCCCCTATCTCTCTCTACAATCGATAACTACCACCCCCCTCTTCTTCTTTCATTTTTTCATAACTCTTCTTTCCAGTCCAATCCTCCCACAACTCTCTCATCCTACGACTTTCATAAAGCAAACTTCCACAAAATCAGTGACTATCTTAGCAGATCCCCCCTTAACTTTCACAACCTAAGCGTAAATGATGCCTTATCCATTTTTTTATAAAGAAATATTTAATTCTTTCAGCCTTTATGTTCTGTTTTCCCGCCTTAAAACATCATCTACTAGTCCTCCCTGGTATAATCGCAAGCTTCGTTCCTTACGAAACAAGAGAAACAAGTTATGGGCTGTTTTCCTGCGTAGCAGATCCTTGTCCAACTATTCCAACTATCTTGGTGCTTATCTTCATTTCACCGAACTTTACGATTCCCTTTACCAGCGTTACCTTAACAATGCGCAAGTCAACCTTAAAAATGACCCTAAGTCCTTTTACCAATTTGTTAACTACAAAAGAAAGTCCGATGGTTACCCTCCTTCCCTCTCTTTCAACAACAAATCATCAACCGATCCACTCACCACTGCCAACCTATTTGCCAGCTTCTTTAAACAATCCTTCACCAACGACTCCTTTGTACCAGATCCCTCCTATTTTCGTTACCTACCGAACTTCTCCAACGGCTCACTTCTCTCTCACATCTTGGATCCCTCCTATATCGAATATAAATTACATCAACTCAATGACGAATTTACACCCGGTCCAGATGGCCTCCCTGCCATATTTCTTAAAAATTGTCCTTCGTCTCTTTCCCTTGCCCTTTCTGATCTCTTTCGTCTATCCCTTTCACAAGGAGAATTTCCTCAGGTTTCTAAAACCTCCTTTATAACCCCGATCCACAAAAAGGGATCAAAGAACGAAATAACAAACTATCGTCCAATCGCTAAACTCTCCCATATTCCCAAACTCCTCGAAAGTATTTTGTATGAAGCTCTAAGTTTCCAATGCAAATCACTTATTTCCCCTAGACAACATGGCTTCCTAAAGGGTAGGTCAACCACCACAAATCTTGTTGAATTCGTATCCTTTGCCATCTCTGCCCTAGGGAACGGCAACGAAGTCGATGTAGTTGCAACCGATTTTAGCAAAGCCTTCGATAAAATCTCTCATCGATTAATACTCTTCAAATTGTCTGCCCTCGGCTTTGAACCCATACTGTTAAAATGGATATCTTCTTACCTCGAAAACCGTTTTTACAGTGTTCGTTTTAGGTCAGCCCACTCCACTCCATTTTTGGCCACCTCTGGAGTTCCTCAAGGTAGCCATCTCGGCCCCCTTCTCTTTATATTAACCATAAATGATCTCGATAGGATCATCAAATACTCGTCCGTCTCCCTTTACGCCGACGATACCAAATTTTTCAAAACCATTTCCTCTCCCCATGACTCCTTCCTTCTTCAACAAGACCTTGATAGTTTTTTGATCTGGTTCCTCAAAAATTGTTTGGAACTTAATATCACCAAATGCCAATCCATCACCTTTTCACATAAGCGGCTCAAATCTCCTCCCCTATTCTACCTTCTCCACAACCAACTGATCTCCTCCGTTGAATCTCTTCGCGACCTAGGCATTTTGTGTGATAGGGAGCTCAATTTCCGTTTGCATATGGATGGGATAATCCTTAAAGCCAACTCTGCACTAGGTTTTGTAAAACGATGGTCCAAAAAATTCACCAACCCATACGTGACCAGGTCCCTCTATATTACCTTTGTTCGTCCCCTTCTAGAGTACGCTAGTCAAGTATGGTCCCCATATCATCGCGTTCATATCTCGAGAATCGAAAGCATCCAGCGCCGTTTTCTTCGATTTGCTCTTCGAGGTTTGCCCTGGGATGATTCTTTTACTCTGCCCCCCTATCAAAACCGTCTCAACCTTATTAACCTAAGCACCCTTGAGGAACGCAGAGATGCAGCCGACTTTCTCTTCATTCATCGACTTCTTTCAGGTCAGGTTGAATGCATGTCCCTTCACAATTCTATTTTCCTCAACACTAACCCTTAGTTATCTCCCAACCCACCACACCACCTATGACGCAAACGAACCAATCTCCCGCATGCTACGAAAAATTAATTCAAACCCTAGCGTCTTTGACTTCCACTGCAACACTTCCTACCTCAAATCGGTTCTCCTTCACCACAACAACCAACCTTAGTTTTAAGTATTAGTTTAAGTTTAATTTTAAGTTATAGCTTGTATTAAGCCGAATAAATAGGGGCTTTCGCCCCCACCAAAATTAAATTAAATAAATTACTGACAGAAATAACTCCGATACCATGACACTGAAGTCATCGATTAAAAACCTCCAAACATTAATAAAGGAAGATTACGGAAATTATGTAAGTTTGTATTGGAACAATAAAATTCGGGCTGTAAACACCAGCAAGACGAATAGGTTCCCGCAAATAAAAAAAAAATTTCTGAGAAATAATTAAAATGACCTCCCATGTTTTAAAATCGCTCGAAACACAAAGAACCAACAAATACTTGTAACAGCAGACATAGAGGCCGTTAATGATAACAACTTCTTTCTGATCGAGGATCCGCAGAAGAAGATAGCGGATATAGGGGCGACTTTCCAGGAAGTGAACATCATTAACCCGAATCACGACCTGGAAAATCGAGTCCTTTTTCATTATATCTACTTTTGAAATAAAATAGTGAACTGGCGGTTCGGGAGCTCGGGTTTCACTCAATCAGTGGGAACCAATAAAACACCGAACATTGTGCTTCGACATCTCCCACTAGATTTATACATTTATACATTTATACCTCCCTGTTTAATAATGCAATTAATAATGCCCATATATATCCCATCCCCAAAAGGTATAAAGACTCTTCCAATCCGGCGAATCTCCGGTCGATCAGTCCTGTGAACAATAGAGTCCTGATTAAAAGGATTGAGGGCAAACATTAAGTTCCGGATAATCAATTCGCTTTTAAGGCGATGTAATTTATGCCGCCTCTAAACTGGTTTCTGATATCCAATGGAACAAAGTCAAGAACCAGTGCACTGGAGTTTGCCTGATTGACTTGAAAAAAGCCTTCGACACCGTATGGTTAGAGGGACTCTTTTTCAAGCTGAACAATCTGTGCATTAGCAAATCACTTCTGTATATTATTTTCAATATGCTCACAAACAGACAGTTCAACGTGAAAAATGGTGATGTGACTTCTGATGGAACAGTTGACATTAAAAACGGACTGCAACCGGGTACGGTAAATTCGCCGATCTTATTCAACATTTACACAAGTGTTCTGTTAAGTTCACTTCATTATGCCATAGCGTACGAAGACAACTTAAACACGTAAAGACCAAAGATTGAGGTCATAAATATATTTTTGCAACGTGACTTGGATTGGTATTTGAAAATCAACTTTCAGAAGTCGGAAATTATTCTACTTAGCACGCCTCTGTCTGGAGCCTCTAGGGATAGCAGAAATTGGCGAAAGTTTTCTATCGTCGGACAGTACGGATAGCCAGTTGCTTGTTAAAATGTAGTCAGATACCTCGGGATCTAGCTAGATCAAAATCTATATTTTAACAAATATATAGATGTTGCTCTGGCCAGAGCCAAATGTAATTTTGCAAAGCGACTGTCTTATAGCAGCCAACTCGATGTGAGGGTGAAGAGGGTCCGCTACATTGGCCTTATACAACCTATTATTGTATTTGGATGTCCCGTGTGGTTCAACGTGAGAGCAAATTAATTGGAAAAGACTTGGGTGTTTGAGAGGGCTTGCCTTAGGACTTGTCTTCGCTTATACAGAACACCAAAGTCTGAGTCCATCAAATTTTATCCTAATGAGGTCTTGTACAATAGGGCAACCCTAATAAAAGTGGACAGTTTCGTTATTAAGTTAACTCGAAGGAACATTGCAAGAGCAATGACCTGGTCGAACAACTTGATCTCCGGGGCTTACTACTCCAATTATATGTGTCATGAGAGAGTACGCTTTGACGGCTTAATCCTTCCAGAAGCGTTCCTCTACCTCGACATGAAAGATCTGATCCAGGACAGGTTAGCGTTCACGTCGCTCGAACAGATGCGGACGTCGTACATGATAGTGCGGAGCGTCTCCGGTTCAGTAGGGTGGTAGGGAGTCGCTACATGAGGGATATTGCACCAACATATTTGGTGGATTGCTGAAGAAGAGGAAGCTTCATCGTCGAATTCCTCCAGCACTAGGTAGCTCCATAGGAAGCAAAGTTAGTCAGCCTAATTTTTTTTAGGACTGGTCGACTTACATAGATTTAGGTAGAATTAGGTTAAATATAAGAAAAATATAAATGAACATAAAAAATGGGTAACATGGTAACATGGTAAGGAATAATCCATACCAAAAAGATTTAACTGTATATACAATACTACAATATAAGTAGGTAAAGTAAGTTAAGTTTTATTTTTAGGTAGTTTACAGGCTTGTAGGTTTTAGTTCTAAGTTTTATACAAAAGTCCATGTACTAAGTTTTTTACATAAACACAATTGTTTTCTTAGTTTTACATTTAATAAATACAAAAAAATAATTATTTCCGTTAAAATCATCAAAAGACATAGAATAAGTGTTAGGTTTATCTTAGAAGTTGGAATAAGGTAATTTTAATTAATTTAGCTAATTTTTAAGCATTTTTTTTTTTAGCATTTATGAATTATTTAAAATAAAAATACATTTAAAATGAAAAATTAATGACCCTAAGACCTGAAGCTAATAAATCTACGAGTGGAATACTATGTAATAAATTGAAAATAAAAGAGATCTTTATGCTTGGACATTATAATTTATTCTTTATCGAATGAGAGTTTGCGAAAGAGTGAGTATTTTACATATTATCATTTTGACAGACAGTTTTCTTGATTTTAGTACAATTAATTACTTTAGTACATGAAAAATTAAGATCGTAAGATAAGATAAAGTAGTGTGATTTTATATAAAACTAATTATATAATTTAATCAGTTATGATGAGTTTTCATATTTTAGTAATGTTTGATCTTCATTACCATCCTCCACGGCCGTGCGCGATGTTGAAGCGAACAGAACTGACATTTCATGACTGGTTCCCAGGGTTCCCAGGACATGAGCCCTTTCGTCCGTGTTCTACCATAGTGGTGTATTCGATGATTCACTCCAACAGATCATTTTGGCGAGTTGGGTTTTTTCGGTGTTGTGCGGTGTAACGTAATTTAGTGTAGTGCTGCTCTTTTTTTTTGTTTTTTTTTTCGTGTAAAAATGAGAAAATTGGACATTAATAACAGGTGAGTGATTAAAATTTGTTATTAGATTATTATGTATGTAATTATTTTTCAATTTTTAAATGTATGTAATTCGTTGTGACAATTCTACTTTATGCGTATCGTACATAGGTTTCGTTATCCTAAGCATCAATGGACAAACGCAATTCCATTCAAGGTTTTGGGTTTTGTTTTGATTCGTGTGATCGGGAGATTTTATTTATATACATACATATGTTCATGCGAAAGTACATAATGGATCGTGTAGTGTGGGGTGCCTTTGTCATCTTCTAGTGCCTGTCTAAAAGAAAGTTAAAGATTCATTAGATTTGGTTTTTTTTTTTTGTTTTGATAAAGTGAGAAAAAAACTAGTGCATAATAAAAAAAAAAAAATAATAATAATAAAGAAATGATACGCGCGTTTGTGTGATTATGTGTGAAATGTTGTGTTATTTGATTCGCGACGGTTCCTGATACTATATACATAACGAAGTGCGATATGACTGCAGAGGGTGCAATGAACTGGAACATGTAACAGCTGATTGTATGATAGTGTTGTGCATGCAATTATATATTAACAGGTTGTGTTGTGAAGTAATTTAATTAGATACTTTAATGCAATTTGTTGGATATTAATTATAGTATTTTTGTTTGTATTTTATGCAATAAATAGCTT
Organism: Volucella inanis; assembly: GCA_907269105.1. Taxonomy (NCBI): domain Eukaryota; kingdom Metazoa; phylum Arthropoda; class Insecta; order Diptera; family Syrphidae; genus Volucella; species Volucella inanis. The sequence goes on along the minus strand of OU026154.1, from coordinate 58,324,396 downwards.
ATTAAATTTATCAAGTGTTTTCATTCCTTAGTGTGTTTGTGTATATGAGTCGCTGGATGGGAGTATGCAAATTTTTGTTATGGGCCTTTTGATCTTACCGGTTGCTGTTTTCAGAGTGACTACACGAACTAAATTGTCTCTACCAGAATAAGTGTCGATGAAGCGTGCTAAATTCCATTTTCCTTGGCTTAGGTTATCTTCCTTTAGCAAAACTAAATTAATCATGTTTGTTGGAATTTTTGCATTTGTTGCCATCGCTGTAAAGGTCCAATTTTTGTTTCCGTTTTGTTAGCTTCTAGGATGTTGGTCAGTGCTCGACCGATGAGAAAGTGTCCGGCTCATTGGATTGTCGGTCATCGAACATGGAGCTTAAACATGCCTCCACCTGATGCAGAAACGTGCTTAATTCCTCATAAGTGTATTTCTCTTCCCCTATAATTCTTTTAAGGTGGTGCTTCACCGATTTCACCCCGGCTTCACAGAGCCCTCTGAAGTGAGGAGACGCAGGTGGAATAAAGTGCCACTCTATGCTCTCCTTTACGGTCAGTTCAGTACGCCTTGAGAATTTTGGCGCCTCGACCTTTCCAAGATTTTATATTAATCGGCCCCGCGTAGTCTACTCCGGCATGAGTGAAGGGTTGCGAAATGGATACCCTTGGAGCTGGTAAATCGCCCATAAGTTGGTTTTTCGGCTTCGCTCGGTATCGGAAACATATAATGCACTTGTGTAAAATGCTCTTTAAGGAATTTTAACATCCAGCACCTGTTCCGTAAGTATGCGGTGGTTTGCTGTAGGCCTCCATGCATTTTACATGCAGTTTTGTAAAATGATGGTTTCCCTTAAGAATGATGGGGTGCCGTTGTTCGAACGAAAGTTCAGCGTGTTGCAGTCGCCCTCCTACGCGTAGAACTCCGTTAGAGTCCGAAAAGGGGGAGAGTGATCCCTATATTTTGGCTTTTTCGGAAATGAACGTATCCTCTTGAGCTACTTTCACAAGTATTAAGGTGGTAGACTGCAATTCTGCTGGAGAAAGTGTGTTAAATTCCTAAAACAGTGTGGATTTTGAACATTTTTAATAAACCGTCGACAATAAGCTACAATTCTAACGAATTTACTTAAATTTGAATGCTCTAACATCAAAGTAACAATAACATTCTGTGTCTTTATGGCTGCATGGGTTCTTACCGTACGTTTCTCCTCCTCTGTTACTAGGTTCTTCGGCTGTTTGGGATATTGAAATTCCCAAGACTCTCGAAGGAATTCCGGTCCATTCCACCAGAGGGTGCTTGAGAGCAAGGCCGAAGGCATTACTCCCCTTGACGCTAAGTCGGCTGGACTTAACTCGCTGGGGATATGCTTCCAGTTTTCAGGTTTGACTAGTAGCTGGACCTCCGCCACTCTATGGTTGACGAATGTGGCCCATTTCATTGGAGGAGCAGCGATCCACGCCAGCGTTATTGTTGAGTCCGTCCACGCGTATTGTTTTGCGTCTCGTAAATTTAAGAACTTTGCGATGTAATCGAGCAGTGTGGAAAGCATAACAGCTCCACAAAGTTCGAGTCGTGGAAGCGTTTGACTCTTCACAGGTGCAACTCTGGTCTTGGACATGAGCAAGTGTGAGTGGATTTTGTGTTGTGAATCGAGGATCCTGAGATATATCGCCGCACCATACGCTTTCTCGGAGGCATCGCTAAAGCCGTGAAGCTCGAGTCCATGGTATGTGTCACTCAAGTGAATCCAGCGGGGAATACGAATTTTCTCGAGGTGTGATTGCTCCTCCCGGAAAGCGGTCCACTCTTTCAAGAGACAGCGGCTCGTCCCAGTTCCATCCGCAGCGCCAGAGTTGTTGCATCATTATCTTACCTTTCATTATAGATGGCGCAATCCACCCGAGTGGGTCGAACAATTTTGCAGTTGTGGAAAGGATGGTTCTTTTTGTTTGTTCTGCAGAATCAAGTTGAATATTTTGGAATGCGAGATTATCTTCACCTGGAAACCACCTAATTCCTAGGGCATTTATGTGATTGAGTGAGTTGAGAGGTAACGAAAATTTAGATTCCCTTTGTTCTACTGGTATTCCATCTAGAATTTCCTCAGAGTTACTAGCAAATTTTCGAAGACTGAATCCTCCCGACAGTAATAGACTGTTTACCTCTTTGCGCTTACGCACCGCTTCTTCTACAGTGTGGGCTCCAGCAAACAGATCATCGACATATATATCCTCTTTAACCATCTGTGTCCCTAGAGGATACGTGTGTGCTTCGTCATCCCCCAATCGATTAAGAAAACGAATGGCCAGGTACGGAGCAGAAGTTGTCCCAAATGTGATAGCTTGTAGTCGGTGCAGCTTTACTTGTTCAGACTCTTCATTACGCCAGAATATTTAATGGTAATAGGAATCTTCTTTGCCTATCCTGATCTGTCGGTACATTTTTTCAATGTCCGCTGTGAAGGTGAATATGTGTCTTCTCCACTTTAAAACGATATCGATGATATCAGTTTGTGTCTTCGGCCTAGTGATTAGATGTTGATTTAATGAAGTTCCTTCCAGCGTTTTAGCTGCCGCATCAAACACCACTCGTAGTTTGCACACGGCATGGTGTGCAAAACGTAATGAAAAGGAGTCCTCAGAACTTCATCTTGTGTCATGTCAACTTCTTCCATGTTCCCTAGCTGGAAATGTTCTTATATGCACTTCGTATACTCTATTTTTAGTGCATTATTCACGCGGAATCTCCGCTCCAGATGAGTAAACCTACGCAAGGCACCTTGCCTCGAGGGTCCAAGCGCAGATCTGCCCCCTGCTTTAAATGGTAACCACAATTCCTAGCGTCTACTTGGTAATCGAAGATTACTTCCTTTACGTTAGTCTCAAAATCTGTCTGGAGAGACTAAGAGCGCATGGTCGACATATCCCTGACATACTTCGGCATTAACTTTTCCTAATCCTAAAACCTCCACATGAGTGCGTTTGCCCTGTAGACCTAATTTTTGTGCCGCTTTTCTAGAAATAAAGCTTGCTTCATAACCTGGATCAATTAAACCGCGAAGATTAACCCTATCTCCGGATAACGACCGAACGTTGACTATTGCGATAGCTAATAATACTTCATTCTGAGTTGGAGTGGTGTGAAGACTCTGTACTTGGTTGGATTGAAATGGTAAGGCGATTGAAATTAGGGGGTATGGTTGTGAATGTGTTGAGTGAAAACGTTGTTGCTTACTGGTGGATGCAATAGGTGCTGGTTGTGTGATGTTGTGTTGTGTATTTGGAGTGTGTGAACTGTGTGAAACAAAATTTATGTGCAGCAGTGAATGATGGGGCTGCTGGCAGAAATAACACCTAAGCCTACTTGGACATTGTGTCGTCTTATGACTGTATGTCAAGCAATTCTCACATACTCTAATTCGGTTTACTGTATTTCTGCGTGAAGCAGTATCAATTTTCAGAAATTTGTTGCATGTTAGTAGAGCGTGGGCACCTTTGGTGCAAACTTTGCAATTGTACTGGCTTTTCTTCTCTTGTTTGAGAAGAAAGGATTGCTTTTTCACCATTACCTCTTTATTGACCTTTGTGTCCTGCAGATCCCTACAGAATCTAGCGTTCTAAATCTCGCCTCTAGGAAATTACAAAAAATATTACATTTGGGTAAGTCCTTATTCGTACCCAGTTTTTCCTCCCAGAGTTGTTGAGTAATTACCGGGAGTTTTCTCACCATTGAAAAAATGAATACAGCATCCCAATGCTCTACTGACAACTGTTAATTTTGAAGAGCATGTCTGCATTCTACAGAAATATCTAATAATTTTTTCAGTGCCGTGACTGACTCTACCCGAATAACTTCCTGGTCGAAAAACGTTTTTAACTGGGCATTAACTAGAACGCGTTTGTGGTCATAACGTACGGTGAGTATTTTCCAGGCAGCGTCAATGTTTCCCTTATTTACAGACAAGTGTTTTAGCAGTCGTTCTGCTTCATTGCGCAAACTGACTTTAAATAATGTAACTTTTCAACCTCGCACAAGTCTTTATTCTAGTGAATAAGGGAAACAAAGATGTTATGAAATGACCGCTATGTGTTGTAATCCCCGGAAAAAATGAGTATATTTATTTTCGGTAGCACTCACCGTTATTTCTTGTCGCTTAAATTTTACCCAAAGTATGCAGCATTAAGGTCTTATAATCGCAGTATAATTCCTTTATCTTATCAAAGGTGTCTTCAAATTCCGGTTCCTCCTCGGGTTTGGATTCAGCAATTTCCTGGGTGTTGTACTCGCTGCTAGTCTGGAAAGTTTTCTCCAGTGTATCCAAGCAATTGCGAAGGTAATTTTTTATCCTTTCCTTTGGAGAACGTTTGCCGATATTTTCGATGTCTTTGGTTATTTGCTTTAGCAAATTTTTCTGCAGCTTAAGTTTCGCGCTCATGATGCAAAAGCCGTGCGTAAGAGGAAAAAATAATAAAGGTGCGTATTCTAACTTACGTTTTGTTTGATAACTGACTACTCGACTAATCCACCTATGATTCCAGGTTGGCTCGAAAAAAGAAATAAGAGAAACAAAATTAATGCGTAAGTATTTCAACTTATGTTCGAACCAATCCTAGATATTGAAAATAAAATAAGATGTTTCTTCCAGATATCCTCAAGTGCTCTCGTAACGTTATACTTGAACGTCTTTAATAACCGTCCAAATAGTGGTGCACCTTGCGGTTCACAGGGTTGTGCTTCCAAACGGTGCACACGTGTGTGCGTTAATGTTACTGCTGCATACAACAGAAATAATTTCACGGCGCGGGAACCCGTTTTGCACTTGTAAAAAACTAACTTGTTACAATTAAGTGTAAGTTTTCCGTTTATATGTACAATATGTATCTTTATTTGTTTGAAAAATCTGTTCAAAAGCACTGTTTAGTGAAAAGAAAGAAAAAAATTTTTCACAAACTAAATGTATTCTCCATTAACAATTATTAATCTGTAGGATCGAAGGACCATGGAATACTATATAATAAATTGAAAATAAAAGAGATCTTTATGTTTGGACGTTATAATTTATTCTTTATCGAATGAAAGTCTGCGAAAGAGTGCGTTTTTTACATATTTTCATCTTGACAGAGAGTTTTCTTGATTTTAGTACAATTAATTACTTTAGTACATGAAAAATTAAGATCGTAATATAAGATAAAGTAGTGTGATTTTATATAAAACTAATTATATAATTTAATCAGTTATGACGAGTTTTCATATTTTTATAATGTGTGATCTTCATTAACAACGAGTATTAATCCTTTCTTTGATCTAATATGGGGCTTAATATTGGCTTGCTTCTAGCAAAAGAAAGTTTGGCATCCAATAACTATATTGGATTTATTCTAGAATACTATGATATGGTTTCTAATGTGGCTTATTGCTGACTCGAATTCTGTTGCATTAGTTATTCAGTTGTTAGTAATATTACAATATCTTTTCCTAAGTCCAATGAAATATATCCGTTGTTGTTGTTAGTGTCATATAGATTCATATATATGGTCTTTTCGAGCCGAATTTTTAGGATCTAGACAGTGTACAACAAAAAAGGTTAATACGTATATGACATTTCGAACGACAAAATCGCAACTAAGTTCGCGCCTTTGCAATTGTGCGGTGAATCAATTTCATTTAAAGTCGTCAGTCCATCCGGAAGTTTATTTATCCTTATCCAAAGAAGTTGGTGTAGCGAGGGAGCAACACAAAAAGAACAGTTGTGTGGCATTTAATAATTTATTAATAACTTAATTGTACATATAACATTTATTAAAAATAAAATTTTGTTCTACTAAAAAGGGGTTTGATTTTAATTTTTGACAAAATGAATAAGGGCAAATTAGGAAAGCTTATAGAGTTGATACGATTGATTCAGGTAGAATTGGAATTCGAGTATAATGCTTATGCTGTTCTTGCAAATAGTAGCAAATCACTTCATATGAATGAGGTGCGATTACTTAACTTAGAAAAATCTTTCTATGAGGCCAGAGAGCTTCATCAAAAAATTATTGCCGCTCCCAGTGAGGAAACTAAGACAAAATATATGAAAGCTCTTAACTTTCATCAACTAAAAGAGCTTTATTTTAAGTACTCGTCTGAATTAAAAGATCATTTGTCCACCAATGATTGTCATAGCCAGACACAAAGTAATACTGACACCAATTTCGAGTCTGCCTGGGCGTTACTGATAAAGCGATATTAGAATCTTCGGTTGCTCGAAGACAACCAGTTTTAGCTTTTACTCGAACAGCCAAACATAGCGAATGAATCAGCAAAGGAAATTAAGTTATTGGTAGATACAACCAACGAAGTCAAGCAATCTCTTGAAAACTTAGGTGTTAGTGTGGACACATGAGAAGACGTACTCATTTATCTTGCAGTTAATAAGTTGTCACATACCACTCGAGGTTTTTGGAAGTCTCACATAGCATCATATGCTGATTATCCTACTTACAGCGTACCTGAGGATTTCTTACTTATGCGTGCTATATCAAGTTATCAACAAAGCAAATTTAAAAAACACTCCCCAGGCACAGTGCGTGCACACAACTCAGTCATTCAGAAATGCTCAATGTGCCAAGGAAAACATTCAATTAGGGATTGTTTCAAATTGAAGGCATTTAATTTAAAAAAAGATTGGATATTGTTAAGAAGAAACGATTGTGCGTCAACTGCCTGTCAAGTTTACGTGTTCAACATGTCACAAAATACATCATTCGTTGCTTGACTCTAATGTGGCATATAACGCAATACATAGTCAGGAGCCGGCTTCAATAGTGGTCACCTCGCCACCCACTCAACCAATCTCCTCTGTAGTTCAAAACCCACAGTCGGTACACCAAGATAACTTTACATCCTCCACTAGAACAACTCAACCATTCAAAACTTATGTAGCCGAAACTAGTCAACCACAGACTACTACTCTTCTGGCTACTGCGCTCATTAAGATATTTACAACTGCTGGCCAACCGTTAGTGCTTCGGGCTCTACTGGACCCTAGAATGGAGGCTTCCTTTATTTCTGAGGCTGCCACACAACAATTGGGGCTTAAAAGGACAAGGAGCTGCGTAAACGTTCATGGGATTGCAGCAACTAACGCTAGCATAGCCAACCATAAAGTTTCGCTCACCATTTTCTCAAGGATAAACGACGACTTCAACCTACAATTGACAGTGTTGGTCTTACCCTAACTCACTGCTAATCTTTCAGCACGATATATTCAAAGTGCTAATTGGAGTCATCTTCAAAATATGGTACTTGCCGATCCATCTTATAATATATTAGGAAAAATTGATATTTTACTTGGCAGTGATGTCTATCCATCAATTATACTTGATGGCATAGTAAAGGGAGATCCAGGCACTCCTATGGCTCAACAGACGGAGTTTGGATGGGTGCTATCAGGATGTATTGCTCCCAACAACCAGAAAACAATAAGGACTCACCATACGGCCGCTGAAGGGCGTGAGTTAGACCACGTTTTGCATAAATCTTGGGAGCTAGAGAAATGACTAAGAAGATACCGCTTTCATCGGATGAAGAGCAATGTGAAACGCATTTCCGCCAATCTTACCAGCGTCAAAAGGACGGAAAATATGTTGTGGAACTTCCCTTCAAAGAAGGAATGGGTCCAGTGTAAGGTTTATCACATCGACCAGCTCTTGTTAGGTTCTTACAGTTAGAGAGAAAATTCCGAAAAAATTCTTCGTTTTTTGAGGAATATAAAACAGTTTTTCAGGAGTATAAGGAGCTTTGACACATGACAGAGTAAAGCCCCACTATACTTACAAGGTATCACTACTTCGGTATTCACCACGCGGTAATTAAGGAATCTAGTTCCACAACAAAACTGCGGATTGTATTTGACGCATCCTGCAAAACCTCTGATGTTACATCAATGAACGATCATCTCTTTGTTGGCCCAAGACTCCAAGATGACAATTTTGTACATGTTGCAGGATTTAGAAAGCACAAAATCGTCTTCGTAGCAAACATTAGTAAAATATATAGGCAAATTTGGGTTCCGTCTGAAGATGCTGCATACCAATTAATTTTGTGGAGAGATCAAGATGGAGAAGATGTCAAAATATATCGACTCATGGATTTCTCCATGCGTCGGCATTGGGAGAATCCTCATGCAGGAGATTTGAAAACAAAATCAACCGTGGGACGGCGAGCTTCCATCAACGATCATTTCATCATAGCAGAGTTTAAGGACCGATTTAAACGCCCTCAACGACATAGAAACTCCTCGCTGGCTTGATCTTACCAAGCAATCAAAGATTGAAATCCACGGTTTCTGCGACGCATCAGAAAAGGCGTGTGCTGCAGCAGTATGTATTCGAGCAATTAACAGAAACAGTATATCAAAGAACCTTCTTGTATCAAAAACTAGAGTTGCACCGCTCAAATGCAAATCACTGGCACGCTTAGAGTTAAGTGGAGCGCAGTTACTGGCGCACCTGCTAGTGCACACTGTGAAGACAATGGAACCTCAGAACGAAAAAATATATGCTTGGTGTGATTTGCAAATCACACTTGCGTGGATCGCAAGCCCTCCATTCATACGCACTATGAATAGAATAGAATGCTAATAGAGTGGCAGAAATACAGGAGCTCATAGATCCCAATTGCTGGAAGTACGTTCCACCAAGAGATAATCCAGCAAACATAGCGTCAAGAGGACTTTCTCCAACAGCTCTTTTTCAAAATTAGCAATGAAGACACGGTCCGGAGTTCTTGCAAACATTTGACGAGCGAATCGATTGGCAAGGAGAAATAAAAGGCACCGATCATGAGTTAAAGACCTCAGAAGTTTCAAGGAGAAAAAAGTACTTCATTGCAGCTGGGTACCCAATCAAAAACATTTTCCAGCTCTGCGTACATTTGACCTCCTTTGAAGACAACCAACTCTTTCGTCGATATTCATCATTACCACGTTTACTTCGAACCACAGCGTATTGGCTTCGTTTTTTTGTAAACTTGCGACTTAAGGCAACGAAGATGTCACGTCGCATCACTGGACAGCTTTCATTCAACGAAATAATAGCAGATTGGGCAGAAAAAATTCTTTCCCAGTAAAATTGAAGAGATCGCGAAGGGAGAAACAGCCCCTAAAGGAAGTAAAATTGCAAAACTCTTTCCAATCATCGATGACAAAGGAATAATGAGAGCTGGAGGACGACTAGAAAATGCTAATCTACCCTATTCACAACGACATCCCATCATATTGCCCTCAAACAACTTTTTAACATCTCTCATTATCCACGATATTCACATGAGAACGTTGCATGGTGGTCAGCAACTGATAATGGCAACTCTTCGAGCTAAATACTGGGCTTTGCATCTTAAGTCCAATGTCAAGGCTTGTATTCACAAGTGTTTAAAGTGCTTTAGATATCAGGCTACACAAATGCAGCAACAAATGGGAGATCTCCCGTCGCTACGAGTCAATCAGGGTCGCCTGTTTCAAACTTCTATGGTAGATCATGCTGATCCTGTGCAGCTAAAAGCATGGAAAGGTAGGTGCAGTAAAATCACCAAGGCTTACATAGCTATATTTATATGCTTCTGTACGAAAGCGGTGCATCTCGAACTCACAGCACACCAGCATTTCTTGCAGCATTCAAACGCTTCACTGCGCGTCGTGGGATCTGCACAAATTTGTACAGCGACTGTGGAACTAATTTTCAAGGAGCTGCAACAATGCTCGAAGGAAAAAAAGGCTCACAAGTCAAAACAATAGACTGAGGACATCGCAAGGCAAATCCAAGCCAATGGCACTTCATGGCATTTCAATCCACCTGCGGCTCCGCATTTCGGCGGTTTATGGGAAGCAGGAGTCAAATCCATGAAACACCACCTAAAACGAGTCTTTGGACACTACACCCTTACCTTCGAAGAATACTCAACCGTGTTAGCACAAGTAAAGGCATGTCTAAATTCGCGTCCACTTTGTCCAAATACTGAAGACTTTGAAGATCTATCCTTTTTGACACCAGGACATTTCCTAATTGGATCTTCGCTCAACACAGCACCAGAAAGGGACTTGACAGAGATTAAAGCTAATTATTTGGATAGATGGCAGCTCATGCAGAAAATACAGCAGGACTTCTGGAAGAAATGGATACTTGAATACCTGGCTCGCCTTCAACAGTGCCCAAAATGGCTATCATCCAATATGAACCTGAAAACATCAGTTTATTACTCTTGCCTGATGAGCACCGCCTACGCCTTGGCGGCTTGGTAAAGTTACAGAAATGAATCCTGGAGCTGAAAAAAGGGTTCGAGTCGTCACAATTAAGACGGCAACAACAATATTAAAGCGTCCTATTGTCAAACTTTGCCCTCTCCCAATGGTAGAATAAACCACTGAGATTATTTATAGTTAATAACCTTATGAATTAAAATAAATAACTTAAAATTAATTAAATAACCTGAACTATATTATTATAAAACACATTAGCGCCACACCCCACTCACCAAATGTTCTCTTTTCATGTACCAACCGTTCAAAATTCAACAAGCCGATCAGAAGTAGAATTCATCTCGCGACATACAACTTTATAGGAAGAAGATATCCAACAGAAGGCAACAACAACATTTATTATTGATCACAACGCCCTTGACATCCATTCTGTGGCCCGGCAGGATGTTGCAACGCAACATGACATCTAAACAAAGATTGTCAATCAATTGCCGGGATAATTGCGTCAATAAAATGACAATCGAATCATTTGACAATGATGATAGTAGATATCAATGCGTGAAGCAACTCACAAAAGTGCATAAGCAAAGTTCTATGTTTTGTCCATGGCCCTTCCCACTACAAAGGAAGAACACAAGATATAAGGAAAAGCGGAAAGAAAGAAAAAGTGATCTATTATTACCAATATTATCCATAGTTGCTTTGGTATGCACAACCTATTAATCGCCGATTGAGGAAATTATTTTAAGGTCAATGACCGGCGGATCCATTACATACTTAGCTGGGACAGTGCCGTTCATGCTGAAGCTGTTTCCTAAACTGCATCAACAGCGGAATTAAAAAGCAATGACCGAGATATACTTTCAAGACCATGACATCGATAGTTTTCATTATAGATGAAGTTTAAAATTGTAACACTCTCCAGTGGACCACCGACAAGAAGGTCAAATAAATGCCAAGTTAATTTAATTAGTTCGCATTTCTTTTTTTTTTGTATCAATTCATAAAACAGCTGACTAGATCCAGGGCGCCGGTTGCCTTTGGGGTCCCTAAAATAAATTTAATTTTTTTTAAGGAATAGTCCTCGCGAGGTTTGCTCGTTTCTACGCGAAACACCATTACAAAAGGTGTTTTTCCAATATCTTAAGGGTTAGTCTCATGTTTAATCTTCAAAAAATCATTTTTTTTTGCATATTTATCAAGGTTTAATAAGTTGAGAATATACTGTGAAAATTTTAGACCGATACACTAAGTCATTTTAAAGTTACAGCAAGTAATAGAGGAGAGCGTACCCTGCAGCTGCAGTGCTGCTCCAAACTTTAAAAACATTTTCCTCAAGAATATTTTTTAACCGTCGCCCCGGATGATTAAAAAAAAACCTGAAATTTTAACACAATATCTCAATTTTTTATCTGAATTTTAAACCGAAAAAAAAACAGTCGATTTTCAATTTTTTTTTTTTTTTTTTTAAAGGCCGTCATTTTGTTATTTTTCACTTAAATCTTTTAAATCTGCTACGGGACAGAATGACAACCCTACTGAATGGGTAATAATCTTTTTGGAATTTTGATTTCAGATGATTACAAAAGGAGCAATCAGGGGGGCCAGCCACCTACTTTTTTTGAAGAGGCCTACCTTATCTCACTAAATCGACGTTAAAATATTTTTATTTATTTAACAAAAATTGTTTTGTATTATTCAATAGCTAAATAATAACATAATTATCATAAGAAGATTGTATTTCATTTCCTACAAACAAAAAAAATTTCTAAAAACCTCAAAAATTTAACCCCCTTAAAGTGTCCAGGTATACAAATACGTGTGGCTCTAGATTAGTACCTAATATTTTGCTATTAATTTCTGCCACGTGGCATTGTGTAATCCGAAAAGCGTTCTCTTAAACTGGAATAGACCTGTGAAGGCAGTAAATGGGCGTGATCCCTCCTTCATGGAGATCTGCCAGTAGTAACGACATATATATAGCGTCGTCGATATGAATGGCAATGGATAAGCATCACTATATGCAACCTTATTAACTTTCTTATACTCGAATTTCAACCTAAATGACCGAGTTTTTTGCTATAGACTATCGGAGATGCCCACGGACTGTTCGATTTCTCGACAACTCCCGTCTCCAGCATCTTCATCTTCAGCTCAGAAATCTCGTGTATTGCGAACATCAAGGAAACTGACTGTTGGCTCGTGAAGCTCCACGCTCGTGATCTTAAATCCGGGACGATTCCCTATAATGCTCAAAAATCTTCACCAAGCATCACGGTGTATGGTATCGCAGGAATGAAGAGACATTCTATTAACAAGGACCGACTTTGTACTTCAATTAATAGAGACACAACCCCCACGATATCGCTAACGCTACGGATGTAATTTGATTTTTGCTTAATCAAAGCCCTTAATCTTTAAGGATTCTCCACTCATCACCCCCTATTATTGTGCGAGAAGCACCACCATCCATTACTATGAACATCCATATACCGTATATGCTAACTCCTACATACAAGCCCTTTGCTTTCAGACTAAATCCCTAATAAAGTATTGATTTCCCTAACTGGTTTCTAGCAGGTGACCTATCCCCTACTTACGCCGGCGCTCTAGTTTTGTTAGCCTTCAAGTCTGTTGCGTGCTTCCCGACGTATCACAACAATGTCGACATTGGATTCATCTCACTCCTTGCGCTTCACACCTATAATAGCGTCTAGGAGCAGAACACGCACTCAAAAAATGGCCCTCACTATTACAATTGAAACACCGAATGGATGTACGCGATTAGTTGCCTCTCTAACAACTGAAATATCGTGTTTCTTAATGTTGACGAATGCCAAATCTGAGTCTAGTAATCGCGCGACTTCGGAGTATCCACGTATCCACGTTCACTCGCATCATTTCCAACTTGTGACCCAATTTGAACAAGTCTGCATCACTCTCGAGCTTTGCTAGCCCAACTTGTTGCTGATAAAAGTGCTCAAGTTTCTCTACGATGGCAAGCTTCTGCATATCTTTTGGATAACCACCACGTATACCCCTATGGATTCACTACTTCCCTGAGTACGATGCCTGATTTCCTCGAGTAAGACATCATTTTAGTTGGGAGAAAGAAACACCGGTTTCAAATTCGCCACCAACTCTTGCCAAGGAGAGACCGACAAGCTAACTGCCCTATTCAAGTTTAATGCCTTCCCAGAAAAAAGTTCGACCGGTTACTTAAATAAGTGGGCTTCAGCTACCCCACGCACTCAACTGATCTTCTTCACCCGTTCCAGAAATGAATTCAGCAACGCACCATAACTTACATCCTTGAACTTAATGTGTCACTTGGGTAGATTTTCGTTGTGGTTACGTGATTTCATAGAAACCGGTTTTTTCGGTTCCGCCCTATCCAACCTACTACGACCTATAATTTTTGGAGGAATCTTCAATTATTCCTTTGATTTAGGAAGGAATAGAACAATTTCTTCTATTTTTGGTCGTGCGGCATCTCGCTCCCCTACAAACGTAAATTTGTAGGACGAGCTTAAATTCGGAGAACCTCTGTGTTCCAGCATACAAGCGGATCTCAACAGGTTCCTCATGGTGTACAAGATTCGTACGCCATCTCGTCCGCAGCGATCCTATGAATATTCATAATTGTTGAGGTTCGCAAAAAGAAACACGACCGATCGGTTTCAGATCTTAAGACTAAAAATACATAACGCAAGTGCGATATAAGAGCATACGTAAAAACTAACACATAATAAGAATAAAGACTAAAACAAATATTCATGAATTCATTTTAACACTCCCACTTTCATTAATAATCGATTGTTACGTATTTATAATTTTGTTAATACAGGTTTAATATTATGCTCTATCAAACAATTTCGAAAACTGAGAAAACAAATTAATAATTACATAAATTTATGTTATCCCTTACCTGAGCATCGAACTTGTTGAGTTGTAGGGGCTGAGTAAGGTCAATGAATCTCGAGAAGTTTCTTCAGATGAGTTCTGAAAACTTCCGACCAATCCTTTTCTCCACTGGGTTGGATCAAGGTGTCATACGACCCGTGCCGATGATCAACCTGGCTGTCGCAAACGGAGTATCCGGATACCTGGCGACCTCCGGGATCTATAATGGACACAACCTCTAAGAAAACCCGGTACTTCTTTAATACGGCGTACCGTATTACGCGATATTACGGTGACTGCACTGACTGCAAGGCCATAGTGCACCATCCTCAAAAGGCAAACGCAAGGAGCCTAAAACCAAATCTTCAAGGAGAGATAAAACTATGGTAAGCCATGGTCCTATCTCTTCCTCCACCCCTAGCAGCAGCAGTGGCAGGCCACTGACTTGCCGCTGCTAAAAAAAACCACCAAAATGCATCACGCATAATTAAAACCTTCGGATCTATTCCGGAGGTGGAAAGAAGTGCGGAAATCACGAGCAAGCTTAAGAGGGCCAACAAAATCCTAAAAGACGGATTGCCCACTGGTCTCTCTGCTCTCAAAACGCTAAAGGATTCCTCTAAGCGCCAGGGATCGGTAGAGGAATCCGTGCCGATTCCCAAAAGGCCCAAAACCGTAAGCACCAAAACTCCTGGGCCATCCGATACCACATCTCTGAGGTCCTTTAGCGAAGTCTTAAAAGACGCTAGGACGATCGCGGTAATCGATAGAAGCGACACTGCTGGATCGATTATATCTAAACGGTGGCAGGTAGTCAAGTTAAAGCTTTCGGGTAACTTCTTGGCCATTATGTGGGAAATAACCCGGACCACCTCCCATCACAAGCGACGCTTGCTGGTACCAAGGCCACGTCAAGCACATCACATGTGCCGACCAAAGATCTGTCGATCTTTTCACGAAAGCCATAGTTGGTTTAGGAGAAATTTGGCCAGGTGCAAAGCTCGAAGTCGTGGCTAGAGAGGATATCCCTTGCAGACCTAGAACCTGCATCTGCATTCCAGCCGAACACTCCTCTCCAGAAAGAATTATGGAGATCATCAAGCTGGAAAGACGCGAAACTGGAGGACCTCTTGCGTTGATTGTGATGAATAAGGAATCCATAACCCTCTAGCGCAGACTAAAGGCATGATCCGGTTCGGATTCGAGGCAATACACCTTAGGGTCTACAAAAAGGATGGGCTGGATGCAACCTCCTCCTCCTTTAAACGAAAATACGAATACAGCCTTAGATCTGGGAGCGTCGATATTTTTTTCAGAAGTGGGCAACCACGACTCCAATTCATCCGAGGCGACTATTAAGCCGTCGGTATCCTCTTCCGACACTCTGTTGGAAATGGAAACCGATGACGAAACAAAAAGAGATATTACACGATCAGAGGAAGAAGATAAGCCCTTAAGCTCATTTTCAGAATCGGAAGACTCAAACAAAACCGTCGTGGAGTCCACTCTGGGAAATTGTTCCAATGATACGGTTTCTTCAGATTAATCTCCACCACTTAAAAAAAGTCTTCGGCCGAACTTATTCTGCGAACATATTATTTCTAATCCAGGAACCATTGATCGTAGAAAGTGTGGTTCGTGGACTTGGGACATCTTTATACTTTCCACTCTATACAAAAGACAAAGGTAAGATTAGAGCTTGTATACTAGTGAAATGTAGACTTAATGCATTTTTACTTCCTAATCTCAGCGACTACGACTTAATCAAATGACTGTCAAAGGCTCCTACTAGCTGGCATCGGCGTGTCTTGGCCACAAGACGCAAACTTATTGTTTGCAAGGCAAACAAGGAAGTGTTAGTGCTTGTGCTTGTCTCAGACAACATTATTCAAATGCTAACGAACTGGATGGTATCGACTGAACACTCGTTTTCAGACATGCAATCCAGCCTGGTTGATGCTTTGTGTGCTACATAGCTTCAAACCATACAAATCTGCGGGTCGGAAGGTATAACACCGGCCGAACTACAAAGGTCCTCAGATAGTGTCTTGACAACGCTAGGGAATATCATGAGGAGCTGTGTAGAATTGATCCACATTCCACTGTCATAGCGAAAAGTTAATTTAGTTTCCATTCCCAAGGTGGGAAAATGATCTCATGATGTTCCAAAGGACTTCAGACCTATACCATAAGTCTATCATCCTTCCATCTGAAAATTCTAGAACTATTAATTGATATCCATATTCTACAACATGCCTACTGTTAAGGAAAATTGGTGGAAACTTTTCTGCATTTGCTGACTTGCCACATCGGACGATCCCTACAATATAGAGAGTACACAATGGTTGCTTTCCTAGACATAGAGGGCGCCTTTAATAACGTCGACACATCCGCAATCACGACTGCGCTATTGTTACTCGCTGCCGAGCTATTTAGGTGCCTGGAACTTTAATTGAAACACACCAAATAGTTTATAGAGCAAAAAGATTTATTACTGTGTCTTTCGAAGACCAAAATGCGTCATCATCCATGAGGAGAGCCATGCAATCGCATAAATCACGGGAGTTCGAGATATAACGATCATCGATGCTCCACTTGTGTCCCTTTGTTTTAATGATACTAGGACGGATGCGACCGCCGAACGAGTGGATACAACGTAGCCAAAAACATACAAAGTATTCTCGAAGTATAAAATGTATGCATATAATAAGCACGACGTATGTGAATGCATAACACCTCCCTTCTTTAAAAGAAACAATGCCATTGTTTCGTTACAAAATCTATACATTTTTTTTTACATTCGGGACATGCATATATCATTTTTATATAGCTCTCCTTTGTAATATACTTAAATATTTCTTACAATAGAATAAACAATTAATATTTTGTTTATTTCTTTACTTTTCTTAAAATTATTCATCTAGTTTCAGAACTTTAGAAATTGGACGTTCTTTATTATAGTAATGCACGATCTTTTCTCTTTCTATAACAGGATTACGATTTTTTTTGTTAAAACGATTTTGAAAGAATACAATTTCATTAATTTTAAACATCTTAATAATAATATATGTAATAGCAATCGTCAAGAGTACGACAAAAGTTAGAAATCCACCTCCTTGGACTTTTGTGGGTATTGGTTTTAATAAATTCGGAATAAAGCCTCCTTCATTTTTTAGTTCAATGCTTAGATCAGTAATATTCTTTAAACTTCCTTTTATTTTTGTTAAAGGAACACTATTAGTTTTATTGTCATTGAATTTATTGCTAAGACAATCATCTAAGCCTAATTATATTTATCATTATTAAAATAGTTTCATTGTTAGTGCTTAGGTGTGTTTGTAAAGTAGAAAATCTATAATCTGAATCCAAATACAGGATTCCGGTTACTTATGTAAAATCAATCTTTTCTTCGGATTTACACTTTCAATTGTATTTAGATTCGTCTTTAATTACAAAAAGGTATTTATTGGTATCGAGAGCATGGAAAATTTCCATATCATTATGTATTTGATTGAATTAACATTCACTAATCTGTTCATATAAATGTCCAAATTACAATTATCCTGTTTAATTCTGCTTTGTAGGACTAAGTTTTCACATATATAGGGTGATTCATCGTGAGGTTTGATTTTCAATATGCTTTTTTTGACAGATCACGCCTGATTCCTATCAAACTTTTTTGTCATATCATCATAGAAAGACTCACACCACAACAGCGTCTCCAAATTGTTCAGCTGTATTACGAAAATCAGCGTTCTATGAGAAATGTTTTTCGTGCTATTCGAGGAACTTACGGTGCGTATAATCCACCTATTGAAACCACTGTTGCCAATATCATTCGTAAATTAGTCTACATTAGTGGATGATACTCGACCGGTTAGACCAACTGGAGCACGTAGTGAAGAGACTATAGCAGCTGTAGCTGAGAGTGTACGCGAAGACCGTGACGAATCGATTCGTCGTCGTTCTTGGCGTATTCGACAGCTTGGCGTATTTTACGTGAGGATCTCGGCCTAAAAGCATATAAAATTCAACTTGTGCAAGAATTGAAACTAGGCGACTTGAATTTTCGTCATATTTTCAGTCAATGTCTTATCGTGAAATTTTGTTCAGTGATGAAGCCCATTTCTGGCTAAATGCATACGTGAATAAACAAAATTGCCGTATTTGTTTGATGAGCAACCCGAAGACTACTAAGAGCTATCTTTACATCTATTAAAAACAACGGTATGGTGTGGTTTATGGGCTGGTGGAATCATTGGTCCATATTTCTCCAAAAATAAGGCAAATCAGAATATTACCGTTAATGATAACCGTTATCGCGCCATGTTAACGGACTATGTGCTTCCGAGACATGATGTCGGTGAGCTCTGGTTTCAACAAGGCGGCGTTACGAGCCATACAGCGCTTGAAACATTGGCCTTGTTGAAAAATCATTTTGATGAGCACTTAACTTCTCGTTTTGCTACGATAAATTGGCCGCCTAGATCGTGCGATACCACACCTTTGGACTATTTTCTCTGGGGATAAGTTTTAGGTCTTCAGGAATAAGCCAGCTACGATTGACGCTTTGGAAGCCAATATTACTCATGCAACTCGCGAGATACCAGTCGCTATGCTCGAACGAGTCGCCCAAAAGTTGATCTTCCGAATAGACCACCTCAGACGTCTCATTTTCAAAAAGTAAATGCCATGAATTTTTCCTTTAACCGATAATAAATATTTTAAGTTCACTTTTAAATTTATGTGTTTTATTTAACATTATAAATCAAACCTCACGATGAACAAATTATAAATTACGTTATGCACAGACATAGATTTATACAGATATATGTTATAATCACATAATTCATAAGCAAACAAATATAACAATCAGTTAAATATATTCAATAAGCAAAATACAAACATGTAAATGAATGGGAAGTCGTGATAAACATATATCGAAATTAAATAAACACAAAAAGAATTGTGTCACGATTAATTGAGTTGATTTACAAGAGGATTTTTGCAAATATAACATCATAGCTTGAACGAGTCACTTAGCTTGCATATTCTAGAAGAGATCAATTCAACATTAGCTCTATCATATAAATCTGTTGTGGAGTAGTGAAAGGGGAGATTAAGCATCATCTTTAAAACTTTATTCTGAGATATTTGAAGCTTTCTAATGTAGCACTTAGCGCAATTTTTTTGGTGCAATATAAATTGGGCTTGAACAAGGAGAATTGTTAAATTGAATAATTCCATCAGCGAGAAGTTTAGAGATTTTCCTATTGACTTCTTCTTAATGGATCTTTGGGTATCTGTATGTTTTCGTATGTATTTATTTATAGTTCTTTTAAAATGTTCTGCAGCTGATATTTCTGTCAATGTTTCATCTTCTAAGCTAAATGTAACACTATATTCTTTAATATATCTCTTTATGACCCTATGTTCTTACTTTCCTCCAAATGATTAATTCTAATATTTTCTAACATTTGTAAAAAACCGTCGTTTCTGTTTTCATTACTCATATATTCGTTTAAAAATTTAGATTGTGCTAACAAATGAGATATGCCGACGGAATTTTCACCATCGCAGTGGTACTCTTTGTTTTAATTATCAGCCACGCGTTTCAACTCGTGGTTTCAATACGTTGGTTTACACAGATTAAAACAACTGATTCAACATTATATTCCACATCTAAATCTTCCTTATACATATTTTAACAATAATCGTTCACTTTCGTTTTTGAAGATCTTTAATTTACAATCAATTATGAACCCAAAATATTGTAAAAAATCATTTCCTAATACATGGGCTGAAAATTCAGTGTCGTTTCTAGGAGAGGGCACCACTTAAATTAAATCCAGTTAGTAAATCAGTTAGTACCAACCTTCAAAAGAAATGTGTATAAATTTGATAGCTGTCGGACGATTTGATCTCGATATATAGCGTTGTGAGTGAAGCAACTTTTGTTATTGTTAAAAAAAAATGGATTCAAAGCAATTTCGTGTGTTGATTTATCTTTGCTTTTTGATGGAAAAAAATGCAGCCGATGCAGAGAAATGGCTTGATAAGTGTTACCCGGACTCTGTACCAACCGAACGAACCATTCGCAAGTGGATTGAAAAATTTAAAAGTGGTCATACAAGCACCGCAGATGATGCACGCAGTGGACGTCTAAAAGAGGCTGTTTCAGATGAAAACATCAAAAAAGTCCACAAAATGATTACGAATGACCATAAAGTGAAGTTGATCGAGATAGCTGAGGCTCTGAAGATATCAAAAGAGCGTATTGGATATATCATAAACGAATATTTAGAGATGCGAAAGCTCTGTTCAAAGTGGGTGCCGCGTTTGCTCACAGTCGACCAAAAACAACAACGTGTTGATGATTCAGAGGAATGTTTAAAGCTGTTCAACCGCAATAAAGCCGAATTTTTGCGTCGGTATGTGACGATAGATGAAACTTGGCTCCATCACTTCACACCAGTATCAAGTCGGCAGTCAGCTGAGTGGCGAGCAAGCGACGAACCTCGTCCAAAACGACCAAAAACTCAAAAATGCAAAGTTAATCATTATAGCTTCCCAACGACAGGCAATAGCAGGCTTAAAACAAGCTTTAACAAGCAAACCTGTACTCAACATGTATGTTCAAAAGGGAGGTAACGATAATCAGCTTCATCCAATTTTTTATTATAGCAGAAAAAATAACAATGCTGAACAGAAGTGGCACAGCAACGTTTTGCAGACCTATAATATATCTCTTAGGTACCAAATTCAGAGTAGTAACGGATTGTGCAGCGCATCGTCAAACAATGAACAAAAAATGCCGTTAGACGATGGGCTATGTACATGCAAGATTATGTTGTAGAATGTTGTAGAACATCGTTCGGGATCAAGGATGACACATGTGGATTCCTTAAACCGTCCAACAATCGTGTACGCCATTCAACAGGAGCTATTACTTCGTATTAAAAAGGCACAAAAGTCGGATAGATTTATTAAAACGGTGTCATGCAATATAAAAGTAGAAATCATTAATATTGTATGAAACACAATGAAGTACACTTTGGGATACAAACTACAATGCATCTCATTTCCCAAGAATAGTTTATATCCAGGTTAAAGGAGAAAATGCAGGAACGCAATAATAACTGTGCCAAATGCGTATTAGATAACAAAAAAGCTGGTAAGAAGAAAGGATTCCTCCAAACACTGGAT
Organism: Volucella inanis; assembly: GCA_907269105.1. NCBI lineage: Eukaryota > Metazoa > Arthropoda > Insecta > Diptera > Syrphidae > Volucella > Volucella inanis. Next base: position 58,303,059 of record OU026154.1, on the reverse strand, counting down.
AAGAGTGACAAGCCATTCGATAAATTCCATCTTGATCCCATTGGCCAACTGGATTTAACAACGAAGCAATATAAATATATTGTTACGCCTGGGCGTTTTACATAAATATTAAAATAGTAAAAACAGAGAACACACGCGGGCTGGAATTGTAGCTGGGATTTTTTATCCAGTATTAACCGTTGTGTTTAAAAATGACCGGAAAAGAAGCCGACAACAACAATTAACGGAATTGGAAGCCGACAACAACAATAAAAAAATTATATCGAGAGAACCAAATGAAGAGAATACACTGAGTAAGTACTAGGATAACTTTATTATTCTAATGTTTTCTTACTCAACTTATAGTATAGCGATTACAAAAAATTCAGCTTACACGAGTGGTTAAAAAAATAAACTTAACTTAAAATTCTTATTCGGACCTATTTATAATATAATAATGCTTATACGGCAGAACTGCTGTAGCTGGATTCGTGGGAAACTGCTTTGCCGTTTATGATATTTGTTCGTGGGAAACTGCTGTATTGCTTATAATAATTGGGTCACTTTTGCACCTGCATACAGATATTTGGGTTGAGCGTGCATATCGTTCACCTCTATAACACCTCCCTCCTTTAGTCATGTTTATGGGTACCTTACATTTGACTGGGTTCAGTACGCTCCATTCTTACAGCTGCTGATGAAGTCATCGATGGTAACCTTATTGTATTTGGCAACTTCTGCATATATCTTTTTTTGTTCTTGTTGTTTTGTACTTGTTGAAAAGTGTCAATGTTGTTTGACCGCCAGACTGGCATCCGTATTTGTATGCAATGATAATAGCTGTTACTATTGCTGCTTAGCCTCCAATCCCAGTAATAATGCTGCTTGTACCTTCTGATACCGGATCCAGCACGTTTCCCCAAAAATGTTTCTGGTTTTGTATGCTAATTAATAAATCGCTTAACTCTTTAATATCTTGCACTTTATTTTTTTGTATAGGCGTAGAATCTAATTTAAAAGTATTTAGTTTTACATTAATGCAACAATTTTAAAATTCTATTGATGAAAATCTGTCTCTTACTTCTATTTCTTTTGATTTATTTGTTGTTATAATAGTTGTATCTATGGTCTCGAATTTACAATTTTCACTTAAAATAATTGTTCCTACATTTTCTAAATTTCTAAGTTTCGTTCTGTTTATTGCAGTTACAATTATATTTTGTCTTTTCTGTTACAGTAAATAAAAAATATTTTTGATTTATTTTGTGAAACATTTCGACCTCTGAATCATTAATTTTAAGGATACAATTGCTTGCTTTATTTTACATGAATACATTTAATCAATCGTGTTTTTATATAATTGTGAGTTTCAGATATACAATTTATTGATCTTTTTACAATCTTCCATATGGTCTTTTAAGTTATAAAGTTCCTTATTCTGCTAATTATCATAAATTTATTTCTAATGGTAATTAAAGTAAGACTATTTACAATTACTTTTGGTACAACAATCATTTCATACAATTCATATTCTTTACACGAGGTAATTGTATTAATACAATAATATTATGGTTTTTTGCATATGCGTGAACTTGTATTTCTTTCATAATATTTGCGTAATTCTCTATAACTGGATCGAAAATTAAGCAGTTTTCTAAATGTTATTTAGTTAATTATTCTATAAGTTGCATAGGTTCGATAACTTTAGGATAAAAGATACCACTTTGAATAAAGTGTAAGCTACCGATAATTTGCTCGACCTTTAATTCCAGTTGTACAATTTTAAAATTGACTTTATTTACCATGTCGTTAAAATAAGAGTTTTACAATATTTATAGAATTTGTTAGCTGTAACATTCTGAATAAAATCTACATCAATAACTTGTTTACTTAACTTAGTCATAAGTTTAACATTTTCTTCCATACCATTTTTAATTCGAATTTCATTTCCTTTAATTGTATTTATAGTACTTGAGTAATATTCGGCGTCCTCCATTGTGCCGAAAAGAGTTTTAAATTCCGGCCCTATTATATTTATCAATCCTCTTCTTGCTCTAGTTCTTTTACCTATTATGTTGTATATTATTTCAATTTCATGTTCTAGTCTATGGTATATGAATTTTGTGTTACTGTATGTATGTAGCTTCTACAATAACTGATGTAATTAAGGCATGCGTCATTAATTGTACAATATTAAGTATGTTTCTTATGTTTTCTATGTACAACGGTCTCGCCACACTGAAAGCATCGTTTTCCACTGAACCGATGAAATACCGAACATTGTGCTTAGACATCTCCCACTAGAAGCTGTGAACATTTATACCATCCTCTTTAACAATGCGATGAATAATGCCCATTATCCAGCGCATTGGAAAACTGCGGTGGTACATCCAATCCGTAAAAGGGATAAAGACACATCCAATCCAGCGAATCTCCGGTCGATCAGTCTTCTTCCAAATATCAGTAAGGTTTTCGAGAAGGTGATCAATAGAGCCCTGACTAAGTGGGTTGAGGACAAAAATATAGTTCCGGATAATCAATTCGGTTTCAAGGCGGGGCATAATGTCATTCATGCCGCGTCTAAACTGGTTTCTGATATCCAATGGAACAAAGGCAAGAACCAGTGTACTGGTGCCTGCCTGATTGACTTGGAAAAAGCCTTCGATACCGTATGGTTAGAGGGACTCTTCTTCAAGCTGAACAGGCTGGGCATTAATAAACCATTGCCTTATATTCTTTACAACATGTTAACAGATAGACAGTTCATCGTGAAAAATGGCGATGTGACTTCTGCTAGAACATTTTATATTAAAAACGGTCTGCAACAAGGTGCGGTAAATTCGCCGATCCTGTTCAACATTTACACAAGTGATCTGATAGGTTCACTTCACCATGCCATAGCGTACGCAGACGAATTAATCGCGTACAGATCAGGTCCAAAGATTGAGGTCATTAATATACTCTTGCAACGTGACTTCGACAAAATTAAGCGATATTGCGATGACTGGAAGTTGAAAATCAACTTTCAGAAGTCAGAAACCATTTTGTTTAGGACGCCTTTGTCTGGGGCCTCTAGGGATACCAGAAAGAATTGGCGAAAGTTTTCGATCATTGGGCAGCACGGACTGCCACTTGCTTGTCGAAATGTAGTCAGATACCTTGGGATCTGGCTAGATCAATATCTGTATTTTAACAAACATATAGATGTTGCTCTGGCCAGAGCCAGAGGTGCTTTTGCCCTTACAAAGAGACTGTTTTATAACAGCCAACTCGATGCGGGGGTGAAGTTGATCTGCTACATAGCCCTTATCAGGCCCATGCTTGTATTTGGATGTCCCGTGTGGTTCAACGTGAGAGCAAGTTTATTGGAAAAGATTCGGGTGTTTGAGAGGGCTTGTCTTTGGACTTGTCTTCGCTTATACAGAACACCAGAGTCTGAGTACATAAAATTCTATCCTAATGAGGTCTTGTACAATAGGGCGTACCTAATAAGAGTGGACAATTTTGTTAAGTTGATTCGAAGGCACATTGCAAGAGCAATGACCTCGTCGAATAACCTGATCTCCGGGGCTTACTACCCCAATTATATGTATCACGAGAGAGTACGCTTTGACGGCTTTATTCCTCCAGAGGCGTTCCTCTACCTAGATAAAAAAGGTCTGATCCAGGATAGATTAGCGGTGCCGTTAATCTTCCACATCGCTCGAACAGCTGCGGACAGGCGACTTAACTACGACAGAGACGTCGTACACGGCAGTGCGGAACGTCTCCGGTTCAGTAGGTCGGTAGGGAGTCGCGACATGAGGGATGTTGCTCAGCAGCACTAACAATTTTGGTGGCTTGTTAAAGGAGGGGAATCTACGTCGTCGAATTCCTCTAGTACAGGATAGCTCCAATAAGGAGCAGAGTTGGTCAGCCTAACTTTTTAGCCGTTGCCGGCTTACATAGCTTTAGGTAGGTTTAAGATAGTAGTTAAGAACAAAAAATTAAAAAAACAAAAAAAAAAAAAAAATAAAAACAAAAAAAAAATACAAAAAAAAAAATAAAAAATAAAAAACAGAAGTGGGTAACCTTCTACAAAAAAAAGGAATAATACCTAGAATAAGATAAACTAAGTAGGCTAAGCTGATGTATATTTTAGGTAGTTTTAAGTTTTAAAATTTAATATAAAAAAATGTTAGTTTACTAAGTTTTTAAATTTAAAAAAAAAAATTTTCTTAGTTTTTAATTAGTATTTTAATTACGTTTAATGCAAAAAACTAATATTGTACTGTACGTCGAAAGACAAAATATAATTGTTAGGTTTAACTTAGAGTGTCCGCATGGGGCCAGTAAGTTAGAATAAGATAATTTTTTTTAAGTAATTTAAGCTAATTTTTAAGCGTTTTTTGTCTAGCATGTAAGAATTAATGAATTAAGAAAATAAAAATGCGTTTAAACTGTAACTGTAACTGCATCGGTTCCCACTAGATCACCGAAATCAAGCAGTGTTGGGCGCGGTAAGTACGTAGGTGGGTGACCACATGGGAACTCAGTATTTCGTGTGCTGTTGACAAAAAGCGCCACATGGGCATAGTACCCCGGCGTTAATTCCTGGACCCTACAAATTAATTTGTATTATTATGATAATAATAATAATAATAATAATAATGTTTTCTAAATCTAAATCTAAATTTCCTACACTAATTTTATTTACTAACGTGAACTTACTGCCCATTTCTCTTACTGGTCACTTATGGTAAAAATAGATTCCGTTATTATCATTTATTTTCTTGATCTTGATGTTCCCAGTTGTAGACTTATGGGTACAGAGGATCCTGCGAAGAATGGTCTAATGTTAGCTATATTGTATTTTTGAGCCTTTTTCTTAATTTTTGCAATAATATAATTCTCGTGAACTTCTAATATCTCAAATGGACATTTATATCTACTTTCTAATTTCCTTTTAACTACATTTCTGACTAAAATCGTTTATCCTATCTTTTATTCTATTGGCTTTCCGACCTTTTTGTCGTATCTTATTTTCGACTTCTCCTTTGATTTTAAAGTGTTGCTATCTGCATTAACACTATCCATGCAATTCATCTAGATAAGCGAACATGGTTCTTTCGGTGAATTCATCTATTTCACTTAGTTCGTTAGCTATACTTCCATATACCAATTTATGTGATGTGTAGCCTATCGTATTATGAATATTTGTGTTATAACAAAAGCTTGCGTATGGCATTTGTTCGTGCTAATCATTTAAATTGTTCATTTCTTTGCCTGTTGCTTTTAAATATTTGGTCAGCTGACAATGCACTCTGTCAACTCCTCCATTTGCCAGTGGATAAGCTATGCTAGTTGTTATGTGTTTCATGTTAAAGCCCAGACAAAAGTTTTTAAATAACTCATTGCATAATTCGTTGCCATTGTCTGTTAATATGATTTTTAGTAATCCAAAATTTAGGAATGCTTTGGCTACTTCCCCCATTTCTTTGCTTTTTAATGGTATGAACTTTATGAATTTCGATAAGTCGTCTTGAATAGTAAGACCGAATTTATAGCCATCTTGCGTTACCTTAAGTGGACCTATCAAATCCATTGAAATTTTCTCTAAGGCCTTCTCTGCTGTTGCTACTACTTTCATAGGATTTCAGGTTGGTTTTCTTACAACTTTTTCTTATTAGCATTGTTCACAATTTCTGACATATTTTTCTACATCCCTTTGCACTCCTTTCCAGTGAAATTTTTCTTTACGTTTCGCATAGGTTGCTTTTTGCCCTGCATGACTACTAAGCAACCCATTATGGTTTTCTTTTAAAATGCGTTTTCTCTCTTCTAAATCTGGTATCTCTTTGCGCTGGTTTTGTTCGCTAATTTCCTCTTCAGATTCCTGCGAATTATCGCCTACTTGTCTTTCTTCTGATCGTACTTTTTTATTCGAAACTATTTCGCTTTCTTGTCTATTATTCCTTCTACTTCTTCAAAAATTTCGACTTCTGGGTTATTATTTTTACTGGTTTCATTACCTCGTTCTTTCGCTGTAGTATTCTTATACCTTTTGGTATTTCGTATTCAAAATCCTCCAACCTAAGTCTCCATCTATGATCCTATGATCTGTCTGGGCTATGAATTTTCTACCGTAAATATATGGCCTGAATTGTTTAATGGCGCAAACGATAGCTAAGCACTCCTTTTCCATGGTGCTGTAGTTTTTCTGCTCTGTTTAAAGTTCTGCTAACGAACTAGAGGGCTAGATCCTTTTCGTCATGTTGTTGGCCTAGAACAGCCCCAATACCCTTATTTGAAGCATCGGTTGTGATTATATGTGTTCTATTATAATCGAGATATTGTTGTACCGAAAATGTTGTAATGGCTCTTTTAAGTTTATTGAACGATTCTTGTTGCTCGTTTTCCCATACGAATTGCAAATCTTTTTTTAGTAATCTGTTCAAAGGCTCTGCTAATTTACTAAAATCTTTTATAAATTTTCGGTAGTAGCTTACCATTCCAAGGAACGAATTTATTTATTTATTTATTTATTCTGAGGAACTTGCATATTAATTACACTTTCGAATTTTCTGGGGTCAGGTTAAGGTCTGTAATAAGGTGTCCCAGATATTGAACTTCTCCCTTATTCATGTGATCTGTTCCTACATTTTCAGATACTTCTTTGACTCTTCCTTGTCTTATTTCAAAATCTTCTAGGTTTTTAGTAACAATGCAGATTTGACTTAATCAAAATCATTTTTACTTGTATTAAGGATTGATGCCACACAACCACCATTTCTATTCTTCGTTAGATATTCAGAAACTATGATTCCTTTTCCTATTTCCTGCCTTGGTACAAATGTGTCTTCTTTCAATATATTACCATTTTCAATTTTCATTACTCTTAAAACTTTAGTTCTATTCCTGAGGTTTACCATAATTAGAACATTTCGTTTCTGCAAAGTTAATTTTGCCAAGTTTTTATTACAAAAGTCTCTACTAGTGTTTGGCCTTAATAAATTAAGTCGTTGCTGTTCTTCGTGAGCACAGCGACTAGCTTCGGCTACTGTCTTTGGTTTTTGGGTCACCATGTATGATGCCAATCTTTCACTTAACCCATTGATGGAAATTATTAAAATTTCATCAAACATATTGCGTATGTAATTTAATTCGTGCGATTTTTTTTTCAAAATTTGAATGTTTATTTAAGAAAAACATGTACAATGGTATTATTCAAAGTATTGCCCATCTGAAGCTACGACTTTTTCCCATCTTTCTGGCAATTTGTGGATCTCATCCCAAAAGAACTGCACCGGCTTGGCAGTCAAGAATGAATCAAGCCAATTTTTGATATTCTGCTCTGATGTGAACCGTATTTCAGTGAGGGCGTTCTGCATCGACCGGAACAAAAGATAGTCAGAAGGGGTAAGGTCTGGGCTACAAGGCGGGTGGGGTAAGACTTCCCATCCACTGTTTTCCAAATAGTTCTTAACCGGAATAGCAACGTGGGGCCGAGCGTTGTCATGATGGAAAATTATTGCCTCGTGTCTGGTCGCATATTCCGGGCGTTTTTCGGCTACTGCTCTCTTCAAACGGATTAATTGTGTTCGGTAGCGTTGTCCATTGATGGTTTCACCTAGTTTTAGCAGCTCATAATACAGCACACCCATCTAATCCCACCAAATACAGAGCATTACCTTCGCGCCTTCGGCTTTGCCGTTGATTTGGCTGGTTGGCCGGGTTTCACATATGATTTTTTACGCTTGGGGTTGTCGTAATGGATTAATTTTTCATCCGATGCAAAAATGACTTCCTTTTGTGGTGTTCCAGCAGCATTTCGGACATGCAAAACCGCCTTTCGAGGTCTCTCGGCTTAAGTTCATGTGGAACCCAATTTCCTTGCTTTCCTTTATATTCAAACTTTTTTGGCTGCCCAGGACGTTCATCGTCTTCCAAGCCAAAATCACCACTTTTGACATGTTCGCTCAGCTAGCGCATGTTCACCATAAACTTCCACCAAAATACGATGACTTTCGGCAGCAGTTTTCTTCATATTAAAGTAATGAAGAAGAACTCCCCGCAAAAACACTTTTTCAGGCACAAAGTTCGACATATTTGAGTGAAAAAAATTATTGTTGTTTACGCTTCAAATAAATGACATATACTGAAATGACGTACAATTACAGTAGCTTTCCAACACATGTTCCAATGGAATAATAACAATGGAATAATACAACTTACGCCATCTCTTAGCAAACCTCACTAATAGACGAATAGTTATAGACCCAATATAATTTTCTCTTAACGCCCGCTTGTTCTAAGTTATGTACCTTGCTTTGCATTAGTCTTTTTTCTAGAGTCTCTACTCTCTACAAGACTACAGACAGTAGTAGGACTATAGTCCCAGTTTTGCCTTGCCCGATACTTATTAGTTCCCTGTGGTTCCTTAAAAACGCCACATATCTCCTGTTTCAGTGGTTCCAAGTCTCTTACTTCCTTATTCATCAAAATAGTAATGGTATTGCCGCGAATCCTAGTCTTGACATATTTAAAAAGAACCGGTTTCTGAGCTGCTGACGCTAATTCTATAGCATCGTTGCATGCGTCATTAAAGATGAATACCTCATGAGCACTACTGTTAAAAGTAGGGATGAAGGATATTAAAACATTAATGTGTACTTCGGTCATTTCTGTTTTTATTAGTAAGACTTACTTCGGATTTTATTTCACTACCGCTTTCTCTACGAACTTCTGAATTGCTATTCCTTTCACTAGTATTTTCTCTACTAACTTTTGTTTCAAAGGTTCTATTTTCGGTCTCACTAGGCCCTTCACTATCGCTATCAATACCACTAACTAACATAAAAGCCTTCCTTGTAACCCAATTTTCCAATAAAATTTTATATTTTCCTTCGATGTTTTCTATCCAACTAAGGCTTCTTATTCCTGTTATTCCTGAAGGGAATTTGATTGTAAACATCTGCTAGGAGATGTTGAATTTATTTTTGTACTACTTTACTTCCTAACTAGGAGGATAACTTGAGCACGCCGAAATTCTACTCTTAAAATTAACACTGCTTATTTCTAAGTGTAGACTTACATGAAACTAATAGCTAGGATTTATTTCATCTTCAGCTTCAGGACCGCAACTATTCTCAGGATCACAACAATTCTCAGGATCGCAGCAATTCTCAGGAACATTTTCGCAGCACTATATTATTCACCGCAACACTTGGAAAAACTTTTTTTTTTTTCTTAGCACTGTTAATTTATTTTTTTTTTTTGTATTATTTGAAGATCGTGTTGATCTGGACTACCAATTATAAACTTCCAAGCGCTTCCCAAGAAGTCGATGGATCTTTTGGTTCTAGGTTGGTTAGGAATTAAACGTTTAAGAAGGGATTTTATAGTGGATATTTCTTGGGATAAAAGGTAGAAGCTGGAGTGGGATGTTTGTAGGTGTTGTCTCATAGTTGATTCAATGTTGGCTAAAGCTTGGGGATATGCCGATAAATCTATTTCGTGAATTATTTTGTAGGTAGGTGCCTGTTTGTATTCTAGATATGGTTGTGTTAATATAGTCCGCTTGATATGCTTGAGTTCATATAGTCCGGTATTTGTACGTCACATAAACAGTTAGTCAGGAGGCATCTAGAAAGATAACTTTAGGTTTGTTACGATTTTATGTGTGATTTGTGAACGACTTTGCCGGAACGGTGGTTTTTTTATTTTCTTTGATAACTTCTTTTGCGTATCTTGGAGAGAGTTTTGAACCTATTCTTTTGTTTTTTTTTTTACATAAGCGACTTCTCCTATTGACTAGTCTTTTAATGGAGTTTTTCTCTTGTTGTGGTAGGTTAGGTCATATTCTTGTTTGTCTCTTAGCTTGGCTTCAATTTTAGAACGAACTTTATCAATTTGCGAAGGATTAATGTTTCTACTGAAGAAAAGATCTACTGGTTTCCTATTTGCTACTGAATGTATTGAGAAATTGTAGGCATTTACTGCCGTTTCGAGAAGTTCCGTGAAGGATTTATGTAGTTATTCTTTTTTTGATACATCGCATAAGCTCAGCGAGAGTTGAATGGAACCTTTCCACTTGGCCATTCGAAGTGCTCGTGTACGGAGATGTCGTAAAGACTTCCATACCGAGTTCATTCTTAAGCATGAATATAATTGGAGTTGAGTTAAGAGACTTCTCATTATCGAATACTATAGTCCTTTGAGTTCCATAGGAGAATATGATTTCTCTATGGGGTTGCCTAATATCTTTAATCGCTTTTGATTGTATTTTCTTGACTTGACTATACTTAGAAAACTTATCTAGCGATGTTAGTATCAAACTACCTTCGGTTGAGAATATGTCAACGTGAATAATTTGTCCGGGATAAATTGGTATTGGAGCTGCTTGCATTTCTACCTTATCCGGATGACGATCGTACTTGTTCTCTTTACAGATGGAGCATAGTTTTTTTATTCTTTTTATTTTGCGCGACATCTCAAGGATTTGTTGTTTATTCTCACGTTCGTTCCTATGTGCACGATGATGGGTCTTGATAATAATTATATCTTCTTGTTTAGTTTCGTCAGTCACATCTTCAACTATAGTTCGAGAGAATCTTATATGAACATTAGCGAAATTATCTTTGTAAGTTTCTTGAATCAATCCTTGTTTCCTCTGCTTTTATGCAATTAATTACTGTAGGGTTGAGTCTTGCTTTAAGGATTTTAATTACGTTAATAGGTGTATAAGATTGTTCGGTTATAAGATGCATGTGATATGTAGGGAAAACTCTTCGAAATTCGTAACTACTTGTACTACCAATATTATAGAATATTTGATTTTTGAATGCATTTATTGGCGATTCAACACTGATTATGAGGCCATGGGCTGAGCTTTCGTTACTATGTATGGTGGAAGTGAGTTTGTTGATTGCTGAGTTTGTTCTGCCGGGCTTATATTTAAGCTCGTAGTTGTACTCCTCTAAAATTTCTTTCCATCCTTTTAATTTAGAATTATTATTTTTGTAATTATGGGAATAGGTAAGGGGCTGATGATTAGTATGAATTATTATCTTAGCGGATCCATAAAGATAATTTCTAAAGTTGTTAAGTGCCCAAATTATAGCTTCTTCGGTTTGTGTTAACGTTCTAGATATGAACATAATCGGTCTATCTTCTTGAGATAGCACAGCACCTAGGGCATAATTTGAAGCATCGATAACTAATTCAAATGATTTTGTGAAGTCGGGGTACGCGAGTATAATTTCTTCTGATGTTAATGTCTTCTTAATTTTTTCAAAAGCTTGCAGATTCTTTCAGATGTATTACTTTTTTGCTAGAGAGGTTTTTGGACAATCGTCCATCCTCCCCTCTGAAGAGAGCTGTTAGTGGTTTTGCCAGCCTAGCGTACTATAATCCTTAATAAAGCGGCGGTAATACCCTGACAGAGCAGGGAAAGAGCGAAGTTGCTTCAGGGTGCGTGGATATGGAAAGTTTTGAATTGCTCTTATTTTATCTGGATTCGTTTTAATGCTGTCAGGCGTAATCATAAAACCAAGGAATTCTACTTCTCGCTTTTGAGAGATATAGGGTAAGGGTAAAATTAAGTATATACAGGTGAATTAGATGTTGTTCTGATCTCTCCCTTTACTACAGTACGCTGTCATTTCTTAAAATGACGTAAAAGGATTTGAGTTTTGGCATGAAGAAGAACTTAATTTTAATATTTTGAAGACCAAAAAGTCTTATAAAAGTATGGTGAGTAACTTGTACGTTACCTCCAATTGAGTTGCAACAAAATGATTTTTCATTCGGTATGGGATTTTTAATTAGAAAAGACTGTACATAATTTTTGTTGGATCCAGTGTCAATCATAATTTTTAAGATTTCTCCACTCTTCGTTGCACATTCAAAATATGGTATTTTTTTGTGTCATTTCGGTGTATTCCTGTAGGGTTTCGTTGTATTCCTGCGAATTGTTCATTCTGGCCTGCATATCCTCATATTGGCGGACTTCTTCTTCTGTTATAAAGGGTTTTCCAATAGGGACTTGACAACTTTGAATTTAATTTGTGAACGCACTCTTTCATAAATCATCAAACTGTCACTGTCAATTTATTCAGATAACTCAAAATTTTCATCATGCTAAAGTACAATAACAAGCAACGTCTGCAAATTATAAAAATTTTCTACAGATATTCGGAGTCGAAGCCTGCAACTTTAAGAGCGTTAACTCCAATTTTCGGTCGTAATTCTCGCCCTAGTAGACTGGCAATAACAAGTTTAGTGCAAAAATTTTAGTCTAAATATTCGTTGTGTCAGTGAGACAACGGGTTGGGCGAAGTGTCGAAAATATCGCTGCCGTTCAGACGTCCGTAGCAAACGATCCAAATCAGTCAATTCCACGGCGTTCTCAAGAATTGGGCATCGCTCAGACCACATTATGGCGTGTTTTGCGTAAGGATCTTGGTTAACACCCATACAAGATCAAGCTTACTCAAGAATTGAAGCCGATGGACCATTTGAAGCGACGTACGTTCTCCGATTGGGTTCTGGAGAAGATGCGCCAAGATGATGAATTTCATCGCAAAATCATCTTCAGTGACGAAGCTCATTTTTGGCTCAATGGGTTCGTCAATAAGCAAAATATGCGTTATTGATCGGGTGAAAACCCACATGTGTTTCATTAATCACCACTTCATCCACAAAACAGTTATTTTGCTGTTTGCATGCCGGCGGCGTTATTGGGTCATATTTTTTCGTCGACGATAACGATCGTCACGTTACTGTGAATGGTCAGCGTTATCGCGCCATGATTACCGATTATTTTTGGCCCAAATTGGAAGATATGGACTTGGACGACGTGTGGTTTCAACAGGACGGTGCCACAAGCCACACAGCAAACGCTACAATCGATTTATTGAAAAGTAAGTATGGTGAGCGTGTTATCTCAAGACATGGGCCAGTCGATTGGCCGCCTTGTTCATGCGATTTAACACCGCTTGACTATTTTCTGTGGGGCTACGTTAAGTCATTGGCTTATGCCAACACGCCGACAACACGACGACGTTGGAAGAGCTCAGACCGTTTCGGCCGAAAAGTGTGGACGAGTCGTTGAAAATTGGGTCCAACGAATCGACCGCTGCAAATGTGCCCGCGGTTACCATATGAACGAAGTCGAGTTCCATTCATAAATGTTTTGATTGTACTTCAAACCAATAATAAAGTTTTTGAAATATCTCAAATGGTTTGCCTTTTATTTAAAAAAAAAGTTGTCAAGTCGTTATTGGAAAACCCTATAGTTCCCATATGGAAATCCCTTTGCATTTAAGGAGGGTGCGCTTGTTGGGTTAGATTAGCTAATGGTCTTTTCGGTGCTGGGGCCAGTTTAGCAATCGAGGTCTGTTCGTGTGGTTTGTCTGGATTGTTTGTGCCTCCAAGGGCTCTGTTGGGGGCTGCCTTGGAGCAGTAAAGCATTGTGGTCGTAATTGTTGGTGTTGTGGATATCTTTGCTGATATGGTTGCTGTATAAACTGTCTCTCAGGCCTTTGTAGTGGAAAAGGTCTTGGGTTGTATTGCAATGGAGCCGACTGTCTAGGTGGTTGGGCCATATAAGCTAACTCAGGATAGAATGGTTGACGACTCGAAACTGGATTGATGTTTCCACGTTTTGGTGGAATTGGGGATACTTCCGGATGATTGACTGTTTGCTATTGCATACTGTGAACGGAAATTTTGATTTTCTAGCCTCTAACACAAATGAAATGCTTGGGGCAAATCTGAAGGTTCTCTCATTCCCAAAAGTCTGGGAAGATCGTATCAAGAGCCTTGTCCCTATAAGTTTGCATTAGCAAATTAAGAGACTCGGCACCGACATACATGCTAGAGATTTTATTCAATATTAATGAAAGATGCGAATTCAGCTTGGTAGAACTCTTGGATTGATGAGTTACCCTGAACTAAAGCTGTCATTTGGTACTCGAGAGTACCCAAGCCGCGTTTATCTGCGTAGTGCAGCGTAAGGCATCGACTGATGCAATTCCAGTTCAGTGGGGTATTGTATGATTCTAATATGAGGTCAGCATGTCCTACAATTTTATTTCTGATCACGTTAATGATTCCGAAATATTTAGGTGATCCTTTGGTGTGCTCATAAATTTTAAGAATTCTATCTGCGCTCTTTCTCCAAGAGTTGAGTTTTCATGGTTAGCCAGAATTCTCGTAGGATCCGAACTACGTCGGGAATTTTATCTAAGTCGTTGATGTTAGTGCGCTGATCTTGGTTTATTGTTTGGTCTGTTCCAGGGAACTGATCCGAATTTGGATTTATAATAGACTGAACTAAATCTCTACCTTCGGTTTGTAGAACCTGGTTTACTATTAAGGCAATTAAATTTTGCAAGGCATAACGGGAAATGGGTACTGCATATTAGTTATCGGGATTTTGTGGGTTAAGAGTCGAGGGACGAACAAGATTCGGGTTCGACATCTTGAATGGAAGAGTGAAGAGTCTGTATTGATTTTAAAGACGACGTTAACATCCTGGAGGTTGTGAGGCTGGAAATGCTCAAGCAACACGATGACGAAAGAGAAAATATACGTTTTAAAGTTCAACAGCAAATTGAGAAAATACAAGCCGAAAACAGGAAAATATACAACCGTAAAAGAAAGGCAGTGGTAAGGTATGAGGTGGGGGACCTGGTAGCTATTAAGAGAAAAATTTGGGGTAGGAGAAAACTTTCTTCTGATTTCTTAAGTCCATATCAAGTGGTGGGACCTATTCAGTTAAGAAGGTTGATTCTCATGAAGGTTCAAATAACACCACATCAAGTTTTGACAACATTAAGCCTTGGCGAAGTGACAAAGACTTGATTACTCCAATTAAAATTAGAGTCAGTACTTATTAAGCAGTCAAGTCGTAATCACAATAAGTTGAATTTCATTATCATTCTCTTAAAAATTAAAACAGAACTACCATATAAATAGATTTTTGTTCCTGCATTTCTTTCAAATTTTAATAAACACATTTTACTATGATTTTTTCCTACATGTAAAGGATGATTCATCGTAAGGCTTGATTTATAATGTAAAATAAAGCACATAAATTTGAAAGTCAACTTAATTTTTTTATTATTGGTTAAAAGAACAATTTATGTCAATGTAAATGTTGACCATGACTACGTCTGACTTGGTCTATTCGAAAGATCAACTTTTGGACGACTCGTTCGAGCATAGCGACTGGTATCTCGCGAGTTACATGAGTAATTTTGGCTTCCAAAGCGTCAATTGTAGCTGACTTATTCCTGACCATATCCTCAGAAAAAAAAATCCAAAGGTGTGATATTGCACTATCTAGGCGGCCAATTTACCGTAGCAGAACGTGAAATTCAGTGCGCACCAAAATGATTTCTTAACAAGTCCATTGTACATAATACGTTAACATGGCGCGATAACGGTTACAATTGACGGTAACATTCTAATTTGCCTCATTTTTGAAGAAATAAGGACCAATGATTCCAACTGCCCATAAACCACACCACACCGTTGTTTTTAATGGATGTAATGGTAGCTCTTGGTACTTTTCGGGTTGCTCATCAGCCCAAATACGGCAATTTTGTTTATTAACGTATCCATTGAGCCAGAAATAGGCTTCATCACTGAACAAAATTTCACGATAAAACACCGGATTTTCATTGAGTTTTTCCAGAGCCCATTCACTAAAAAAAGGGACAAATTCAAGTTGCCTAGTTTCAATTCTTGCACAAGTTGAATTTTATATGCTTTTAGGCCGAGATCCTCACGTAAAATACGCCAAGCTGTCGAATATGCCAAGAACGACGACGAATCGATACGTCATGGTCTTCGCGTACAGTCTCAGTTACAGCTGCTATAGTCTCTTCACTACGTGCTGGATGTGGTCCAACCGGTCGAATGTCATCCACTAATGTAAACTGCAACTCAAATTTGCGAATGGTATTGGCAATAGTGGTTTCAGTAGGTGGATTATGTGCACCGTAAGTTCCTCGAATCGCATGAAAAACATTTCTCACAGAACGCTGATTTTTGGAATACAACTAAACAATTTGGAGACGCTGTACTGATGTGAGTCTTTCCATGATGACTTACCAAACGATACTGAACAAAAATGACAAAACAATTTGATACGAGTCTTGCGTGATCTGTCAAAAAATCCTATTAAAAATTAAACCTCACGATAAATTACCCTTTATCTGTGTGTATATATGTGCTGTTTCTGTATGCAGTGTAAGGATGTGTCAGCATGTTAGTACTTTTAAGAATATATTATGTATAATAAGTTGTGTGCGAAAACTTGCGTGCTTGAAAATGAATGTGGCTGAGAGTGTGAATGTATTTATGTGAATCAGCGAAGTGTATGTAGGCATGTGCACAGATGTTTGTTTTGGTAGAGTTCTGTAAGTAAGTTTCAACGTTTGAGTCCTTTTTCTGTGGTAAAGTATGAATCGATTGTCACTAAATGGTGCTACGGTTACATGTTCCTCGCCGGAACGTCATTTGCTCTCCTCGGTTCTTGCCGTTTTCTAGGCATATGTATGCTATTTGCATAAATTCTCGTATGTCTGCCTGCCTTGTCTGCATTGCTGTGTTTTAGGGAATGACCGGATGTTGTCCACTCGTATTCGCTGTGTTTAGTTACTGCATTTTGCTCGCTCTCTCTCCTTTAAGAGAGGTTATATAGATGCCTTAACTCTTGGCATATATTTCGCGCAAAAAGACTTACTTATCACTTATTCTAACATGTATCGTACCATGTTATCCGGAGTCGGTACTTCTTCTAGTACTCCCCTAAGAGTTTATCTTTGTAAATGGAATTTTGCCCAGTGGAAAAATACATGCTTCACATCTTCCTTCAGGAGTATAACCACAAAATGGTGGTGCAGATATGACCGGAAGCAGACATGTCCTGTTAGAAAATGTGTTGTGTAGAAATTAATTCCTACATGTTTACCGTTTATCCATGTTTCGATAGTCGAAACAAAGCGAAGAGTTCATTGACCCTTTTATGATGGTCTCAAACTTTGTTGCCATTATCATAAGCTCGTGTTACTGTCTCTATACAGAACCGCCCATCTGTTCTCTATGAACCTCTCAATTGGAAGTCCGAGCTTGTGCGGAATGCATTAATTACTCTGATGGCACAAAGCTTATTTATTGCTTTGACTTTCCTTTTGTAAGATTTCACTTTCATTGCTTCGGTCCAGATTAGGGATCCATAAATTACTGCTGACGTAACTATTTTATAGCTAGGGAAAGTTTTCTGCTATACCTGGGTCCAATTATATTCCGCATTATATGCATTATGGAAGCACTCACCTGCGAAGATTTGCAACTCACATATTCAAGGTATTCTTTAAAAGACAATCTTGAGTTAATCATGGACATATTATTGCTGATTTGAATAGTCTTTTATGTTCACTTACTGTTAGCACAATTAATTACTTGTAGTTAATGCTGCTTCTGTTTGGCGTTCAGCTAGTGTGAACCACCGTCTTACAATTAAATTGTTTCGTTGTTTATTTGGACTACTAAGTGTTACGACGAAAATCTTGTTATCCACAAACCTCACGCTTTTGGCCTCGCCTAGTAGATCAAGACGAAGAATACCATTGTACAACACATTCCACAGTACCGGCCCCAGGATCAAACTTTGTGGTACTTCATCAAACCACTGTCTGTATGGTATGCTAACACTCTCTGTCGGACGAAGTTTTTTGCAATGTTCCGGATGTAAACTGGTACTCTCATGTTTCGTAGCCCTTCTAGAATATGTAACCAAATCGCGGTGTTAAAATCGTTCTGTACCATTGTTTTCCTTATATGACCATTCTTAATATATCAGCAACCGCTTTAATGACATTAATAGTTGATTGTGTTTTTTGAAAACTGTATTGATGTTCTGACAGTCCTCTTGCTTCTTCAATGGCTGTTTCTAATTTATTAGAGATGATACGTTCCAATACTTTTACTACCGTATCCAGCATACGCAGTGGACGATAGGCTGATGGGTCCCCTGCAAGTTTGCCTCCTTTTGATAGTAATACGAGTATCTGCTTCTTCCCTTGGTTGGTAAAAACTCCTCCAGCAAGCGTTATAAATGTCCACAAATACAGCGAATCAACTTTTTGATCACATGATCAGAGCAAAGCATAATTTTTGATTAACTCTTGTAAGTCTTCAAAGTTAACAGTAAAAGCCACTAAATTTCCACTCAAAATAAATGGAGTGATTATGAATCAGGACAGCAAAAGCAAACGAATATAAATTGTTATTTTGTGAGAATTTGTAAAAGTTTTTAGACAACGAATGTGATCAATTTGTTGACACTATCGCAGTTGCATATTGTGAGTACAAAGTTTAGTCAAGTGTGGAGTTTTCTCTGTGTTTTTTGTTAAGTATTAAAATAAATTTCAGTTTAAACAGGGATTTTAATTGTTTTAAATTTGATGGAATATGAAAGAACTTGCTATCTCCAAAATGAAGGAAGTGAAAAGGCTAATTGTTTCCAAGACAATTCATCGAGAAATTTCTCGAAAACCTGGAGTTTCAGTGGGAGTTGTATCTAAAATACGCAAAATTTAAAACCAATTTTAAATTCAAATATACAAAGACGTATTGTGTGTCAGATTAAGTATAAAGTATATGAAAATGCGGTCGAGATTAATAAGGCATTAAACCAAAACGATTGGACTAATGTAACAACTGAGGCTGTACGAAAAAATTTGCGCGGTGGTTTTCATGGTAGTGCTAAAATAACAGAGCCCCTATTGACTGACCGCCATAAGAAATTAAGTCTAAAATTTGCCCAAAAATAACTATAAAGATTATTGTGTTAATAACTGGGCAAGAGTAATTTGGTGGCATGAAACAAAAATAAATTCGATGTTCGCCAGTGGATCTGGAAAAAGCCAGGTGAGGCAATCAGCGATCGCCATATCAAACCAACATAAAAATTTGGAGGGGGAAATCTTATGACTTGGGGATGCATGTGCATAGAAGGGGCTGGTGAATACATTAGAGTGAATGCCACTCAATTCGTGGCATTAAGATGTCGGACATTATCTTATAGCAAGATAATTACCAAAATTACAAAAGCGTCGCTGCAAAATCAGCAATTTTAAACACGTGATTGGCCACCACAATCCCCAGACCTTAATTCGATCGAACATATTTGGGTTGAGGTAAAACCTGCTATTACGGATTTGTCTGGAGATTGTCCGGAGTTGCATAAGTTGTGGCACCGCACTCAAACTGCTTGGCAAAATATTACCGTAAATTAATGTAAAAAGTTAATAGAATCCACGCCAAGAAGAATAAAAGCGGTCCTCAAAACAAAAGGAGGCCATACGAAGTACTAAGTAGGAACAGTAAGTACACAGTTGTACATTAATTTTTAATTAATGATTAATGAATTATAATATTATTTCATTTTTTTTTTGTTAAAAATTTTGTTGAATTATAGTATAATCACAAATAAAAAAGTTACGAACAAAATTCTTTTATTCTGCTAATCATGTGGTCAAAAAGTTGAGTCACTGTATGTCCACTCTAGCTTTAACTGAAAGCTCAAGGGCTTAATTTGAACCCAGCTCTCATTCATAAATAATTCCTTAGCTGTGTTAAATAAGATATCACCTTACCATATAACATTCATCTACTATAACTTTTCCACTAACAATTTAGTCTCCCCATTAAATGTTGGAGATCTAGCAATGCTATGTCTATTCACCAAGTCCCAAAACATAAAAGAAAAGGAACAAATATATGTATATTTCTGAGCTACGGTCATTTTTGTGAAAGTATTCAATAAGAACAGTCGAGAAAGTAAACAGAATTTTTTAACCCTAGTTTTTCACGTGAATCAAATTAAATGTAAATAAGTTTAAAAGTTTAAAACAAATTCCTTTTTTCCCAAAAACAACATTAAAAAATTTCAGTTATACAATAAACTGAGTTTATTCTAAAGTTTTAAGTACACGGTATTTGGTTATAAAAACCACGATACAGCCTGAGAAGTAAATAAACTTATCCAGCGTATATGGTATTACAAATTGTTGACAGAATTAACAGAATTCAGACGAGGATTTTAATAAAAAAAAACTCAAAAAACTGCTTAACAATACGTGCACTAAAGTTAAGTGCAACATCCCGGAGTCCCGTGCAGAATTTATGTACACCCAGAGAGGAAGCCTTGTTTCACATTTGTCACTGTCTGGTAAGTAATAGCATTAAGGTATATAGTAGGTTGTCGAAAATATGCTGAGCCCGTCTCCGTCAAACTTAAAGCAGAACTATTGAAACACGTGTAATGCACTAGATGATAGTCCGATGGTACAATTCAATATTAGTATTGAAGATAAGGACTCGAGCTGTATTAAATGTCAACAGAAAGGTATTCAAATTCCAGCTACGATGACCTTACGCAACAAACGTCACAAAACAACTACAAGATCTTCCATTCATACATCTACTACCCTAAAAAAAAAAAAAAAATAAATAAAAAAAAAAAAAAAAAAACCAATGAACTTCATCATACGCTTACGATGCAGCAATGTTTTAACAATAAGTCAGAGACATCACAATGTGTTAACCCCACTCGCAACAAGCGTCTGAAATTGACAAAGCAGCAAGTTGCACGAAATATAAATTACAAAAATATTAAGGGGATACTTTTGTGTTTTCTGTCACAAAGATTCAAAAGAATATCATATTAACTACATACTACAATCTTAATCGACAACGTCGGTACGAACAGGTAACAACACCTATAAATCTCAATGAGTCATGGATTTGAGCCAACTTTTCTACCATGCGAGTTCCATCTAACACATATAATATAAATATATAACAGAGACTCTTCGGGTATTCAAAACCCGCCAAATATCCAAATCTTCAACAACTCTGGTGAAATATTCAGCCACAACAAACCTGCCGGTAACCAAACAACGGAAACCCAAAACCAGAGCAGTCAGCAAATAGCAACAAGACATACGAGTATAGTGTCTAAGGAATTGCCCATCTTTTCCGGACGGCCGGAAGATTTGCCACTGTTCTTCATTTCGAATGGAAGCGCACTTGAAGCAGTGAAAGCCACGACAAGTTGCCATACCAAACCAGGCTCAATTGGGGCGTTTTAAAGATGGGAAAGCAAATGGTAAACCTTGCGACCTTTAGTTTCTGGCTATTTCAAGTCGCCCAAGCCGTCTGTGAAGTGACTGAAGTCAGTTTACTGTCAACAAATGTTAAGTCTGACAAAAGACGTTCAACAACCACCGCTTACTTAAATGGTCATTACGAAGAAGCAACAAATGTCTTTCAGGATTATTAGCAGCAACAGCCTTGTATTGTCTGTAAAGGAGCTTGCAAGTCGGTTGAGAATTTTAGCGAATTTATTGGGCTCAACTTTAATAGCAAGTGGAAAGTGGTAAAAAGCCATTTTCTGTATAGCACGTGCCTTATTTGTCATACTTATCGTAGATGTCAAAACCCGTCAAGCTGTCATTGCGCGACAGTCTTTCCCTACAACAACAATATAAAAGTAGAAACCTTTGCTTTTCTCGATGATGGCTCTTTCGTCACGTTAATGGATAATGAACTAACATATGTTCTTAAATTGGAAGACGAACCTCAAGAGCTTCATTTAAAATGGACGTTCGGTGCCATCTGCACAGAAGAAAGATCAAAAAAGGTAAACTTAAAAATATCAGCAAGGATGGTTATAATTACTGCCTATAATCAGAAAAATCAATATAAGATGAACCTACCTTAGGATGTTTTCAATAAAGTTACATGTTTTTGTAGACGCCAGCGTATCAGGATATGCAGCAATTTCCTACTTAAGAGTACAAAAAGGACGATCTATTGACAATCTAGTTTGTTCCAAAACAAAGGTCGGTTCTCTGAAACAAATTTCAGTTCCGCGAATGGAGTTGGAAGGAGCTGTGTTAGGTGTCGGTCAGTCAGTCAGTACTTTGTTGGATAAAAAATTATCAATGAAAGCTAAAACAATCTATAACCTTTATAATTGACGAAATAATGAAGAATTCTAATGAAGACGAATGGCCATGGATACCAAGTAAAAATAATGTAGCCGTTAATGCCAAAAAGTAGAATCTCAAAGTGGATTTGAGAAAGTATGAAAGTAATTTCGTTGGTATGAAAGCCCGAATTTACTTTACAATCCCAAAGACACGTGGCTGTCCTCACCAGCTTTTAAAAAGAATAAAACCAATGCGTTTAAATTCTTTACTCACGCAGGAGTCTCAGTTACTCCATTGATAAATTATATCTCTTCATGGTAAAAATTGCTTTCAATCATGATGTATGTTCATCGATATATATGTATGCTCTAAAAAAGCCTTCCATTATCAAATGGTAAAGGAACAAAAAACTACTTGTGTCAAAAACTATCAATATCGGATGTGCCAAGCTGAATGCTACCTAAAAGAAAAAATGCCTTAAAAAAAAAAAACGAACAACAGAAAAAATCAGTTCTTTACAACAATCGAGTCCTTACTTGCATCCTCATGAAGTAATGCGGTTGAAAGGTCGCATAGATGTGACCCTTGATTATAAATGACCAATAATCGTACCAAAAACACATCATATTACAAAATTGATTGTGCAAAGCTTCCACGAAAAATATAAGCACATTTATTTCGAAACAGCAGTAAACGAGATTCGTCAAGTTTTTTTACCTTCCAACGTTACGGGGAGTGCTAAGAAATGTTCAAAATGATTGCCAACTATGTAGGAACAATAGAGCCATGCCAGTAGCTCCACTTATGTCCGAACTTCCTGAAGCTCATCTAAAACCTTTTTCATATGTAGGTGTGGACTATTTTGTCCCAATGCTGGTATCTGTAGGACGACGGATAGAAAAGTGATGGGGTGTTTTATTCATATACCCCACAGTAACAGCAATTCAGATTGAAATCACACAAAACCTACCGAATAATTCGTGCATCTTAGCAACCAAGCGATGTTGTGCAAAACAAGGAAGACCGAAAGAAATCTGGAGTGATAACGGCATAAATTTCAGAGGTGCAAGTCAGTAACTGAAAACAGCTATCGATCTGTCTAGAAGAAGCTGATTGAAGACGATAAAATCGAGTGGAAATTCATTCCCCCCGCTTCACTCCATATGGGAGGGCATTGGGAGTGTTCACCCGAACAACTAAATGATTTGTACCGGCAAAGTCCATATTGAAAGGAGATATTTTCTTAATAGTGAATAACCCACGAAACAACTAGCCCAATGGCAGAATTTTGCAGGCAAACCGAAGTAAGGACGGGCAGATGAGGTCAGACACGCGTCCGGTAATAAAACTGGCGGTAGGTACTTGATGTTAAGCGGTTTGGCGAGTATATTATCCTAAAAGATGATACTAGCTTACCAAGGAGGAATGTTGCCAAAACTGGCAATGCTATGTCTATTCACCAAAGTCCAAAAACATAAATGAAAAGTGACAAATATATGTATATTTCTGAGTTACGGCCATTTTTGTGAAAGTATTCAATAAGACCAGTCGAGCAAGAAAACGAATTAAGTGTAAATAAATTGAAGTTTAAAACAAATTTTTTTTTTTCGTAAAACAACACAACGCATGGAGCCACTTTTTGATTCTCAAGTGAAAACGAGAAGGAAAATTTTGTTTCTGAAAAAATGAGAGGAAACGGTTTTTCTGATGCACATAGAAAAGCCCAAACGAAATTGCCAATAAAGTGTATCCATATCCACTTGAGTGTTAAGTTCTTAAAAAAAAAACTGAAACTGAAACGCCCCCCAAGGATAACGGCAAAGCCAGCCGTTAATATTCTTCATCAACGAAGAAGACAAACAGTCAGTCAGGATCTTCACAATTTTCATCTGGAATTTCTGCAAAACAAAATACACAACGAAAACGACATGTTCGAAATATATACGAAAATTAATATACTGAAAAGAGGAAAGAAACAAAACAGGACCAAAGTCGAAACTATCATCATCATTCATCATACAAGCCGATGAATTACGAATTAAGTCGAGCAGCAAAATTTTCTGAAATTGGACAAAGTGGACGAGAATTAACTATTGCAGAGATTTCGCACACAAGGGTACGAAGCTCTTCGAATGTTAAAATTGAGAGACCAACAGTGCGAAAGAAGTGTAGCTTTGCTGTTTTAACAGCCGAATCCCAAAGGACACCAAAATGTGGTGACCGGGGAGGAATAGACCTCCAACTTATGCCACCTTCGAGACATTGTTTATACACGGAGGCGTTGTGCGCTTCACTCAAGAATAGTTACCTTAACTCAGCCAGTTCATTTTTAGCACCGACGAAATTAGCGGAATTGTTTGACCAAATTGTTTGAGGTCTTTTCTTTGTGCAAATAAAACGTTTTAATGCAGCCAAAAACGACGGAGTAGATAAGTCCTGAACAAGCTTCATATGAGATGCTTTCGTCGAGAAACACACAAAAATAGGTATGTAGCATTTTGTCGGATGCCAATTTCTGACCTCCGATTTGTATTAAAATTGGCCGCAGTAGTCAATGCCATTGGTTAAAAAGGTTGCACTCTGTGCCTTAGACGAAAACACCTGACACATTTGTTTACCATGATTTTTACTGTTTTTCGGCCACCAATTGGTCAGTAGTGTTGCCGAATCCATGCAAGCAAACTTTGAGGTCCAGCATTTAGATATTTCCTGTGGAAGTAATCTATGATTGCGTTGGCGACTGGATGATGCTTTGGAAGCAAAAGTGGATGTTTTGCGTCAAAATCCAAGAGTGAATTTTGCAATCGGCCTCCAGCACGAAGTAATCGATGAACGGGTTTAACACATGAAGTTTGCTTGGCGAAGTTAATTGTTTGTTACATTCTAAGGTTTTGAACTCAGTAGCGAAATTGATTTTCTGGATAATTCGGATAATCAAATGATTTCCCATTTTTATGTTTCGTTTCGTCAAGGGGTTGCTGCCTGGTGCTATAAGTTTCATGAGTTGTAAAACTTGCAATTTAATGGCAAATCTTGTTGCGACGAAGCGATGAGTACCTTTCGGCGGCGTTTTGGAAGGTTGCTTAGAAATTCTGTGGTACTAGGCAGAAAGCAATCTTTCAATACGAATGGAAGACTATTCTTCCAAAGTTCTGCTGACAAGAGCGAACTGATGACATATATCCATCCAGAGTGACTTCAAGAATTGGGGTAAACTCTCGTCCCAGTTCACTTTCGCTTTTCACAGCGTTTGCAGAAAGATTTTGGTTTTAGTCATAACTGGTGATATAAGACCAAGTGAGTCGTAAAATCGAGCGATAGTTGAAAGAAACGAACTCTTAGTTATGTGATCTTTGTTTACGATTGAAGTGAAAGCGAATAAGAAGTTGTCGGTGTTGGGGTTCTATGCGAGACCGAGTGCCTTGGTCACATCAGTTTCATCATAGAATTTGACAAGTTTCTCCCGATCCGAGTCAAGAATTCTAAATAGGGGCTCTGATTCGTTAGAGTACCACTTTCGAATTTTAAAATTCCCTTAATGGAGAAGGCTTCTTACTTGTTGCCTAATTTCCGCGATTGTTTCTCCTCTAGAAATTAAATCGTTGACATAGAAATTTTGGCGAAGTATATAAGCACTTAACGGAAAAGCTTTTTCCTCATCAAACGAGAGCTGATGCATAGCACGAGTTGCCAAGTATGCTGCAGGCTTGGTACCATACGTTACGGTGTCCAACTTGTATATTTTGATTCATCATTTGGATCTTCGCACCATAAAAAACACTGAAGATATTCATCTGGATGGCAAACTCTAACGCAGTGATACAATTTATAGATGTTGATGCAGATGGCGATTTTAAAGAAACGAAAACGTAAAAGCATCTTGAAAAGTTTCAATTGTATGGTAGATCTCGCTAAGAGCAAGTCGTTTAACGAATAACCGGAGGTACTTTTTGACGAGCCGTCAAACACGACACGAAGCATTATCGTCATGCTGTCGGGCTTCTGAACACCGTGGTGAGGCAAGAAATACTTTGGCGTATTGACATTGGGCTTTGCTAATGACATATGTCCAAGCGATGCAAACTCGTTTATGAAGGAAATATTTTGCATTTTCATTTCATGATTATGTTGCAACTTTCTTTCCCGGCCCTTAAATCTACGAAGAGCATTTTCTGGCGAGTTTCCCAACGCATCAAGATTGGATTTTGTGGGTAGCTTATCCGAATAAGTTTCAAACGCAAGGCGAGTAAAATTGTTTTGAAAATGCTTCTTACCCTAGAGTTCCTCATCTGGAAGGGAAGACGACCAAGCGAAATAGTTATCAACATCTCAAAATCGGTTAACAAGATCATGTAATAAGATTTCATCAGCTTGCCCGGTTATATTCATACTGAATGCTGAAATCGCCGATGACCGCTTATCTGAATAAGAGACTCCTCCAGAAACTACCCAACCAAGATGAGTTTTTTGAAGGGTTGGTAGATTGTTAGCCATCCGAATTTGGCTAACGAATATCAAGTCAATTGTGGAATTGAGGATCGGCTAGTTCGAGATGTTGTGGAATTTTCTGGTCTGAGGTATTCAAATTAAAATTGGGCTGATAGTCTGTTATATTTTGAGTGACGACAGCAGTAAATGAAGTGTTGTAGCTGTCATCCTTGGACTGTGCGTAGATTTAAACTGTTTTATTAGCTACAAAATTTGTACAAAGATTGTCCAATGCCGGAGATTGATATTTGGAACTTTGTTGATTGGAGTTATAACTGATTCGCTATACGATTAGTTACGAAGTTTATTTGAGATGCAGAATCTAAAATAGCACACAAGGAACTAAGATGCCCGAACGATTTTTTAATGAAGAGAATGGCTGTAGCTAGAAACACATTATTGGAAGTGGGTGACATTGGGCAGTGACGATAATGACTAGATTTGCACTGCTGCAGGTTGTGACCCTTGCGTAGGCAGTTCCAACAAAGATGGAATCGTTTTGCTTCTTTAAAAATAAAAATACGCATAAATTATGTCCAACTGAGGACGCTACCAACACATTTGAATTGTTCTTAGCAAAGTTAAAATTTGAATTTTTCCTACCTGTTTGCTAGATGTCTGAGTTACAACAGCATTTTCCAAATTCTCCATCTTGCGACATTTATTTCTCAGAAATGATGATATGGCAGACAAAGATGGTACTTTATCTATCGGTAAATATTCTTCCCATTTTTTCTGTGTTCTCTGGTCAAACTTATGGAAGATGTGGTAGATGAGTAATCCATCAAAAATTTGCTCGAGTGACGCAATTGTATGTAGAGCTCGAAGATGCCAATTAAATTTGTCACTAAGCTCACGTAAGTCATTTTCGGAACCCTTTTCAACACCTCTTAGGTCGAAAGTCGCCTTAATGTGTGCCTGAAAAATTAATAGTTTGTTATTAATTCGATTTTTTTGTAATTTTAGAGCCTTGTCGTAGTATTTTTTTTCATTAGGCTCAAGCGAACAAATTGTGTCCAAGCTTCCTGCAAATTAGCCCGCGGGTGCTGAAATTTTTCAGTATTACTCAATTCGATGTCATTATCAACGACACTGGTAAACATAGCGAAAAAATTTAGCCAGTTGGGATATTCTCCAGAAATCTTTGGTATTTTCTGTTCCGGTAGACTAAATTTTCGTTGGGAGTATATAAAGGTAGTCTATATGATATTTCATGCAAAGAATGACGTTACGTTGAAAAATTTTGTACACTTTCCCTGCGTTGCAATTTAAGCTCACGAGAAATTTTTGTCCTTACGTCAAAATATATCGAAAAAAAATTCAGACCGATTAGCATTATCTAATTCACGTGGATCGACTTTTTCTAGGGCTGATTGAACTTTATCAAAATCGCAATGCACGCCCTCGACGAATTCCATTTGAACGGAAAGTTCAGCTTTATCAAATGCAGCTAACTGCTAATGACAGTTAGAAAATTGTTAAGTTCCACTAGCTGTTTTATAAACGATGTGCACTTTTTTTATCAAATGAATTAGCCTCAGCAACATTGGCCGCAGCATCACCCGATACAGCAGATCTACTGCCTTCCATTTTAGCGACGAAAAGAGAGAGGAAAAAAAACAATTTGATAGATGTGCGCACGATAAGATTAGCAACACGAAATTAATTAATTATCGAATTGATAATAACTTTACTACTTCCGACGTCGGGGTGAACAATATTTCGAGGAGGCACTAGTTTGTACCACCTATTGTTCAAAAGCAAAGGAAAAGAAAAAAAATAAAGGAATCGATTAGCAAAGTACTTCTTTATTGTTTGATGATGTCGGCAGAAGTGAAGCTACGTATAACAAGCAAGTTAAGCTATAATCGTCCAAAAAAGATTCTCTTATATTCGCTGACCAAACACTAATTGGTTGAAATTATGCAAACTAAGCTATTGCAAGTATGATTACCTTCATCGCGGTAGAGATTTATGTGGAGATTTTTTGCTGCTGCGAACAGCGACACTACATTTATAAGTATAATATGATACCACGTATTCCAATTATTACACTTTCAGTCTTTTCGGGTATTGGTTTTTATATCCTTAGAACTTAGAACCTTAGAACATTCTTGGCTTTTTTTCTCAATACCTTGGTTTTTTTTCAATTTTAAAGTGGGCAGTATAAATGGGATAGCTTTATGTATGTGCGCGTACTTTTTGGACTTACTTAAGGGGCCGGTCAGCTTGATCTATAGCTAGCTGCATCCAGTTTCGCACTCTGAGTTGATTGACGTCCCCTTACATTTGAGTCTAATGTCACGATCTTACTCTACTGCGCTGTCCCTCAAGGGCCAAATTAAAGACTTTTCAGATCTACTACTACTACTACTTCAGTCAATAACAATTGAAATTTCTCAATCGAGTGTAAGTTGAATAATTGCAAAGGTAACGTCGGCACCTGGTCTGCAGCTCACAAGCTTTATAAGATTTTTATCTACGAGTCGTGAAATGCAGAATATTAAGTCAGGGTTTTATAACAATGCCGTGTTTCTAGCTGTTTTCAAAACTATAAACCGTACACATGTGCGTATTAAATGCCCTGTCAAAACTGTTTGGGATGGTTTGGCGGGACGCTATATCAATGGTAAGGGATAATGTTAGAGGTGGCCGTGGTGTAGTAGTATATGCACAGACTCCTCAAGCATTTACATGTAGTTATATGTAAATCCCGTCGGCGTCAACTCTGACATGAAGGCATAACACTGATGTTGGAGTTATTGCTGGCTGGGCTAAATGTAACCCACTGGTTGAGGATGCACTGGTACGTCCCGTCCGGTTTGACAACCACCTCTGGGAACAATATCGAAACCAAACACACCTGAGTTTCAAACTACTACACCACTCGCCCGCGCCCTGGAGAAAAGCCAGTAAAAGGGTATTCATATTGTTGCGAGCAGCCTCAACTACAGTGTAACCTACTTAGTAACAAGAATTTAAAGAGCTTGATTCCACATGGCTAAATCCAAATATGGCTTATAGATTAAAAATCCACATGAAAGCGGCAACCATTTAACAACATGAGATCTTAATACCCGTTACATCCACGTTAAATTTACCTTTCGATAACCAAAAATACATTGTGGGTATTGAATAATATGAGGCTCTTCGGTGCAGGAGTCCACGTACTTGGACTTCACTTTTTACTCTTAAATAATTACTTTCGTTAACTTTTCCTGTTTAAATATTTTAATTATTCTGAGAGAACATGTTTTTTTTTCTTAAAAACATTGTCAATGACAATTCTCGTTTAAATTTGGCGGTTATCTCGATTTTTGAAGATTTGAAGATTTTGTTTAAGGAACCATTTTTTGGTAAGTAAAAAACAAACTGTTTTCAATGAAAATATTATGTCACTCTAATAAAAATATGAAGATTAAATAGTATTTTATCGACAGTGTATAAAATACATTATATTCATGCGCGCTTTTAGGAATAACAGGCAAATAAACATCAAGTACACATACGTGTACTCTGGACGGATACACAGAAAAAAATGGCATCACCTGCTTTTTAGAAGTCCACATATGTGTACTTCGGATGGTTCTGCAGATGAAAGTATCAACTGTTTTATTCGTTTTTGTTTTCCTATTTGTAAATCTTACCAAAAAGTTAGCTAATACAGAAATCGAAAAATATTTCAATGAAAGTGATGCTGACCTCTCGGATGAAAATGAAGACTTTTTTTAAACAAGTTTTAAATCAAGTGCTAGAAGAAGATGAAAAGCAAGGTCCTTCAGCTGAAAATGTAGATCACTGTGAAGGTGATGGATATATGGAACTAGTTGCTCAAGTACAGGATCGGAAAACGAAGCGGAACTAGAAATAATAGCAGAGTATAGGCTAAATATGAAATGGAAGAAAAGAGGGTATACAAACAGGAATTATGAAAAAAGTGTACTTATTTGTGATTTCACTAACAATTTTAGATTCCCACTACGAGATATAAGTAAGGATTCTTTAATTTTTGACTTAGATATGGCTGAAAGCATTTTAGATGCATTATTCGAATATTAAGCTCTATCCTTTTGGGAAGAAACCGCTCGAGTCACGAACTGTAACGGGTTTCATAAACGAAACCATCGACCTCTTAACACATCAGGAGCAGAGCTTTTACATTTGACTGAAATGTGTTGATATGAACTTTGGTATTTCTTCAACAACAAATGTATTGTACAAATGATTTTCGGTTTCAAAAAGTCGCTAAGTGTATGTCGAGGAATCGGTGTTGCGAAATTCGAAATTTCTTGCGTTTTGCTTTGGACAACAGTG
Source organism: Volucella inanis (assembly GCA_907269105.1). Taxonomy (NCBI): domain Eukaryota; kingdom Metazoa; phylum Arthropoda; class Insecta; order Diptera; family Syrphidae; genus Volucella; species Volucella inanis. Next base: position 58,272,286 of record OU026154.1, on the reverse strand, counting down.
CTAACAAAGCTACAGATTGGCTATGAAAAGTTAAACCTTTTTTGGAAACGATTTTACAAAAATGTAAATCCCTTATAATACCCTTTCATATTGCTGTTGATGAACAGATGATTCCGTTTTCAGGACGATGTGTCTTTCGCCAGTCTATGCAAAACCCAACCCGCTCGGTTTAAAAAAAATTATACTTGCTGCTAGTGACGGTTTGGTGCTTAACTTCCATATTTATACTGGAAAGGGATCTGTTCCAGAAAAAGACATGAAAGATCTTGAACTAGGTATTTAAATAGTGAAACTCAAGACAAGAAGGTCGAGTTTACACCGACCCTTTCCTTACTGGTGTAAAATTTGTGGAAGCTTTTAAGGAAAAAACTTGTACCAAACTGAAACTGTTATGAAAAGCCGCATTGGAACAGTAATTCAAAAACTAAACGAAGTTAAGGACATGAAAAGAGGTGAGTGGGTAAGGGAAGAATTGGGTATGTAATTTAATTCGTGCGGTTTTTTTTTCAAAATTTGAACGTTTATTTAAGAAAAACATGTACAATAGTATTATTCAAAGTATTGCTCATCTGAAGCTATGACTTTTTCCCATCTTTCTGCAATTTGTGGATTCTATCCCAAAAGAACTGCGCCGGCTTGGCAGCCAAGAATGAATCAAGCCAATTTTTGATATTCTGCTCTGATGTGAACCGTATTTCAGTGAGGGCGTTCTGCATCGACCCGAACAATGGTAGTCAAAAGACTTCCCATCTACTGTTTTGCAAATAGTTCTTAACCGGAATAGCAACGTGGGGCCGAGCGTTGTCATGATGGAAAATTATTGCCTCGTGTCTGGTCGCATATTCCGCACGTTTTTCGGCTACTGCTCTCTTCAAACGGATTAATTGTGTTCGGTAGCGTTGTCCATTGATGGTTTCACCCGGTTTTAGCAGCTCATAATACAGCACACCCATCTGATCTCACCAAATACAGAGCATTACCTTCGCGCCATGGATATTCGGCTTTGCCGTTAATTTGGCTGGTTGGCCGGGTTTCAAATATGATTTTTTGCGCTTGGGGTTGTCGTAATGGATCCATTTCTCATCACCAGTAACAATCCGATGCAAAATTACTTGCTTTTGTGGCGTTCCAGCAGTATTTCGGACATGCAAAACCGCCTTTCGACGTCTCTCGACTTGAGTTCATGTGGAACCCAATTTCCTTGCTTTTGAATACATCCAGCTGCTTTTTAACGTTTTGAAATGGCTGCTTGAGTGACACCCAAAGATTCTGCGAGCTTGTCTTGTGTTTGGCAATAATCTTCATAGAGTAATGCGTCCAGTTCTTCATCTTCAAGCTTTTTTGGCTGCCCAGGACGTTCATCGTCTTCGAAGCCAAAATTACCACTTTTAAATCGTGCAAACCACTTTTGGCACATTCGCTCAGCAAGCGCATGTTAACCATACACTTCCACCAAAATACGATGACTTTTGACAGCAGTTTTCTTCATATTAAAGTAACGAAGAAGAACTCCCCGCAAAAACACTTTTTTAGGCACAAAGTTCGACATATTTGAGTGAAAAAATTATTGTTGTTTACGCTTCAAATGAATGACATATACTAAAATGACGTACAATGACAGTAGCTTTTCAACGCATATTCCAATAGAATAATACAAGTTACGCCATCTCTTAGCAAACCGCACGAATTAAGTTTGAGACCTAATAATAAAAATAACCGTGGTTAAATGGAAAGACAATAAAGGTGTGCTTCTTCTCTCATCATTAGTTGGAGCTCGGCCTGAAGCTAGATGTCAGCGTTGGTTGAAGGAGCAGCCTGCCATCGTCAGCTTATACAATAAATATATGAAACGAGTTGATCTTTGTGACCGATACATCTCGATTTATCGATGCTTTGTTCAGACGAATTAATTGACTGTCCGAACTTGTAACCATTTTATAGATTTGATAATCGTCAACTGCTGGATCATGTTTAAAAGGCAGCAAGCTGAGTTTAAAGAAAGCAGAGTTAATCTTTTGGGCTATATATTAAAGTTCAGATTGTCAAAGCTCTATTGAACTATTCAAGTAAAGCCAATGTACTATCTCGAGAAAGTTCTGTATTTACTTCAGGTCCCAACGATGGCCAACATTTACAAGAACCCTGCAAAAGGAGGAAAGTTAGTTTCCCGTTGATAAATGAAGCTCGATTCGATTCGTTTCAACATTTTTCCAAATTCATAGAAGCGAAAAATGCTTCCAACTGCCGGAATCATGGGTACTTAAGACGGACACATGTCTTGTGCACAAAGTGCAATTGGTATTTGTGCATTAACGGAAACAGCAAAAGTACCACACAAAACAAAAATTTATTTCACATATTATTATATTATAACTATTTTTAAAGTAACCTTTTTTAATGTGATTATTTATTTTATACTTTTAAGTTTAAGACTGAAAAACTACTTGAATCTGTATTTTATTTTTAAAGCTTATATAGAATTAAATAAAAAGCGTTTCAAATAAATTTTAAAAAATACAAAAAAAGGTGTTTTTATATTGCAGTTATCGACCAAAGTCCACATACGTACTCTCTAAAATTAATAGTTGTAAGACTAAAATTATTATTTTCTTGGTAAGGTCATTTATTTAGCTGGGGTTTAGCAAGAAACCAAAAAAAAAACCTTAAAATTTCATCGCGGTTGTTATTTGATACTGAAGAGGTTAATAAATTGTGTGTACAGATAAGGTTTAAATAAAATTATTGGTTTTATAACCACCCACTATAGGACACTAAATTGATTCCAATTTATTGCTATCATTTGGAGGTTCAAAAAGTATCTTAGTGTTGAGACCAAACAAATTATATATTTCATGTCGTCGTTCCTCTTCCACTTCCCAACGCCTGCAATCGAAAAAATTGCCGTTTCGCGAGCTCCTTTGCCTCCGCGACTGCCGCTTCTTCCTTTCTGCCGCTACGAAATCGATAGGGGTCACTCCTGTGACTATAAGGAGGGCTGGTTTCGGCACAGAACGCGATTGATATGCATAGAGCTCCGCGTCTATCCACTAATGATATCTGCTTCTTGTACTCTTCTTGTACGATACGAACTCGCCAAATGGTGAGTTTCGTATGGATAGTCAGCCCAAGTATTTCACTGCTTCTTTGCTTGTTATTATTTCGGGCCGGATTTGGAAGTAAAAGATATTTGGGATTCCCTTCTTCTCAAAAGGACTATCTCAGTTTTTTTTTGAAGCTGGACCACGACCGTGGTTATCCGTTCATGAGTGCACCCGTCTCATAACTTGAATTAAAGGTATTTCGCACATCCAAAGTTGGCAACAATACAATCTTCTTTAAGTAGTGGTTTTCCTGGTGGGCGGTTTGAGCAGCATTTACTACTTCTTTGATATGTCTGTCAAGTGGTCGGACGCAGATGGGTACACCGGATCTCATTTGCCTTTGCTGATTAGCGCCAAGCATTACGTCTTCTAATTCCTGAGAAAGGCTTCTTCTTCAACACTTTTCCTAATGAGCCCGCATTCCAGTTTGGGGTCTTTTTGTTCGTGTATTGTTCGCTGATGATGACCACATTTCCTCACAGTTCACTTATGATTTTAACCAGGGGGCTGTCAGTCGTTCGATTCTTGTGAAGATTTCCTTGAAGTATTTTGGTCATTCGAAGCTGCTTTTCCTCACCTTTTCAAGTGTCTTTCAGAATGCTTGACATTTACCTGAGCCCGGCACATGCCCCAACGTTAATAGTTGAGTTTTATATCCGCACATAGGTAGCACTTTTGATAATTTTAGCAGTTTTATGACCCCTTTGTCCACAGATGAAGCACACTCCCTGCCCCTTCTTATCTGTATCGTTACAAGTTGCCTGCATTGAATCCATCAAATTTTTAGCAGCATCTCATCTCTAGCATCTCGTTGGCTGTTCGAGCATTGAAGTTAACTAATGCCATCTGCGTCGGGCTTCGGTTCTTTTCTATGATCACAATCTCGTCCAAATTCCTAATCTCGAGTGAAGTTATTAGTTCAAAATATCTTTTAGAGAATTCCTAAAAGATTCCTTATCCTGTGTCTTCGAACCGAGCTCCGTTACCCAATTTTTTTATCTATGCTGATATTTTTTTGTTCGGTGTAAGCTCCCATCATAGATTTAATGATATCTTCGCATTTCTGTATCTCCCGTCTCAGAATATCCTGTAATGTATTTTCTTCTGCAACTGGTGGACGCACGCAATTAAATTACTTTTCGTAGTATTTCATTTTCTAGTATAGGGTTTTCTAATAACAACTTGACACCTTTTTTTTTTTTAAATAAAAGGCAAACCATTTGAGATATTTCAAAAACTTTGTTATTGGCTTGAAGTACAATCAAATCAATCACATTTATGAATGGAACTCGACTTCGTTCATATGGCCACCGCGGGCACGTTTGCAGCGGCCGATTCGTTGGACCCAATTTTTAACGACTCGGCCACACATTTCGGTCGAAACGGCCGCTATTTCGCGTTCAATGTTGGCTCTGAGCTCTTCCAACGTCGTCGGCGTGTTGGCATAAATCAATGACTTAACTTAGCCTCACATAAAATAGTCAAGCGGCGTTAAATCGCACGAACGAGACGGTCAATCGACTGGCCCATGTCTTGAGATAACACGCTCACCCTACTTACTCTTCAATTAATCGATTGTAGCGTGTGCTGTGTGGCTTCTGGCACCATTCTGTTGAAACCACATGTCGTCAAAGTCCATATCTTCCAATTTGGGCCAAAAATAATCGGTGATCATGGTGCGATAACGCTGACCATTCACAGTAAAGTGACGATCGTTATCGTCGACGAAAAAATATGATCCAATAACGCCGCCGGCATGCAAACCGCACCAAACAGCTATTTTTTGTGGATGAAGTGGTGATTCATGAAGCATACGTGGGTTTTCACCCGACCAATAACGCATATTTTGCTTATTGACGAAGCCATTGAGCCAAAAATGAGCTCCGTCACTGAAGATGATTTTGCGATGAAATTCGTCATCTTGGCGCATCTTTTCCAGAACCCAATCGGAGAACGTAGCTCGTTAGTGTACTTTACGATGATGAAAATGTTAAGTTTACTGAACAGTGACAGTTTGACGATTAGTGAAAGAGTGCGTTCACAAATTAAATTCAAAGTTGTCAAGTCCCTATTGGAAAGCCCTATATATTCTGATATTTTCCTTGAGAGGTAGTTGCTCCTATTGTAGATGTCCATTATAATAAAGTCGCCAGCGTCTTAGCGTCCATAGACAGGCAACTAGACCTTATTTCCACTATTTATCCCACTAACTCCAAAGTAAGTTTTCGTCCCTTAACCCTATCAACTCTCGACAAAATTCACCTCTTCTTCACTCAGTTTTCCATAACTTCTCACCCAGTCCACTTCTCCTCCTACTGAGTGCTGAGTTGACCATTAATGAGTGCACCGGCACAAGTGCAAGTTAGAGGAAGTAATTGAACACCTTGTATTCCTTTACTATTGCGAAATACTACATATATAACATACTCAAGCAATACCGATCGAGAATATAGTTCATAATCGATTTGCTTGTGTAGTCCACAATTGTTGCTGAGTTTACATATTCAAGAGATGAACCCAGTGCATTGGTCACTTAAGATTTATGATGAGTTTACATTTTTAAGTGGTGAACCCAGTGCATTGGTTTACTTAGCAAGTTTAAATGAGTTTAAATTTTCAAATAGTGAACACTTTTGTGTTCACTTTATTTTTATTATTATTTTCTATTTTTTGTTTATTTACATTTTGTTTATCTACCGCAAAAAAGTGCGAGCATCCCTACCTTCCTGCCCCTGGTCATACTTCTGCTTGCACTCAGTCACTGCCGTTGTTGTTGTTGTGAGTATAGATATTTTGGTATGCTGTTTCCTTTTTTTGTAAAAGCATAAAACCTACAACAAATTAGGGAAACCAAACCTGAATTTTTACTTCACAGCTGTTATCGTCGGTGTTTATGTTTGTCTATTCCTAGAGCGAGAGGGAAGTTGTGTGAGTGAGATGGGGATGGTATGGTGGGTAATGGTGTCGGCAAGGGTAATGTAATGCGAAGTGAGTTGGCGCTATGTGATACGAAGTGTGTCGGTGAATGATTGATTTTGGGGGTTGGTGGTTGGTAGGAATCGGTTTGATGGGTGGTGTTAACATATAGGGTATTTAGTATGTTTTGTGTTTAATTGCTTGGAATAAGCAATGGGGAAACTTCGGCATCGGTCAGTAGTTATAAATTTAGCTTTCAGGTATTTCAACACGTCTTTCCGAAGCGCAAAGACCTAAGATGCAAACAACTCGAAAAACAACAGAACCTGAAGCAATTGAGAAAAATGTACAACATGTTGACAATAAGGAATATGCTAATGCGGACAGAAATTTGAAATAAATAAAAGTAGATGTAATTATAAGAGATGAAGCATACATTATGAAATGTTTTATGAGAGGAAGATTAACATGTGTTTGAAATAAAAACCCTTAAAAACTTTGTTTAAAGGGTTAAAAAGCTTTCGTAGTTGTGTCAGTGATGCAAAATAACATGATTTGGTGCGAGATTTAAGAAGCGAGAGCGTTTAATGATTAATCATGACAAATATCGAAAAAATATTATTTCACAGAAAAACTTAAAAGAAAATAATGTAATCAATATATTTATTAATTGATATTAAATAAATTTTTCATTGTATTTCATTCAGTCAAAGCAAATCTATAAGGGAAGGAAAAATGGTAGCTATATATTTCATTTTTTTAATTCTTATCAGGATAACTTTTTCGGCGCCAGCACCATTGGGTAATCTTAATGACAATTCTAAATCAAACCACGATTTTGAAATTATTTTAACAAATCATGATCGGTTACAAATTGATTTGTCTTTTGTACTTTCAAAACATCATGTATAGTTCAAGTTTGAATATATCAAGTAATACTACCACAACAACAACTTAATCACCCAACACAAACAAAGATGATGTGTTTTCTAACAGTGAAGGGTCAGAATACCTGTGAAAGAAGCTATCGAAGCCTTCAGGGAAGAGAAAAAGTCTCTGGTCATTAGATATTTTAAGTATCGAGAATACGAGTCAAAAAGAATTTTAAGTGGTTGTGAAATAGAATACGTTACAAAGTTTGACACATATAGGGTGATTCATCGTGAGGTTAGATATTCAATGTAAAATAAAACACATAAATTTAAAAGCGAATTTTTATTATCGGCTAAAAGAACAATTCATTGCATTTAGTTTTTGAAAATGATATAACGTAAAAGTTGGCCACGACTGCGTCTGAGGTGGTCCATTCGGGAGGTTCAATTTTGGGCGACTCGTTCGAGCATAGCTGGTATCTCGCGGAATGTTTTCTTTCAAAGCGTCAATCGTAGCTGGCTTATTTCTGAAGACCTGAGCCTTTACATATCCTCAGAGAAAATAGTCCAAAGGTGTACTAAAATCAGTGCAGTCTTAGTGTTGAGACTTTAAAGCAGTACATGGGTGGTAGTGGCATCGCTAAGAGACAATCGAAAAAGAACAGTGGCGCTAAACAAACTCAAAAACCATCAACATTTCGTCCAGAACAAAAAAAGATAAAACCCAAAAATTCTGGAAAAAAATACCTAAACCAAACAACAAAAAGTGGAGGCACAACTTGTAGAAAGACTTATTGTTGCCTTAGAAACACTATCGTGGCAAAATGACACTAATGAACAATGCCGTGCAATGATTATTTTTGAGGAAATTGCCTTCATGGAAACGCATCTCGAAGCAGTAGGACAAAAGTTGAAATCAAAGCTGTGGCATGCAATATTTTTTATTTTCTATTTTTTGAAAACTTAACACTCAGGAGGGTGTGACTAATCTTAAAATGCCGGAGTACGTTTTAAGTTTTTTGGAAAATTGGATAGAGAGAGAGAGAGTATTACGTTGCGAGATATTTTTTGTTTCTGGTATACCTTACCGAAAAAAATGAATGGGTCCGATGAAGCTACAAGCACGTTGAAAAGGTCATCATTCTGCTACATCCTTGAAACCTTTCTTAACACCTTATTTTAATTTTTAAATTCCCGAGTTCTAGGATATTTTCGCTTTAATATCTCTGCTGTTTTCTTGGCATACTGCCCAACTTAAATCGTTATTACGTTTCTATTGAATCCAGTTATACGAACTGTTGCCTCTGATTCTAAAAAAAAAAATCCCCCGAAGTATTTCCATTTCTAGTATTTGGTCTATCCACATCGAGCCCAATTTCATCTCGAAATGCTTTTTGATCTCTTCCATGAACCTGGTTCTTGCATGTAATGGAGAGATTCCATATTCGTAGTTATGTTCGTCATTATTTGATTCATCTTGATTGTTGAAGTTTTTTGTGTTATTCTGCATACGATACATGATTGCGTTGACTTTTTATCTGTGACTTTTTCGCCAATCATAGTTTAAAAAAACTCGTGGGTAATAACTATCCCTATTTCGTCATTAAGAAGAAGGTTGAAGATTAGCAATTTGTCTTTTGATATCGTTGACTGTACTTTTTTTATGAGTTCTCCAGTACCTTGCATATTGGAACATTATGGGTCAGAATAAATGAACTGATGATGAACGAGGGTTCCTCCAGTGTTCACTATTTGAAATGTTAATCCTCAGTGGAATAACTAAGGCCATATAGATGTTAACATCTGTTTCACTATCTGTTGTATTTTTTTTTTTTATTATCTGTCTGTATTTTTGCTTGTAGGCACTTTGCCCGGATGATCCCCACTTATATTACTTTGTAATGTAAGAATTTTTGGAGGTGCAATTAATTCCCTGCCTATTTTTAGGCAACTGTTATAATTCTGTAGGGATACGTTATGTTTTCTTAGGGAAATCAAAATTTTATGTTTGGCTTTTGACAGACCCAAATTTATAAATAAAGCCTGTGCAATATTACTGATAGGATCTTTTTGTGGAGTAGAAATTCTTTCTTCTATTCTTTCGATTCGCAGTGGACTTGTGGCAGAGACTAGTTGGTTACCTCAGGTTACAAGACATAACTTGGCTACATCTTTCCATGATCCCTATTATACCCTATTGCTTAGGCATTTGAAAGATCTTACAGATGAAAGATGGTTACAGTTTCGGTAGCATTTATTAAGTTTAGTTTTTTTGGTGAACGTCGAGCACTCAGTTATTGATTTGTTTTGCTTTCTTCTTGATGAAAGTGATGTACGAATCGTAATCGTTATCCTTGAATTGGTATCGCATGTCAATATTTTGTAAGAAAGGATCTGAGTTTTTAGGTAATATTTTCAAATATATAGCAATTAATTTTCTGTAAAGTTAAGGATGGATCCTTTTTTGAATCTTTTTTTTACCTCAAGCTAAAGTCTAAAGAGGGCGCCGGAAAGATTGTTCCAAAACATTTTAAATTAAATTATTTATAATAATTATAAGTATAAAATAATAACCGCATCCAGTTTTGGTTTCACAAATAGACAGGTATATTACACAAAATAAAAAAGAAATGCTTTGCCTAGTTTTTACACTCAAACCTAAAAACAAAATTTTTAGGTGACCTTAAAAATTATTCAACTTTAACTGGCTCTACAAGCAAAACTATTGATTCAAAGTAAGTAATTTTCAATTACCACTTGTCAGAGCTCCAAATATTTTTTAATCCAGTGAAATAAAAAAATTTTCATTATACGAGTAGACCCACCCGAAAATTGAATTATGCAAGCATTTTTACCTAAATAAGCTACTATGCGACGTTCTAACGATTAATAAATGCAATTCTCAGAAAGAACGGTAAATTGATGATGATATTTTGCTCTTATGGACGAGTTAAGAATAACATATAAATTCATTAAAATTAATATTTAAAAAGCTTTCAGAATATAAACCCAAAGTGCATTTCGATATTAGATCTTTCACAAAAAAAGACATCGAATTCCTTAGGCATGTGCTGACTTCGGAGGGCATGAGTCCAAATCCAAGTTAGATCAAATGCATTCGGGATTATCCGTCACCCAAAACTGAAAAGCAATTAAACGACCACGAAAAAAATTACTCTGTTAGGGGCAAAAAGTTTTTGGCGATAGTATTGACAGTCATTTACTTTAGACCATACTTGTGGTATAAGCGCTTTAAAATCATTACAGAACATTAACCAATAAAGTATTTAAATAAAAAAATTTCAGGGAATGAGTTTAAAGAACGAAAGAGTACAAAAATAGTCATTAAAATTACAAGAATAACAATTCGTGATAGATAAACACAACGAAAAAAAATACAAAGAGTAGCTGAGAGCAGTCAAAAACTCCACTCTTAAAATAATACCTGAGGAAGTGATGTTCGTAGACTTAACAACCAAGTAAGCAAAAGGTTCCCGGAATGTATTAAAAAAAAATTAAAAATACAAGTTTATTTATCTAAATCTATATTGTCCCCTTTAAAGTAATCCCCATTGACTGCAACTCACTTATGCTTGAGCCAATCCTCGAAATATTTTTTATATTCGATTTTCGGTATGTCCATCAGTGCTTCCTGCGATTTTTCCTTCACTTCCTCTCGGCTGCTGAAACGCGTTCCCCGCAGTGGTTTTTTAACTGGATTGAACAGAAAGAAGTCACAGGGAGCCAAATCAGGTGAATTCGGTGGCTGTTGGATGGTGTTTGTTGCATTTTTCGTCAAAAAATTACGAATAATGATGGCACTGTGCGACGGTGCGTTATCATGGCGCAAAATCCACAAGTTTTCTGCCCGTCTCATAACGCCCAAATAATACTCTTTGTTTGCTGTCTAGCCTTCTGGAAAAAATTCATGATGCACTACACCGTTGTAATTCATGAAAACCGTAAGCATTGCCTTTTTTTTTTTTACTGAAAACGAAGTGGTTTTTTTGGTCTCGGCTCATTTGGTGAACACCATTCACTTGCCTGATGTCTGGATTGCGTGTCATACTCATAAAATCACGTCTCGTCTCCAGTTATGATCCTTTTGATGAAGGTGGGATCGGATTCAGCCTCGCAAATCATCTCTTTTGCGACGTCAACACGGTCTCTTTTTTGTATGAAATTGAGGTCTTTTGGCAACAACTTTTCTTCTTTACGACGGAAACCCAAATCAATAACCAAAATGTTTTGGACGAATCCATGGGTAATGTTTAAGTCCTCCGCTATCTCTCTGATGGTTAATTTGAGGTTACTAACCAACATTTCTTTTACTTCACCAATGTTTTCGTCGATTATCGACGTCATTGGTCAGCCACTGCGGTTATCATCTTCGATTGACTCACGACCACTTCTGAACCGCTCTTGCCACTGAAACACTTTTCCAACATTTCCAACGTTCGCGCAACATTAAATCCGTTTTTTTACGCAAAATTTAGTACAAGTTCGTGTTTGCAAATTTAAATTCATTTCTGAAATTGTAAAAAATCATCAACACACACAGGGATAGATGTACTCTTGGCTACGTAACTTTTGCAAATGTCAAGCTATGACGCTAAGATTTTGGGAATTTCAACAAAAGGTGTACCAACTTATTATAACAAAAAAAAAAAAAAACAGAACTCAAATCGGAACAATAGGAGCGCCACACGGTAGTTATTTTTTATTTTTATTTTTTTTTTGATCAAGGTGGTACAAAAAGAGAAATAAAAGTAATAAAGTAAAGAAAAGATTATGTAGAAAAACGAAAGGGCACTAAAAATGAAACTATTCTAACAATGAGCCTTGGTACAGATTAAAAAAAATGAATAGGTAACACCCGATAACCTGCATATATGCAGGTGATGACGTTAGTCATCAGCAACACTGCCAATAATTAGGATCACAAGGGACAACGGATACACCAAAATTCACTTAGAGAAAACAAAAATTATTAAGGACACAAAAACGATGTGGAGCATCTACATATACTATTGCCTTAAGACTTATTCTCAATTGTATATAAGAAAGTATTCAAAAATTGCGAATAGGTGACAATCTTATGATTAGGAAACTCAAGTAATTATTCGGGATAGACGACAACGACAGGCAATAAATAAAAAAAGAATATGAAAATAATAGAAGAAAACGACAGTAACACAGTATATAACTTAAATAAGCAGATTGAATTCAACTCCCATTTTAACGATATGATTACTATCTTCAATAACATTATAGAGACAGACAGAAAAAAAATAGCTCAAGCATAGAAAGTATTAACCAAAAATGAAAAGCGTATTATACAACACCAATTAACTGATGTATTGTATTATATTGTATTGTATTCATTCTATTTAGTTCCAAAGCTTAAAGCTAATTAACAAAAGTTGTTTAATAAATACGGAATCAAATAACAGTAATCATTCTATAACTTAGGAGTTAGTGCGGAATAAAAATTAAGATCTGATGTGGGGTGACAATCAGTTCGTCATTAATATTAATTGACTTCAAAGATGATATAAAGTTCTTAAATTCAAAAATAGTTGTATCAAAATTCAATAAAATAACAACAACTTTAAGATTAACTTGTGCTGATGATTATGATACACTTCTCAAAAAGGATTCAGCATAGTCGATCATGAATAATCAGTCTTTTACTTTTTTAAGAAACGAATGAAAATTAATGCTGTCCGGATAAAAAATGGTAGCTTATTGAAGAGTGTAGGAGCTGTAACGGTGTAGAAATGTGGAAAATTTGTTTTGTAAGCGATTGATATGCTGGTAAGATGCTTACTATTTATACGTAGACTGTATAACTGGCAGTTCCTGCTAGGAATATTGCCATTTTTTTTAAAGAATTCTCTTAGCACTTTAAAAACATAAAGGTGTCCCATTGGTAAGATACGCTGGGCTTTAAAAAGAGGCCAGCTTTGAGTATTGCGATTTTTGTTACAAATAATCCAAATTAAATAAGAAAGACCGAAGTAGATTTATTTTAAAACTTTTTCGGAGCAGTATCGTTTAATTAAGCACATCTTCCGTATCACCAATAACATATGGGATTTAGTGGTTTGGATATTGTCGTTTCAATTTAAGTTGTAATCGATAAGTAACCCTAGGTATTTATAGTGTTGCGCTGATTCAGTTATAAAACAATCGGTAGAACACTGAAAGTTATTTAAATAATTACCTTTTTACCAGCTATGAATGGGTAAGCAAAACCTTTTACAATCATGTGCTTGGAAAAAGAGATTTAAATCATATAAAATATTATTAGATGTTTTAAAAGTCATGAGCTTTGTTTTCTCTCTTATGATTTATTTGTGTGCAGTGAACCGAAACCTCAAAGTTTCTAGGTCTTCCGAAATTTAAATACCATCATTTGTACGAGAATTTTTAGTTTTTAAAGATAATATGGCCCTGTACATTTCATTTGAAGAAAACGACTCAAAAACAAAACTATTCGATTGAATATTATCTGCAGCAATGCACGAAGATATCGAGAAATTATAGCCTGCAGCAGGTACAGCAGACGGTTTATGTTTTTCTGAAATTTCAATGAAGTAATCATTGCATCTAGTATAAATGCATCCGAATAAAATCTATCACGTATTTCTTCAATGTTTCTTCAACCGTTCATAAAGGTTTTGCAAAGTTTGCCATAATATTTTTTAAGTTTTATGTTTTGAGGATATTTTTTACACTTCACTGTAAATTTATTTTTATTTTTAATCTGTTGCAAAAAGTTATACGTAATCCACGTCATAAAGTAGTACAGTTTTTAATATGTTTTTGTAGTACGATATGTTTAGAAAAATATCGAAAGCATTTGATGGATTGATGTATCCATCATGTAATCCGTGAGATATTTTTTTTTTTTGAAGGTGGGTTTTCGCTTTTTAATGGATCGGAATTCGAACATATACTAAGTGCAATAATACAATGATCTGTTAATTTAAAATCATACACAAAACTACAACTATAAACATATTTTTATTATTTTTTTGAAGGCGTATAAAAATGTGATCATTGCAGGTTTTAGACAGATCAGTCATACGATTTGGTTCATTTATAAGGCTCTTTATAAATATGTAATAAAATAGACTTTTCATCAAAAATCTCCTTCTATGCCTCATTTTCTATATGGAAGTGCGTTAGAAACATAGTTGTACAGAACTTCCAAGCGTCGACTGCCATTCAAAATATTGAGAAAGTCCTCTAAATCCAGCGAAATTGCACCAAAGTATCATACGCAGAAATACCTTAAGATGGGGCATCTTCCAATAAAATGGTATATATCCTCCCTCTCCTGAAGGTTGCACAGGTTACACAAGATTGGAAGATCGGGACGATGAGGTATGTAGTACAGGTTGATTAATTCTCTTCTTAGCTTGAAAATAGTCTTAATCATATCAATGAATTATTATTTACAATGTAAGAATTTCTTTGGAAGTTGTAATTAATTTTACTAAAGAGCATACTGTGTTGCGATGATAGAGCTTGGGTTACACACTAGAGTGGAGCACGGATGTATGAAAAAATTTTGTTTTTGAGATTGGTGCCTTCTGTTAAAAGAAAAATAAATGTAGTTTTTCGATTAATTTAGTTAAAATCTTCTGCTTCCACACTGACTTCAAAAATTAAAATTTGATACAAGATTTTAGTAAACAGATATAGCTGAAAATAATATAAAAGTAAATAGATAAATAAAAGTGCGCAAAATATACAATTGATAATGAAAATTTTAATTCAATATAAACAAAAAACAAATTCATTCTCGTAACAATGAACATTATGTATTAAGATGCTTGAAAATCTTGTTTTGTCTTAAAATTAGGCATTGTCTTTCGTGATTCTATTTTGGCCTTTATTGCACCTAGTCGGGACCTTTTTGTGTACTGAGAAGTGGCAGCTTCCATCGTTATAGCTTTACAGCTCGTTCAACAGCCTGGGTATATCACGGAAGCCTTAAAAAGAACACTTCACCTTCACCACCAGATTCCACGATGATCCGAATTTCTTGGTCACACAAGTTTTGCATAATCGGTGGGGCAGAAACCTTTTCTTGCCAAGGCATACTATGTGCTTTTAATATGCGCCGATCTGCCAACTTTCTAATGTATTTATTGTTATCTGTTATCATAGCAAGAAGAATGTTTTCAATTACGTTCTTAAGTTCTTCTGGAAGATATCTGCAGGCAATAACTATGTTATTGTCTTACTTAATTTGTGCGGTTTGCTAAGAGATGGCGTAACTTGTGTCATTCCATTGTTATTATTCCATTGGAACATGCGTTGGAAAGTTTCTGTCATTGTACGTCATTTCAGTATATGTCATTTATTTGAAGCATAAACAACAATCATTTTTTTTCACTCAAATATGTCGAACTTTGTGCCCGAAAAAGTGTTTTTGCGGGGAGTTCTTCTTCATTACTTTAATATGAAGAAAACTGCTGCCGAAAGTCATCGTATTTTGGTAGAAGCTTATGGTGAACATGCGCTAGCTGAGCGAACGTGCCAAAAGTGGTTTGCACGATTTAAAAGTGTTGATTTTGGCTTGGAAGACGATGAACGTCCTGAGCAGCCAAAAAAGTTTGAAGATGAAGTACTGGAAGCATTACTCTATGAAGATTGTTGCCAAACACAAGAAGAGCACGCAGAATCTTTGGGTGTCACTCAAGCAGCCATTTCAAAACGTTTAAAAGCAGCTGCATATATTCAAAAGCAAGACAATTGGGTTCCACATGAACTCAAGCCGAGAGACGTCGAAAGGCGGTTTTGCATGTCCGAAATGATGCTGAAAGGCCACAAAAGGAAGTCATTTTTGCATCGGATTGTTACTGGTGATGAAAAATGGATCGATTACGACAACCCCAAGCGCAAAAAATCATATGTGAAACCCGGCCAACCAGCCAAATCAACGGCAAAGCCGAATATAATGCTCTGTATTTGGGGGGATCAGATGGGTGTGCTGTATTATGAGCTGCAAAAACCGGGTGAAACCATCAATGGACAACGCTACCGACCAGAATTAATCCGTTTAAAGAGAGCAGAAGCCAAAAACGTGCGGAATATGCTATCAGACACGAGGCAATAATTTTCCATCATGACAACGCTTGGCCCCACGTTGCTATTCCGGTTAAGAACTATTTGCAAAACAGTAGATGGGAAGTCTTACCCCACCCGCCTTTTAGCCACGACCTTACCCCTTCTGACTACCATTTGTTCCGGTCGATGCAGAGTGCCCTCACTGAAATACGGTTCACATCAGAGCAGAATAACAAAAATTGGCTTGATTCATTCTTGGCTGCCAAGCCAGCGCAGTTCTTTTGGGATGGGATCCACAAATTGCAGAAAGGTAGGAAAAAGTCATAGCTTCAGATGGGCAATACCTTGAATAATACTATTGCACATGTTTTTCTTAAATAAACGTTCAAATTTTGAAAAAAAAAAATAACAGCACGAATTAAAATATATACCAACACATCCATCAAGATGTTGAAATAAGTCTCTTAAAGTAGTATTATTATTATTATTATTATCATTCATGTGTAGTAAACATATTATCCATTGAAGTTTTGCCTCAAGTAGTCTTATAATACCGTCGTATTATAGTACATTCATAGTACATTATTGCATCATTATAAGTATGCAGAACGTTTTTTTTTCAGAATCACCAAAAATAAGGCATTTAAATACACTTCGCGTTCTTTGCATGTCTTTTTTTTTAAGTTTAGTTTAATATTTGTAAAAAAGTCGATTATATGACTGATGCATACGGAAAACAATAGTGAACTGATTTGAAACAAAATGCGTGGCTAACTAGATATTTAAAAAAAAATGATTCGGTTCATTTGTTTACGGACAGGTAGATTTTTGTCTTAATTTGTTTTTAATAAGAGTTTCAGTGTGTTTGCGGAGGCAGTTATCGTTACCCAAATCGAATAATGTTTTGCATTTATATATTTAAGCCTATAAGGCACCTGTTTTTATTATTAGATAACAATTAAAAAAAAAAAATTCACTCTGTAGTATGTTAAAAGAAAAAATGCATGCATACACATAAATTGGTAGCACTGAAGAACGAATAAATAAAAATCGTTAAGTGGTAACACTATATGAGAGTCTGTCAGTAGACGGAAGGCATTTGTAATTTAGCTTTAGAGTAAAACGGGTCGTAAGTCGAATAAAATCAACCCTCATTTTACAGCTCCAACCTATTACACAATCTTCATACACATTTTGACCAGAGTGAAACGGATCGTAAGTCGAATAAAATCAACCCTCATATTACAGCTCCAACCTATTACACACCCTTCATACATGTTTTGACCAGCTTTTACCATTTTTACCAAGGATTTAAATAAGGATGGAGTTAAATAAAATGGAAGGTTAGATATCTGATGCAATTCGTATGTTAGTCAGTAGCTAGAGACTCCCACTTTTGAACCAAATTCCCCCTTGTTGAAAGTATATGAATGAGAAATAGTTTCCAAGTGGAGCATGTAGTTCGGGGTGCAGGTGCCAACAGAAGATCCACTTGAGAAAATATCGAAGAAATTTCTCAACTTCGTCGAAACGGCGGTATCCCCAAACTTGAGCTCCGTAGTGCATTATTGAAGCTGCAGTTGCCCATAACAGTTTATACTTTGCGTTGTGCTCTACATATTTGTTGTAAATAACTCGCCTCCAGACTGAGGAAATAGCCCTTTTAGCTTCTGCTAATTTGCCGTCAAAATGTTTTTCACGCTGAGGATAGCCGTGATTAGAACACCTTGATATTTATATTCCCTTACAATTTTAATATTTTCTTCTTGGTAAGTCTACTTTTCGTTACGAGAGTACCTTTCACCAGCACTTCTAAAAATCATTATTTATTAAAAACCATTTTATTTTTTACATCTGCTATATTATAAAATGAAAAGTAAAGTGCTTAGAACGCACCCTTGTTTATTTCCCATTGATGTTTCGAACTCATCTGAAATGAGGTCTCCGTCCTATACATACACAATGCTGTTTTCGTACATAGCTTTCAAAATATTAATAATTTTAGTTGATATTTTAGTAACTTACAGCTTATAAAAAAGTAATTCACGCGCTATAAAGTCGAAGACTGCGCGAGAGTCTATAAAATAGGCATATAATTTTTTCCCTCTATCTTAAACATCTCCGCGATGTTAATCAAGGTGAATATTTGATCATAAGTTGAGTAATTTTTTCGAAATCTGGCTTGAAATTCATTTAGTACTTTCTATAAGTCTATAGAAGATCAAAACACTTGTCTGAAGTGTTTAAAAAGGAAATGTCTCTGTAGTTCGCCGGGAATATTATTGATCTTTTGAAGTATCCTGGAACATTTGCCGTCTCGAATATTCTATTAAATTTCTAGTAAGAGCGGATAAAAATTCAGTTGTACTGTTCTTATAAAATTCAAATGGAAAACGGTCGTCCCCTGGGGTTTTTTTCTTGCTCTATCACTTGCGATTGCACTTTGTACTTCATTAAGAGTAAAGGGAGCATCTAAAAACTGGGGCTGTACATTGTAGAAGTGGGAAAAACTGGAGTGTGCTTAGTAGACGCCTGAAATAATCTCTGAACTCTCTATTTGTCTACCCCAAGCGGTTTGCAGGAGTCTGCCGAAGACTGTGAAGTGCTTAGCACAGTGATAGGTTGTTGTTCAAATTGTTTTCGCTTAACAAAACTTTTTAAAAATAAAAATGATTTACATTTTGCTTTGTGGCATTCACAACGAACCATTTCTGTAATGTGTAACAGCTTTTTTAGTAATTTGGGTAAGATCTTTGATTCGAGGCTCGGTATTTGACTCTCTTAGTCCTACAAGTTATGAATTTAAATTATTTTGGTAAGGTGAGCAAAATATGTCATTCCAAATTAACTTTGGCAAAAGCTCCAGCTGTTTTACACTTCCCCGCTTCTACTTTCCTAATATTTTACATGTAATCTCTAACAGCATGTGATCCGAAAACGGTTTCGCAGCTGTTTGAAAATCCTCTAAAACTATCTCCGCACACGAAACAATAGTCAATAAGTGGTATATGGTATTTACCACTTAAGTCCCCTTTGCAGCTACCATTTAAAATCGTGCAGTCGAAAGCTTCCGCTTTATTTAAAATCTTGGCACTCTTTCCATCGCAAACTTCATTTTTAGACCTGCGGATTGGGTTTATGTACAGGGTGTCTCAGTTTAGCAGTATAATCCTTTAAAGGTATGTTCCAACAATACATTCCTCATGTAACTTTTCTTAACTGATCCCACCCTTTAGTTTTTATGTGTAAATGTTAGTTTTAAGTATGTATGCTTGCAATAAGCTTCCACCGAACAAAAAATCGTTGGGAGGGGGGGGGGGGGGGTCTATACTCACTCCGTTTCAAGTTACAGCCCAGTTAACTGGGTGACTTCTTATTTGGAGGTGTAACCACTTTAAACGCTAAAACTTCTAAACTAATACAGGTACAAAAATAGTTTTAGATATTTCGAAAAGATAATTTAGTGGTGCATAGAAGTCCTTAATTCTTTTGGTACATCTGTGCAGCAACAAAAAAGTTATAGCTCATTAAACTCAAAATTACTTTTAACGCATTTTCTTAAAATTTTTACTTAATAAATTTTCTGAAATTTTATGAAATTTTTATCCTTACAAAATTCCTTAAAAATTATGTTTGGAAACTTTTGTAGTCAAAGTCATTTTTTGTCAGAAAAAATGGCCAAAAAAAGTGTAACTATTGAATTACTCATAAAAACTCAAAGATATTTTTTTCGGACGTTTTTGGAACAGTTTATGGAATGTTTATAGCAATTGTTCGAAGTGCCTTCTTTCCATTTGAATACACTTTTGGGCGTGCTTAATCATTTCGGATGGCAGATTAACGGGCAGCAAAATTGTTCTCATCTCTTCTGAAGCGGCACTAATATGGTATTTACTTGGAGCTCTAACAGACTCGACATTTGTCTAAAATAAATCTTTTCTTTCATAGTACCCCAGAAGAAAAAATCCATGTGTGTTAACCTGGGTGGCCAAGAGTTGGGGCCGAATCGAATAATCCACAGTTCTCCAAAATCAGCACGTCATCATGCTTCAGCCACCATATTCACCGGATTTGGCTTACGTGACTTTTTCTTGTTCCCAAAACTGAAGAGACCTATGAAAGGGCGGAGATTTGCAAAGATTGAGGACAAACAGCATTGCTGGAACAGTTCGGTGCTATACCAAAAAGTGCTTATGAGAAGTGCTCTACTTTTTTATAAAAATATAAAGGCATTTTACTTTTTGAACATACCTCGTATAAGTATGATGGTTAAATTTTGTACGAAAATAAATTGTTAAACAAAATTAGGGACTGTAGTACAAATAATAGTTGTAAATTAAGGGAAAAAAAAGTAGTCGAAATAAAGGTACTCGTCTGCAGTGACGACATAAAGTATGACTTTACTAAACATTAAAATGTTTAAGATATGTTGCTCAAAATTTTTGTAAATTTAGAAAACATCAAAATACTTAAATTTCATATAAATATTAATTATATTGCTGGCTCAATTTTTGTTTTAAATGTCGCAGTTATAATTTTTATCATATCAAAAAGAAATAAAAAATTAAAAGTTTCAACCAAGAAAATTCCTAAAATTTAGTAAGGCTTCAGAAGTTGCACACACACAATGGTATCAGAACTGTTTAATTTTTTCTATTCCAGAGTAACAAAGTGGCTTCTGATATGAATCATTATCATTTAAATTTTGGCGCAGTGCAGGAAAATTTCTAAATGAAATTGTGTTCATATATTACCATTTGTATAATAAAAACCCAAAATTAAAATTACACACTCATAGGAAGTTTATTGTTGCCAAGACAAGTTTAAACAAGTACTAAGGAAGTAAGAGGGTGCCTAGCCAACCACGCCAAGAGTCATTCCAAAGAAGAACAATCGCGATCTTTTCAACTGGCCGAAAGTTCAAAACGTCCTTATTATGTTGAAGTTGGTTGTGCTTGTGATTCCTAAATTGTTGTCGTCGTCTTTTTAAGCAGTGCTTTTCGATTTTATAGAAAGCTGGCAATCTGTGTCCTGATTTTATTCATTATTTTATTTTATTTTCACAATAGATACAATAGGATACAATAGAAATAAATTTACATCGTCCGGGATATTACGCCAGGGTATATTATGTACATATGGCAGTTACAAATAATGTATTTTTTATAAGGTTTATCTATTAGTATTTGAAATTTGTATGTCTATAAGATGTTAAATATGTACATATACGATATTATTATGTTTTGTTTACAAACTTTAAGATATTTAACATATTTCTAATAAGTTTATTGTTGTATTACATGAGTAGTTCAGTATATAATTAAGTTTGTCAAGGTAATAATATATTTTTTTAGATTTTAACTTTATGCTTTGTTAGTACTGAAGGATCTAATAGCTCTCCGAGGTTAGTAACATTTCCCCTGAAGTGTTCCCTTTTTATTTTACAGCATTGCAAAATATGTTTTACTGTTAGTAGTTCTCTGCATGATGGCGGGTCTTCTTTGTTAAAGAGATAAGATTTGTTAAACATTGTATTTCTCATACGTGAAATCTGCACTGCTTGCGATTGGTTTAATTCTTTGTAATAAGTTACAGGTGATAAATCAAGTTTGTGTGTTCTCAGAAATGATTTTGATTGATTTCAAAGATGTGAGAGTTGTTGAAGTAAAATTTTGATGTTGGTATTGTCAAGCCTATTAATGCAGTATCCGGTTACTCCATCTTTATATGAAACGTCCGTGTATTGAACGCAACCACAATTGCCAATTTCTATGATGTCTCAAGCCGTGTTGACCGCTATTGAGATGTTTTTCTTGAGTCTATTTAAGCCTGCTCTTCCATTCATGTGGATAAACACCTACTTTAAAGCGACGGATAACCCGTCGTTTCCCTGAGGTGGGTCTTATTTGGATCTACTGCTGTACGACGAACGTATACGACTGACAGGTACGAATTTACAAACGCTAAACTGTCTGCGCACATTCGTGTATAACAGTGACCATTGAGATTTTAGCATCGAAATTACAGTTCCCAACGAAATTGCGGAATTGGATGTCCAAAGATATTCTTACAACTACAGTAAGACTCGATGGACCCCCTTCTCCGCAACCATGACAAGTGCTCGAATACGCTCCACCCACCGTCCAATAGAAATTTGTCAAACGAGGAGATCGACAATTACATAAAACAAATGGACGAGACAATTAAACAAACTATGGACGCTACAATACCGTGGTATCGACGTACGACTAACGAAGACCTGTTCCGCAATTCTACTATTGACGCACTGCACCGCCAGAAAAGTAGACTTCTGTCAAGACTCAAAAACTTGTACAGACAGTTAACTGACAGACAAGACCCGGAGATAAGGACACTGAAGGCGTCGATTAAAAATATTCAAACGTTAATAAAAGAGAATTAAAGAATTTCTGTAAGTTTGTATTGGAACAACAGGGTTCGGGCTGTAAACACCAGCAACCCGAATATGTTTCCGCAAATAAATAAACTATTTCGGAGAAAAAATCAAAACGACCTTCAGTGTCTTAAAATAGCCCGGACGGTTACTGACAATAGCAGGTATTGATCCAAATGAGGCCGCTGATGATGACGACTTCTTTGTGATCGATTATCCACAGGAGAAGGTTGAGGCTATAGGGGCGACTTTCCAGGAAATATACAAGGCCACTGATACTATTGGCCCTAATTATGACCTGAACAATCGCGTCTTTGTGCACGACTTCTACATTCGAAATGAAGTAGAGAACTGGCAATCCGAGGGCTCTGGTTTCACCCGGTTCAGCGACGAAAATATGGCAAATAATGTCATTACCAGAGAGGGTGACCTACCACCGTTCATTTCGAAGGAAGAGCTCCATGAGATCCTCGACACAATCAGGGTTAAAAAATCAGTGGGGACCGATGGTATTCCGAACATCGTGCTTCGACGTCTTCCTCTAGAAGCGGTGGACATTTACACCACCCTGTTTAATAATGCAATGAATAATGCACATTATCCAGCGCATTGGAAAACGGCGGTGGTTCAACCTATCCCCAAAAAGGGAAAGGATATAAGTCGATAAGTCTCCTTCCGAATATCAGAAGGTTTTTGAAAAGGTAATCAATAGAGCTCTGTCTATGTGGGTTGAGGACAAACATATATCTCACATGCCGCGTCTAAACTGGTGTCCAATGGAATAAAGGCAAAAACCAATGTACTGGTGCCTGCCTTGTTGACTTGGAGAAGGCCTTCGACACCGTATGGTTAAAGGGTCTTTTCTATAAGCTGACTAGGCTGGGGATCAGTAAACCACTCTTTAACATTCTTTATAATATGCTAACCAACAGACAATTGATCGTGAAAAATGATGATGTGACTTCTGTTGGAGTATTTCAAATTAAAAATGGTCTGCAGCAAGGCGCGTTCCTCCTTTTCAACGTTTAAACAAGCGACTTGATAGGTTCACTTCCCCATACTATTGAGTACGCAGACGATTTGATAGCGTACAGAACAGGTCCAAAAATCGAGGTCATTAATACTCTCTTGCAGCGGGACTTCGATTAGATAAGACGATTTTGCGATGACTGGAAGTTGAAAATCAACTTAAGCTTAATGGAAAAGATTCGGGTGTTTGAGAGGGCTTGCCTTCGCTTGTACAGAACACCAGAGTCGGAGTACAAAAATTTTTATCGTAATGAGGTAACAGAGCGAACCTAATATGAGTGGACAACTTCGTAATTAAGCTGACTCGAATAACCTGATATCTAGGGCTTAATATCCCAATTACCATTACCACGAGAGTGTGCGCTCTGACGGCTTCGTTCCACCGAAAGCATAGATCAGATAGGGTTGATCCAGGTCCCGTTAATCTTCCATGTCGCTCTGAAAGCTGGGGACAGGCGACTCAACTACGGCAGAGACGTCGTACACGGCAGTGTGGATCGTCTCAGGTTCAGTAGGGCGGTGGAGAATCGCGATAAGAGGGATGTAGTTCGGCAGCACCAGCATTTCTGGTGGTTGAATGATGGAGAAGATGTTTCGTTGTCGTCGTTTCCGTTAATTACGGACCAGCCTCACTAATGGGTAGAGCTGACCAATCTATTTACTCTGTGAATAGCGATGGCCAACTTACATAGGTTTGATTAGCATTTAAGAAATGTATACATATATTAGTACATATCTTTGTATATACTAATATATATATATATAATTGTGTATAATATCTATGTGTGTGTATTGTGTATGTAGGTTAGGTAGACTAAGGTTTATTTTAAGTTAGATATTAAGTTTTTATAAAAAATTAAGTCCATATGCTAAGTTTTTGTTAACAATTTTTTCTTGGCCTTAAGTATAACATAGAAAATAAATATTCCTAAGTAAAATGTAAATACAATCGAAAGATATAGATATAAGAATTTAGAGTAGCTTAGAGTGCCTGTGTGGGGCCAATAAGTTAATATAAGATTGTTAAGTAATTTTAAGCTAGCATTTAAGCATTTTTTGTTAGTATGTAAGGGTTAATGATTAAGATAATAAAATGCATTTAAAACTAAACTAAAAACTAAACACCTGCTTTCAAAATATTATTGTATAAGCTTACTAGTCTGAGTATTATTTCTACTGTAACTTCTGCTTAGATAATCAATTAACTCGTAAATTGTGATCGGTTTGATTAGTCTGTCAAGCTTATAATTAAGTGTTTCTTTTCAGCCTTAAAATATGATCCGGAAAGCTGTTATCGGTGGTTTACCCAGCCCATTTGCTTGCAAAGAGTTTGGCTATTTCACATGGTTCTTAAACAGTGTTGAGTTATGTACTACTGCACTGATGCCAGTTGTTTCCATTGACGGCCTCCATAGAGTTCTAGCTTCCATTGATGGATTTATAGCCAAAAAGTTTTGGCTAATCGAAATTCTCATTTTTATATTGCGGCTATGTGTCTAAATAATCTAAAATAATCTAATTATTTTTTTATGTACAGCCTGCTTCTTTTCTTACATTATTAGATTGGTTTGCAAATTGTTTTCAATTGACTTGAGATTCCATAAATTGGGAGTGGAAAATATTGGAAAATTTGCGGGTTGCAGATGTTTCAAGCATGATTGGAAAGTGATCACCTTCCAAAGAATCGTGTGTTCTCCAGATCGCATTAAGGGCAATTGCAGGTGAGGCAAGTAATAAGTCAATCGCAGTTAACGAGTTTTTTGTTGAAAAATGTGTGGGAGATCCCGAATTCAGCCCCAAAGGGTGTTGTTTGCGTTGAAATCACCAACGAGTATACCATGGGGAAGATTATTTGAAGTTAGATTCAGATTAAGAGTTTGTAGGTGTTGGCATCACCGTTCTACAAAAATGCACCCCAAGAAAGAAGCCACAAAAGGAAGAGAAAGAAATGTCAATACGAACTGATGTATATATAAACGTCATGAAAAATAAATTATGATCATAACTTTTGAAATGTTCGTACCGGTCTTTTATTTAACTTAAAATCCGTTTACTAAATCGGTTTTTTTTTGCAGTTTTAAACTACTGGCGCAAGATGCCAACCGGTTTATTTACTGGCACCAGACGCCAACATTTTGGACCTCCGAGGCGGATTTTTTTGTTCGCCTCCTCCAGAGTATCAGCTTCCGAGATTAGATAGTCGACATACGTCTCGTCTCGTATCATTCTCGCTACCAATGGATATTGATTCTCCTTGTCATCTGCCAATTTTTTGAGAGTCCGGAGCAGAGAATGTTCCGTTTTTAGGCGATACACATTCAATAATTCCTTGGATGTTTTACGCCAAAAGATAAGTTGGTACCTTGAGTCCTATTTCTAAAGATCAGCTGTGAAAGTAAATCGGTAAGTTCGCCACCGCAAAATTATGTCTATAACATTGACCTGCAATTTGGGCCCTGTCATAAGCTGATCGTTTAGCGATAATCCGTCAGCTGTTCGGAACGACGCGTCAAACACCACTCTGAGTTTGGTAGTTGAGTTCCCCTTCTTCAATACAACATGATGTGGCAGGAAATAGTGTCCAGGGTTACTAAGTTCGTTTTCTTTAATCACTGACATGTGGCCGAGTGTCTTGTATTCTTCCATACATGTTACGTACTGGTCACGTAGAAGAGTATTGGCTGCCAGACGTTTTTCCAGGCTTAAACATCGTTGAAGTGCTCCTTCCTGTGATCTGCTAAGTACTGCACGCGTGAACGGTAATGACACTTGTTAACGTCTATCGTCCATTTTTCGGACATTGCGAACAAAGTGTTCCTCACACTCGGCATCTTCAGTGGTTGCTGAAGATATCACGGGTATCTCCTCCAGTTTCCTGTTAAGCTGGCCGGCGCCTTTACCTGTCTGAAAAAAGCTCTAATGGGCTGTGACTCTATAGGTACTCTTCCGAATAGCATCCAACCCAACTTGGTCTTTTGGAGCATGGGCAAATTCTCCTCCTCGGATCTTATTATCTCAGGCAACAATATCTCGGCATAGACATCGCCACCTATGAGTGAATCTACCTTGGCTTGATAAAAAAAGTTAGGATCCGTTAGTACCAAGCCATCCAAATACTACCTACCAACAGATGGAGTTCGGGCCGGGAGAAGGCCAGACAGTGACTTGAAAACAGAGGCTTGCGTTTTTGTTGCGAAGGCTGCATGCTGAGACTTAAAGATGACTTGGACAACCTTCGTACATTTGCAGCTGCTGACCAACCCTAACCCGGAAACTTTAATCTGCGTAGATCTGGACTTCAAGCGAAGCTATTGAACAGCTGACTCGGTAATAAATGCAGTTTCAGAACCTTCCCCGGAAGCAGTCCTGACGCTCACCATCGCTGTAGCTAACAGTACCTGTGTGTTGATCTGTGATGTGGAATGAAAGGTGTTTACCGTTTACCGTTTACTTGGAACGAAGGATTGACCTGGAACAAAAGACGGAGGCTGAGGGTTTGCATTAAAGTGTGGAAGAGAATGGTGCGGCTGCTGGCAGTAATAACACCTACGAGCGCTTGGGCATTTCTCTGAACTGTGGCTATAACTAAGGCAATTTTTGCAAATACCTAATCCTTCTACTCTTTGACACTGTTCTGAGATACTCATCTTAAGGAACTTGCTAAATTTCCTGATCGCATGTTTCTTCGCTCGATTGAGAATGATGAAGGCTATTGAATGTCATAAAAGCTGTCAATCAGTATGGAGGAACTGCTGGACCTTTTAAAATAATGCCATCACACAATGCATTTGCCATAACCGATTTTAATCAAGATGGACTCTACTACCGTGTACAGGTAGTTTCCGTAAAGAACGTAAACGAAATAAACGTTATTTACTATGACTTTGGCAACGAGGCCACAAACAAAATGTTGGCGTCTGTTGCCAGTAAATAAACCGAAGTTTTCTTAACTTCGCGATATCTAAATCACTCCCGTTGGCGGCTTGTGCCACTAGTTTAAAACTGCCAAAAACCGATTTTAATTTAAATAAAAGACCGGTACGAACTGTGGTTCAAACGTTATAATCATAATTTATTTTTCATGACGTTTCAATATACCGTACATCAGTTCGTATTGACATTTCTTTCTCTTCCTCTTGTGGCTTTTTTCTTGGGGTGCATTGTTGTAGACCAGTGATGCCAACATTCTCTTGTAGACATTTTTGTAGGTACTTCCGGAACTGGTTTGCCTGGAATTGTAATCATAGATCAGCCAATGAGAAGGTCTGCTCTAGTGAGTGCCATTCTGTCATTCTGTAGTCATGCAAAGCGACCAGTGGTCGGGAATTTACGCAAGCTTTAATATTTATAAATAATATATGAAATTGTTCATAGTAAATGGCCCGATGATTCATAGCAAGTGTTTCTTCGATGATTTGGCATGCACTATCCAGAAACCACGCTGATGTGGTGCTCCAGGTGTGATAAAATGCCAGTATGTGCTTCTCTTTGAGTACGTGTCTTGTTGCAGGATCATGTTTGCGTTAAGAAATACCGTCACATTGTCGCTGTATGAACGAAAGCATTGGCCACAACAGCTTATATTTCAAATGAAAATATTAATGAACACCTCTGCTGATGAATTGCTGCCTTGGATGTATTGCGAATAAAGATTTCCACGTAAGTTTTCTTCACAGTGCGCAAGGTTCTTGAGCTAATGCGTGTGTCGAATGAGCCGCTGTAATCCACTTCTATTGAGAATGGTGAAGATGATTACATACGTGAGTATGGTTCGCCATGCATTGCTTAGACTTTGTTTGTTGGTGCCTTCTGTAGATAGAACAAGAATAAATACATTGTATTACTGGAGTATGTACATAATTTGTTTTCACGAATTGTCTGCAGCGTTATCTGTATGCCAGCATGAAGTGTATTGGAGTGAATTTTTTGTACAATAATACTAACAGAGTACTTTCCTTAGTTACTATTATTGGATTCCTTCGAAGTTCATTTAGCCTTGAGTTGTAAAGCCCTCCAGATGATCGCAATATGTTGTGCATTCCACAGTCCAAGTATGGAATTACATCATCATTTAACTACATCAGTTTGCTTGATGTAGCCACATTCTTGCCTTAATGTAGTTGACATGCCAGTTGCCTTGTGGTTGATATGTCAATGAAGAACCTGTTCCATTTCATCTACGCTGATTATGTATTGCATTCGATATTTGGGATTTGATGTCATCCACCTAATCAATTTGCCAATGTGGATAAAGCATTCAACCATTTCAATACGTTAAATATAAGTTCATTGCCACGCCTGTAAAATGTTTCAATCAGATGAACTTTAGATTTGAGTTCCAGCTTCCTGAGCCTAATTTTCTATCAATGCATTAACGTTCTTACAGAGACGTCCTTTTTCGACAGTTGGACCATGCCAAAATTAGTTGTGTGTAAAAAGGCTGTGAACACTAATGCCTTTTCTTGCGCTATTTGTCAGGTTATATTGTGTGAGAAGGTGAGTGCGTTCCAAGTTTCAATTTGTAGAAAAGATTGTCTCCCAAGGTAATATAGGGTTTTCTAATAACGACTTGACAACTTTTTTTTTTAAATAAAAGGCAAACCATTTGAGATATTTCAAAAACTTTATTATTGGCTTGAAGTACAATCGAAACATTTATGAATGGAACTCGACTTCGTTCATATGGCCACCGCGGGCACGTTTGCAGCGGTCGATTCGTTGGACCCAATTTGCAACGACTTGGCCACACATTTCGGCCGAAACGGCCGCTATTTCGCGTTCAATGTTGGCTCTGAGTTCTTCCAACGTCGTCGGCGTGTTGGCATAAACCAATGACTTAACGTAGCCCCACAGAAAATAGTCAAGCGGCGTTAAGTCGCACGAACGAGGCGGCCAATCGACTGGCCCATGTCTTGAGATAACACGTTCACCATACTTACTCTTCAATAAATCGATTGTAGCGTGTGCTGTGTGGCTTGTGGCATCATTCTGTTGAAACCACATGTCGTCCAAGTCCATATCTTCCAATTCGGGCCAAAAATAATCGGTGGTCATGGCGCGATAACGTTGACCATTCACAGTAACGTGACGATTGTTATCGTCGACGAAAAATATGGCCCAATAACGCCGCCGGCATGCAAAACACACCAAACAGTTATTTTTGTGGATGAAGTGGTGGTTCATGAAGCAGATGTGGGTTTTCACCCGACCAATAGCGCATATTTTGCTTATTGACGAACCTATTGAGCCAAAAATGAGCTTCGTCACTGAAGATGATTTTGCGATGAAATTCATCATCTTGGCGCATCTTCTCCAGAACCCAATCGGAGAACGTACGTCGCTTCAAATGGTCCATCGGCTTCAATTTTTGAATTAGCTTGATCTTGTATGGGTGTTAAACAATATTCTTACGCAAAATACGCCATAATGTGGTCTGAGCGATGCCCAATTCTTGGGAACGCCGTGGAATTGACTGATTTCTATCATTTGCTATGGACATCTGAACGGCAGCGATATTTTCGACACTCCGATTAACCCGTTGTCTTACTGACACGCCAACATCACACAACGAATATGTGGACTCAAATTTTTGTACTAAACTTGTTATTGACTACTAGGACGAAAATTACGATCGAAAATTGGAGTTAACGCTCTTAAAGTTGCATTCACCGACTCCGAATATCTGTAGAAAATTTTTGTAAATTGCAGTCGTTGCTCGTTAGTGTACTTTACTTTGATGAAAATATTGAGTTTACTGAATAAATTGACAATGACAGTTTGACGATTAATGAAAGAGTGCGTTCACAAATTAAATTCAAAGTTGTGAAGTCCCTATTGGAAAACCCTTTATATAATATAAGCAACTGATATGTAAACAAAGTTGATTTGGAGATTTTCACCATAAAATCTGCTGCCATGGCCTATATCGTGTGTCAATGCCAACCTGTCTGTGTCTGCGGAGAGTGCCACAGAAAATCCTTAGGACCGGAGGATGATGTTGATCAACAATTCATATATTGGCGGGCCTGCGAACTGTGTTTCATTAAAAGAAATGCCTATTGATGTTTGCGCTGAGGTATGGAAGACCACGCGAAATCTTAATTCCACCGCATGATTAGGAATGTAGTATGATTTTGATGGGTTGTTTAGTTAGCTTATGATCAAGGTATGGCATTACTACATGAAAGCCAAACATTTCAGCCTTACAGTTAGAAGATAGCTTGCGGTCCAACTGATAAAAAACTGTCTTAGAACCAATTTGTATGTATTACCAAGACTCTGCGCATTAGACCCGATTGGGATTTGCACATTATAGCGTCCGTCTCTACTACGCGTATGGGTTGTCATAAATAACTGCTCACGAAGTTCAACTTTCATAGTTGTTGTTGGTTTCCATAGCATTTGTATCGAAAAGCCTTTGAAGTAATTTGTAAAATAGTTGGTAAAGGTTATGAGTTGAACCCATATATCTGCGCCAATTAATGCATATATTCACCATCTTATACCAAATTTAGGGTTAGCCCCTTGCAGATTATTCAGATGTTGCCAAAAGCCATTAGTTATGATAGCCAAGGGCGTTGGTGAAGTGAAGTGCCAATGATGTGAACGTCTACAGGTGTGCCAAACTATTGCTTAATATTGGTTAATGTTCTGCCATTGGGAGGAATTTTTTTTTGTAATTTTCGCGTACTCAAGGGATTTAAGTACCTTTAAAATGCTTGCACAAAGTTCGAGCAAAAGAAAATCAGGGAGGAAAGAAGGGTGGTACCGATGAACATTGGTTTTAAATGTTTGAAGCTTATAATGACCAGAAAATAATGAGCTAGGCAGGGTACCCCATAAGCGAATCGTAGGGATTAGGAACCAATCAAGATACCATATTTTAGAGAACGTCCGAAAATGGGATTAAGGGTATACTAATGAGCATTTATAGCAAGACGAGTGTTACGGATAAAAGTTTGAAAGGATGGAATACTACTGGCGTTTTCTATGGCGCACTGGTGGTGAAAATAGCGATAAGACGAGCAAGACACGAGACATTACGTCGGTGTTCGAGGGTGTGCATTGTCCGAGTGGTATTAGTATCACACATGAGTTTTATCGCACGGTTTTAAATCCTATCTAGCGGGTGTAAGGATCTTTTGGGTGCAAGAGGAGGTAAAGTATTTCTTACATCGCTTGAGGAATCCACCGAATATGTTGTCATTCCAACGTAAGTTGTCATTGACACACATACCCATAATGACAAGTTTTTCGGTTTCGACGGCACAAGTGCCATTCATAGACAATAGCTAAGCGTTTAAATTTCGCTTTAATGACAGCGGACAGCATTCTTTTTGGAAGCATTAAATTCTATTTTGTTAGTGTTTTCCCAATTAGTTATGATATTAATATCAGGATTAAATTAGCTTAACATACGCTTCCATTTCCTTTTCTACAGCCAAAAAGCTGGGACGTGAGTCAGGGAACGATTATGAAAATCAGAGAGTACTGTCATCAGCAAAGGAATATATGGCATTAGAAGTAGCAGATAGGAGATCGTTGATGAAATTTAAAATGAGCTTTAGAGACAGAACAGAGCGCTAGGGCGCTCCAGCATTTATTTTTTGCGTTTCAGACTTTAAACCATCAAAGACAACTTCATTGAACGTTCCGAAAGGTACTGTAGTTTCAAATTCATTGAAGAAGAGATTCGTCGATTCCAAATGCACGTATTTTCGTCAAAAAAACCCTGATGCCAAACTCTGCCAAATAAGGGGAGATATAACATCTGGACCTGCGGATCTGTGTATATTAAGATCTTTAAGTACGAGTTAAGTTATTTTTCGCGGCGAAGATCTAAACAAACCGTCATT
The DNA here is from genome assembly GCA_907269105.1 of Volucella inanis. NCBI lineage: Eukaryota > Metazoa > Arthropoda > Insecta > Diptera > Syrphidae > Volucella > Volucella inanis. The sequence continues at coordinate 58,240,017 of OU026154.1, read as the reverse complement.
CGGGTGTGGTCTGTTCAAAATTTCGAAGCCACCTAGAATTGTGTATACTAAAATCGCCCGTAATGACATGCTCGAAATTCCCGAATCACTATAAAATGATACTAAGCACAGCTGTGAAGAACAAATTCAGAATTGGTTTTGCCGAATCAAATTTTTGTAGGTGTTATGCCCTTACAACAATAGGGAACAGTACACCAACAAAATTCATACCCACAACCCACTATCCATCAGTTGACAATGTAAAGCAGCAATGGCAGTGACGGAGTGCAGGCAATATTATGACCACGGGTAGGGAGGTTTGGATGCCCGCACTGTGGATGTGATTTGCACTGCAATCGCATTTTTTTTTTGTTTTCTTCCGGCACAAGTGATTTGTTTTATTGGTTTTGATTAATTGTAATCTGAGAAGTGAAGTTAACCTATGTTTTTCCAGGCCTTGCAATACATCTGATTTTAAACTGTCAGCCCTCTTTTCGAAGAGTTTGAGCCAATCCTCTTGCCTAGGAATTTCATTGGAAGAATAGCTCGTCCAACATGCATGTATTGTTGCTGCATGTAGCTTTGATGTTACAATGAGCGCTGCCAATGCAGCCCATCGATCCACAGGTAATTTCATTACGGCTAAAGCCCAATATGACTACCTAACCTTATCTACAATGCAGATCAATGTGGTTGAATTTTTGATTTCCATTCGATCTAATCTGTTAAATATGGTGCTTGCGGGGTGTCTCGTAGAGAATTCCAATGCTAGTTTTTGTCTGTTTGGTATTAAGGAGATTCGGTAACCTTTCCATTGTAAATTTGAAAATTTTGACTACTAAATGTAAAAATGACTAAAAAATTGAATTATGCACTCAGCAGAAGTTTATTGTACCAAGTTTAAATAAATATTAATATCAAGCATTTACTAAAAAAAAGTACTATAAGAGAATTATAAAAGAAGCCAATGCCAAAGAAGAAAAATCTCGATCTTTCCAACTGACCGAAAGTTCAAAATGCCCTTATTATGTTAAACTTGGTTGTTTAACAGGGTTTTTTTATTCTTTCATCAATTCTACTTACAACTCCTAACTCAAAAAAAATGGTTTTACATATATAAATTATAATTACAATTTATTATGTTTTTCCTTTTTTCGGTCAAACCATTAGGTGAATATTGCATCATCGACTCAGCGTCTGCGACATAGCTTGCCTTTGAAAGTGAGAACTTATATTTGAAAATTTCTGGTCTCGAGCATTATTGTCCATTTGTGAATTTAATCGAACCATTATACATCTATATATCTATAGTATAGTTCATTTTCGGAATTCAACGTCATCTTGAAACAAAGCCATTTTTTTTTTTAAGAATTGGACGTCGAATAAAAAACTCGGCAATTGCTTTGGTTTTCGTTAGTCACTTAATAAGAGACCGGGTAAGGAAGTAGAGACTTACACCATATTACTTAATATCCGCAGCTCTAAAAAATGCTCAAAAATTGAACATATATTCCTATATTTGTGTGTATTAATCGGTCTTCATTTCGTTTTCATACAACTATGCCTGATATCTTTTGAAATAATATAATTTAATGACAGTATAAACTAAAAGTTAACAACAAAAATATTAAGAAGCACCTTACAACAGCTCCAATTCTCAACCTGAGCATTCCCACGGTATTTACTGAAAATTGCAACTGAAGTATAGTGCAAAAACGACATTCCATCACGTTCGTGGCAACAACAGGTAACATCAGAACAAACATGCCAGAAACAAGACGACCGCCGATATTCACTTGTGTCAGCACAAAATAAGTATTTAAGCTATGAATATTATTGAAATTTTGTTCAGTCTTTATTCGAAGGCAGAATCGCTACCAGTCTGTTTTTTAATAAATAAAGTTGAATTTTTTCCCGCGCTCGCGTAAAACATATTCAGTGAGTATACGAAGGAACCCCTAACAGTATCAGGGGAGTCAACGATGGATCCCCAGTAACCTTATGGGCAAAGCGGAACTAATCTCGGTGACCGACTCGATGATTTTGTACACCATGTAAGTTAATTTTAAGAAAAAAAATGTAATCTCAAAGAATTGAATTTTTGACAAAAATAAAGAATTTTTTTACAAAGTTGTCACTACTTAATTCCAAATATTTAAATACAGTTAAATAGTTTTGGGAAAAATTTATAAAAATATTTATCTTATATAAGTATTAAATAAGAAAATGGGTCTAACAAGAGCAGATACTGGTGAATCTCGAGAATCAAACAAGGCCAAATTCCCGAAAGTTTCAATAAATAACAACTTATTAACTTATCCCACTTCTTCCAACACTATACCTCCTTTTTCTAACCCTCCTATATTCACATCCACGACTAATCCTTTATAGATAGTGGGCAATCTTCACACAGCTCACGCTAATTCCGCTAGTGGCCAGAACCACAACTGCTCATTTCATTCGAGCGCATCCAATGAGGATCTTTCAATTCAGGAAATCAGGCCAACCCCAGAATTTAATGTTCTTGTTGCTTCTACTGTAACTCGAGTCTTAGAACAACAAAGAAACCAGATAATAGAAAGTGTACATAATCCTCACGTTCAACGTTCTCCTAATGTAGATCAGGTCATTTTCCCTAGTGATATAGGTGATCTCGAAAAAATTTCTGACATCATAAAATGTCTTCCTACCTTTTAGGGAGAAGCTTGGGAGTTTTCTTCCTGGAGAAAGAGTGTTGAAAACGTGCTGAAACTCTATGAACACAAGAAGGGTACCACCCAATATTTCGGAATACTTAACGTTATTTGTAATAAAATAATTGGTCAAGCAGATGCAGCGTTAAAAGCAAATAACACTCCTCTCAATTGTAGCAGCATTTCCAACTGCATTACGCTGACAAGCGCGACGTTACGACATTGGACTTCCAGATGACAACCATGGTTCATTGTAACCAATCTATTCAGCAATTTTATCAGGCAATAAACTCACAATTAATACATTTTTCCGGAGTCAATGAGGTTTTTGACTCAAATATATCGTGATAAAGCATTAGATACGTTTATAAGAGGGTTAAAAGGCTATCTGCCTGATCTTCTGGGCAGACTTGCCTACAGCTCTGCATCTCTGTCTAAAATATGAGAACCAACACTTTAGATCTCAATACGCTATTAATAATCAAGGAGCAACTAAAAAGATTTTTAATGCGCATTCTACACAAATGCATCCACAAAATGCTTAATCGCAGGGAAATATGTGTCCCCTTAGGAACTCAAACCAGCAACACTCCTTTCACACAATCCAGTCGAACCAAGGACACAACGACAACCAAAATAACTATTAACAAAGAACTTCGGCAAATAATCATCAAAACAACCAACAGCCTAGAACCCCTCAATCAGGACCGAATGTGAAGCAAGAACCTTTAACACAAGGACCTAGTGCTATTGCTAAAAACATACACTACCAAAATCGACAAAATTTCAACAATAACTCAAGAAGACCTGATGCAACTATACCCCAAAATTTCCAAGTTACGAGATTTCATTCCAGTTTCCACATTGATCCATCCCCAGAAGAACTAAGCCAATACTACGAAAACCTTAATTTGAGTGACGGACAAGTCGAGCAACCCTCCGATGAATACGTCGAAAGCATAGACGTGTTATTCAATACCAATAATTCCCAAATTGGAGAATTGGAACATGTCGACATCAGTTCTTTAGGTTAAACGACTTTTCCTTACCCTATTATGAGTGTAAGTCGAAGAGTTGTGACATTTATAATTTTTTTATAGGCACCGGATCTTCAAAAAGTTACATTCAATCATCCCTTGTATCAAAACCCTTACATGTTGAATAATGAACTGTATGAGAATATTAGACTCTGTGAAAAATAAAATTAAACAGCTGCGTTCTCCAACGGTTAACGCCATCAATATCAAAACACGTCATATGACAGGGTTACAATAAAAACTTTTAACCAAAAGTTTCTGTGAACCTAATGAAAAGTTGACTTTTACTACAAAAGTTGTAGGAGAAATTCGTACGTCTACTGATTCACCCATTTATAGTAAATATTATCCCTTCCCGATGTTCTTTAAGTCTGAAGTTGAAGTGCAAGTCCAGAAAATTCTCGAGGACGGAACTATTAGACCTTCCAGACTCCATACGATTCTCCTGTATGGATTGTACTCAAAAAGATTGACTCAGAGGGAAAAAAACAGTATGGAATGGTAATCGATTATAGAAAGCTTAACAGCGGAAGTTTTAGCTCAACTTTGAAGAAATAAATTCTTTACTGTCTTAGATTTAAACAACGGGTTCCACCAGATTCCACTAAAGGAATATGACAATATCCATCTTTCAATGGGCACTTGATGCCATTTTGCGAGAACACTTAGGTAGAACGTGCTACGTATACATATATTGACGATACGGTGATATACAGCAAAACTGAAAGTGACCACGCCCGGCACATAAAGGGACTTTTCCAAACGCTCTATGACGCAAATATGAAGTCCAGTAAGACAAATGTCATTTTTAAAGAAAATAACTTGAATTCCTTGGTTTTATCATCTCATCGAAAGGAATAAAAACCAACCCCGTAAAAGTTAAAGCCATAAATAACTTTCCATTACCTCGAAACTTAAAATATATACTTTCTTTTCTTGGGCTATCAGGCTATTATCGCAGCTTTGTCAAAGATTATTCACAGCTTGCGAAGCTTCTTACCGCCCTTTTAAGAGGAGAGAAAGAACGTATATACAAAACACCATCTTCTAAAAACCAAATTTCTCTAGGCCACTCAGCTATCGATGCATTTGCCAAAATCAAAAATTCCCTTATTTCGAAAGACCTAGTTCTTACGTATCCAGACTTCAGCAAACCATTTGAACTCACTATAGACTCGTCTAATTTCGCTCTAAGTGCAGTTTTGTCCCAAGGAAACAGACCAATTACATTTATTTCCCGGACGCTTAGACCAACGAAAAGGAAATATTAGCAATAATATGGTCATTGAATTCCCTGCGTAATTACCTGTATGGATCGCCACAGGTCAAAATTTATACCGACCACCAGCCTCTTATCTATGCTCTTAGCAGCAATTACGAATTGTACTACAAACTAGGTAAAAGTAATCTCGTGGCAGACGAACTGTCACGAGCTTCTCAAATGAATTCGCAGAGGTGCGATAGTTAAAAACTTATTGTCTTATTCTAATTTAATGATCTTAAACGATGGTTCTCCAACACACTTCTTTACTCATAACACCCTGACACATGTCGAGATAACCTGCTGCTTCCCCGAACTGTATGGTAAGGCCTCTTGGCAAATTTTGGATGATCTCCATAACAGCGATCATTTCCCAATAATTTGTACGCTTGTTATTGGTTCAACTTACGCTAAAACTTAAATAAACCAAAAGTTTAAAACTGATCTTGCTGACTGGGTTTGTTTTCTCAAATACATATCAGAATACTTGTCAGTAAATAAGGCTTCAGCCAATATCAATAAAGAAGCTGCTCTCCTACATAAAGCAATACGAATTGCCTCCAACAAGTCAATTCCTCAAAGCACAATGAAAGCTTCCAAACGTACTGTTGTTTGGTGGAACCCGAAGCTTAATGGCTTACGTAATGAAGAAGTCAAACCATGGAGAGTTTTTAAAAATTACCCTAATCAGGTAAACCTAATTTGTTATAAAAAAAATGCTCAGTTCTGCAAAAAATTTAAACTCCAAAAGTAAATAGTCTTATACATTACAACCCGAACTCATCCCCAAAGAAAACCTTGCATTATATCCGGTGTTTGACTGGTAAACATACACAACAAACAATGAAAGTCATTGAAATTTCCACAGGCCCTCTTTCAGATCCAACTGTAATTAGTGACCATTTTGCACTTACTTGGTCCAACTTCTCGAAAGACGAAAATTTTTACTTAAACTACGTCTCACAGAAACAACTCTCTTCTTTCTACTATAGATGAACATTTTATTTTAGCTCCCGCAAGATAATAGAGGTACAAATTTTACCTTTGGAGCTTAAAAGTTGTCTTAAAGGTAAAACACTCAGCAGAGACATAATATCATACTCTATGTTAAAAAACCTTCCCCCCTGCGCAACGTTTAGGCTTATGCAACTTTACAATAATATTTTTGACACCAGAAACAAGCAACATCATTCCCATTACCCAAGCCAAAGAAAAACATAAGCAGTGTAAATGGTTTCAGGCCAATATCCCTTATAACCTGCATAGCCAAAACTCTTCAAGAAATCGTAGCCAAAAGAATACTTTGGTTTATGGAATCTAGGAAGTTGATAAAACCCAACCAAATGGCTTTCCAATCAAATAAAGGCTGCGCCGATGCCCTACTCCATCTAGATTTTCAGATATTCAATGCCCTATCTGCACGCAACCATGTTAAAATTCTCTCCTTAGCTTTCGAAGGGTAGGAATTCATATAATACTCAATAAACTGAAAGCGTGGGCCATAGTTCCAAAAATCTTAACTATATTAAAGCTTTCCTTACTAACAAGAAAATCGGAGTCAAAATAAAAAATTTTTTCTCACTTTTTTGTGCATTGGCAAATGGGATTCCACAAGGACGTCCACTATCTGTGGTATTGTTTATTATAGCCTTTGACGATCTAGGCGCAATCATACAATATTAAATCATAAACAACTACATCACACGGCTTATGCCGACAATTTTTACATTTTAAGTAAGCACAATGACATGTCAACTATAAATTAATTACTAACAAACTTCTTTAATGATATACCAGGTGTACCGTATATATATATATATCTGTAGAGAACATTTATTGTGAACGGGCCTTATTTTTTTTTTGTTTTTTTTTTTGTTTGATTGCTATGATACCTGTCAAACATAATCCGGGAGACAACCATCAACTGCGACTGCAAAACCAGATCGATTCGGCAAGAAGATAATGCTGTGTGTCTGGTGGTACTGGAAGATGTGATGTACCACGAGGTCCTTAAACCTGGTGAAACCGTTAATACAGATCGCTACTGACAACAAATGATCAATTAATGGGCCAGAAGACACAAGGTAATTTTGCTTCTTGACAATGCACCTGCACACAAAACAAAACTGGTTAATGATACAATTAAAGAACTAGGCTGGTAGCTGCTACCATTCCGTATTCACCAGACTTGGCTCCTTCTGACTACCATTTGTTTTCATCGATGGGACACGCATTATCTTCCTACGAGAAAGTCGAAAATTGGGTGACTTCTTGGTTTGCTTCAAAATGTAATACTCTTCATATTTTCCGTAAGAAATTCTGTACTGCAATTACTCTTTCTTTGAACAATGTTAATATTAATAGTGTTGACAGTTTAAGTATATTAGGTTTATAATATAACTGTAAAACTCATTGCTTGGAGATAAAACAAAATTTAGCTAAAAGAACAAATATTATTAACTATTTGGCAAGTAATAAATGTAATGTTCATGTAAATACACTGATAATATATAACGAAATCACTAATTTTAAGTAAGATTGACTACGGGCTAATTATATATTTCACCAAAATCAACATTAAACATCAAACCACCCTACCATCAATGTGCTTGAAGAGGCCTGAATACGTTTCCAACAAGCACAAGTTGAAGCCGGACTACTCGCCTTGGAAGAAAGAGTTGCGTCAACAAAAGCCAAACTCTTCATCAAACTAGCTTTTTCAAATGGTTCTATACTGGTAAAGGACGTTGTTCGTGCAATGAAGAATAATACTATAAACGAATACCATCAGCTATATCCAATAATAATAACTTCGGCTAAAGAATCGGGCAACCGCACTAAGATAATCGCTAAGTACACTTCCCTCTATCCTTCATAGTACTACAACCTAAATCATTTATCATGAATCTGGCAAACTTTAACAAAACCAGCACTACAAGACAAATCTTATGCCAAGTTTTCCTAAGCATTTCTACGGAACTAAAAGAAGAAGGGTGGAAATTCTTATTTTCAGATGGTTCTAAACTGTTTTGTATCTTTTCCATCTATTACTAAAAACGGCTCATTGATATCTGTAGGACTTCTAGATAACAAAGTATCCATATTCATTGCTGAAGCTTTTGCTACTCTGAAGACCATAACCACATCCCCTACGCATGCAGCAAACTAGTGATAAAAGCAGTCCAAAACCCTAGTCACAATACTGAAATAATATGTTAAATCCGTGATTTTCTTATCAGCAAGCCCAACAAATTGAATCTGATGTGGGTACCAAGCCGCATGGGTATAAATGGTAATGAACTCGCTGACGTAACTGTTGTGCAAGCCCATAATCCACTGATCTACAATTTTAAAGTTGACACCAAACTTGATCTGCTGCACGATATCAATCAAAAAATCAAATCGAAACTTCTGTCATGGTGCTGGGAACATAAAATCCATACAGCATCGCTATAGGAGCCCTCCGGATACCTGGCGCCCTCTGGTTGTAACGTAGCCTTACCACATTACAGGGGTCTCTGATGTGGTGGACCTCCTTTCCCCCATACTCGTGGGATTCAACTATGAAGTTTATACAAACAAATAAAACAGGAAAAAAAGAACAAAACACAGGAGTCTAAGGAATAAAAGAAAGTCCGTTCAGAAGATGTAGTATACTGATGCGTTCACCGCGGTTAAAAATAACGGACGCAGCAACGGAAGAAGAGAGCATGGACACACAGACGCCGTCTACACCACTACTAAGTGAGCAGCAACACAGAAGCGAGCAGCTCGGTGAAACACCAACTAGCGGTTTGACGGGCGAAACCAGCGAAGAAAGAGAAAAGCGAGAAGACATAAAATTCCTGGAAAAAAACATCACGGCGCTGGTGGAATTTATTAGAGGGAAAAAATAATGTTCAGCATGAAATAAGGAAGCTGGCAAGTGCAATACGTAGACAAAACAACTGTAGAAGAAGTCGAAAAGGTTAAAATAGGTAATATTAAAATATCTAAAGCCACTCAAATAAGCCAAACACCAGAAGTGAGCTCCCTAGTCATTGGAACAATTACCAGAACCCAGGCAGAAAAGGACAAGATCAAACACCGAACCATCGGCACCATCATACGCCGACTTCTCACGAAAAATGGGGCAACAAAGGTGAAACAAACCGCCGATGGGCCAGTGGGCCAATGGGAGGAAAAGCAAACGAAGAAGACCTTGGGTATGAAGGCGAAATCTCTATACATTGAGCCAGGCGTAGAAACTACAAGACGTAAGGACAAAAGTGGTGGAAAAAGCCGAGGCAAGATACGCGTAAAGATGGATGCATTGGTAATTAAGAAGACTGGCGAAATATCCTATTGTGATATGCTCAGAAAGGTGAAGACCAACCCGGAGTTAAGTGGACTATGCTTAAAGGACATAGGCTATCATCTCCTATCTCCCTTCTGCTTAAACTACGGAGCGGCTAGGGAAGATGCACACCATGTATTTTTCCAGTGCCCACACTTCAGAACAGAGCGCAAAGAACTAAAGGAGAAAATTGGAGAGATACCAACTCCTGAAAACTTCGAACCAGCAGACGGAGAAAGAAGGGCATCCCCGAAATCGAGTACTTGGAGTTTGCGATGCTGATAGCCCGGGCTATTAGTATCTTTCAAAGATTATCACATCCTTGGACGTAGCCAAAAAAAAAAACCTTCTCCGTAAGTAAAGTTCGCCCACATTTCCAACCTGTAGCGCTTGAGTCGACATTCATTAGCTATTAAACTAACATAATGTCCAGTCAGAACTGCTCATCAACTAAACTCAACACTCAACTTGTCCATTTACGAAGCCTTAAAAAACACTACTCATGATAATAGCATGCTGATAGCCCGGGCTATTAGTATCTTTCGAAGATTATCACATCCTTGGACGTAACCAAAAAAAAAAACCTTCTCCGTAAGGAAAATTCGCCCACATGTCCAACCTGCAGAGCTTGCGTCGACAGTCATCACCTATTAAACTAACATAATGTCCAATCAGAACTGCTCATCAACTAAACTCAACACCCAACTTGTCCATTTACGAAGCCTTAAAAAACACTAGTCATGATAATAATACATGGGCTGAAAGGTTCGCGCTGTTTCTAAGAGAGGGCACCACTTGAATTAAATCCATACCATTTAGTACCAGTTAGTACCAACCTTCAAAAGATACGTGTATAAATTTGACAGCTGTCGGACGATTAGTTCTCAAGATATAGCGTTGTGAGTGAAGCAACATTTTTGTCATTGCTTTTTGATGGGAAAAAATGCAGCCGATGCAAAAAAAATGGCTTGATAAGTGTTACCCGGACTCTGCACCAGCCGAACGAACCATTCGCAAGTGGATTGAAAAATTTAAAAGTTTTTCAAGTTGTTCAACCGTAATAAAGCCGAATTTTTGCGTCGGTATGTGACAATGGATGAAACTTGGCTCTATAATTTCACACCAGAGTCAAGTCGGCAGTCAGCTGAGTGGCAAGCAGGCGACGAACCTCGTCCAAAACGACCAAAAACTCAACAGTCGGCTGGCAAGTTAATAGCATCCGTATTTTGGGATACACATGGAATAATTTTCATCGACTATCTCCAAAAGGGGCAGACTATCAACAGCGACTATTACATTGCGTTGTTGGAGCATTTGAAGGACGAAATCGCAGAAAAATGGCCGCATTTGAAGAAAAAGAAAGTGCTGTTTCATCAAGACAATGCAAAGTGTAACAAGTCGATGAAAACGATGGCAAAATTGAATGAATTCGGCTACGAATTGCTTCCCCACCCACCGTATTCTCCAGATTTGGCCCCCAGCGCAAAGAGATTTACGACCGATGAAGAAGTAATCGCCGAAACAGAGGCCTATTTTGAGGATAAACCGAAATCGTACTACAAAACTGGTATCGAAAGATTGAAAAATCGTTTCAATCAGTGTATCGCCCTCGAAGGCAACTATATTGATAAATAAAGTTGAATTTTTCAAAAATTTTGTGTTTTACTATAAAACGGCACTGACTTTTCAGCCCATGTATTATACTTAAATTTACTCTTTTGTTAAAAAGAATAGCCTTAATTAAGTTAATTTTAATTTTCTTCATTATGCTACCTCAAAGCCAAAAGTCCAAGTAGCTTGTGAAATTGAGCACATTAACATTTTAATTTTAATTATATGGTAATAAATTATAATAATAATAATAGAAGGGTTACAAAGACGTGTAATATCTGTACGGAAAACAAGTATGATCGCCACCCTAACAAACCCGAAATTGTGCCAACTCTGTTACCCGAATTCCCCGGCCAAATTGTGCATGTCGATATTTACTTTACTGACGGTAAAATAATCTTGACTGCCATCGATAAATTCCAAAAATATACTTTAAAAAAAAATCTTAAAATCTAAAGCTACCGAGGACATAATATAAAGCAACCGCTTAGAGAACTCATATTGGCTTTCGACGTTCCTAAAACTTTTGTTCTAGACAACGAAAAGTCTTTAAGTTCAACCGCCGTATCTTTTATGTTAGAAACCCTTTCCAAATTAAAATATTCCAGGTCACCCGATATACCAGCTCAACTAATGGACAAGTGGAGAGGTCCCATTCCACACTTTCCGAGTTAATGCGTTGTCTTAAATCCAAGAAATCCAACACACTTGCAGAATTATTAGATATGACAATTTATGAATATAATAAGTTTATACACTCCTCGACAAAAAAAAAAGCCAATAGACGTACTTTTGGAAAAGAAAAATTGAACAATCCAGAACAGCTGGAAGTAGAGAGGAGAGAAAACGTTAAAAGGATCAAAAACAAGATTTAAACTACCACAACAAGAATAGGGCTCCATTCAAAAATTATTCTGTAGGAGAAACTATTTATGTTAAGATTAATAAAAGATTAGGTAAATAACTCCCCCCTAAAAACAAAAAGCAAACAGTTTCAGAAAACAGAACTTTAACCATTTTAACAACATCAGGAAAAGTTGTTCCATAAGCCCCTAATAAAAAATTAAAATTTATTTTAGGCTCTGCGTTGCACCTATCACTACGGATGTCAAGATGCTCGATTATTTCAATTTCCAACTCATACCTATAAACTCCGGTATTGAAAAATTTTAAACTGGAACTTTTAAATTGATTCCTGTTATTGACATCAATTAGTGCCAACAATCCATAAAGAAAATAGACTAGAATATACAAAAGTTTTCAAGCGTTCCCCATCTGATGTTTCCCTTTCTGTCCAACGAAGTTCAACAAATCCAAATATACCTTGACCGCCTTGTTTCCAAGTTCAAAGCAAAATGATCCCTAGATTTCCTCGGTTCTGCATGGAAATGAATCGCCGGGACACCGGATAAGCACGATTTTTAAATAATAGAAGAAAAAATAAACAGTGTTTTAACTAATAACAATCAACAGAAAATTTTTATATATCTATTTCTATAAAAAATAAATGAAATAAATAATGCCACAAATGAAATAACACAACAAAAAAACCTAAAAGGTAACGACAAAACAAAATTTGATCTTATGTTAAACCTTATATTTAAGCTTGATACTTTAAAAGAAGAAATAACTAATATAGAATACGCCATATAATGGGCAAAAGCCGGCGTAGTCAATACTTTTATTCTGTCAACAATCGAAATAATTTTGATGCAGAAAATAATAAATAAAGATGACATGCTCTATAGTAACGTAATAGAGGCTGTCGAATTTTCAGAGGTAGCCTCAAAAAATACAATGTTACTATACATTTAAAGCCTACCAATAACTGGTAAGGAATCATGTAGTAAATGCTCATTAAACCTGTAAAACATTATAAAAATATTTTAAAATTAGATTTTAAGGAAATTTTAAAATGTAAGGGTAATATGTACGGAAGAACCACTAGATGTAAGAGTTTTGACAGTCTTGCAATATAGTATGTAATCAAAATTGTATTTTTAATATAAAAAATGACAAGTGTATCAGCAACCTTCTATGTAGTCGTCCTCCCTCATGTACGCAGATAAACAACCAGCATGTTCCAACAGTTGAAGAAATAGCACCTGGCGTTATCCTATATAACCAATTCGACGACAACATAGAAATTGACGGCAATAAAGTAGCGCTGAATGGAACTTACATCAATCAATTCCATAATGCCACAACCAAAGCCCAGCAATATACGTTTGAAGCAATAGAAACCAACAACCACAACCCCCATCCTGCTTTGCTTCAACTATCAGCAGTAAGGCCACAAATTGAAGAGCTGCTTTCATTAGAAATGATTAAAGAACTGAAAGCGAATAAGCCGGTTACATCCAAGAATTAGAGGTTAGTAGTCGCAAGAAGCATATGGTTATGTTCGCACTATCAACGTTCACAATTCTCATCATTCTATTCATACTATGGAGAATGATAAGAAAAATGTGGAAACCATGCAAATACTGGAAAAGAGAATCGACAAAAGAAGAATATAATACGGATGAACTTGTTTCAAGAACATCGAACTCAGCAGCAGGGATAACACGAGAACACCCAGTTCTAATGCCCAAAACCATAGTATTCGAAGAGCTTTTAAAAACAATTAAGCCAATGTAATCGAACGAGGGCGGAAGACTTAACAACAAAAATATTCAGAAGCACCTAAAAATTGCTCTAACTCTCAACCTGAGCACTCCCACGATATTTGCTGAAAATTGCAACTGGAGCACAGTGCAAAAACGACATTCTATCACGTTCGTGGCAATATCAGGTAACATCAGAACATCTGTTTTTTTAATAAATAAAGTTTATTTTTTTTTAAATCAATTAATTTAATGATTGATTAATTTATATATATAGTATGTTAGGTACCTATATAGATATGTGCACAGATATAAGGGATCATTTATCGTGAGGTTTGATTTTCAATAGGTTTTTTCTTTTTTGACAGATCACGCGTGACTCCTATCAAACTGCTTTTTCATTTTTATTCAGTATCGTTTGGCAAGTCATCGTGGAAAGACTCATACTCATACAAAAGCGTCTCCAAATTGTTCAGCTATGTTATTAAAATCAGCGTTCTGTGAGAAATATTTTTCGTCCGATTCGAGGTCCGCATGATAGACCTACTGAAACCACTATTGCCAATACCATTCGCAAATTCGAGTCTCAGTTTACATTAGTGGAAGATACTCGACCGGTTAGACCACATCCAGGACGTACTATTGTGAAAAGACTATAGCAGTTGTAGCTGAGAGTGTACGCGAAGACCGTGACGAAACGATTCGTCCTCGTTCTCAGCAGCTTGGCTTGGCGTATTTTACGTGAGGATCTCGGCCTAAAACCGTACAAAATTCAACTTGTGCAAGAATTGAAGCCAGGCGACTTGATTTTGCGTTATATTTTCGGTGAATGGGCTCTGGAAGAACTCAATGAAAATCCGGTGTTTTATCGTGAAATTTTGTTCAGTGATGAAGCCCATTTCTGGCTCAATGGATACGTTAATAAACAAAGTTGTCGTATCAAGAACTACCATTTCATCCATTAAAAACAACGGTATGGTGTGGTTTATGATGGATTCATTGGTCCATATTTCTTCAAAAATGAGGCAAATCAGAATGTTACCGTCATAGGAAACCGTTACCGTGCCATGTTTATTGCCCTGAAACTCAAGCATATGGTCTCGGTGAGCTCTGGTTTCAAATAGACGGCGCTACGAGCCATACAGTGTGTGAAACAATAGACTTGTTGAGATCTCATTTTGGTGAGCACTTGATTCCACGTTTTGCTACAGTAAATTGGCCGACTAGATCGTGCGATATCACACCTTTGGACTATTTTCTCTGGAGATATGTAAAGTCTCAGGTCTTCAGAAATAAGCCAGCTACGATTAACGCTTCAGAAGCCAACATTACTCGTGTAATCCGCGAGATACCAGGCACTATGCTCGAACGATTAGCCCAGAATTGGACCTTCCAAATGGACCACCTCAGACGTAGTCGTGGCCAACATTTACATGATATCATTTTCAAAAAGTAGATGCCATGAATTGTTCTTTTAACAGATACTAAAAATTTTAAGTTCACTTTCAAATTTTTGTATTTTATTTTATATTTTAAATCAAACAAATATTTAAAATCAAACTTACTATATATGCGGATGAAAATGTGAACACGTACACACAGTATGCAAAGTTCATATTCGTACACCTATTTTCAGAAAAGAAACTGTTTTCGATACAAAACTAAAATAAATGAAAATGTAAAACAATAGTGTATATAATTTTGTTTGTTGTTGCAATTTTAATAAAGAGAAAATTTTTTTAAATTGTTTTATTTATGGTTCAAAAAACGATTTTTTGCTTAGTCACTCTAAGGGTGTACGAAAATGAATTTTGCATACTGTATATGTATTATGGACTATTATTATATTAATACAATAAATAAATAAAATAAATAAGGAGTAAGGAGGAAATTTTGCATCAACATAGTCTTATAATTACGTCCTGTCTTTTGATAAGATTTTTATTTTACAAATATGAAGGAATACTAGAAAGTGAAATTGATGGTTTTATATACGATTATGTACATATTTATTATGTACAATAATATGTGTACAAGCTTTGTACATTTCTAGTATTGTTGTTACAAGTGCATTGTCACATTTGTCGGTTAAATTACACTAACATAACATGAACATAAGCTTAAGGTAAAAAAATAGAGGAATGAACACATGCATACATATTACATACAACACACATAGGTATAGAAGTAGAAGCTGAATGGTAAAATTTACCTGAATGACAAGATCTCAACACCAAAAACATGAAAAAAAGGAAAGATAAAACCCAAATACGTACCCCTGTCTGTGAACACCAGAATAAGATAAGGTACGGTGGCTGCGATTCAAAACATAGACCGAACAAACAGAAGGCAATAAAAAACAACAACATTTAATAAAAGATATTGTTGTATGTTGAGCGTGATGAAGGTTAAGAAACAAAACGTCAGTAAATATGCCCAATCTCACCATTTGACATGGCGCCAGCGTTTAAGATGCGGTCTCTTGTGAAAAGCTGATAGCTAAATTCGTTTTACGGTGCGGCAGGTTATTTCTTCTTGTTATTTGAGACTTCTTTTTTTTCAATTGAGATTTATGTTTTTTTGTGAGTTGTTATGTAGGTACTTTTTCTAACACGAAAATTTTCACATTAGTAGCAACATAAAATAGCAAGATATTAGGAAAATGTTAATAAAAATCATTTTAATGAATATCTATATGTATGTATGGATACGAGTATATTGAAAGCATTTGTGCCAGCGGGTGCGTGTGTACATGCATACATCACTGTATCTTTTCTTTGTTGACTTTTGACGCAGATTTCCTCTTATGGCACAATTGTTATTTATTTTACATTAACCTTATCCCTAAACCCGAAAACTATTTATTTAAGTATGTATAGTTTTTGCCTTGATATCTTATCTTTAGGTAAAATATGAGTATCTACTCCTGTTTCTATACTTGGCTGTCTCCATATGCCAAGATACTTTTAATTTGCATGCATTATTTTGCTTTCACTTGCTGTTGTGAAGAAAAGCTTGTAATGAGTGATTCATCGTGAGGTTTGATTTTCAATAGGCTTTTTTTGATAAATCACGCGTGACTCCTATCAAACTGGTTTGTCATTTTTGTTTAGTATCATTTGCCAAGTCATCATGGAAAGACTCACACCACAACAGCGTCTCCAAATTGTTCAACTGTATTATGAAAATCAGCGATCTGTGAGATATGTTTTTCGTGCAATTCGAGGAATTTACGGTGCGCATAAACGACCTAATGAAACCACTATTTCCAATACCATTCGCAAATTTTATTTACAGTTTATATTAGTGGATGATACTCGACCGGTTGCACCATATCCAGCACGTAGTGAAGAGACTATAGCAGCTGTAGCTGAGAGTGTACCTGAAGACCGTGACGAATCGATTTGTCTTGGTTTTCAGCAGCTCGGTTTGGCGTATTCGACAACTTGGTGTTTTTTACGTAAGGATCTCGGCCTGAAAGCGTACAAAATTCAACTTGTGCAAGAATTGAAGTCAGGCGACTTGAATTTGCGTCATATTTTTAGTGAACGGGCTCTGGAAAAACTCAATGAAAATCCGGTGTTTTATCGTGAAATTTTGTTCAGTGATGAATCCCATGTCTGGCTCAATGGATACGTTAATAAACAAAATTGCCATATTTGGCTGATGAGCAACCCGAAGAGTACCATAGCTATCATTACATTCATTAAAAACAACGGTGTGGTGTGGTTTATTGGCTGGTGGAATCATTGGCCCATATTTCTTCAAAAATGAGGCAAATCAGAATGTTACCGTCAATGGTAACCGTTATCGCGCCATGTTGTGCTTCCTGAAATTCAAACACATGGTCTCGGTGAGCTCTAGTTTCAACAATACGGCGTTACGAGCCATACAGCGCGTGAAACAATGGACTTGTTGAGAAATCATTTTGGTGAGCACTTAATTTCACCTTTTGCTACGGTAAATTGGACGCCTAGATCGTGCGATATCACACCTTTGGACTATTTTCTCTGGGGATATGTGAAGTCTCAGATCTTCAGGAATAAGTCAGCTACGACTGATGCTTTGGAAGCCAACATTACTCGTATAATTCGCGAGATACCAGTCGCCCAAAATTAGATCTTCCGAATGGACCACCTCAGACGTAGTCGTGGCCAACATTTACATGATATCATTTTCAAAAAGTAAATGCCATGAATTGTTCTTATTTAATGACCTTAAATATTGGTTAAATATTAAATTTCAATTTACTTTCGTTTTTCTGCTAAATTGTCCAAAGTTTGGTATAACATCGTTATTTTATCATAAAATGCATGTCAATATTATTATATCAGATGCAATGGCACGACAATAATAATTAAATACCATGAGTTCGGTTTTATCTGTATTTAGATGAGTCTAAAAAATTACATTGACATACAGCAAAATTATAAATACTGAAAAAACACAAGCTCTCTTTCTCTTTCTCACCGAAAATCCTGTGTTTTCTGACTAACCAGCTAGTAGTTAACAAACAATCAATAACGTGGAGGCTCTCTATAAAATACTTGTGCACTTATATTGATATGAAACTTATGTTTAAATAACATACTGCGTAGGTGAACTTTAAACAAAATAAATAAATAAATGAAATAAAATAGGAAATCATTGCTTTAAAATGGAAATGAACTAAGATCTCTTTTTCTATTACTGGCAAGGTGTAGATCGTGTCATATTATTTCGGAATTAATTATTTAGAATAATCCTGATGTTGCTTGCCATCACTCTACGCTAAATCTTCATGTAAGAGCTAAAGTTGAATTGATTTCCTTCAAAATGGAAGCTCAATGACATATGTTTTCAAGATCAGATATAACATTCCTAATATTACCCTCATAAGTAAACCGAATCAAAAAACCGAATCAAATGCTGCACCCTCCGATATGAAAACCAATACAATACAACTTTTGTCACGGCTACCCAAATATTGGTAATAGTTCTCACCGCATTTTTCCAAAAGGCTTTTGGAGAGATATAGGGCTGTTTACCGAGGAGGGTTCTTGGGATGAGTATAGATGGGTAAAATCATATTTTCATATGCCCATTTTTTAAAAAAACTTAACAGTCAAGAGGGTGTGCTTACTTTTAAGGCACGTGTTAAGTTTTTCGAAAAATTGAATAGAGAGAGAGAGGGAAATATGTTTGGGCTCAGTTGTTTTTTCGGTACATGAATGACATCCAACATTCAATGGGGAGACTAAGTTTTTAGTGTAAATTGACTTGTTATTGTGTTTTAGGCGACCATTCATATGTCCCGTACATATGTTCACAAGTTTCAAGTTAATAGCATAATTAGTTTGTTATTGACAGATAGAAAGGTAAGACGTGTTTTGGTTTGCTCGACGGTTTTCAAGTATTATAAAAAATGGAGCAAAGAATTTGCATTAAATTTTGTGTAAAAAAATGAAATCAAGTGCTCTAAAACACTTGAAATGTTGACAGTGGTATACGGTGTGTTTGCTATATGGTAAGTAAAAAAATCTTTACAAGTGGTAAAAACTCTTCCAAGATGGCCGAGAAGATGCCAATAACGACCGTCGCTCTCGACCGACCACCCAGCACTTCAACAAAAGACGATAGAGCCGAAGCTGTGAAAAAAATTTTTTTGGAAAATCGTCAAATTACCATAGAAGAAGTTGCTAAAGATGTTGGCATATCGGCCAGTTCGTGTCATCCAATTCGAAAAAACAATTCATGGCTTTTGCATCCCGATAATGCACCTGTTCGTTCATCGTTGCCTGTAAGAGATTTTTTGGCCAAAAATAACACGACAACCATATTCATATATACCATATTCACTGGACTTGGCCCATGCGACTTTTTCCTGTTTCCAAAACTGAAGAGACCAATGAAAGGACGTAGATTTGCAAGGATTGAGAAAATACAAACGCCATCTCGGAAACAGCTAGAGGCTATACCAAGAACTGCTTCGAGGATTGGAAAAAGCGTTTGTACAAGTGTTTTGTTTTGTATCTGAGGTGAATTACTTTGAAGGGGACAACATTAATATTGACGAATATGATGAATGATTTCTTATTTCTATTTTTTTTTTTTTATAACTTACGCGCGCTTAAAGGATTATTAATACAGCACGAGCATGAGAAAAAAGAAGAAAAGGGGAAAGATGCGTATCGGTGCACAATGGTTCTTATGTTTGCGAATTTTAATAACAGTGAATTTTAAAATTGCTCTGAATATATTGTTATTATAAGCACAAACATGTGAAAAACACCTCCGACGTAAATTCTGTAATTTCATTATAAGTTTTCTAATGAAACTGCCGCATGTGTTATGTCCTTATGACATTTCGCACAAGTCCACCAACATAAGTCTACGCATATAATCCGCTATTCATTACATATTTCATGTGCTCAATCATTTTTTTTTTTTTTTTGCTATAAATTAATCCCACAACATACGAGGGCTGTTTTATGAATGTCCGGATTAGAAATGACAACGCAACTTTTTTAGGTATTGACAATTTATTTTTCAATGTAATCCCTTTTTAACTCGATATACTTTTCCCAGAGGTGTTGCAACTTTTTTAACCCCTCCGTAAAGTACGACTTTTGTTGGCCTGCAAAATACTTTTCGCGGCGGCGATGACTTCTTCGCTTGACCCGTACTTCTTTTCGGCGAGCAGAAAGCCAAATCCAGAGAATACGGACGATGGGAGAGTAATTCGTAGTGTAATTCCACCAATTTTACTATGGCAACTGCGGCGGTGTGAGCCGGTGCGTTATCGTGGTAGAAGAGTACTTTTTTCTTCGCCAAATATGGTCGTTTTTTCTTCAAATCGGAGTTGAATTGGCCTAATAAATCGATGTAGTATGCTTCTGCGATTTTTTTTCCCTTCTCCAAATAGTCAACATGGATCACACCTCGCGCGTCCCAAAAAACGGTGGCTATCATCTTTCCGGCCGAAAGCACGGTCTGCGGCTTCTTTGGAACACGGTCATCGGGTAAAACCCATTGTTTTGATTAATCATTGGTCATTCGTATTCATTGTGTACCAAGCACGTCTTTGAAGTGGTCTCACGATTGCGCGGACAGCTTTCTCATGCCCAAAATCTCGTGCAGGATATGGCTAACGCTTTCATTTGATATGCCTGCTATCTCAACTTACTCGCGATTTTTCACACGAAGGTCCGCCATTACGAGATCATGGATTTTGTCTACGGTTTCCTCGGATCGATACTTTTCTTTTTCCATGGTCGCAAAAAACACTAACACGATGCTCTTAAATTGAGGTAAAAACGAAACTAAGAGTCGGATTGTCACCAAATTTTGACAGGGCGATTGAAAGAGGTTATACCAAATGATGATACACTCATTTTGGATGCCACCTATTTAAACGATTAAGGCAACGCAACAGCAAAAGGATTTTAGGACCAAGATGGGGATAGGGTGTGGGATCCGACACCTTTTTCCCATTCTTTTAGCACTCGCGACTAGCACTATTTATCTCTCCATTATGCGCATGGTGTTATCTGCACTTTTTATTAGCGAGAGAGAGCTGTTGCGCACGTGTGTGGTCGTCGGGATGTAACACGATACTAAATAATTCGAATATCGTTTGAAATTCTTCCTTCAAAGTGAACGGGACTAGTACCCTATCGTCGGCGATGACCTTATTTGCCATATTCTCGTCACTGAACGTGGTGAAACCCGAGATCACGAATCGAATTTCACTTCGGAGGTAGAAATTATGCACAAGTACTCGATTTTACAAGTCATGGTTTGAGTCAATGATGTTACTGGCCTTGTATTCTAACTGGAAAGCCGCACCTTTGGCCTTCGCCTTCTACTGCGGATCCTCGATCACAAATACGTTTTCTGGTATGTTGGTGAGTGCCTATTAATTCTATTCAAGGGGTGAACAGCAAGAGGAGGGGGAGGAGGAGCAAGTCGGTGCATTACACTGTGTTGACCCCACCAATTCCATAGTAAGTTTCCTTAAGTATATATTTGGTGTATTACTACTCCAATCTCTTTGTTAGGTGTTGAGATCCTCGCCGATAATAAAATAATTTTCCTCCATTTCAGCCTTAGGAATTAAAAAACTGTCTTGAACTTTGAGATAAGTAAAGTGGAATGAGTAGCCTTAGCTGCAAAAACAGACAGACAGACCGCTTTCCACTTCAGGGAGAAATATATATGACGCATGCTTCCAGCACCTGGAGCCTACGTACTACACGACGGTATACTCTTTTAAAAAGCAGTTCTTTTTTAACAAAGATCCCGTTACCTCCTCCTTTAATGGAGTTAAGTCAGTTTCTTTGTACTATTTTACATCTTATGTGCCTCAATTTGCGTCTTTTGATAAGCTTAGTTTCGGTAACCAAACATCAGGTTCTTGGTCTTTAGTAAATTAAATAGTGCGGTTCTTCCTTAGAACCTTATCAGTGAATTCACATTCACTGCAATGACCAAACATCAGGAACAACCCTGATAGTTTGCGGCGTTTTTCGTGCTCCTACATAAGACACAAGAAAGTTGTCTTTTTTCTCCGTCCTTATCTAGAAAGCATTTCTCGTACTTTTGGTATTTTCCGCACTTCAAGCATCGAGGCTACAGTTCATATCTCCACGCGGCGAACCACGAAACTTTGGCAGCGAACACATTATAAAATGCTGTCGCTCCTTTTTACTGTTTCCCATAATACAATCTGGTAGTCTAGGACTTTTATACCCCTAAGACTATCCAGTGTAAGTAAGACTATAATGCCATGACAAATGGTTTTAATCCTACGAATTTAAGCTCTTCGCAATCCTTCTCTTTCAGTAGTGCTAGGAGCTCCTCCGAATCTAGCACCCTCAGCAACATTGTTTGCAACTTTTTACCTTTTGAAGTGAAGGAGAAGAACTCTGTCGTCAAATCTCTTAATAGGTTTTTAATTTTATGGTAGGGCCCCACTATGTTACAGTGGATCGCGTGCTTATCTATACCCAATTCTTTATAAAAAAAAATTACAGTCTGTGCCATCTTGCAAGTATTTATGACTACAACTTTTTGCTTCAATTTTTTGTCTTTTTCTGCTGCTGTTGTTATTGCTGCTGCTGTTGTTTCCGCTGCTGTTGTTGTAACGGTTTTTGCTGTTGTTACTGTGTGTGTGCTTGTTAACCTGTTTGTTGTTTTTTCTTGGACTGCTGCTTCTTTCTTTTTACCACCCATATAGTGGCCTTCCCCACCATCGGACCCATATGAGTAATCTTCGTTGTTTTCTAGTGCCTCCTTCCTTACTCCAACTAGCAAATTTTCAGAGGAAACGAAAGCGAAGGACATTTCACGAGATTTGGCTTCAGCTTCCTTTTTCTCTTTTTTATAATGTGCCATCTGTTGGTTCCGAAATTGAAGTAGCATTCCGATTGTTGTCACTCATCGTCTGATAGCACTCTTTTAGTCTATATAATTGTCTGTTTAAAATAACTTTAAAAAAAAGCCAAAGTAACCTTTTCGCGAATCGAACCCACGACCCCTGCTTTATCGGCCGACACCACTACAACTGGGCCACCGAAACACTTGGCCAAAATGTTTCTTAACACACTTTTTGCAGAAACTTTTTTATTTTATTTTATTTATTTATTTATTTATTTTTTTTTTTTTTTGAAAGCCGGAACACGTTTATTCCTCACAGAGGTCTATGAACGACTGAGGAAGCCAATACACTACCACTTGAGGCACGGCCACCCACGTTTGATTAGCTTTAACGGAACAATATAAATAAATAACTGCCCTATAACATATGTTTTTTGAAAATAAATTAAACGTATATAATAAATTATATATATGTATATTCATGTTTTTCATGGGCGAAATACGGATTGCTGAATCATTGTGTAGGTTTTACTTCTGCCGCCGATGAATTTGCTGAGAAAAGCTTAGAAAACTCCCCAAAAGGAAAGGAAAATAAAACAAACGCTTCTCGCTTCTCTGTGTAGTGCTTGCTATCGTTTTATTGACGATACGGTACAGGGCTACCATATGCTCTTGTTAAACATTTAAATTTCCTAGAAAAAAAGCTATTGTTTGAACGACAATACAATACGATACAGCATTACCATACGCCTTTTTTTAAATATCTGAAAGTGCTAGGAAAAGTTATACCAATTTCTACGCGAGTTGAATATGTCTTACATCAAATTAAGAAATAGTTTATGATGTTTTAGTAAACAAGTCTAACATGAAATGCAAAAGAAAGTTAAGCACAGCTTAAGTTTAAATAACATTGCTTTGCTTTATTTAAGATAAATCATAGGTTAAGGAGGTCACTTGATAATTCATTCTGGTAAGTATTGTCGTTATAGAAATGTTTTAATAGTTCCAGCTTATGTAGCTGGGAAATAGTAACCGCTGTCATGTCAGTAGTTATATGGTGTCTTTCATTGTTGTGCTCTTATGTCGCTTTATGAATCATATTTTCTATTCGTGTTTGTAGCTTCTGCGGAGGTTGCATTCCTATTACTCTTACACATGCCAATTAATAATTCGGTTTTTAAACTTTCTTTAAAAAAAAAAAAAATACTCAAAACTTCTTAAAACGATAACAGTGTGATGGCGAATATAAAACTGCTCTTAGGTCTCATGAAAAATCGTGTGAACTGTTCGATAGGAATTTCTTTTAATGTTTTCCCTGAATCTTTAGTGCTGTGAATTATTTGTTATCCTTCCGTTAAAACAAATAGCATGGTCCGACTGAGTGTAACGTCTTAACTCCCCCCTTTCTTAAATAAGTAGCCTCCGGTACTTCTCCTCTCATTTTGCAATATAATATTGCATCATTAGGTCGATTGTTTCTTCCTGAGTCCTTTGAGGTGCTGGCATCTTTATAATGATTATCATTATGGATATGATCGGGCTCTTGGTGTCTTCTGTTTTAATGGAATTCAAGAAGTTGATGCTGTTTATCTTCAATAATTCATTTGTGGTTTCGAAATATTTGTCGATTTCATAATTGTTTACCATATGTGTGGATAAATAGTTTTGTATAATTCCTGAGGTGTTCTCGTAAAGTATGTCATCGATAGTAGTTGTATTTTCGAAGTCTATGACATAGACTCCGTTTAATGTCTGGTTGTCCAGTCAGTAATATACTTCCGTCTTTGAAGATTTCTAGTTATTTTTCTTATTTTAGTACATTTACTTTTTTGATTATTTAAAATTTGTGTTTTTTATTTGTTCTTACATTTAGTTATACTATATGGGGTGATTTATCGTGAGGTTTGACTTATTATGTAAAATAAAATACATAAATTTGAAAGTAAACTTACAATTTTTACAATTCATGGCATTTACTATTTAAAAATGATATCATGTAAATTTTTGGCCAGGACTACGTCTGAGGTGGTAAATTCGGAAGGTCCAATTTTGGGCGACTCGTTCGAGCATAGCGACTGGTATCTCGCGGATAACACGAGTAATGTTGGCTTTCACAGCGTCTATCGTAGCTGGCTTATTCGTGAAGATCTGAAACTTAACATATCCCCAGAGAATTAGTCCAAGGGTGTGATATCTCACGATCTAGGCGGCCAATTTACCGTAGCAAAACGTGCTCACCAAAATGATTTCTCAACAAGTCCATTGTTTCACACGCTATATGGCTCGCAGTGCCGTCTTGTTGAAACGAGAGCTCTCCGAGACCATGTGCTTCAATTTCAGGAAGTACATATGTCGTTAACATGGCGCGATAACTGTTGCCATTGCCATTAACATTCTGACTTGCCTCATTTTTGAAGAAATATGGACCAATGATTCCACCAGCCCTTGGTATTCTTCGGGTTGCTCATCAGCCCAAATACGGCAATTTTGTTTATTAACGTATCCATTAAGCCAGAAATGGGCTTCATCACTGAACAAAATTTCACTATTAAACACCGGATTTACATTGAGTTTTTCTAGAGCCCATTCAATGAAAACACGACGCAAATACAAGTCGCCTGGCTTCAATTATTGAAAAAGTTGAATTTTGTACGCTTTCAGGCCGAGATCCTCACGTAAAATACGCTAAGACTTCGAATACACCTAGCCAAGCTGCTGAGAATGACGACGAATCGATTCGAAACGGTCTTCGCGTACACTCTCAGCTACAGCTGCTATAGTCTCTTCACTACGTGCTGGATGTGGTTTAACCGGTTGAATATCATCCACTAATGTAAACTGGGAGTCAAATTTGCGAATGGTATTGGAAATAGTGGTTTCAAAAGGTTGATTATGCGCACCGAAAATTCATAGAATCGCACGAAAAACATTTCTTACAGAACGCTGATTTTCGTAATAGAGCTGAACAATTTGTAGACACTGTTGTGATGTGAGTCTTTCCATGATGACTTGCCGAACGATACTGAACAAAAATGACAAAGCAGTTCGATAGGAGTCACGTGTGATCTGTCAAAAAAGCCTATTGAAAATCAAACCTCACGAAGAATCACCCTATATTAACAAATTTCTCTTTACATTTCAATACGTCTTTGTCAAGAATTAACTTTCCACTTTCATGACTTATCGCCCTCGTTTCGAAAAGTTTACATGATTCTTTTAATACTGGGTACATAATATAAATTACTATTACACTGTCTTTTTGTATTATTTTGAATATGAAAGAATCTATTAAATCATGTACAGAGAATATTTTGGTTCCCTCTTGTTTTATAACTTCTTTTATTTTGCTTAAATTTAATATAGTTGGATTTAGTTATTTTAGTTTTACTAGTGTTAGCGTATTTATTAAGTTTTGTAGGTCAACGATTATTAGTTTGCTTTTTTTCGCTCCCTTTGCGATATTGAATGCAATATTAAATTTATTAAGGTTGTAATTTTAGAGTTTGCTACATATTGCTTATTACTACTTTCTACTAAATCATTTAACTTATTTTGAATGGTTAAATTGTCATCGTGATCAGGAGTACCTGCTATTAAATTTAATACGATGTCCGTGGTCTCTATTGCTTGCTGAAGATGATGAATCGATAACTGGTCTAACAGAGTTTGTATGATTTTTATTTCGTTCTCATGTTTAGTACTAGGTTGTGTATCAGATTACTATATGTACTGTCTTCTATTGTTTGCTTTATTTAATTCATAAATGTTTGTATTTGTGTTAAGTCTACCATATTACACAAAATATGTTTCCTATTTCTTCGTAGGTATAAACGTTTCCCGCCTCTATTAAGATACGATATATTCCCTTCTAGTGTAGTCGAGTATTCGGATCTCTGATGCTGAATCATTTGGTCTTGTGCCATAGTTAGCTTTAAAGGAGGATCTTTATGAAATGGTTTGTTAAATAATATGTCCATGGGTTTTTTGCCAGTGACTGAATGTAAAGTTAAGTTATATTCTTTTACTGCCCTAATATAATATATATTTCAGTTGGTTCTAGTAGTGAATACTCTAATTTGAGACGTCTAGATATTTCCTGTAGAGTATTGTGAACTCTTTCTGTCTACTGTGTCCACTAGATAGCGGAAGTGAAAGTTGGGTCATTGTCACACACTATGCTTTTGCAATTAGGGAAGAATTGGATTAATTCTAAGACTGTGTTGACATTCCGTAAAGTTTGTCGATAGGTTTAATGATAAGGTATTTCGAATAGGCCTCTACAGAAATTAAAAAATTTAATTTTTGTGCGTACATTATATCAATTTGAATACACTCGCCCTCGTTTAAAGGAACTGGAGCCTCTCTAACTGGACATTTCACGGGGTGTCGGTCATATTTGTTAATGTTACAGATTTCACATGTTTTTATGAATTGTTTAAATTCTTCAAGCATATTTGGCCAATAATATTGTCTAATTATTTGTTTTATGTTTCCCTTAGCGTTTCTATGTGCTGTGTTATGTGTTTAAGTAATTATGTCTACTTGATCTTCCTTGTTAGTTATGTCGCTTGGGAAATATTTTGTTTGGTCAAATTTGTTAGCAAAATATCAGTACCTGTTTTATATTGTATTATAGGTTGTTTCTGGTGTTGTGAATATCGCAACTGTTCCTGGTTTAATATATTCTTTAATTATTGGTATTATTACTTGTGGGTTCTTATATTCAATTAAATGTCTTATTTTATTAGGAAAAGGGGTTGGAATATCATGTCTCAATTCATTCGCTTTATTTATGACTATTTACCGAGAAAATTGGTTAATGGGTCTTTCTAATAGACCCATTAGACTTTCGATAGTTTGTTCATAGCTAGTGGAAGCTGAATGTTGTGTAACCTCAGAGTGGTTGTCTACTCTACGTTCGTGTGGCCTGATTTGGATATCATTTTTGGTGAAAATTCATTTATTAGTGCTTGCCATCTTTTCATTTTTGAATTGAGATTTTTGTGAGACATAGAAAATGTCAAGGATTGCTGGTCTGTATGAATTTCTTTGTTGGTTATTACCGTAAAGGTAATTTCTTAAATTTTTAAGTGCATAAACGATTACATAGAGTTCTTTCTCGTTTGCGGTATATGAACGTTCACTTTTGGATAGCGTTTTTGATATAAAAATTATGGCTTTTTTATCTTGTGATAAGACGGTTCCAACTGCGTCATCTGAGGCGTCAGTGGTTAGTACAAATCTCTTTGTGTAATCAGGCTATGTTAATTTTATTTCTATCATTAAATGTTTTTTTAATGTTTCAAAGTGATAATCATTTTCTTTGCTTTGTGCGTGGAGACTTGCCTAGATTCGCTTTGCAGATACTTTGTAGGAAGTTTTGCGATTGCTGCGTAGTTTTTGATGAATTTGCGATAGTTTCCGATCATTCCTAGAAAACTTTCATAGTTGTCGTAGGGTTATAGGTTGCGGGTATTCTCTAATTATAGCAATTTTGTCGGGATTTGTCTTAATGACATTATGTCCGACCACGTAACCAAAAGTTCTTGATAAAATAAAGATTTTTCGATACTAATTTTCACATTAGCTTTTTTTTAATACTTTTACGACTACTTTGAGATGCTGAGTATGTTCTTGGATTGAATTAGAGAATATAATTATATCAGCGATGTAAACGTGACATATCTTTCCTATATAGGGTCTGAGAAAATCATCTATTGCTGTTTGGAATAGTTCTTTAATCAAAATTGCAAATGTGTATTCGTATTTTCCATTATTCACGGAAAAACTGAAATCCCTATTCTAAATCTAGTAGAAAAGTTTTTCGCTTTTCCTTAATTATAAAGTATTACGTTAGTATCTGTTATAGCGTATCTATCAGAAATTGTGCTCTTATATAAAATTTTGTAGTCCATGACCATTCTAAATTGATGAGAACATAAAAACGTGGTTAATAGTCTGTATTTTGTATTCAGTAGCCTCGGTACCTGTAGTTAATTTGAATAGTATTTGCTCTAGATCGCTTATTCTTTTTGTTCTAGCAATGTTGCCTCAAAACCCTCAATGCCCTTGCAATAGCTTCCTCCACAGACGTTGTATTTGAATAACCCATATCTAGTTTTATATTTTCTAAATATGACTCGAATTTTTTATCTACAGGTTTGGATTTCTAAGGCTTATTTTTTTTACTATTTTTTTTTCTTTCTTCCAATTATTATATCTATTAGTTTTAACACATTTTCTATAATCACTCCTTAAAGATAATTTCTTATAATTAATTTCTTACGGTCTGGGTACTTGTTGAGTCTTTTAAAGCTGCTTTTCTCGATATTGGATCCGATGAACTGTATGTGCTTTTATTTGTTTATGATACGCTTTCTCTAATCTTTGTAAGATACTTTTGGTAATTTTAATGTCAGGAATGTTTTCCCTCATTTTACTTTTTATTTTCAAATATTCACAAGTGAAGCATCCCAGCTCAACCGGAGAGTTAATAATTCGGTTTTAAAACTTTCTTTTAAAAAAAAAAAAAAAATTATTTGTCTATAAAAAATACTTAAAACTTCTTAACACAATTACACTGTGATAAAAATAAAACTGCTCCTAGGTCACTTTGGCCATGCTTTGTGCTGTTCTTTTTAGGTGCTGTTTTTTTTTTTTAGGTGGGCAGAGATTCCTCAAATGGGCGATAGTCTATGTGGCTTATTGCAGCTTCTTGTTAAGTTCCCTGGTATGGTAGCTCTACGCTAGGTGGTATTAGTATCTTCATACATTTTCAATATACTGCGAACATTTATCTTTGTCTCTTATCAATTCGTGACCTCCATTTCTGTATAAGCAAGACATATCGTGAAACTTGTTTCCATTGTCCTTGTTGTTTGTGCATTGATGACCAAACCATTGGCATGACATCAGGCTCTTACTGAGTTATATTTTTTCTTTTTTGCATTACACCTATAGCATCTTAAACATTTTTATGGCAGTATCATCCGCATAAGCGTAACCGGTACTTTTTTCAGAACCAAGAGTAAGTCGTTGACATATTCTTTTCTATAATGAATAATAACATTGAAATAGATGATGACTTTTTTACCCTCGATCTCAATAACTCTAGTCTTGATAATGTTTTTAAAAGTAGTTCGTTTTGCAATAACAAACTTATTGTCCACCAGAATATTAGAAGTTTAAAAGAAAATTTTGCAGCGTGACAAGCACTTCGATTCTTTTGCATGTATTCCTGATATTGTTTTTGAGTCTGAAATTTGGATTTTTAGCTAATCCGAATTAAAATAACGCTGCAGGTGATGGTATTTTGCATATAGACTGCACATGTTTGGTATTATAACTTTCTTGGAGGAATTTTCCGGTCTTTTAGAAAGGGAAAAGTCAAAAAACTTAAAAATAGTGAGGGGTTTTAATTTTAACAGCTTAGATAGTATCAGTTCCACTGTTACAAGTTACTTGGCATTATTAGCTTCACATGGTTTGGCGTGTTTTATTAATGAGTCTACTAGGTTTAAATCGGGTACTTGCTTAGATCACATTCATGGACGCTTTAGAAACGTTTCAATGAAAATCTGCGAGAAGGGTGTTATTGATCTTATAATTACTGATCATATTATGACAATGCTCTTAGTAAACATGTTCAAAAGCAAAAGTGAAACTAATCATAAATCATGCAACAAGGTGATAAAAATTAATTTCCGGAATCTCAAAAACAATCTATTGTGTGAGTTTTGGGAAAATGTCTTTTAGTGTAGTGATGCTTCAACTTCCTATTCTATTTTCCTTGATTTCATTAATAAATTTATTCTTAGCTGCTCCTCACAACACTACCCTCGAAAAATTTGTTAAAAAGACTAAAATCGTGGATCTCTAATGATTTGTTAAACAAAGTTAAAGGTAAAAACAAACTAAGAACGAAATGCAAAAAGTACCCTAACGTTCTGAGTTTAAGTTACATATATAAAAAATTGTGCGCTGAACTTAAAAAGAAGATTCCGATTTGTCGAGATGCCTATTACCGTACTCAATTTAATTCTGCTAAGGGAAACGTTAAAAATGAATGCCAAGTAGTAAACAGTCTGCTCAATAAAACTTCCCTTTTGAAAAAATGCACTGTAATACAGGTCGATGACTGTGAGGTTTCTGACAAACTTGACATCGCTAGTGATTTTAACTCGTATTTCTCAAATATAGCTATCAGTTCATCAGCAAGTTCAGTCCTACCGTTCTGCAATGTTTGTTCGTCCATACGAAGTTGCTCTGAACCATTGTAAAGCTTTGTGTTTCAGCCCATAACATCTCTTCAGATATTAAAAGCCATTGGTTCGTTAAAGAATTCGAAATCGTGTGGAGCTGATAGAATTTCTAATAAATTCTTGAAAAAAATTTGCAT
The DNA here is from genome assembly GCA_907269105.1 of Volucella inanis. Classification (NCBI taxonomy): domain Eukaryota; kingdom Metazoa; phylum Arthropoda; class Insecta; order Diptera; family Syrphidae; genus Volucella; species Volucella inanis. Next base: position 58,208,739 of record OU026154.1, on the reverse strand, counting down.
GTTTCGTAGTGGATATCTTGGCAGTTATTTTTAATCGTTGCGTGTTTGCTGGGGTCTTTCCAGATGCCATCAAATGTGCAAATATTGTGTCTCTCTTCAAAAAAGGTTCGGTTGTTCAAATGTGTAACTACAGGCCCATCTCACTTCTCCCAGTTTTCAGTAAAATATTTTCAAAAATTATGAAAAATAGAATAGTGAGTTACTTAAATAAAACGGAGTATTGTAGTCCAATTCAATTTGGCTTTCAGAAAGCTAAATCAACTGAAGATGCACTACTACAGTTTTGTTCCCAGGTAATGTCCCACCCAGATGGTAAAAATTGTACAGCTGGTTTATTTATCGATATTACCAAAGCTTTCGATATGGTCAACCACAACATAATGCTGAGAAAACTGGAAAAAGCTGGTTTTCGTGGATTAATGCTTGATTGGTTTAGGTCGTACTTTCGAAATATAGTAGGTCACAAAGGATGAAGTTGGATGATATTAGGCGCGAAATTTTAGTTTTTAATTCGGGTTTTGGGACTAATTTTGTTTTTAATTTACATTAACTCACTGTTCTCAATAAATTTTAAAGGTGTACCTACTGCTTTTGCTGATGATACAGGGCTTACGTATGGGTTGAATAGTCCTCTGGATCTAGTCTCTAATATTAATTGGGACCCTGACTCATGAAGGAATTGGTTTGCTGAACATAAGTTGGTGACTAGTTCCAAAACTAAATTTTTTTTTTAATTTTTTTCTCTATCCAAATCTTGAACCTAATTTTTTTTTTCCACGCACCAGAGGGTCTGAGATACATACTGTATAGCTGCTCCTGCACGTTTGATTTTTCTTTTCTTACTTTTAACAGCAGCCTATGCGGGAGTGATAAGTGTTTCTTGATTGAAAAAATAGATGAATTTAAATACCTGGGACTCACCATCGACTCCAGAATGAGTTTCTCGAATCACACAGAATCGCTGAAGAATTATTTCCGAGGTACGCTCCGACATTTCTATTATTTGCGAAACATCTGCTCGAAAACGCTTGAGGAGGTGTTTATCTGAACAAAGTACAACCTTTACTTATTTTGCACAAACATGTTTTTAAAAAAATGTGCCGAAAACACGTTAGACATCCTAGTTTTCTATTGTTCCCTGATCTTAAGATTCTTCCAGTCCGTCATTTGTATTGTTTCAAAGTGTTGAAGACTTTTTTCATGAAGTCTGGTAATCGTAATTTTCGGTTACTTTCTAATTTTAATTTACGTGAAAACTTTTTGTATATATGTAGTGTCTGTCCCCTATGTCCGCACTACTGCATATCGTTATTTTTATTCTTTATCGTCTTATCGATTGTTTAATAAGCTTCGGCAGTCAATAAGGGCAATATCAATGCTTGGTATGTTCCTAAAACATGCAAAATCTTGGCTTTTTAATTTTAACTATGCTGCTTTGGAAGCAATTATTTCTAATATTCTGGTGTAATTTTGCTTCAAATTTAGTTTTAATTAAAGATTTTTGCTTTGGTCACCTTATATAGATTTGTTAATATTCTTCCCTTCTCTTGCTTAATAAGTGTCTAAATAAGTAAATCTAATGAATTTGTTTATATATATAATTCCATAGATTTTAATTAATGCTTAAGTACAATAGCATATATTAATTGTTTCATAGAGTCACCCCACTCATAATAATTTGATTTGTGCATTACTCTTTGAAGTGGCTTTCAACACTATTTTGTTACTTTTGTAACAATATTTTTATATTTACAACTTTTGTGCTATGTATTAAGAAGCATATGTTTTATTATGAATTTGGGAGTAATAAAATTAAATCTAATCTAATCTAATCTAATGTTATAAAAAGAATAAGTCCGAATTTTGATCCATGTGGAACAGTAGCAGTAGTAGCAATAAAGCACTGGTACTACCCAATCGGCTTTTATTGCCAAGATTTTAAGTGCGAATATAAAGCATAAATGACTTATCGTACAATATTTATGTCTTTAATTTTATTTTTAACACGCAATTAATTGCAAATTCGTTTGTTAGTTTTTGTATCCATTTTAAAAATTGTCGAGAATTAAGAATCGATGTTAACACAACACTTTCACATATGTTATGCTATGACAAAAATCTGGTGGGAATATCAATGATAGCTATACCAACTTAACACAAAAAAACACTAGTTCAAATCTGTCAAATGAGAGCTTAACACATTGGCTATTACGGGAAGATTTTGATCATGATAGTAGTTGGCATACAGTTTCCCTACCTTAATATTTATAGAAGAACATGGCTTTCACCTGATCGTAAAATAGTCTATCTTGTGATTGACACAAGATAAACCTCCATTTTCATATATATGCGGTAAGTTGAAGTGACCAACTAGTTCAACTAATACCGTCTATCTCATCCATAATAATGGGGGATACTTATTGTCGAACGGCTGTAATGGAAGGGAAAAATTTTCTTTTTCCGGGGAAGAAAAACATGAGAGGCGAGCGATCAATTAAATGGAAAGTTACTACTTCGAAGAACGTTCGGAAGTCTTACTAAAAGGTACAAATAAAATGGCAAGCAAATAAGACTCAAACATAAACTAGTGTTTGGGAGCCTGATTTAACGGTTCAACACTTCTTTTTGTGGGGTTTTTTGAAGTCACGAGTCTATATCAACAGGCCTCAGACTGTTGAAGCCCTCAAAGAGAATATCCGTTAAGAAATTGGGCCCTAATGGTTATTAATTCGGGCGGCGGCCCCTTAGTCGATATCATTTCTTCACTTAATGGAAAAAAATTTTAGACATCAAGTAAACACAATCCAAAAGCAGAAATTATTCATTCATAAGAAAAACTTACAATCAAAGAACATCGGGCGACAACTTTTGCACCACATTGTAAAAGGCTAAAACTAATCGAGAATGATTTCTTATGAAATTATTATGGGTTAATGAGAAATTATTTTCTTAAAATAGTGGTTTCGCAACTTACTACGTGCACAACGTTAGCAGTAAAATATTTGGTAACTCACTAAGATATCTCAATTAAATACCACTCTAGTGTTTTTAAAATGTTTAAATTTAACCAGAATTAAACAAGGATTCCTGAATAACAAAATAGTATGTTAATTTTAAATCGTATTATCCTTCAAGGTCTACTTTTTATTATTATTACCATTGTTTAAGGTATTTTACTTAAAAAAACATAAGTTAGTTGCACTAGGCAATGATAGTTTAACCATACAAAATAAAATCTCTAGATCTTAAGCTAGATAAAAAAAATATCCGCAATGGATTTAATGTGCTGGTCCTATTAAATTTAGATGGAGGAGGAAATATGTAGCATGTTTTCAGTATTCGGTAAAGTCATTTTAATTTACATATACGAGGGCTGTTTGATGAGTAACCAGATTGAAAGATAGGTGGCTACTGAGCCAAAATGAATATACCATCATTGAGTACAACTTCCTTTAGCCCGCCTGTCAAAATCTGGTCAGAATCCGACCCTTAGTGTTTTTGCGACCAGGGAAATAGAACAGTATCGCTCCCTGATCCGATTCTTGTTTTTGAGTGGGAAAACCTTCAAGGAAATCAAGCCCATTCTCGATGTTGTGCATAGGCCCCATTTAGCTTAACCGTGCCCAGGTGGCCCAAGCCAGAGAACAAGCGCAATCGCGAAACCAGTTCAAAGACCGGCTTGACCCTGTTTAATCCATTTTCATTTCTGCGTTGTTTCGTGACCGTCGATGAGAAATGGATTCATTGGTACACACCAGATACAAAAGATTAATCAAAACAATGAGATTTACCCGACGAACGTGCTTCAAAGAAGCCGAAGATCGTGCCTTCGGCCGGAAAGGTAATGGCCACCGTTTATGGAACACGAGAGGTGTGGTCCATGTTGACTGTTTGGAGAAATGAAAAACAATCACAGGAGCATACTACATCGATTTTTTGGATCGATTTGAAGATCCCCGATCAAGCCCGATTTGAGGAAAAACGACCACATTTGGCAAATAAAAAAATGCTTTTCTATTACAATAACGCGCCGGCTCACACCTCCGCAGTCGCCACAGCCAAATTGGTTGAATTGCACTACGAGTTGCTCCCCCCTCCTTCGTATTCTTCATATTTGGCTCCCAGCGACTTGTTCCCAAAGAAGAACGGGTCAAAAGAGGAAGTCATGCCCGCCGCTTAGGAGTATTTCGCAGGCCAAAAAAAATGGTACTCTACGTACTATACAGAGGGGTTAAAAAAGTTGCTGGGAAAAGTGTATCGAGTTGAAAGGGGATTACATATATTGAAAAATAAATTTTCAAAATATAAGAAAGTGGCGATGTCATTTCTAGTTCGGGTATTCATCAAACAGCCCTAGTATATAATTACCAACATGCGAAGTTAAACAGGGTTCGTTCAGGAAGGACTTTTGGTTGGACAAAATTACTTCTCTACCGCTGCAAGCTAAATTTTGATACGATCAAGCAAAAAGATTCGTAGCAAGCCAAAACCGTACTTTTAACCTTAAATATGTACAACCACTTTTAAAGAAAGCACTTAAGAAAGTGAACAGTAAAAAATTAGTATGTAACATTTTATATTGTTAAACACAATTAAAAGTTTGCTGTGATTATGTTATTATGTTGTATTTTGCACAGTTCAACAAAATTAAAAGAACAGTAGCATGTAAAACAAGTTTTTATTTTCCAAATAAAAATATCATTAAAACAGGAAGTTGACAACCCTAGGGTAATTACCTCCAGAGATTTTCTTCGCAAAATATGTACACCATATTAGTCCTATTAGAAGTTTCGGTGGGAGTCAAATATTCTATCTTCTGTATTTCCTTTTTTTAATTTGCTGATAGGAAAGTTCTTGCATTCACCACGAAAATCAAAACTGGAAATTTTGTAATATCTCTACGTTTTAAGGTGTTTATAATGTAGACAGGCAGTTTTAAAAAAAAATGTAAAAAATGTATGTGTGGGTGGATAAGTGCGCTAGTGTATATATATTCAAATGTGTAAATTTTTCTCTCCCACGATAGCTTGCGAACGAATAGTGCTATCGATTTGAATTTTTGTCAGGTCATACGCTTCATGCCGAACCGCTGCCATTCGATTTTGACCAAAATCCATAGATGATTTTTTAAATTATTTAAAAATCTTTCACAAAATAAAATTAATTTCTTCTTAAAGTTAAGTGGACTCTTTCGGAATTTTTTCTTTAACTAGGCTAAGTATTGCATGCTTCATAAAAGGGAGGGGTAGTAAGAACTTGCTAAATTTATATGAAGTAAAGCAACTACCGCTATCAGTAATAACTCGAACCGGCCGGCTATAATATTCGGAATATTTGGTTAAAGGGGCAATCACCTTTCGCGTACTAGTCATCACTAAGGGACATACTTTTACATATTTCTTAAATGCATCTGTTACCAACAGAATGTGCTTTCTTTTAAAAGCAAGCGATGGAAGTGGGCCGAAATGAACAAGGTGCAATGTGGGGAATGAAACAGATTCATTGGGAACACAATGCAATGCCCGTTTGTCATTTCTAATTGGAACTCATTGTTCTCACTCATTGTTTGCATTATGCATTTGACGCACTCTGCGTAAAAAATTCGATCTCGCTGAGCGTACCAATAATGTAGTTTCATTTACTCATGATATTTATTTGCACCTTGATGCCCAATCTTCTCATCTACCATTCTTAGAATATTAACTTCTATCTCCTTCGGAACTTTGAAAGCCAATTTCCCATTGCGGCATTTCCTATACACTAATCTATTATGTAACACATACGATGTTAACAATTCCTTTTCCAACCTATCGCGTAATGAAATGATTTCGGGATCCCTAGCTTGAGTAGCTTGCAATTGAAAATAAACATCTTCTTGTTCGACGGCTGAAATTAAATGACACCCACTCAGTGCGTCGACATGACCTATAGAAAGACCACTACGATGTTGGATAGTGTAATCGTAGTTTTCGAGCTCTAAAGCCCATCTAGCTACACGGGGATTAAAAGACTTTTTACTTAGTGTAAGAGTAAGCGAACTGCAATCTGTCACAATCTTAAACAATAGTTCAACTGTGGTAGTAATTTTTGAATAATAAGCAACTGGATGCAGTTAACAGTCCTCATGACTGTAGCATCGCAGTGCAGTTTCGTTTCGTTTGTTGGGTTGTAAATAGCTTATACTGGTGTACTTGGTAGCTTCTGGCGAAATCTTTCAAATGCCTGCTGACATGAAAGACTGAAATTAAACTCCACGTCTTTCTCCAACATGTCTAACAAGGGACGGGCAATTACTGCGAACGTAGTAGTATTTCTCGGAATCGGGCATTTTTTTATAGCTTGAACATGCTTATCGCTTGGTCGTATACATTGGGCTGTAGTATCCCATATATTCCATTTCGATGTAGCAAAATTTACATTGTGATAATTTTAGCTCTAATTGATATTTTGATATATAATACATGGGCTGAAAAGTCCTATGAAGGCTAAGTCTAAGAAAGGGCACCACTTGAATTAAATCCATACCATTTTCAGTTAGTACCAACCTTCAAAAGATACGCGTATAAATTTGACAGCTGTCAGACGACTAGTTCTCGAGATATAGCGTTGTGAGTGAAGCAACTTTTGTTATTGTGAAAAAAATGGATTCAAAGTCCACAAAATGATTACGAATGACCGTAAAGTGAAGTTGATCGAGATAGCTGAGGCTCTGAAGATATCAAAAGAGCGTGTTGGATATGTGAAACGAGTGTTTAAAACTGCTCAACCTCAATAAAGCCAAATTTTTGCGTCGGTATGTGACAATGGATGAAACTTGGCTCTATCACTTCACACCACAGTCAAGTCGGCAGTCAGCTGAGTGGCGAGCAAGCGACGAACCTCGTCCAAAACGACCAAAAACTCAACAGTCGGCTGGCAATGTTATGGCATCCGTATTTTGGGATACACATGGAATAATTTTCATCGACTATCTTCAAAAGGGGCAGACTATCAACAGCGACTATTACATTGCGTTGTTGGAGCATTTGAAGGACGAAATCCCAGAAAAACTGCCGCATTTGAAGAAAAAGAAAGTGTTTCATCAAGACAATGCATCGTGTCACAAGTCGATGAAAACGATGGCAAAATTGAATGAATTCGGCTACGAATTACCTCCCCACCCACCGTATTCTCCAGATTTGGCCCCAGCGACTATTTCCTGTTCGCAGACCTCAAAAGAATGCTCGCCGGAAAGAGATTTAAGACCGATGAATAAGTAATCGCCGAAAATGAGGCCTATTTTGAGGCTAAACCGAAATCGTACTACAAAACTGGTATTGATAGATTGAAAAATCGTTTCAATCAGTGTATCGCCCTCGAAGGCAACTATATTGATAAATAAAGTTGAATTTTGCAATAATTTTATGTTTTACTATAAAACGGCACTGACTTTTCAGCCCATGTGTTATGTAATGTAAAACCTGCCGTAGCAGATTGAAATGCTCCTCAAATGAGACAGTGGCAACGACTATGTCATCAATATTGCTAGAGGGCAGTATGCTCTTGTATATAAAAGAAAAACGATCTTTTAATAACGAAAGAATTCAATATAATTTTGTTGTTTAAAGATACAAAAAGTTAACCTCGATAGTGGAGGATCGTGAAGAAGAAGAAGATATTTTCAGTTTTTAGATGACATTGATAACGTTACATTTAAATGGATGCGTTTGAATATAGGGTGCAACACGCTCCCTTCATAAGCACACACGTCAGAAATCTTGAAGTCCAAGTTGTGCTAAGCCCCGCTTATGTAATGATCCTGGCAAGGGCTTCGTAAGAAAGTCCGCTAGCATCCTCTCGGTTGGAGTATACTTCAATTGAATCAATTTCTCCCTCACCAACTGTCTAACAAAATGGAACCTGACTTATATGTGCTTGGTACCTGAGTGGTAAATCGTAGTCTCCATCAAATTGTGAATCCCATTTGTTTTTTTTTTTTTTTAGAACAACATACTCCGCTTCTGTCGTGGATAGTGTAACCGGTTTTTATTTTTGTGAACGCCACGAAATGGCAGCTCCGGAAAATAGGAATGTATCAGCCTGAGTATGACTTAGGGTTTGACACATCTTTTGCGAAGTCGGCGTCGGAGTACCCACGTATGTCATATACATCAGACTTGAAGACTAGACCAGAAGTCAGTGTACCTTGCAGGTACCGAAGAACACGTCCTGCTGCTGACCAATGGACATCCCCATGACTTTCGTTGAACTGGGCCAGTCTGTTCACTACAAACGCCAAATCCGGTCGCGTGATCACCCCCAGATACATCAATAATCCAATGAGTTGACGATATGGCCTTCCCGTTGGGCTTCTTTGGTCGAGCTTCGTATCGTACAAGTTTGCTTTGCATTCCGCTGGTTTGCCAACTGGCTTTAAGTCACTCATCACAAATTTCTTTAATAGATAACGACAGTATTTTTCTTGTCGAATCTCTCCATCTCTCCGCTCAATCTCGATGCCGTGGCAATAGAGAGATTGGCCAAGATCCTTTATTTCAAACTCCTTCGACATCGCAGTTACTAGGTTGGTCAGCTTGACTACTTGACACAAAAAAGGATGTCGTCGACGTAAGCGATTAAGATGGTGAATTCCCTTGTGTCTACTTTGAGGTACAAACAAGTGTCGCTAGACGATGGATGCAGTCCCATTCCTTGCAAAACGTGATCCAACCTTTCATGCCATTGACGGGCTGCCTACAGAAGTTCATACAAGGTTTTCTGTAGCAAGCAAACATTTCCCTGCTCGAGAGTATACAACATCCCTTCCGCTTTCATTTTCATTTCAGGTGGCTCGGCGTCGCTCTCGACTAATTTCTTCAAGGCTTCAAGAAGATCATCTGGAGGCTCCATAAAAATCTCTTCATTAAGGTTCTCATTAAGATACGCTGACACAACATCAAGCTGATACACAGTTAAGCCTCTGCGTACGACCGCGCAACAGGAGCGAAAATATCGACAAAATCAACTCCTGGCCGCTGCGAGAAACCCCTCGCCATAATTCGTGCTTTTCGATGATCTACGGTGCCGTTAGGCTTCATCTTATTCTTCAGGACGATTTTGCTGGTTACTACTGGACGACCATAGGGCCGGTCGACTATTTCCATGTTTTGCTCTTTATCAGACTTCGAACCACTTCCGTGATCGCCTCCAAACATTCAGCGGACTCCGCACTCGTCATGGCGTCGTTCGACGACAGTTCAGCGAAATTCACAACTTCTTCCATCGCTTTCACTTTGTCCACTGCATCATAAAACATGTCTTGACCATCGTTCTGCCTGCCATTCTCGAAGAAATCGTTATCCTATCAGGTTCATTGTTCTGTCTCACATTCTCGAGGGAATAGTCCTCTCCTATTTCATCGGGTTCCAAATTACCATCCAGCCGGGATGCAGATCGGGTATTGTAGATCTTCTGAGGACCCATGTGTTTTCTGCGGGGTTTTCCTATATCTCTTATGGTGATGGTTACTGGTTCGCGCCTCCCTTCATTTGATGACTCGACGCCTGTCACTTGACTACCCGCTATCTCGCTCCCCTGCTCCACACCGTTTCTCAGCTTACTATACAAAGTGACCCCTTTCCCTTATAGCTGCTCTTTCCCTTGAGGTTCCTATGCTTCATTTTCATTATCACTCAATTTTTCACTACATCTGAACTTATCCTTATTGGGTGTTGCTTTGTCGTTCTCCAAGAATTTTACATCCCGCGCTACTATACACAGTGACTCCTTTCCCTTATAGCTGCTCTTTCCCTTGAGGTTCCTATGCTTCATTTTCATTATCACTCGATTTCTCACTACATCTGAACTTATCCTTATTGGGTGTTGCTTTGTCGTTCTCCAAGAATTTTACATCCCGCGCTACGACGAACTTTTCGATTTCCGGGATCCAAATCCGGTAACCTTTTACCTCATACGAGTACCCTATCATCACGCCTTTACGAGACCTTGGTTCAAACTTTCCTTTTGTTGGATTTATATTCAAGATATAAGTTTCGGCTCCAAATGTTCTTAAGTGTCTCAAATCCGGAACCACTCCTCTCCACGCTTTAAATGGAGTATGACCACTAAGACTCACGGCCGGACAACGTTTACATATATAGTTCGCTGTAGCCACCGCCTCAGCCTAAAATCTTCCCGTCAGCACAGATTGAATCATTAGATACCTGGCCATCTCTAGGAGTGTGCGATATTTCCGTTCTGCAACGCCATTTTGCTCTGGTGTATGAACAACAGTGAGACGCCTCGTTATCCCATTTTCCTAAAGACAGACGTTGAAATCTCCTCCACAATATTCGCTCCCATTGTCAGACATCAAGCACTTGACCTTACTACCTATCTGAAATTTAACTAAATTCTTGAATTCTTTGAAGGCTGTGAGAATGTCGCTCTTGTTTCGCAGGAACCTTACCTCATCGGCTGTGGTCATCTATAAAGGTCATGAAGTAACGCGCTCGTCCTATGGACTCCACCCCTGCAGGCCTCCAAACATCAGAATGTATTATTTCGAGAATGCCAGTACATCGTTCTGACTCCTTGGGAAACGGTAACGATGTCATCTTTCCACGTAAGCATGTGTCGCATATCTTGACTTTTTATATTTATACCGGTCACACGCCCTTTCCTGAAGGCTTCTATTAGATCCTTACTGTTCAGGTGCCATACTTCCAAGCTATCTTTGTTGCTTTTCATGTCAGCCAGTTGCGAATGTTCCTTATCACTGTCAATGAAGTATAGATGTCCACTTCGTTCTGCTTGCAACTTCACCTTTCCAACATTCTTGCCAATAATTAGAGCCTTGGTTTTCATTAAAACCACTATGTTGCCGTGGTCTGTAATTCTTGCAACCGACAGTAAATTGGTTCTTAATCTTTCAACAAGTAATGTAATGTATGTGGCCAACTCGATGACATCTAAAGCATTTGAAATCAACCTGCTGACTGGCTCTTCTTGACTCAACATCGTTTGTGCCGCCACCACCGCTTCTCTTCCAGCTTTCTTGGAATTTCTTGTGATCTCTTCGACCTTTGAACGTCAGCATTGCTTCTGACGGATCACCACACTTCCCATGAGTATTGCGGACCTCAGTTTCCTCTCATATTTTTACTCTGAGAGCCTCTAGGTCCGGGAAGGTGTCTCTTGCCTCAACTGCACATCGAAAACTATCGACATTCGGCGGCAAACTTAACAACAATGATACAGTCGCTAAGTCAGGATGAATTTCAATGTCCATGGCCCGTAACTTTTTAATTGCTTCCAAAAACTCTCTCATATACTTTTCCACATCGTCTTTATCAGTCAACCGGTGAGCAACCAAGCGCTTCAACAAGCTTGCCTTATTAACTGGCCCCGTCGATGCGAATTCACTTCTGAGTCTATCACATAATTACTACAGAAGGTAATTCAATGTCGGAAAGAACCTTTGGTGTATTTTCAACAATAACAACAGTTTTCTTGGAAAGATCGGTATGTATTTGTGGATTAATATCATATAATGAATCAAAAAAGAACCATAATTAGATTGCTTTATAAGATTTATACGTTTTTCTTCTTCATTTTCAATATTTTTTGGTTGTTGTCGTTCCAACACTATACAATGGTTCAGAATACATAAGCTAACATAATTTCATACAACTGAAGGAAATTTCTTCCCAATAGCAGAGAAACTGGTATATCTTCATCGGGGAGGATAAGAAGTTTTATTTTTTTTCTTTGATCCATGAATTGTATGAAGCATTCGATTTCTCCATATGTCACCAGCTCAGTTTTTCGGAGACTTGTGTATTTAGATACGCTTAACATATCACCACACAAATGAAAAAGCAACATTGACCGCTGGAGAAAACTAACCGGACTACCGGTATCGAAAAGAGGACAGCAATCGAAATACTTAGTGTCATTTAATTCATTATTTTTGGCAAATGTAAACAATCTATGATACGTAAAACTTCAGCATCTGTCTCGATCACAGGTTCTTGTCCCTGAGGTGGGTCCTTTACGGCAACATGAGATACAGCTGTAACTTGGTTTCCTCATTTTGTACGCCTTGGAAAAGCTGAATATTTGTGGTCCTTACTTCCACATGTAAAGCAGGAACCAGGAGCTCGTTTTTGTTTTTGACAGTGCCCTGACAAATGTCCTATTTCCGAGCAGTTGAAGCACCTGATGGATGATTGCTCGATGGTAGCAATGGAGTTTCTTCTTCCTTTGGGATTTGTATTAACGGTGTCTGATGAAGCAGGAATAGTGTGTTGACGGGTTTTCTCGTATTTCAGCAGCAACGACTTATTTTAACTAGGATAGTAGGGCCATACAGCATTGCAACATTTCTTTGCCTATCACGCAGCCCCTCAATTATATAGTCTTATAGGTCGATCTCCTCAACGTCGGCTCGGCTAGCTAACTCTTGCATACTGATAACATAGTGTAACAGTGTCTCATCCTTTCGCCAGGTCCTCTTCGACAAAAGTTATGCTTAATTTGCGGTCGAATTCAAGTCGGCCCAGCTTTTAGTATAAATGGTGAATAAAAACAATTTGGCAGTACCTTCTAAGATGCGACGTCCACTGAGGTACTTGAATCGCTCGTCGTAATTCAAAGAATCGGTAACTCCCTCGAAATCGCATATATCCACTCTTGAATGGTAGCATACAGCGCGAGATGGGTGAGCTCATTAATTTCACCACAGCTCGGATGTGTTCACCAACGCTCACCACAAAATAAATATTCTAGAAATTCATTCAGGGGTATGTACCTATATTTGCCGTTCTTAAAGTCTTGCATAATTAGCTTCTATTTTAAGTTTTTTTTTGCAAATATGTATTATATCATATTTGTATATTATTTGCACACAGTTGAAGTGTATGAGCTGCGCAACGTATTGAGTGAATATTGGAAGATGAAACTGAGTTAATTATTTCATCTGTATCAAACTGGTTTGAATCGTCCCTCACATCAGAATCCTCGCGAAACTTTTCTGCCACCTTCAGCGTATTTCTTCCATTGTCTGAAGTAATAGTAGAAAAGAAGAGACAACAATTATAGGGGAAAAACCATACTCAATATTTAATATATCAAAGAATGTATCTGCAAATTTAACAGACGTCAATTTGAAAATCCACTAACATTTGTATATTAAACGACTTCTATATAAACGACTTATTATACCACTAATCGCCAACTATACTATTCATTAAAATGTAAAATTTGTAAAAATGAACAATTGACATCTATTATTTTCTCTCAGTGATTAACCAGAACAAAAAAAGTAGTAAAATAAAAAGAGCACAATAGAGGGCGGTTATTCCAATGGGTGATCTTGTTTTGAAATCGCAACCTTTTAAAAGGTTGAGAGTTATTATATTTTCGACCTCTGCTCAAAAGTCGAAGTCTCGAACGGGTCAATAAACTAAGAACTTTTTTTAAGACTTTATGATAAGATCTAAGGATTTTTTTGGCGACTCCAAGGACGCGAGAAAGCGAGACTTTTTCGTGGGCAGAGTATTTCATATTCGTAAATTTTCCATCGCGTGCAAAAAGGACGGTGATGTTAGAACGTTAGACTCCGTTTTTTGTCTTTTGGTATTGGCCGAGCTTTGAACGTATCCCCTGCGCTACCACATTCTCGGCGGAGGGGCATGAGTAATGCGGAAAATCTTTAAGAGGACTTTTTTTTAAAATAAGGGATATTCTTATTACTTGGGGATTCCTTCAATAATTTTGTGATGGTACCGATCGCTATGGAAAGGGATATGAGTAGCGTTGCATTACAATAAATGGAAACTAAGGTAAGGGAAAAAAGACTTTGAGAGACATATCTTGTTTTCTTATATGTACATCATTTTGTGATTGTAGATTCTTTCTTCGAACTTACTTGGTGGAGAGTTAGTAAAATATTATTTTTCAGATGTTGATGGGTTCGAAGGCCAGAGCAGATTTATGAACTGAATGATTAATTGCCATCAAATGCACTCAATTCAAAAAGGGTATTTAGCTGTATTGAAAGTATTTGATCCTAGTAAGTCATTTAAATTTCATAGCTATATTATATCATCAAATTATTGCCGATACAAAATCAAATTATTATAGTTGAGTAAGTACGAAATTTAGAAATTTTTAGTAAATAATAATAATACTTTAGAGTACGTCCAAAAGTGGGCGTTAGGATATGGTAAACTGAGGATATACTTGAAAAACTTTTAGTCGTCATGATTGAACTCTTGTTGTAGCTTGCAGAAACGAGGTGCGCATTAGAAGTTAAACATTTCAAAACTAGCGAAAACAAAACGAAATGGGTGCAACCTATGGGTTTATCCCTGATAAAGATAACTTATAGTATTCTTCAATGGTTTTTTACAGTTCATAGCCTATTAGAATTTAGTAAACCTATTACCCATAAAAGTTTGACCCTTCAGATATTTGAATCCCTGTATTAACGAAATTGTAGTTAGTACTGCATTGAAGATTCTAAAATTTTTGCTATTCCTTGATTAACTCAGATAATTCTAGCCTTAAAGTTCTCTAAACATTTCGAAATTATTTGCTATTTTTGAAAAAAATTATCGTACCTATTGCATTTCGGGAATGTTTTTTTTCTAACTTAAAAAGTTATCGGCAGATTTTGGACAAAATCTAATGGATGATAAAGATCATCTGAAAAAAGTTCAAATCGATAGCATTATTCGTTCGGGAGTTAAGAAATTAACGGACATGCATACATACATACATACGCATATAGACATTTTGTTAAAAACTATCTAAAAATATTATAGACACCTTTAAACATAAAAATATTACAAAATTTCCATTTTGGATTTTCGAGGTAAATACAAGAATTTCCCTATCAGGAATTTAATGATACACGCATTAACTGCTGCGCTCAGGTAATAAATAATAGGAGTACACTTTTAATAAAACAAATGCGTTAGTCAATATGCTGTGATTTCATTCTACTGTAATACAAGTATTGCATACAAAACCAAGGCATTTAAACATAATAGTTTCTAGGAATTCGAAATCAACTCAATCACTCAAACAAAGAACTAGTCCAATGTACTCCTTTTCCAGTTCCTTTTAATGAAATCTTTCAGTTTTACGAAGAAAAATGAGTAAGCTCTTCAGTGAGAAGGTGCCTACAACACCAGCACTCACCACGTCAGAGCCAAGTACCTGCAGCTTGATGCGAGCGTAAGCCGGGCATTCGCAGAGATAGTGCTCCGCTGTGTCGTTATCACTTTCGCAGCAAGCATCGCAGGATGTTACGTCATTTATACCCAGCATATTTAAGTGCTTTGCAGAATTGTAATGTCCCGTCACACGCTAGTAAGCAACCTGCAGTCTTTCCTGCCGGGAGACAGCAGAAAGGCCGCTGACTTCCTAGAGACGTCGGTCTCTTGGTCTGGCTACATCCCGCGGAGCTGTGCCATCTACAGTTGTGCTCGTATGAGACCCAATTGTCAACGGAAGCCTTAACCGAGGACGCAGGCAGACCCAACGTAGGTTCGGATCCTGAAAAACTTTCTTCTGAACCGTGCCTGGCAAGGTAGTCGACTATTTGACATTGACAAGGGACACTAAATTAAGCCTTCCGACTGCGTTCAGTGATCTCTTGCATCCTCGAACTGGCTTGGAAGTCGTAGAAGCGTTCGGTAATACTTTAAGCGCAGCTTGGTTGTCACCCCACCGTTTCTCTGCGAAATATTTCGCTACCATCAGGAGTGCGTAAACTTCTGCTTGGAAGACAGATGCAACCTTTCTTAACGTTTAGTGAAATCTAACGTTGTCGTCCTCCAGAAAGACACCAGCGCCACATCCTACGTTGGTTTTGGAGACGTCCGTGATAACCCGACTGCGTTCCTTTCCTAGCCCAGATTCTGGCCGAAGTCAGACCTGGGCACAACGAAGAGATTCAGACAGAGAGATTCATCAATGCGTCTAGAGCGGAGCCGGGAGTTCTAGGGAAAGCCCCATGCATCCGAGACAAACCGTTCATTGCAATCTGGTGAAAGCAGCAATTACGTTTTTTCGGGAGAGCTTATTCCACAAGACAACCGACTCATTGGATATAAATGGCCTTATCATAGATCCAAAGGACACCCGTGCAGATGATCAACCGGGCTGAGGGCCCAGCATCTCTAAAAATAGCTCAGTCGCAAACGGAGCACCCGCATATCTGGCGACCTCCAGATTAGCTGGCCTTATCTGTATATAGCGGATCTCTGTACAGATGGACCACACTTTCTCCGCTACTCGTGGAATCTAATATGGATAAACCCTCAAAAATAACAAAACCTGAGGCCGGTACTCCATTAATATCGGGCGATAGAACAGTGACTGCACCGACAAGG
Source organism: Volucella inanis (assembly GCA_907269105.1). Lineage (NCBI taxonomy): Eukaryota > Metazoa > Arthropoda > Insecta > Diptera > Syrphidae > Volucella > Volucella inanis. The sequence goes on along the minus strand of OU026154.1, from coordinate 58,192,357 downwards.
CTTCTGCATTGTCCGGAGAAGGTAAAATTGCAGCAGACCATAATGCATCATCCTCAAAAGGCAAAAGCATCGAGCCTAAAACCAAATTATCAAGGAGAGATAAGACTGTGGCAGGCCATGGTCCTATCTCTTACTCCACTCCAAGCAGCAGCAAATTTGTGGCAGGCTACGGACTTGCCGCTGCTACAAAAACAACTCCCTCGAAGGAGAAATCAGGGGCTCAGCCACATCGGCAAGCCCCATCAAAGGCGCTCTACTCAAGAGGCCGAAATGCATCACGCATTATTAAAATCTTCGGATTTATTCCGGAGGTGGAAAGAAGTGCGGAAATATCGAGCAAGATCAAGTGGGCCAACACAATCCTAAATGATGGATTGACAACTGCTCCCTCTGCTCTCAAAACGCTAAAGGTCTGTTTTAAGAGCCAGAGATCGTTGGAGGAAACCGTGCCGGTTCCCAAAAGGTCCAAAACTGTAAACACCTCTGGGCCTAAGAAACGCTATGACGAACGCGGTAATCGATAAAAGTGGCAATTTGTCACTTTTGAACTTTAGGACAACTTCTTGGCCATTATGCGGTAAAACCCCGGACCACCTCCCATCACAAGCGACGCTGGCTGGCACCAATGTCATGTCAAGCTCATCGCATGTGCCGACCAGAGATCGCTTGATCTTTTTTTTAAAAAAAAAGCCATAGGTAGTTTAGGAGAAGTATAAGGCTCAAACTCGTACCTAGGAATGATATCCCTAGCAGACCTAGAGCCCGCACCTGGATTCCAGCCGAACCTTCCTCTACAGAAAGTATAATGGAGATCATTAGGTTCAGTAACCCGACCCTTCCGACTGGAAAGTCGCGAAACTGGAGGAGCTAAGGGGCTCTTTTAGATGCGTGTTGATTGTGATCAATAAGGAATCCCTTAACCCTCTAGCGCAGTCCATCGAATATACATCCAATTAAACCTGGTCGATGCTCCCCCCAGTCAAGCAGCATTCCGAGACTATCGGAAAACTGATTGGCTAAAATACAGAGAAATACTGTCAAAAACACCATCCTCTAAACTCTTAAATCCAGCGCGAAACACCAATGAGCTTGACATGAAAGTTAGGGAATTCACCCTGTCTCTCAATCAGGCCGCGGCTTCTTCCTGCTCTCCGATTCAACATTGGGGCAAGTAAAAGCCGCATTGGTGGACTTCAGCACTTGAACCTAAGCACCTGCAGAAAACTTTTCAATCTTCCGAAAAGCACAAGAAAAGTGACTGACTGGGACTCTTACAAAGAATCCCTCAAAATATATAAAAAAAGAACTGAGGAAAGCAAAGTGTCAATTTTGGAGATCATTCTGTGACAAAATCACAGAAACCTCTAAGGCATCGCGACTAAGAAAAATCCTCTCTACAAACCCTGTGATGCCTACTTGTTTGAAAAAAAAAACCGATGGCTCTTGGACAACCTCAAGTGATGAATCAGTCAACTTACTACTGGATACCCACTTTCCAGGTAGCTCCTCATTCGCGGCAAACAGTAACAGTTTTTAAAATTCATGGTCTGATTACAAGAGACAAACTGCTTTGGGCGCTGCATAACTTGAAATCATACAAGTCAACGGGTCCGGACGGTATAATACCGGCCGAACTACAAAGGTCATTAGATATTATATTGCCCACGCTAGAGAATATCATGGGGAGCTGTGTAGAACTGATCCACATTCCACCGTCATTGAGAGAATTTAATATGGTTTTCATTCCCAAGGCCGGAAAATGCTCTCATGATGTCCCAAAGGACCTCAGACCTATAAGTCTATCATCTTTCCTTCTAAAGACTCTAAAACGACTGATTAATATCCATATTCGAGCTAAAATTGATCCAAGACTTGTCGACGGCTTAACATGCCTACTGTACCATAAAGAAAAATCGGTGGAAACGGCTCTGCATTGCTGACTAGCCACATCGAACGATCCCTACAATATAAAGAATACACAATGGTTGCTTTCCTACATATAATGGTAGCCTTTAACAATGTCGACACATCCACAATCACGACTGCGCTATCAAATCTGCAGGTAGACGACTCACTTGGGGAGTTGATCAGTCTTATGCTGAATAGCAGGATAATCAACTCCAAACTGGGTGCGACCTATGTTAAAAGATGTGTTAGTTGAGGTACACCGCAAGGCGGTAAATGAACTGCTAATATTCTTGGAAGCGGGAGGCAGCAGAAAGATTGCCTATGCATACGACGTTGCTATAGCCTTTACAGGGAAGCATCTCAATACCATCAAAGAACTCCTTTAGCTAAATCTTAACAGATTAACGCGTTGGGCGGATCGCTGTGGATTGAGATCGCAGATCTTATCCCCTCTTCCAGGAAATATTAAACTCTAACTATAGACCCTCCTTCAATAATATTTTTTTCTGTTTTCCGATACAGCAAAATATCTTGGTCTTATTTTTAATAGGAAACTAAGAAGAGTTAAGAAAGCTACAGTTGCTTTATACTCTTGCAAGAAAGCCGAATGGGGCCTCCAACCTCAATTAAACCACTTGCTATACATTTCGGTCATAAGATCGATACTCACTGGTGAACGGCCTTAGACATCGCAATCAACTGCAAAAAAAAACTAACCGAATCTAAAGAACAGCATGTCTATGCATAAATGGAGCTCTACGCACCACTCCCTTCTGCGGCGCTAGAAATTCTGTTTAACTTGACACCCATCGACATCTTGATCAGGCAAGTAGCTGCGACTGCAGCTATTCTGAATATTTAATTTAATAATAAAATAACATTTAGCTTCGATTAACATAGATAAATTTCTTTGTAACTACTAAATCGCTGTTAGCACGTTTCATTGCGCTTCTATATTCAACGGCGCGTGTAAATACCGCAGTTGCTACCTCCTTAACCAATTTGGATGCATCTAAATTCCTCACTGTTCTTAACGACATCTAAGTTCCAGGTAAGACTGGTAATTTGTCCTTAGATCTCAGATCGGCTGCTTTTTTTCTCGTTTCCGCTCCGAATTGACCGAATTCCACCTCAGGTCTGCCGCTCTTATTGATAAATGAAAATTGACGTAAATCTTGCATACCATCAAGCCAATCTCTATTCTTCCACGGAGAATAGACGTGTTTCGACATTTTTTTGTATGTAAAATAGCGAATCAATCAAATTGTAAAAGATCAAATTAGAGACAATTTTATTATTATTTTATATTATTTATTTATTCGGTAGTCTGGTGGTAGTGGCAGTGAGCCGAGAAAGCCGGGGTCTTGAGTTTGAGTCCCCCAATAAACCATTGTCCATTTTTTTTTAGTGCTTAAAATGACAAAAAAAACATTATTGTCTACATAAATAAAAAAGTGTGTTCAAACGATGAGTAGCAGTGAACGGTCCGCTATGTCAATAGCGGGATTAGGAGATGGCGCAATGTTATCTGATAATCAGGCCGTTAAGCCAGTTCAAAAGACGTCAACAACAACAACAAAAACAGCAACATCGGCAATGACGATAAAGAGGAGGAGAATGTTGAAACCAACTCCGAACTCAGCAAAGCGCCCTTCCCTTTCAACCTCTCCCAAAAAGCTGCCTGGTAGAGCATGGGAAGAGGCGCCAACAACGACAAAAAGGGCGGCAGCTGACAAAAACAATCTTCAATATGTATCTGTTGGTGGACAAGACCACTATATGGGCAAAAACGACTTCGCGTCTCTGGCGGCTTCCGAGTCAGAAGACGAAGAGGACGAGGTTGAAGCGCTGAACAGCAGCATCAGGAAGCTACAACAAAAAGTACTTGCAATAAAAGCTAAGCGAGTTGCAAGACGAGAGAGAGAACTGCAACAGCAACTACAGTGCTCTCAACTGGAGCTCAAGGGGAGTGAAACCATACATCAACAACAACCACAGAAACATCAGCTACAACAGCAAAAAAATTAAAAAATGGCACAAGAACCAACAATGAAACTGGCACAACCACAGCAAAAAAGTAAAATACAACAAAAACAACAACAAAAAACAGAAAAGCAACAGCCACAACAACAGCGAGAGCAGCAGCGTCTACAGCAACAGCAACAAGAACAACAACGAGCTAAACAAAGGATATCCCCGATCAATATTTACAAATTGGAATTAAAAGAAACCATTGATCTATGTAAGTCGGCCATAGGCAATAACTTTTTAATCAAAAGATTAAGTAATGATAGGCATGCGATTCACTGCAACACAGTGGAGCGCTATAATAAAATAAAAAACTTGTTAAAAGATTCGACGACGGAGTTCTTCTCCTTCACCCTTAAGGGGGAAAAGCTGCAAACAATGCTGCTGAGGGGGATAGAACCGTCAACCGATCTGGAGAAGCTCCTCGCACTGCTCAAAGAGAAAGAGTGCGAAGAGCTCAAATTTGTAGGGGTCAAGCCGTTCACCACAGCCAGAGCTAAAAGGGAGAAACGGAAACTACCGTTCTTCCTGGTTCAGCTAACTCCCGATAGCAAATTGGATGATCTAAGGAGTATTAAAATCCTAGACTACCAGGTTGTACACTGGGAAAAAGTAAAACGGAGCGATAACATTTTGCATGCGGAATTAGATGAATTTGCTCAAAGGCATTCCTACAACTACATTAGAGTGCGTTGGACACACTTCTCCAGGACTAGAGCAATGTCCTCGAATTCGCTCTACCCACCGTCAAACAGAAATCTGTCAAAAGAGGAGATTGACAGGTATCTAAAACTAATGGACGAGACAATTAAACGGACTATGGACAAAACGATACCTCGGTATCAACACACTGACAACGAAAACTTATTCCGCAAAGCAACTATTGACGCACTTCACCGACATAAAAGTAGACTACTCCCAAGACTGAAGACCTTGTACAGACAGTTTACTGATAGACATAACCCGGAGATTATGACATTAAAGTCATCGATTAAAAAGCTCCGAACATTAATAAAAGAAAATTACAGGTCTTCGGAGGAAAGATCAAGACAACCTTTCATGTCTTAAAATCGCCCGAACGACAGACAATGAACGCATACTCTCAACAGCAGGCATAGATCCAAATGAGGCCATTGATGATGACGACTTCTTTGTGATCGAAGATCCGCAGGAAAAGGTCGAAGCCATAGGAGCGACTTTCCAGGAAGTGTACAAGACGAATGACACCATTGGCCCGAACCACGACCTGGAAAATCGAGTCCTTGTGCACAATTTCTACCTTCGAAATGAAATAGTGAACTGGCGAATCGAGAACTCAGGTTTCACTCAGTTCAGTGACGAGAATATGGCAAATAATGTTATCGCCAATAAAAGGGAACAACCTCCGTTCATTTCGAAGGAAGAGCTTCAAACGAACTTCGACACAATTAGAAGTAAGAAATCAGTGGGAACCTGTGGAATACCGAACATTGTGCTTCGACATCTCCCACTAGAAGCGGTGGGAGAAAAAGCATTGGAAAACTGCGGTGGTACATCACATCCCCAAAAGGGATAAAGACACCTCCAATCCGGCGAATCTCCGGTCGATCAGTCTCCTTCCTAACATCAGTAAGCTTTTCGAAAAAGTTATCAATAAAGTACTGACTAAGTGGGTTGAGGACAAAAATATAGTTCCGGATAATCAATTCGGCTTCAAGGCGGGGCATGATGTCATTCATGCCGCGTCAAAGCTGGTTTCTGATATCCAATGGAACAAAGCCAAGAAACAGTGCACGGGTGCCTGCCTGATTGATTTGGAGAAGGCTTTCGATACCGTATGTTTAGAGGGACTCTTCTACAAGTTGAACAGACTGGGCATTAGTAAGCCACTGTTGTATATTCTCTTCAATATGCTCACAGATAGACAGTTCATCGTGAAAAATGGCGATGTGACTTCTACTGGTACATTCAACATTAAAAACGGTCTGCAACAAGGTGCAGTCCATTCGCCAATCCTTTTCAACATTTACACAAGTAATCTTATAGGTTCACTTCACCATGCCATAGCGTACGCAGACGACTTAATCGCGTATAGATCAGGTAGAAAAATTTAGGTTATAAACATTCTTTTGCAGCGTGACTTCGATAAAATTAAACAATATTGCGACTACTGGAAGTTGAAGATCAACTTTCAAAAGTCGGAAACCATTCTGTTTAGGACGCCTTTGTCTGGGGCCTCTGCGGATACCAGAAAGAATTGGCGAAAGTTTCAGATCGTGGGACAACACGGGCAGCCACTTGCTTGTCGAAATGTAGTCAGATACCTTGGGATTTGGCTAGATCAATATCTATATTTTAACAAACATATAGATGTTGCTGTAAGCGTGTTTTTGTATAGCATGTAAGAGTTATTGAATTTAATTAAATAAAAATGCATATTAAATGAATAATGAATGAATGAATCTCTATTCTCCCGTAAAAATCTATTACGTTGTCGATGGCAAGCAATCCACTTTAACCCCCCTTTGAGAAATAAAACGCGATAAGTTTTTATGCAAATTTGTTAAATAGTGGTTAATAGAGCAGTTGGCTAATTTTTCTATTTCTGCTTTTAAATGATGGCATTGTACATCATGGTCAACTGAATCAGCGCTCTTTATAATTTCGAACATGTACCTTTGAGCAAGTTTCTAAAAACTATATTAAATACTGGCTAACTGTTTTGGTAAAATGTCACACAAATTGACATAATAAGGAAATTGAAACACTCACATTTAAACAAAACCAGAACAACAATGACGATTAGATTTGCACAATTCCACATTATATGGTACGTAATAAATCGACAAAATAACCTGGACTCACAAAATTGCGGATAACTCCGAAAGGCGCAAAAAGGTGCCGCTAATTTTTTTGTCCCGATTAGAAGACATCTAAATGTACAAATTAAAAAAAAAAATTAGATCTGGGACTACTCGGGAACATAAACAAATCTTCCATTTTATTTTGGGGTTAAAGAGAAAAACAGCTACTGGAGAGATTCGATAACCTTTGTTAGTCAAAACACAAAAAAAAACACCACCTACAGTATTGTATTATTATTATTTGCTCAGAACAAACCTTCAGAAAACGATTCCCTTTCAAAACCTGTCCAATTAGCTTTCCAAAAAAACAAACTGCGCACAAATGTCTTATGTTATTTTTGAAGCTTTGCAAACTACACACGTGATCTACGGAAAACATTCTACTTTGCAATGTCACTGTGGCTAACAGATTGGTGTTTTGTTTTCTGATAGCTACGCTATTTTATTTGAAGTCTGCATAATTTTTTTCTTGAGTTGTAAAAAAAAAAAAAAATGGGTCTATGCCATGTTTTGGGGTCAAATTTCCCAAACTGTAGCGTGGGAATAACTAATGCTAATATAACTAATACTACAACGTATAAGTGATTCCAAGCGCGATTTAAGCGAAATAAAAATAAGTTTTTCATGCGATTTGGTACAGTGGATAAAACATGGGTACTACCAGTTTTTTTTCTTTTTTATAATCCCACGCGCGCACCAAAGGGATATGAATACCCTTTTAGTGGCTTTTCTCCAGGCGGGTGGTGTAGTAGTTTAAGACTAAGTTATATTAGGTTTAGGTATTTTTCCAGAGGTGTTTGTCAAACTGCAGCCAGTGCATCCTCAACCAGTGGGTCGGTCATAGTACGTGCTAGTTGTTAGTTCGTTACATTTAGCCCAGCCAGCAACCACTAAAATATCAGTGTTATGCCTTCATGTCAGAGTTGACGCCGACGGGATTTTCATATAACTACATACATTTTTTCAGAAATGGTGAAAGAGGCGATCGCCGAAACTGACGTATCTTGACGGGTTGGGCAAATCATTCTATAAGAAGGCGACTATGTTTATTAATAAAATATATTTTGGCAAAAAAACTGCATTTTGATATATCGGTCTCGGGACTTTTGGAACAACCTGTTATTTGAATATGGAGATAAGTGGTTGTACGGTATCAATTTTTGTTTTATATGTTTTTTTTTTTGAAAATATATGATCTTGCAAATATTTATATACATATACAATACATAATACGTTTTTGCTTTTAATCTTTCTGTACGGAATAGCTCGTTGGTAAAGTTGCTATAGTACGATTTCTTAGTTCCAATGCGGAAGTTTACAATATGAAAACAAAAATTTATTTTGACATTGACAGATCTTTTTCACTCCAAAAATTTACAAAAAGGCAGTATAAAAAGCCCCATACATGAATTTACATTTTACAAATACGTTGTATCGAATACAAATATGTTATTGTTTAACTAATGAGATTCTTTTATATGATACATACCATATGTACGATTTAAATACTTTATTAATTTCTAAGGTATCTGATCGTTTATATGTTTGCACTTGTACTAAGGGAATCATTGGTAAATAAAAGAGCATGCCTTTGAAATATTGAAGAATTTTATTATCATATGCTCGGACTAAATTGTATATATAATTCTAAAGCTTAAAGTAATATAAAAATAATTAACTCCATTAATAACATCTTAAAAATAAGATTAAATAGAAATTATATAAATTAAAATTAATAGTCTATGAGTTTTTAACCCTTACTTCCTAATATAGCAGAAATGGAAAATTTATTGGATCTTAATGTTTTACTTCCATCGACTATTTCTGGATTTTTTATATTAGTCACCACCCTTTTAGTACTACAATCCACACTCTCATTTGCTGGAATTTCAGTCGATTCTAAGCACTTTATAGGAAGTTCATGTAGATTTAGGTATAACGATTGATGGTCTGGAAATTGTCGTGGTCTCTCAAAATAAGGGCAGTTGATGAATGAAGGACTTATAAGCGATTCCATATTGTGGACAATAGCATTCTTTGATGATATAAGAGTTGACGGATTCGGTTCAATATCAGTACTATTTGGTGAATTTCTTCCACTTGAATTATTGCTGCTTATTGACAATGAGAACCCAACTTCATCAATTGATAACATTGAGCATAAGGACCCATTCGATCTCATGCGTTTTGCACAAGAATTTTCACTAATGTGTTCATTTTGTTGATTGTCGGTACCATTGTTTGGAACTGATAAAGAATTTACGAGTGTTTGATTAACTTGTATCTCTGGTGAATACATCTTTCGTTTACACCTCGATTGGCCAGAGTCTCGAAATCCTTTTGCAAACGGATTATTATCAATTTTCAACTTTGTGATCCGATCATTCTGCAAAGAAATAATATTAAACTATTAGCAAATTACAATACTTAGAAGTGAAAAATTACGTCTTAAGGTTTAAATACATTTTACTAATTATAAATTGAAAATTATCAACTCATTTTCGCCAATATATTTGCATATGCTCAATAAAAACAAACTATTGAATATATTCAATGATCAACATTTTTATGAATTTCTAAATTACGAATCACAAGAAATCCGTCAAATATGGTTTCCATCTCCATCTGTTATTTCCATAGTTCTTTATTCTGCACTGGCGATCGCTTGTTAACCATTATTTTCGAATTGTTTGTAAATCGTAAAACTGTTCATAAGTTCCTTATACCTTTTTTGATATTGGTGATATATATTTTATACCTTATAACTTTTTGATGTTACTTTTTTTCTGTGTTGAGACTATTTAAGTGCGATTCCTTCATAACAAAAAAGGCAATAAAGTGTTTTTCTTCGGATTTTGAGATAAGGGGCTGATCATTCTAGATTTTACCCGTTACTTGCTCTAATCCAGTTTTACACAAGAGTTGATGTGTTGATCGGTATGTTGTTCTGCTCAAACGTCTAGTAGAAATTAATTTTCTAGATTTCTTAAAGATCAATATAATATGTCAAATTCCGCCGAACCTATAAAGCTACTATGTCGATTGGGCAAATCTCAGGCCAGGAGCCTACAGAAATATGACTATGGAACGGTTACCATTCCGATATCCTCAGATCGTGAAAATTTTGTTAGAGATCAGCAAATTTATTCAAATTAAAAAATGTTTCACATTCGTTTGTCCAGCCGCAATCTCGCAAATTATTTTTTTTTTTTTTGTCGGTCTCTGTAATTAAATATACGGACACTGTTTAATTACTCTTCGAACTTTTCTGAGTCTCAATTCTGTACTCGAACAGATATTCTGTACTCGTTCTGTTTTTCTAGATTTTTTAGAACGATTCCGTACAAAATTTCTCCCATTAGAATAATTTTTCTGCTTAAGCGCAAAAATTTTTTACATGTATTTTTTTAAGCGCTCTACCATTTATACTATTTATGAACCTGGCCAATGAATTTTAAAAGTAACTGGAAATTCATTCAATTTTTAACAGATGCTTTAGATTAATAAATCTACAACAAATTGCTGTGGGTTAAATGAAAAAATGCGAAGTCCCATAATTTAATTTTCTGGTGAATTTCGCGTTTAGCTAAAAATTAAAAATTCATGGACAAGTGACAAAAAGTGTGAGTATACTATATATGTACATATATAAATGCATATGTATGTACAAATGCATTTATATTGTAAAATTTTTAAAAATAAAAATATAAAAATACTCGTATTTAAAAAAAAAAAAGAAATTTCTAGTGAAGAAATGGGGAAAAATTGTTTGTACATACATATACAATAACTTAGTTTGAAATGAATCACAAAGAAATTGAATTTTTTATAAAAAAAATTTTTATATGTTATGTTATATCCTTTCTATCATATGAATAGTTATTATTTCGCAGAAATTCAATTAGTTATTCCACCATCAAACAATATATTTTTCGAAAAATATTTAAAATTCCGATGTGAACAAATTCCCGTTTCAAAAAAAAAAATCGTCAAATGATTTAAAGTGTAGCAAATTGTACTAATGTGCAAATCTATGATATTATATGAGGCTTGCAGATTATAATTTGCGATATATTGCAGCAACACATGGGGTGCAGCACAAACGTGTTTTGCGTGCATACATAGAATAGAATATTCCCTAATTTTGCTGCACGGGTTTTACTGCACATCTGTTTCAAGCAAGATTTATTTTTAGGTAGTTTTAGTTTTAAGTTTTACTAGTTCAATATAACATATTTAAAAAAAGTTCACTAATTAACGTTTTTAATTAACAACAGTTTTTTTCGTATTTTTAATTTTAGGTGAGTAAATTGTAAATATAATATAGATTCAGGTACGTCGAAAGATATAATGTAAGTATTATTATTCATGCGAGTGCCCGCATGAAGCCGCTACGTTAGATATATATATTTTTTTGTATTAAAAGTAAAAGTAATGAATTGTCCTAATAAAAAATTACGTTTAGAATGATCAAAATTAACATGTATTTTTCTGAGTATCTTCTAACAGCTACATATACAACTTAATGGTGTAATTACAAAAATACATCATGGTGATTCTTGTAAACTTGGTAACTACATGTAATATGATAATCATTTTAAACATCTTTTACCTCCCGTTTTCATTTCAAAATACATATTGTGTTTTGAGAAATTTTTCAAAAGTGCTGAGATTTTTTAAGCTATTTTATTGGTGTTTTCATATAAAAAAAGCGTATTTACCTGATATGCTGTTACTGCAACAAATTCAGTTTCCGAGAAAAAAAAAGCTTTTTGAGGAGACCAAGGTATCTGTGTTGGGTCAGAAGTGCGTATTATATGAATTCTTGGCTGATATTTATGCATGCTCGTCAAAACAATCTAAAAAATGGTTATACAGCAGTAAATAATTATTCTTTTGATAAAATTAATCTTTGCATTCATATGTTATGTGTTTAAAGCAGTTAAAATTGAAAAAAAATATTTGACAGTCGAGAGAGTGGTCGACAATTTATTATATTGTAATATGATGCAACAACGTGTTCAAGATGTTCAGTTGTTAGTATTCAAGAACGACAGTCATGTGCGTAATGTGCCAAGCAAGCTAGAAAATATTTTTTAAAGTTCTTTAAAGTTTGCATATCCTGGAAGATAAAAAAAGTTTGTGCATCAATGCTTCCAAAGTAGGTCCAAAAATCTGGGCACCTCTCACCGATACATTGGACAGGAATTGGGAATAGACTTATCATGTTTGTTATTAATTCTCAAAAAGGATTTGTTTAAAATTCATTTGATGCAACAGCTATAGGAAAATCATCATAAACTGTAACGGGATTGGGTACTTGGCTTTAATTTTTATTTTTTTTATTTTTTTATTTTTTTTTAAGGGAACATAATTATAGCTGAGGTACATTTTAACCTGGCTGTCTTTTTTAATAAATAAAACAGCTCCCGTTGGTGCCCTTAAATTGCTCAATTAATAACACACTCGTAGAGTGATACAGTGACTCTACTGTGTATCACTTGCGCCGACGGAACTATATAAATATATTTCTTCGATGATTTAAGAGGCAATTGAATAATTATTTAAATAATATTTTTTAATAACTTCAACAAACTTCTTCGGCTTAAATGCTTCTTAATAAATTGTAGTGAACGACGACTGTAAAATATAACTGACAAAAAAGAAGAGCAAATAAAATCAACCTGAGACATTCCTGAGTTTCAAGGAATATATGTGTGTTAGTATTATGCGTATACATATGTTTGTATATGCATGTGTATGTATGTTTGAAATCAATCAACAAATAGTGACAAAGAAAATCAACCTTAATCTGAGAGTCAGGTACGCAAACATGTGTTTGTAACTAATTATATTCATTCTCATTAAATTTAAATAATTTGCTTACATGACCACTGCTGTCCAGGGTATTATTTGTCAATTTTACTTTGTTGAATAAAATTGGCTGTGCTTGCCAATGTGCACCCGAGGCAGGACTATCTGCATGCAGGTACATTCTCTGAGTGCTCTGAGGTTCTGCACCACCAGCTGGAATCCATTGCGAACCGGAAAATTTATAGCGACAATCACCAATCGGTACCATTTCCAAGACTACACAGTAATTAGACTCATCCTCCAGGCCGGATATTAATAAACGCATCGACGGAAACATTCTTCTAATGAAAATAAAAATAATAAAAGTATTTTCTAAAAATCATTTTTAAAAAATTTCTGTGAAGTTTTTTATAATATATGTATCTTTTGACTAATTTAAATTAATTCGATGTCATTCCCATTAACAAAAACAAACAAAGCATCGCCAAATAAACACACAGGCTCTCAGCAAATTTAAAGAGGTGTTGCTCAGGGGACGAAATATCTGATATAAGTTGGCTCAGGTTTGTTTTCCCATAGTTAACAAGCCGGCAGGTGGTATTTTGTGGCGCCGACGTTTTTGTTTGTCTGACAGTTGGGCAGGCTTGTAGGGCTCCTGTCAACAGAATGATTAATTGTATTTAAATAAATATATATGGTAGGTATGTGTATGGATTTGAAATCTCATTGCCTCTCATAATTGATTTTTATTGAAAATGATTTGAAATTGTTCAACTTAAAATGATTTAAATTAGAAAATGATAGTAAACTGGAAATTACAATAGTACCTATGCATTAAATAGCAATTTTATTTAAAGATACGATTACTCGTAGCAAATATATGCTTAATAAAAAAAATTGGATATATTCGGAAAAGGCGCTATGCCTTTTCTTTGAACTAATATATAATGCATCCCGATAAAAAAGTGTTAAATTCAAAGTTTACAGCCATTCTTTGCCACTTAAATTACTCTTTCGACAAAGAATCTGTTTTTTTACATCTATATAAATTTACATTGTTGTTACACAAACGTATGCGTATTTGCTCCTAGATATTCTGATTGCATGTATGTATGTATGTAGCTCTGAGTAGGTAACCAGTATTTTTTATCGATAAAGGTTTATATAATATAATGCACGATTTTAAGTTTGATTTGGTTTTATACACTAATAGCTGATAGTATAAATATTGTAATTAATAAAAGAACTATAATAAATAATAATAATTATTCTACTTGAATATGTGTCTTCTATTTCAATGACTTTGAGACTAAAAAGTCCCAAAAAATCCCAACAGATAATTATGGTTTATTATAAAATGATGAGTCAATTGGCGGCTGGCACCTGTATATTTGGTGAAATATCGATGAAATACAAATATATAATAATCTGTTATTACTATTTTGATAAAATAGTGCAGAAGCGCGGCATAAATAGGTATTAATGTACATAGGATAGACTAGTCAAGGACTGAAAAGATTTTCTCTCTTGTCAACGTCTTATTCAAGGCATCAATTTCCACTTGACGCCCGAAGTTTTATGCGTTTAGTACTAAGATGGAGCATGGGAGCAATGCGTGCTTGTTTGCTTAAAATACGTTTGAAATTACAATAGATGTTCCGAAATACAATGAATTCTCATCAGAAAACTTTGCATTTAATAATTAAAAAAAAAAATTATCTGTTTGATAATTAGCTAAGGAAAAACTCGTCAGATTTGTTTGCATTCGCATGATGCAAACATTTAAAAATTGATGTTGTTCAATTTAAGTATTTACTATTGATATTAAAATAATTGTTGCACTAAATCATATAACTCGATATATTTATTTTATTTTTTTTAATTCCAAAACTATCTAGGATAGTATTTACATACTTTAGAAATTCATAGGATTTAGTTGTCTTTTCTTTTTTCTTTTATGTAAAAATAAATAAATGATTCAGCCTTACCTTCCACTTTTAGTTATTATCATTTCTGTCCCAACCTCATGAAATTGTTTCCATAACTCATCATTTTGAAGCTTAGCTTCAGCCTCAGGTAAATGTGGCCGAGAAGGCAGTACTATGTGCCTGGGAATAGGAAAAGGCAAGATTGGTGGAAAAGGGTCTGAAATAAAACCATAGTTTTTGTTGTAACACTTAGTTGTATCTTCTTTGGTTTATTATTTGAAACTTTGTAAGCATATTCATTTGAAATAAGTTGAAAATGTCAAAATACACAAAATATAATTTTATATTCACAAACCGATCATCACCTGAAGGATATTTTTAGTATTTGTTTTTAATATATATTTAATATATATTTTTTGTAAGTTTATTATTTTTAGCATTTCACATATTACATATTATTTCACTTTTTATATAATATATACATATTTACATCCATTTTATAATATCCGTCGGATAATTGGGTAGGTGTCTAATATACATATGTAGATTTCACAACAACCGCTGGCATTTTGTAAACTTTTGCTTGCTTACCAGGAATCCGTTGCATAATCTGATGCCGATAAATTTCATGTGCAATATGTTGCTGCATTCTGATATCCAAGAATTCATTTATTGTTATCATTTTGTTCAAACAACAGCAAGTTGTGGATGGCTCTTTAACAAAAAAATGGTTTTACCCAACAATTTTTTATCACAAACATAAGAAACAATGAAGAACTACGAAATTTCGAAATACGTTTGAGCTGCTCTCACGACAGCAACACGTTATACAAACTTTACCCGGCGTCTTAGCAGCACGAGATCAGTCCTTCAACTGACTCAACGATACTTCCACATCTTCAATTCCAACTTCACTCTTTCCTCTGACACGTACCGGGGCTTACAAAACACACAAAAGGCGAATCGTGCAGCTACCTGTTTGTTTTATTTATCCTGTGATTTAACCAATGAAAGAAATTTTGTATTAACAAAAGTGTAGCAGGTTTTATCAGTATCACATTAAATTCTTATACGTTCATTCATTGGCTACCTCAGCACGATCGCTGACTATTGATGCTGGAAGTAAAAAACGTACCGCTCCATTTTGAATTTTGTTTACTCTTCTATAAAAAGGCACTTCAGTTTTAACTCCACCTTCGTTTTTTTTTTTTTTTAATTTACATCAAATAAACTTGATTTTGTTTATTTTTTAGCGATTGTGTTAGCGCACTTCTGTAGTGCAATAACATGCATATTTCCTTCTTGAAGGTGGTCTTAATTTGTGACACAGGAAATAATTAAATTTATTGTCAAAATTCAGTTAAAAGAGAATGAAAACTAAGTAAAGGATTCGATTTTCCTTTTAACATATTTAAATAGATGTCTTCATTTACATGAAATCTAAAACTGCACACTCTGGTAGGTACATGCAAATTGTAATGCCATGAAATAAATACTATACACTGATATTTTCAATGTTTGATGTTAAGTGCCGTTGGTTTTATTTTTAAGAATTAATAACTTGGTTTTCTAACACTTGTTTGCCATAATTAAATATTGCGTCCAGTTACTAGATATTTTTATCGATTTGTAAATAAATGAAAATATGTATAGTACAGTTTAAATTACGTAAAAAGTAGTAGGTACCTATATTGCAGTGTTTTACTTTTATTTAAATACAATACCATTCTGCAATTGCAAAGAGGGGCATTTAGCATTAAGAGGGAAAGGTATGTGCTCTCCAGTGGACTTGGCTATTGACCAGACTCTTTATGTTAATGATGTTATTCATTGACCGAAGTGAATCACTTTATCTACTATTTTGATGTCAGCTAGGCAGCATTGGTCTTTAAGCTATGCCAAAGAACAAGTATAATACATTAATTTCTGAGAATTTTAAATTCAAGCGAAGAAAAAAACATAAACATGGGATTTTACGTTTTGTCGAAGTAATAAGATATTTTGTTTTTTAATAATTTCATTTGCTAAAACGTATCTTTTATAGTTTTCGATCTCCTTTTATGAGTGTGAGAATTTTAGCTGAATTTTGCGAACTAAGAAAACTGCATTTGGGAAAATGCAACTTCAGATACATACGAGTATAACTATTTTAAGCACACTCAATATGGTTAGAGCGAATTAAAAGAAAATAGGATAATCGTGCGATGTGATATACATACATAGTTTCAAGCTAAGAAAACACATCCAACCAAGATGTTCTAAGCATTCTTACATAAATGGTTATTCTTGTAGTAGTACTTTTTTTTCAAAATGAAAACAAGCAATAGCCATTCATAGTAACGTTCCGGCTGGCCTCGTTTTTGAAGAACTTTGGACCGATTATTCCACTAGCCCATAAACCACTCCAAGCCGTTGTTTTGTTTTACTGTAATCGCGGCTCTTCAACCTCTTCGGGTTGATCTGCACCCCAAATCTGGTTATTTTGCTGATTGACGTAGCCATTGAGGCAAATATGGGTCTCATCCCTGAATAAAACGTTGACCGAAAATAGTAAAGCTTTTCAGTCGTTTGACTGAAACGGTGACAATTCGGAAGGTCAATCAGCTTAAGTTTTTGCACGAATTGAATTTTTTATACTTTCTTACTTACTTAGATCCTCACGTAAAGAACGCAAAGTTGTTGCATACGCCAAGCCAAACTGTTAAGAACGGCGCCAAATCGATTCATCCAATAATGAAAATTGGGTTTTAAATTTCCGATAGTATAGCGTATTGTGTGTTCTGTAGGCTGATTTTCGTAATACAGCTACATAATTTATAGACGCTCTACTGGGCTAAGTTTTTTCATGATGTCAAATACTGAACAAAAATACCATACCAGCGTGACACGACGCATGGGTGATCTCTCAAGAAATTCTTACTGGAAAAAGTACCTCTAGAAGAATCACCCTCCATTTCGAATGACAGTCTTAGACATGCATTCTCCGTGTAAAGACCTATGTTTGGCTCAACAACAAGTGCGTTCATAGTGATTTTTTGCCCTTGCCTATATTTGAAGTACCAAACTATTCCCGATTAGGCGGAGCGATATAAAACATTCATAACATTTTTTTTTTCAACTTAATAGTTTGGTTTTTTTTCTCTCTCTCTCTTCAAATTTTCTTAATAAGCACAAACAATGAAAAGGATCTTTCTCCTGACGCTTCTTTAAATCGGAACATTTAATCCAAGCGCAAGTGCATTGGAGACATTTTTCCTTCTCTTCTATCGAGTCCTATAAATGACGACAACATTCCCCGGTATGTAATTATATCAGGGTTAGGCAAAGTAGGCGAAAATCCCAAACCACTCGCATACATATAACCCCTTCCAAATTTATCATGGACTAGAATACATCTCAAATGAAATCTTTAAAGTTAAGGCCATGTGGTCCGCTGACCTTCTAGTGTAACTTCCCAACCTTCTAACAACCCAAAAATTCATCAAAACCAAATTTATCCACTTTATCTGCCAACGGCTTCGCCACACTGAAAGCATAGATTCCCACTAGATCACCGAAATCAAGCAGTGTTGGGCGTGGTAAGTACGTAGGTGGGGGACCACATGGGAACTCAGTACTCCGCGTGCTGTTGACAAAACGTGTCACATGGGCATAGTACCCCGGCGTTAAATCCCGGTCCCTATAAATTAATTTGTATCGTTCCCTTGATAATAATAATAATAATCCAATTTATCCCAGTCAAAATATTATCGATATAGCAAAAGACAAATTATTAATGAAATTAAAGAAATGTAAAATAATTGCTATAAAAAAATCCTAAAATAAGTAAATAATGATCAAGTGCCGACGGGTTCCGCAAGAACCGACATTCGACCTCATTCACCGTCCAAATGAAATCAAATTAGGTTGGGTAATTTAAGGTAAATGAATATATTCCAAATGCTATGAGGCGCGTGCGTGTCTTGCCAAAAATTCAAAAATTGGGTCACACCAAAAACCGCTGCACCAATTTACCAATCTGCAAAAATTGCTGCTCATGTGGTGGAGGACATGAGCAATGTTCGGGTATTTATTGCATCAATTGCAAAGCGGATACCCACACTTCCTACGACCAAACTTGCCCAACTTTTTTGAGATATAAATCCATCAATACAATTAAGCTGACTATGAAAATCCCATCAATCTCTTGCTGATGACAACATATAATTACCAAAGTAAACACACCCAAAATAATAATTAACGACATTCAAACTCTCTAGGGTGCTTGAATGCATCAACATCTCATCAGCGTAGACGCATACACAATTCACATTTAAACTTAACCAACTCAATTATTTCTCAAAGGCTTAATATTTTCAAAGTTCTCCAGTGGAATATAAAAAGTTATTTTAGCGACTTCGATGAGCTTAATTTTTTTATACATAAACATTCACCTTGTGTCACATCTCTTTAAGAGACGCATTGTGCGTTTAGTTTCACTCCCCTTGAACCTAAATCATACAAAGGGTATTTCCATAATTTCCCCCATAATTCCACGACAAGACAAGGCGTTGGTCTTTTAATTAAAAGCAAAATTCCCCATACAGTAATCAATATTGATTCAAATATTTTAACTAAAGCAGTTGAAATTAATTTATCTCTTAAATTTAAGCTTTTTCCCTTAATATCCTTCAGCAAGCAACCAATTTTCACAGTACTATTCTAGATCAAGTTTCCACTCCCATCTTGCTTGTTGGAGATATAAACGCGTGAGGCGTTCTATGGGGCTCTCCGTTAACAGATTCTAGGGGTCCCATTTTAAAAGATTTTATACTCAACTCTAACTTCATGGTTTTAAATGACGGCTCAGCGACACATTTTTCAACACACAGTTACTGTTCACCCGAACTTCAACCACGAACATCTTTGAAAATTTTGGAAGATCTTTATAAAAGTGATCATTTTTCAATTGTTACAGGTATTGCCATAAGTCCAGCCAAAACAGAGTCGCCCCACACTCCCAAATTTATAACTGACTTGGCCAACTGGGACAAGTTTGTTCCAATATTATGGAGATTCTCTACCCTCCTCTAATATACGATTAAATAAAGAACCCGTTTCGATTCAACAAGCAATACGCTCTTCGTCTAACATCTCTATGCCACAAAGTGCTCCCTTCCGCTCCAAACAATACGTTCCACGGTGGAGTCCTATTTTAAATATGTACACTCAAATCCAAAAAAATTAAAGCATAGAGATTTTTTAACAAAAAAAATCATATATACATGATTTCACCTTAATATTAAATTCAAACTCCTCCCCGGGAAAACTTGGCATAATATTCGCTGTTTAAATGCATAGAAACACCAATTGATCCTATCTCCTGCCCTTTAGAGATAAGTAATTTTTTCGCAAATACTTGGTCCTATCTGTCGAAAGACGATTCAAATTGATCAGCTAGGCACATTGAAGTAGCTATAATATAGGTTGAACTCAATAGCTGGTTTGGTAAATTGAAAGGGAAAACACCAAGTAGGGATCGTATTTCTTACCCCATGCTGAAAAAATTGCCTCCTTCAACAAAATCAAGGCTTTGCCGTTTGTAAAACAACTTTTTTGTAACCGGTATAATCCCTCATAGTTGGAAACCAGCTACCGTAATACCCATTCATAAGCCCAAGACAACAATAAACACTTTTGGAATATTTCGCCCAATTTCTCTTATATTAGAAAAAAATTTACCAGTTGGTTCATCGATTCTAATCAAAAAATTAGCTCTAACCAAGTTGCCTTCAGAGGTTGTGCCGATGCCTAATTACTTATCGTCTTTTATATCGCCAATACCTTGTCATCGCGGAATCACGTCACACTTCTATCAGTAGATTTCGAACGGGCCTTTGATAAAACTGGCATTCATCTTAAATTTAACAAATTAATGGCATGTTAAAGCTACATAAAATCTCTTCTTTCTAAGAGAAGAATTACAGTTAAAGTTAACAACTTCTTTTCATCAAATCGTTCCCTTAACAAGATCTTTTCATCATTGCTTTTGACGAGATTTGCAAAATAATATTATATTACAAACTTCTAGATTACTGTAGTTATGCGGATGATATTGTTATCATGTGTAAACTCAATGATCTAGTTCAAGCTAAAGTTATTCTATCCAAAGTTCTCAAAGATATTTTAAACTGGGCAACGAGCTATGGCGCTAAACTTTCATTAGATAAATGTAAGGCACTGCGTGTTTGCCGTAAGCTTTCTTGCCAGCAATTAAATTTAAATATTCATAACGTAAATATACAAAATGTTAATAACTTAAAAATCTTGGTGATAATATTTAATAACAAATACAATAGAAAACCACACTGTATAGAACTTAAGAAGAGTCTGGCTGAAAGAGTCAAAATTGTTAATTAAATTATTAAATACTCTCTGCAACATAACAAGATCTTTAGTTTTAAGTAAAATTGATTAAGGGCTCTTTATACAT